>CM064071.1:17390674-17990674 GCA_032594955.1 Panicum miliaceum | reverse complement strand
GGCTGCCACACAAGATGCTCTGCGGGTGCGTCTGTTCTCGTCGTCTCTATCTGGGTCGGCTTTCCAGTGGTTCACTACGCTACCACCTAATTCCATCGTTACTTGGGCAGATCTGGAGAAGGAATTCCACAAGTACTTCTACGCGGGAGTCCACGAGATGAAGCTTTCAGATCTGACCAGTCTCAAGCAGAGGAGCGACGAACCAGTAACTAATTATGTACAGAGGTTCAGAGAGGTCAGAAACTAATGCTATACCCTAGCCCTGACTGACGCTCAGCTGGCCGATATCGCCTTCCATGGTCTCCTGCCACACATCAAGGAGAAGTACGCCTCACAGGAGTTTGAAAGTTTAAGTCAGATCGTTCACCGATTAGCCGGTCAAGAAGTATGTCCGTTTGATCAGCGGAGGAATTTTCAGAAAAAGGTGGCGTATTTAGAGGGATCTGAATCTGAAGAGGAAGCGGAATCGGCCTAGCAGAATGGGTCCAAGGGAAGAAGCCGATATCATGCCCTTTCAGGAAGAAAGAACTAGAAGCGTTCGGTTTTGACAGGTCAAAGGCCGACAAAATCTTCGACTTACTTCTCCAAGAGGGGCAGATCAAGCTCTCACCTTACCACAACATTTCGTCGGCCGAGCAGCTGAAAAAGATGAAATATTGCAAGTGGCACAATGCCACGTCTCACGACACAAATGAGTGCAAAATCATCCGTCAGCAGATACAGTCGGCCATTGAGCAAGGCAGACTCAAATTCGAAGTTCCGGCGAAGCCAGTAAAGCCGATGAAAATTGATCAGCATCCTTTCCCTACTAACATGGCTGACACGGGAAGAAACGCGCTTCAAACTAAGGTGCTGACGTTGGAATCGGCTAAAAGAAGCGGCGCCGTGGACCCCAGAAATCAGGTTATGATGGATGATGTTAAAGGGAAAAGACGGGTTGAAGACGAGGGCGAAGGATCCGAGCGCTCACGTAGACCCGTCACCTCCCAATTCTTGCTCAACAAACATTAGCGGCAACAGGAAAGTTCGAGACACCGCGAAGAGATGATACGCCGACACGAAGATCATTGGCGATGCCCGTTCTTCATCCACTGCTGGGAAAATAACCTCAGGTTACCATCAGCTGATAATTGCCCTGAGTGCAGCGGACCATATCACAACAATCGCCCACTCAAGAGGTCACGCTCCAGAGACAGAGGATCAAAGCCGATCAACAGAAACTGGCGCGAACAAGAGGATCGGCGCCTTTCAGTGCATGATAGGCTGGGGGGCAGAGTTGACCGGTATGATCGGCCAAGGGGCAGGCTCGAACAATATGATCGGTCGGGGGGCAGGATCGTCCAGCGCAAGCGACTGGGGGGCAGAGCCAGCACACACGATCAGCTAGAAGAAATGGCCAACGCTAGGGTGTCAGATGAGAACCCCGTAGGACGGGAACCAGACTGGGAGCGTGCCAAACCGCTGGCCAAACCGGTGAACCCCAGGTGGTGCCAATGACAGCCACTTTTGAGAAATCGGAAGACGAAAAACGACAACATCTCAAGGCTCTGTTCCTCAAAGGACACGTTAACGGACATCCTATCACTAGGCTACTAGTAGACAGAGGCGCTGCCTTCAACATCATGCCGTATGCCATGTTCCGGAAGTTGGGCAAAAGCAACGAAGATCTGACCAAGACGGACATGATGCTCAAAGACTTCGAAGGCAACGTGTCTCCCGCCCGCGGAGCGCTCTTCGTCGACCTCACCATCGGCAGTAAGACCCTTCCCACTATTTTCTTTATTATTAATGGCAAAGGGTCCTACAACATGTTACTCGGTCGCGATTGGATACACGCGAATTGCTGCGTCCCATCTACAATGCACTAATGCCTCGTACAGTGGGTCGGCGACAATACCGAGATAGTCACCGCCGATTCCGCCTACAGTGTTGCTGCGGCCGATATGCAACAGTGGAGCTGCGAACACGTCAAGTGTATATCCGGTAGAACTTGGGACACCAATTTCCTAAAAGTGTCCAATTTTGGCCTACAGCCGATCCGAGCAGTCGGCTCTGAAGATTCAGACTAGATGGATCAGTTCGTCCAAGAAGACGGGAAGCTTGGCCACGGATTTACGTCGGCCGATTCATTGGAGATGGTGGATTTAGGAGATGGTAGCAAGCCAAGGCCGACGTATATTAGTACTAGCTTGGATCCCGAGTACAAGTGTAAATTGACAAGTTTATTAAAAGAATTTAAAGATTGTTTTGCTTGGGAATACCATGAGATGCCTGGTCTAGACCGGTCCATTGTCGAACATCGGTTGCCTATAAAACTAGGATATCGGCCGTATCACGAGCCTGCACGACGATGCAACCCTAAAATTCTACCTGATATAAAGGTCAAGATTACAAGATTGATTGAAGCGAGATTTATTCGGCAGTGCCGTTATGCCGAGTGGATTTCTAATATTGTACTCGTATACAAGAAAAACGGAAAGTTGTGCGTATGCATCGACTTCAGGAACCTAAATTAGGCTACACCAATGGATGGGTATCCAATGCCAACAGCCGACGTTTTGATAGATGCCGCCGCAGGACATAAAGTCATCAGTTTCATGGACGGTAATGCTGGGTACAATCAAATATTAATGGCCGAAGAAGATATTTTGAAAACGGCTTTCAGGTGTCCGGGCCACCTCGGCTTATTCGAGTGGGTGGTAATGACCTTTGACTTAAAGAACGCCGGCGCTACATACCAACGGGCTATGAATTATATCTTTCACAAGCTTATTGGTGTATTGGTGGAAATCTACATCGACGATGTTGTGGTCAAGTCAAAAGGTCATCTGGAACATCTGGCCGATTTACGAGAGGTGTTGGAGTGCACAAGGAAGCATGGGTTGAAAATGAACCCGAACAAGTGTGCATTCGGTGTGTCGGCCGGACAATTCCTAGGATTCATGGTCCATGAGTGCGGGATAGAAGTCAACCAGAAGACCATAGCTGCCATCAACAAGGTTGTGGCCCCGCAGAATAAAACTGAGCTGCACTCCCTAATCGGCAAGGTCAACTTTATCAGAAGATTCATATCCAACTTGCCGGGCGTATTCAAGCTTTCACTCCTTTGTTGAAATTGAAACCCGATTAGGAATTCATGTGGGGAGAAGAACAACGCAAAGCATTAGAAGACATCAAGCAATATCTAATTTCGCCACCTGTATTAGTCCCGCCACAGGCTGACAAGCCGTTCAAACTATACTTATCGGCTGACGAGCGGGCTATCCGATCAGCGCTGGCACAGGAGTCCGAAGGAAAAGAATGGGTAATATATTATGTCAGCAGAAGGGCTGTCCATGGGCGGGCGGAGGGCTGTCCATGGGCGGGCGGCGCTCGGCGGCGGCAATGGCGACGGCGAGGGCGTTCTGGGTGCTGGGGCTCACGAGCGTGGCCGGGCGGGGCTTTTATAGGGGCCGGAGGGGGTGCGGAGGGGCCTGGGCAGCGCGCGGGGCAGAGGCACGGCACGGCGCGCACTGGCCACGGCAGGCGGCAGCGGAACGCCGGCGCGGCGTGCGGCGTGCGGGCGCGGTGACTGGGCGGCCGGAGATATGGCGTGAGCGCGAGAGATAGCGTGGCGCGCGGAGTGGTGGAGCAGCAGCGGCAGCGGCTCGGGCGCGGTGACTGGGCGGGCGCGGCGACTGGCGGGGCGCGGGAGCCAGGGCGGCACGGCGGGGCGCGGCGACTGGGCGCGACGGGCGGCGGGGCCGGGCGCGGCAGCGTCGCGTGCACGCGCGGGCGCTCACTGGGCCGCGCGGCGTGGGGAGGGGGCAAAGCCGGCCGTGGCGGGGTGGTGCGGCGGCCACTGGCCTGGCGCCTCGCGCCGGTCAGGCGTCACCGGCCACCTGGCGTGCGGTGGTCGGGCGAGGAGGAGAGAGAGGGGGGGGGGGGGGGGGCGAGGGCCTGGATGCGAGAATTTGGAAAATTTCAGGGGGCTGGGTGCAAACAGGGCGTTTTCTCCTCTTTCTGATTTGAATTTCAAAAACTTTTGAACACGAAAGTTGTTCAAAATAAAAAGTTCTACAACTTTGGTTTCAGGCAAAATCTCATTTGGCTTATGGTTTGAAAGTCAAATTTAAAAGTTTAAAAGTAACCAAATGTGCTCAAATTAAATTTGAATTCCAACTGAACTCGTTCTAATTCTTTCCGCCCTTTCATTAGTTGGTTTAAGCATAGAGTTAGGCTAATGACATTGATTTTGGAAATGTAATTACCAGGGTTGTCACAGCCTTCCCCCCTTAACAAGAATCTCGCCCCGAGATTCGGTAATTCTTAGTGTTGGCGTGGGTGCACATACCAGTGGTTGAGATAAGAAACCCAGGGAAATGTTGGTTCAGGTAGCTCTCAGTTTCCCAGGTGGCTTCTTCTTCCGTGTGGTGATTCCATTGTACTTTATACATTCTAATCACTTTCCTCCTGGTCTCTCTTTCTTTCTGATCCAAAATCTTAACTGGGTGTTCGGCATACGAGAGGTCGGGTTCCAACGATATTTCTTGTTGTTCCACAATCTCAGTAGGGACTCGAATACACTTCTTGAGTTGAGATACGTGGAAGACATCATGGGTGGCCGTGAGCTGAGGGGGCAGTCGTAATCTGTAGGCTACGGGTCCGCAGCTCTCAATGATTTCGTAAGGACCAACATAACGGGGAGCTAGTTTGCCTCTGATTCCAAATCTTCGCACTCCCTTGGTTGGCGAAACTCGAAGATAGACATGATCGCCAACTTCGAATTTTAGGGGCTTTCTCCTTTTGTCAGAATAGCTCTTTTGTCGAGCTTGTGCGGCTCTAAGATTTGCTTGTATTACTTTTACTTTCTCCTCTACCTCGATTACCAGGTCGGGTCCAATTATTTGACGTTCTCCAGTTTGTGACCAGCTAAAAGGAGTTCGACACCTTCGTCCATACAGGGCCTCAAATGGTGCCATTTTCAAACTCGTTTGATAGCTATTGTTGTACGAGAACTCTGCTAGGGGTAGGCATTTATCCCAATTCTTGTCATAGTGAATGACGCAAGCTCTCAGCATGTCTTCAAGAATCTGGTTTACTCTTTCCGTTTGTCCATCGGTCTGAGGATGGTATGCTGAGCTGCGAATCAGCTTAGTGCCAAGAGACGTTTGCAGTTGTTCCCAAAAGCGTGCTACAAACTGAGGACCACGATCAGAGATAATTGTCTTAGGTATTCCATGCAGGCAAACAATACGATCGAGATAAATCTCGGCATATTTCTTGGTAGAATAGGTGGTGTGTACCGGAAGAAAATGTGCCGTCTTTGTGAGTCTATCAACGATAACCCATATGGAATCATGTTTCTGGGAAGTGTTTGGTAGTCCAACGATGAAGTCCATACTTATGTCTTCCCATTTCCAGGATGGTATTGGTAACGGTTGTAGTGTACCGGCTAGCTTCAAGTGGCTGGCTTTTACCCTCTGGCACGTGTCACATTCCGAGACATACGTAGCAATTTCTCTTTTCATTCTAGTCCACCAGAAGTTTTGCCTTAGGTCTTGATACATTTTGCTACTGCCGGGGTGGATAGAGAATTTGGAAAGGTGTGCCTCATCGAGAATTTGCTTGCGGAGTTCACGATTCTTCGAAACGACTATACGACTTTCGAACCATAGAACTCCCTTATGGTCCTGGCGGAAACATTTATATTTCTCCTCACCTAGAGAGAGTTTTTGCGTGATGATCTTAATTCCTTCATCATGTAGTTTTGCCATGACGATTTGGTCGTGAAGAGTGGGCTCCACTGAGATGTGATCTAGCGTGCCTTGGGAAACCATTTCCATGTTAAGCTTCCTCATCTCTGCACACAATGTCTCATGGTAGGATTCCATGGATAAGCAATGGCAATGGGACTTGCGGCTTAGTGCGTCCGCTACTACATTAGCCTTGCCGGGGTGATAGTGCACTTCAAGGTCATAATCCTTGATTAATTCTAGCCATCTCCGTTGTCTCATATTCAGATCGGCTTGTGTGAAGATATACTTGAGACTCTTATGATCCGTGTAGATATTGCACTGTGTACCCAGGAGATAGTGCCTCCATATCTTTAGAGCGTGAATGACGGCTGCAAGCTCAAGATCATGAGTGGGATAATTCTGTTCGTGGGGCCGAAGGGCTCGTGAGGCATATGCAATCACTCGATTCTCTTGCATAAGCACACATCCTAGACCAGTACCCGATGCGTCACAATACACATCGAATGACTTGGTATTATCGGGTTGAGCTAACACAGGTGCAGTAGTCAAATGCTCTCTGAGAGTGTGGAAGGCTTCTTCACACTTCTCATTCCATACAAACTTTACTTCCTTCTTCAATAGTTCCGTCATGGGCTTAGCAATTCGAGAGAAATCCGGGATGAAGCGACGGTAGTAACCGGCTAAGCCGAGAAAACTGCGAATCTGATGAACAGAGCTAGGGGGTTTCCAATCCATCACCTCTTGTACCTTGGTGGGGTCAACAGCTATGCCTTCACTGGAGATCGTGTGACCTAAGAACTTTACAGTATCCAACCAAAACTCACACTTAGAAAACTTAGCATAGAGCTGATGGTCTATGAGTCGCTGAAGGACAATGCGAAGGTGCTTGGCATGCTCTTCCTCATCCTTGGAATAGATAAGGATGTCGTCGATGAACACTACGACGAATTTGTCAAGTTCGGGCATGAATACCGAATTCATGAGATACATGAAGTAGGCAGGGGCGTTGGTGAGTCCAAAGGACATGACCAAGAATTCATATAGTCCATATCGTGTGGAGAAGGCAGTCTTAGGAATATCGCACGGGCGAATCTTGATCTGATGATATCCTGAACGAAGATCGATCTTTGAGAAGACTCTGGCTCCAGCTAATTGATCGAAGAGTACATCGATGCGAGGAAGGGGGTATTTATTTTTGACCGTTACCGCATTGAGAGGTCGGTAGTCCACACATAATCTCAAACTGTCATCCTTCTTCTTTACGAATAGGGCTGGACATCCCCAAGGTGACGCGCTAGGGCGAATGAAACCTTTGTCCAGTAGTTCTTGGAGTTGAATTTTCAGTTCTGCCAATTCTTTAGGGGGCATCCTATATGGCCTTTTGGATATAGGTGCAGTGCCTGGTTGTAGTTCAATGATGAACTCAATATCCCTATCTGGTGGCATTCCTGGTAAGTCATCCGGAAAAACGTCGGCATACTCATTTACCACGGAAATATCCTCTAGCTTAAGTCCTTCCATCTTGTAAGCACAGGAATTCGTACAGTCTAGGAATGGTAGGTAAAGGGTAGTGGCTCCGTGACTAGGTGAATTTATCTCAACGGCTCGGGAAGAAAGGTCCAGTGTGACTCCATGCATAGTCATCCAGTTCATTCCCAAAATAATGTCCATGCCGTCAAGAGGTAAAAGGACAAGGTCTGTGTCGATGGTTTTACTACCCAATTTGACTGGTACTTGTCTGATCATTTGGTTTGAAGCAATTTTACCACCCGGTGTTGATATCATATATGACCCTTTGGTGTGACAAACATCCAAGCCTACTTTTGCACCGAATTTTGCACTTATGAAACTATGCGATGCACCAGAATCAAATAATATAACTGCAGGCTTGTTATGGATAGAGAATGTACCCGACATCACTGGGGCTCCTTCTGGAAGTTCTGCAAGCGTGGTGAAATTAATCCGTCCTTGCTTGACTTGCAGGGTTTGTCTCTTGCCCCTGTTCTTGGCGTTCGGGTTGGATCCCTGACCTTGGTTGGGCTGTCCAGACTGAGGGCATTCTCGAGCGAAGTGGTTAGAACTCCCGCATTTGAAACAGCGATTCGCGGGGCTAGGTCGAAGAGACTGTTGAAGAATGGGCCTCGGACCATTCTGTGGAGGCATCGGGGGTCGTACCATGCCTGGCTGCTGTGGGGGTCTGGCAATCCATCTTCCTGGCTGCGGGGCCCTTGGTGGAGCTGTGGGTGCGGTATTTTGCACGATGCGATAGCTTGGTGGTTGGGCACTTGATGGTCCCGCGGGTGCCTTTCTCTTCTTCTCTGCCCGGTGTGCCATGATACAGTCTTCCTGGGTAATGGCCATATTGACCAATTCGTTGTAGGTGTCAGCCCTGGCTAGGTTCAGACGTTCCTTGAGCTTGGTATTCAGACCTCGGCGGAAATGATCACGCTTCTTGGCATCCGTATCAGCGTGATAGCCCGCATACTGGCATAGGTTGTTGAATGCTTGGGCGTACTGTAGCACGGTGCGGGTGCCCTGGGTGAGTGCCAGAAACTCATTCAACTTCCTCTCCATGAGACCCTTGGGGATATGATGTGCCCGGAACGCAGTCTTGAATTCATCCCAGTCGACTACATGATCAGCCGGGAGCATCGCAGAATAGTGGTCCCACCACAGTCGAGCCGTACCGCGAAGCTGTTGCGAGGCAAAACGAGCTTTGTTGGCCTCTGAGCATGGGGCCACAAGCAGTGTGAACTTGGATTCGATAGTGCGAATCCATGCATCTGCGTCCAGGGGTTCCTCTATCTTATGGAACAAGGGCGGCTGGGTCCCTAGGAAATCCGTGTATCGTACAGCTTGGGGTTGGTGAGCATTGTGCCCACCCCTCTGCTGGCGTTGTCCTTGCACAATCTGACGCAGCAGCTCGGTTTGAGCGGCCATCACTTCCACCAAACTGGGCGGGGGTGGTGGCGATTGTCGCGAGCGGCTGCCACCGGCACCAAAACCCTCGGGGTTGCCACGTGTTGATCCAACCGTCTGAAACGTGAAAGGTTACCATTAGCAACGCGATCCATATTACTTCCTTGATTCATAAATGATTGGTGTAGTCAAAGACTTCCGAAATCACAGCTAGAAGTATGGACAGAATCCCTGTTTGCTACGAGGAAAATCATAGCTTGCTGTGGGTCCATCTAAAACATCTCATACTCTGGCAGTAGTCAGAGAATTTAGGAATGCACCACTTTGGTATTTAACTTCGGCGCTAGAACTATAGCTAAGGTGGTCGAAAAGGCTCGTCCTTTGCCTTACTGCCTTAGCTGTTTTTCAGCAGATTGATCGGTACTGTTCCGCCTATAACTTAAACTAGCGAGGTCCAAAGATGCTGAATTTTTGTGAGAACCTAGATCACAAAATTTAGCACAAGTCTGGTATTCAACACTCAGCCAAGAAATGCAAGGAGACATGGGTAAAAATTCCGACAAGTCTCAGCGATTGTGGATTTCATCGTTTACCAAATTACAACGAAATCACCCAAGTTTATCGCCGTTCCTTACATACTGAGGGTATCCACATGGTTCAGGTGTACCCAACACAAAAGAGTTACTCAACTCCTAGTTAGCCTATTACAACACTTGCCAAAAGTTAGGCTACCCTATCGAGGAGTATGTGCAAAAGTCCTCCTAGGTCGTCATCTAGAAATCATCCAAGTCGTTGACGGACGACTCACTGTGAGCACGAGAGTGAGCTCCCATCTGAGGCGCCTGTGGTACCTCACCCTCGAAATCCATACCGGAGATACCATCAATCTCCTGTGGCTCCTCCTCATCTTCCTCCATGTCCTCCTCATGGGGATGGTCATTCTGATCATGGTGCCACTGAATGTGCTCATTCGCGTCCTCCAACTCAAGGCTCAGATCATGTTGCTGCTCCTCCAACTGTGCTATCGTGGCATCTCTCTCACTCATGAGAGTGTCCTGCTCCTGAATTTGGCCCTCAAGTTGGCCAATCTGAGCATCTCTGTCCTCAAGATCCTGACTGAGCTCCTTAATCTGCTCATCCCTGGTATCTGCCATCATGTGGTAGGCCTGAGCAAGATCAGTGAGCTGCTCAAGCGCCTGACTCTGGAGGGTCTGAAGTCGGTAGAGTGCACTCATGCACCGCACGGAGGTATGAATAGTTTCGTGGGCGTGAAAGTCTACCAAGTACTGTGCGTGCTGCACCCTGTTGAGCCAAAAGGGGTCGTTGTCCTGGGCAGCAGGAAACAAACCAATGGGAGCGAGTGTGACAACCTCGGGACGCTGCGCACAAAAAGTGGTGAGCGCCCTCATGGCTGCAAGCTCCCAAGTATCGCCAAACGGCGACCAACAGCCTCAAGCTCCAACGCGGGCCACTCCGGGTGTAGCGGGTGCGGAAAGATAGTCATGTTGACACGGCACTGGGTAACTCCATTTTCTGTAAACTCCAGTCCGGCGTAACGTGGGGGAATTAGGTAGCCCGCGGTACGCAGAACATCCCACAAAATAGAGGGAAAGCCCTCCCAGTGGAGACACTGCGAGTGTACGCGTCCATCCTCATCCACCATCGTAGCAACAGGCTCGGCCATCTGAACAAAAGATCAAATGGAGTGAGATAGCGAAAAACTGTGAACAGCACAAGGACAGATTCTGCATAGGGTGCAAAAATAACCATAACTCCCACAGTTCTCATCCAAAAATTCCCAAATTTCACCGGATCACTCCTAAGGTATTTGTGAACAACTTTGCTAGTCAACTCCAGAGCTGAATAGGTCTCTAAGATGGTCTTTCTTTTCAGGTTTTACCTTACTGTCTACCCAGAATTTTCAGTGAACAGAGGGCCAGAGTTTCGTGCACCAGGAAAAATCTACCCAGCCAAAATTTACCAAATTTTAACATCAGCTACCTGGGTAAATTTGGAACAAGTTTCGTGTTGTACTCTTTTGCAGAAAACCGCGGGAAGGGGGCCTAAAAATTTAAGAGGCAGAAGGGCTTATTCTGGACAGAATTCTAATATTCCAAGGTTTCGGTTATTTCTTACTATCCTTGAGTTCAGAATTTTTCATTTTTGAACAGAAGATAGAACACAAAATTTGGAACAATTTCTTCAACATGAACGTTATCAGAAAAGGTCATTTTCTTTGGCCAATAAATCGCTCTTTTCGGTCACGGCAGATTTCGGACAGTTTTGCTAGATGGTCCTTAGGCAAACCATGCTTAGATACGTAAGAACCTTACCACTCTCATACAACGCATTTCGATTTCAGATATATGTGGTCATGATGCATGCACGTCCTATTCATCCTCACAAAATAAAATAATTGCCAAATACTTTTGGTCTTACGAAGATAGTTTCGGTGGCATACACAATACGGCTCTCACTATAATAGCTAGTCGAGTCTTTCTAATCGTTCCTTAACTTATCGTAATCGCGGTTAGTGTACCTGCAGAAGATTGACAAGGCATATATATTTTCCTGAACCTTTCATGCCAGCACTCATGAAAGCGTCCGTATTCATTACCGTTTACTTATAGAAACGATATCTGTACAATTTCCGCCGTACAGACGACGTTAACATACGCTATCGAGATAGCGTATTCACGGGGGTACCGTCATGAGACGGGGGTATGAACAGCGATCGCCATACCCTGCGCCAAACCTTCTACTCCCAATATGTTCAACTAACAGTTGGCATATTGGCAGCACCTCAAGTAAGCCACTGCTTGAGGGCAGCGTTCGGTTCGCATCACCGACCGGAAGGCCAAGCTCTCTCAGTTGGCTGAGGATCCTTACCTTCTTACCTTAGCGATGAGTGCGTCGTTACAGAATTTATGGTCGGTTGTACATGAAAGTAAGTTTTGACAGAAAGTAATGTGCGGGAAGTCAGTTGATAATATTTCATAAGTCAGATAGCCACCTAGTAAACTTTCCCATAATCCCTTAGGGCTTTACGAACTAGGCACCCTCCTTAACGTACCAACGTATTTCGCAACACACCTTCTAGTCAAGTTTTATGAAAATAGGTTTTTACGGCTTGTCGCATTCTCTGGCGTATGTATTTTGGCTCTAACGCCAGCTGTTGCCAGCTGTGGCACCAGCTACGGCTCTGATACCAGCTGTGGCAGAACCACCTGAATTAATCCGGCTCAAGTGTATTAACCATCACCATTAGGGCAATCTCGGTTAACCTTACACTTCAAACGGAGTAATCCACTGGTCTGTCGGGTATAACCTCCCGATACAACCACGGTAGGGCGGATCGAGTGCCATACATACAAATGCTCACGCGACGATGAGCCCAGAGAATACCACATTCCAACAAATATTACAACATTAACATAAGTGAATATTACAGACCAAGTTTTAAATTTAGAAACCAAGTACTCCAATGATCATAAATAAGTTTTTCAGAGTTTAAGTTGCAACGAAAATAAACGACGGAAACTACTCGACGATACAAAATGTCTCGATGAAGCCCGTACGAGACATCACTCAGCATTATCTCCGTTGGACGGGGGCGTATCCCATTCCACCGACCAACCAGGGGGAAGAGTGCAGGGCCAAGTCAAGCTAGCAATCATATCTTCGAAGGTCTCACCTGAAATGAGCCACAAGCAAGGCTGAGTATACTAATACTCAGCAAGACTTACCCGTGTAGTGGAAGCTACTCCACCGACTCTAGACATGCAAGGCTTTTTGGCTCAGGGGTTTGTTTTGCCGAAAAGCATCTACAAGTGGGTCCTTACTTTCAACTTTTAGCTCAAGATTCTAGTTTCGTTAGCCAGTCTAGATAAGCAGCTATCTAAAAGCATACATGGTGAAGCATTAAATTTTTCATCCAACCACTTCATTCATCATCATTGTTCCTCTTCTTACTCTGTGGGTAAAAATGGTTAAGCAGTCTCAATAGCCGTGAGAAACGGACGATTCGAATCGAATTTCTTAACCTTGCAAGGGAAACCCAAACACACGTCACGTGGTTACTCCCAGAGTCACACGTGCAACTTTTCCCCTTTCTTTCCGGGTCGTGGATCGGGGCTACCCTCCGAGAGTACAAGAGCCCCACGCCACGGTTCGGCGCCGGGTCGTGACCACTCTCTGCACTCGCCATATGCACATGGGACCGAAGTTCAAAGGGTAGGATGCCGTCCCCTTGCCGGGCCAATCAGGTACTTAAGCTTACCGATTCCCATAATCTCGGCATGTGTTTAGTACGTTCAAAGACTTAACCATCACTACCACACACTGCGGCCTTAGCATTTTTCACTAGACAGACGGGCCTCAATCGTAACCATCGTTCCATAGCCCGTCCGTGTCCTTATGATTGCAGCGTGTAGTAAACATTCAACTCCTATTTTCTCGCGAGTGACAGGAAATCACTCGGCTTTTACCGGAGTCCTATTAGCACAGCATTCTATCGATCCTTACGTCTAGTTTTCAAGCAAGGGTTCCTAATATCATGCAACTAAGTTTTCATTCAACTCCTATAAACTTAATGCACAAGCAAAGAGTAATGAGTTGCATAATTTAGGAAGGAAATGGGTTATGCTCGGGGGCTTGCCTTCGCAATTAGCTTGGGGCTCTTCCGAACTTGGGCTCAGGTCTTCAAGAGCTTCAGTTAGATTTACTTGAGCTTCACGCTGCTCACTCTCGGACGCAGGCACCAGCTCGTAAGTTCCGTCGGCGAGAGTCGTCGATTCTACATGAATGCACAAGTTTAAGTAGTGGTGATGGTAAACGACACGATTTAAATGTAATTACTACAGTGGATAGTTTCTGGTCATGAAACTTCGGATTTAGGCACATCAGGGAAACATGTGCTTACTGTAAAATTTTCAGACAATTTCATGTAGCAGATTAATTATGAAAAGTATATTACATAGTTGCTGTTAGATCCTTATTCTTTTTTTACAGAACAATTGATGCAAAAACTGAGTCTAAGCTTTTTACAGGGCTTTCATATAATCGTGCAGGAGCTACTGTAATTTTTATAGGATTTATTATGCAGTTTTCAGAGCATAGTAAATGTGACATTACACACCTAGGTTAGTCAAGGATTTATTTTTACAGGACCCTACACAGGGTTTCTGTCCATGAAACCTTTTACACAGCAACCTCTACCACTGTGTATCTCCTAGTAAAAATTTGAGAATTTTCCAAACTAAGATACTATTTTCTTGATTTAATGCATGTTATTAGCACATAAATCAAATAAATAGGTTCCTATGAGATAAAAAGTCTCTAAATTTTCCTCTGGCATCTAGGTGCTATTACACCAGCATAGAAAAAGTTTCATTAGGTGATTCATAACCTAACTGTAGGGATAAAATATTTAGCCACTTATGGTATGAAACTAAGTTTAATAAACAGTGCAGAAAGAGATGGAATTTGGGCCTGATCTTTTTACACAGCCCAAAATTTAGGGTCAGTATTGATCTACAACAGTGGGTACAAAAGAAGTCCATTAAAACTTCCATTTAATGTAGAGCAAAATATGTTGAGAATCTGAGAAACTTTTCGTAACAAAAGTTTTAGAGTTTCTTCTAAGGATTCCAGAAAAGTCGAGTATGCATTTTTCTGAATTTTCTACAATTTTATACGAATTTTACAAGTTCACTGAATTTGAATCTAGATTTGAAACTTTCTTTTACAACTGGGTCCTTGAATCTTACGCGCAGACCCTTCTAAAGATTTAAATTCTTGCAATTGGGTCCTCGGGCGGCTCGGGTACGGCGGCCGGCCGAAATTCCGGCGAGGGGCTCGCCGGCGGCGAGGGGTGAGGGTCGGGGAAGGTTCAGGGGTGCGAGGGCTACCTCGTGGGGGTCTTGTTCGGGTGGGGGACGACTGGGAATAGCTCGCCGGCGTTGGAGCAGAGGCGGCGGCGGCGGCACGCGTCGATGGCGGTTCTCCGGCGGGCTTGGGGCGGTCTGGTCTGGTCGGCGAGCTTCAGTGGCGCGTGGGGAAGCTGCTTGGGTGCTTGGCTTGGGCGGAGGAGGTCGGGGTCGAGCTGTCCGCGGTGAGCAGGGGCGGCGGCGGCGGTGATAGCGCGGGCGGCGGCGCTCCGGCGGTCCTGGGCGGTGTTGGGCGGGTCGGCGAGCTTCAGTGGGATGATGTAGTGGTGGCTGGCACTCCAATTTGGGCAGGGGGCGGCTGTGGAGGGCTGTCCACGGGCGGGCGGAGCTCGGCGGCGGTAAAGGCGGCAGCGAGGTGCTCTGGCTGCTGTGGCTCGCGCGGGCGGCCGGGGGCGCGGCCTTTATAGGGGTAGGAGGGGGGTGGGGGTGCCTGGGCTACGCGCGGGGCGGAGACACGGCGAGGGCGTGCCACTGGCCACGGCGGGCGGCAGCAGGACGCCGGCGCGGCGTGCGGCGGGCGGGCGCGAGCGACTGGCGGCCAGGGATTTGGCGTGGGCGCGAGGAGATAGCGCGGCGCGTGGATTGGGGAAGCAGCTGCAGCAGCGGCTCAGGCGGGAGGCAGGAGCAGCGACGGGCGGGGCGCGGGGGTCGGGACGGCACGGCGCGACGCGGCGGTTGGGCGCGGCGGGCGGTGAGCCGGGGCACGGCACGGCGTGCGCACGCGCGGGCGCGGACTGGGCAGCGCGGCGGTGGGGGGGGGGGGGCAAAGCCGTGCGTGGGGGAGAGGCGCGGCGGCCACTGGCCTGGCGGCTCGCGCCGGTCAGGCGTCGCTGGCCACCTGGCGGCGCTGTCGGGCGGGGAGGGGAGAGAGAGGGAGGAGCGAGGGGCCTAAACGCGAGAATTTGAAAAGTTTCAGGGGGCTGGGTGCAAACAGGGCATTTTCTCCACGCGCCTGCATCCGTATCAGCGTGATAGCCCGCATACTGGCATAGGTTGTTGAACGCCTGGGCGTACTGCAGCACGGTGCGGGTGCCCTGGGTGAGTGCCAGGAACTCGTTCAACTTCCTCTCCATGAGACCCTCGGGGATATGATGTGCTCAGAAAGCAGTCTTGAATTCTTCCCAGTCGACCACATGATCAGCCGGGAGCATCGTAAAATAGTGGTCCCACCACAGACGAGCGGTACCGCGAAGCTGTTGCGCGGCAAAACGAGCTTTGTTGGCTTCTGAGCATGGGGCCACAAGTAGTGTGAACTTGGATTCGATGGTGCGAATCCAGGCGTCTGCGTCCAAAGGTTCCTCCGTCTTATGGAACAAGGGAGGCTGGGTCCCTAGGAAATCCGTGTATCCTGCAGCTTGGGGTTGGTGAGCATTGTGTCCACCCCTCTGCTGGTGTTGTCCTTGCACGATCTGACGCAACAGCTCGGTTTGAGCGGCCATCACTTCCACCAAACTGGGCGGGGGTGGTGGCGATTGTCGCGATCTGCTACCACCGGCACCAAAACCCTCGGGGTTGCCACGTGTTGATCCAACCATCTGAAACGTGAAAGGTTACCATTAGCAACGCGATCCATATTACTCCCTTGATTCATAAATAATTGGTGTAGTCATAGACTTCCGAAATCACAGCTAGAAGTATGGACAGAATCTCTGTTTGCTACGAGAAAAATCATAGCTTGCTGTGGGTCCATCCAAAACATCTCATACTTTGGCAGTAGTCAGAGAATTTAGGAATGCACCACTTTGGTATTTAACTCCAGCGCTAGAACTATAGCTAAGGTGGTCGGAAGGCTCGTCCTTTGCCTTACTGTCTTAGCTGTTTTTCAGCAGATCGATAGGTAATGTTTCGCCTATAACTTAAACTAGCGAGGTCCAATAATGCTGAATTTCTGTGAGAACCACGATCACAAAATTCCTGACAGGTTTGGTATTCAACTCACAGCTCAGAAATGTAAGGAGACATGGATAAAATTTCCGACAAGTTTCAGCGATTGTGGATTTCATCGTTTACCAACTTACAACGAAATTACCCAAGTTTATCGCCATTCCTTACAAGCTGAGAGTATCCACATGGTTCAGGTGTACCCATCACAAAAGAGTTACTCAACTCCTAGTTAGCCTATTACAACACTTGCCAAAAGTTAGGCTACCCTATCGAGGAGTATGTGCAAAAGTCCTTCTAGGTCGTCATCTAGAAGTCATCCAAGTCGTTGACGGACGACTCGCTGTGAGTAGGAGAGTGAGCTCCCATCTGAGGTGCCTGTGGTACCTCACCCTCGAAGTCCATTCCTGAAGTACCATCAATCTCCTGTGGCTCCTCCTCATCTTCCTCCATGTCCTCCTCATGGGGATGGTCATTCTGATCATGGAGCCACTGAATGTGCTCATTAGCATCCTCCAACTCAAGGCTCAGATCATGGAGCTGCTCCTCCAACTGTGCTATCGTGGCATCTCTCTCACCCATGAGAGTGTCCAGCTCCTGAATTTGGCCCTCAAGTTGGCCAACCTGAGCATCTCTGTCCTCAAGATCCTTACTGAGCTCCTTAATCTTCTCATCCTTGGTATCTGCCATCATGTGGTAGGCCTGAGCAAGATCAGTGAGCTGCTCAAGCGCCTGACTCTGGAGAGTCTGAAGTCGGTAGAGTGCACTCATGCACCGCACGGAGGTATGAATAGTTTCCTGGGCGTGAAAGTCTACCAAGTACTGTGCGTGCTGCACCCTGTTGAGCCAAAAGGGGTCATTGTCCTGGGCAGCAGGAAACAAACCAATGGGAGTGAGTGTGACAACCTCGGGACGCTGCGCACAAAAAGTGGTGAGCGCCCTCATGGCTGCAAGCTCCCAAGTATCGGCCAAACGGCGACCAACAGCCTCAATCTCCAAGGCGGGCCACTCCGGGTGTAGCGGGTGCGGAGAGATAGTCACGTTGACACGGCACTGGGTAACTCCATTCTCTGCAAACTCCAGTCCGGCGTAACGTGGGGGAATTAGATAGCCCGCGGTGCGCAGAACATCCCACAAAATAGAGGGAAAGCCCTCCCAGTGGAGACACTGCGAGTGTACGCGTCCATCCTCATCCACCATCATAGCAACAGGCTCGGCCATCTGAACAAAAGATCAAATGGAGTGAGATAGTGAAAAACTGTGAACAGCACAGGGACAGATTCTGTAGCGTGTGCAAAAATAACCATAACTTCCACCGTTCTCATCCAAAAATTCTCAAATTTCACCAGATCACTCCTAAGGTATTTGTGGACAACTTTGCTAGTCAACTCCAGAGCTAGATAGGTCTCTAAGATGGTCTTTCTTTTCAGGTTTTACCTCTCTGTCTACCCAGAATTTTCAGTGAACCGAGAGCTAGAGTTTCGTGCACCAGGGAAAATCTACCCAGCCAAAATTTACCAAATTTTAACAGCAGTTACCTGGGTAAATTTGGAACAAGTTTTGTGTTGTACTCTTTTGCAGAAAACCGCAGGAAGGGGGCCTAAAAATTTAAGGGGCAGAAGTGCTCATTCTGGACAGAAATCCGACATTCCAAGGTTTTTGTTGTTTCCTATTACCCATATGTCCAAAATTTTTCATATTTAGACAGGAGATAGAACACAAAATTTGGAACAATTCTTTCAACATGAACTTTACCAGAAAAGGTCATTTCTCTGATCAATACATCTCTCTTTTCGGTCATGGCAGATTGGTGACAGATTCGCTAGATAGTCCTTATGCAAACCATGCTTAGATACGCAAGAACCTTACCACTCTCATACAACGCATTTTCAATTTCAGATATATATGGTCATGATGCACGTCCTATTCGTCCTCACAAAATAAAATAACTGCCAAATACTTTTGGTCTTACGAAGATAGTTTCGATGGCATACATGATACGCCTCTCACTATAATAGCTAGTCGAGGTTTTCTAATCGTTCTTTAACTTATCGTAATCGCGGTTAGTGTACCTGCAGAAGATTGACAAGCATATATATTTCATGAACCTTTCATGCCAGCACTCATGAAAGCGTCCGTATTCATTACCGTTTACCTATAGAAACGATATATGTACAATTTCCGCCGTACAGATGACGTTAACATACGCTATCGGATAGCGTATTCACGGGGGTACCGTCATGAGACGGGGGTATGAACAGCGATCACCATACCCTGCGCCAAACCTTCTACTCCCAATATATTCAACTAATAGTTGGCATATTGGCAGCACCTCAAGTAAGCCACTGCTTGAGGGCAGCGTTCGGTTCGCATCACCGACAGGAAGGCCAAGCTCTCTCAGTTGGCTGAGGATCCTTACCTTCTTACCTTAGCGATGAGTGCGTCGTTACGGAATTTAAGGTCGGTTGTGCACAAAAGTAAGTTTTGACAGAAAGTAATGTGCTGGAAGTCAGTTGATAATATTTCATAAGTTAGATAGCCACCTAGTAACTTTTCCATAATCCTTTAGGGCTTTACGAACTAGGCACCATCCTTAACGTACCAACGTATTTCGCAACACATCCTTCTAGTCAAGTTTTAGTAAAACGAGTTTTTAAGGCTTGTCGCATTCTCTGGCGTATGCATTTCGGCTCTGGCGCCAGCTGTTGCCAGCTGTGGCACCAGCTACGGCTCTGATACCAGCTGTGGCAGAACCACCTGAATTAATCCGGCTCAAGTGTATTAACCATCACCATTAGGGCAATCTCGGTTAACCTTACACTTCAAACGGAGTAATCCACTGGTCTGTCGGGTATATCCTCCCGATACAACCACGGTAAAGCGGATCGAGTGCCGTACATACAAATGCTCACGCGACGATGAGCCCAGAGAATACCACATTCCAGCAAATATTACAAAATTAACATAAGTGAATATTACAAACCAAGTTTGAGTTTAGAAACCAAGTACTTCAGTGATCATAACTAATAAGTTCTTCAGAGTTTAAGTTGCAGCGGAAAATAAAACAACGAAAGCTACTCGACGATACAGGATGTCTCGGTGAAGCCCGCACGAGACATCACTCGGCATTATCTCCGTTGGACGGGGACGTATCCCATTCCACCGACCAACCAGGGGGAAGAGTGCAGGGCCAAGTCAAGCTAGCAACCAAATCTTCGAAGGTCTCACCTGAAAACGAGCCACAAGCAAGGCTGAGTATACTAATACTCAGCAAGACTTACCCGAGTAGTGGAATCTACTCCACCGACTCTAGATATGCAAGGCTTTTTGGCTCAGGGGTTTGTTTTGCCGAAAAGCATCTACAAGTGGGTCCTTACTTTCGACTTTTAGCTCAAGATTCTAGTTTCATTAGCCATTCTAGATAAGCAGCTATCGAATAGCATTCATGGTGAAGCATTACATTTCATCCAACAATTTTATTCCTCATCATTGTTCCTCTTCTTACTCTGTGGGTAAAGGGGGTTAAGCAGTCTCAATAGCCGTGAGAAACGGACGATTCGAATCGAATTTCTTAACCTTGCAAGGGAAACCCAAACACACGTCACGTGGTTACTCCCAGAGTCACACGTGCAACTTTTCCCCTTTCTTTCCGGGTCGTGGATCGGGGCTACCCTCCGAGAGTACAAGAGCCCCACGCCACGGTTCGGCGCCGGGTCGTGACCACTCTCTGCACTCGCCATATGCACATGGGACCGAAGTTCAAAGGGTAGGATGCCGTCCCCTTGCCGGGCCAATCAGGTACTTAAGCTTACCGATTCCCATAATCTCGGCATGTGTTTAGTACGTTCAAAGACTTAACCATCACTACCACACACAGCGGCCTTAGCATTTTTCACTAGACAGACGGGCCTCAATCGTAACTATCGTTCCATAGCCCGTCCGTGTCCTTATGATTGCAGCGTGTAGTAAACATTCAACTCCTATTTTCTCGCGAGTGACAGGAAATCACTCGGCTTTTACCGGAGTCCTATTAGCACAGCATTCTATCGATCCTTACGTCTAGTTTTCAAGCAAGGGTTCCTAATATCATGCAACTAAGTTTTCATTCAACTCCTATAAACTTAATGCACAAGCAAAGAGTAATGAGTTGCATAATTTAGGAAAGAAATGGGTTATGCTCCGGGGCTTGCCTTCGCAGTTAGCTTGGGGCTCTTCCGAACTTGGGCTCGGGTCTTCAAGAGCTTCAGTTAGATTTACTTGAGCTTCACGCTGCTCACTCTCGGACGCGGGCACCAGCTCGTAAGTTCCGTCGGCGAGAGTCGTCGATTCTACATGAATGCACAAGTTTAAGTAGTGGTGATGGTAAACGACACGATTTAAGTGTAATTACTATAGTGGATAGTTTCTGGTCATGAAACATTGGATTTAGGCACATCAGGGAAAGATGTGCTTACTGTAAAATTTTCAGACAATTTCATGTAGCAGATTAATTATGAAAAATATATTACATAGTTGCTGTTAGATCCTTGTTCTTTTTGTACAGAACAATTGGTGCAAAAACTGAGTCTAAGATTTTTACAGGTCTTTCATATAATCGTGCAGAAGCTACTGTAATTTTTATAGGATTTATTATGCAGTTTTCAGAGCATAGTAAATGTGACATTACACACCTAGGTTAGTCAAGGATTTATTTTTACAGGACACTACACAGGGTTTCTGTCCATGAAACCTTTGAGAATTTTCCAAGATAAGATACTATTTTCTTGATTTAATGCATTTTATTAGCACATAAATCAAATAAATAGGTTCCTGTGAGATAAAAAGTCTCTAAATTTTCTCTGGCATCTAGGTGCTATTACACCAGCATAGAAAAAGTTTCATTAGGTGATTCATAACCTAACTGCAGGGATAAAATATTTAGCCACTTATGGTATGAAACTAAGTTTAATAAACAGTGCAGATAGAGATGGAATTTGGGCCTGATCTTTTTACACAGTCCTAAACATCAAGCAACTAGCTTACTGCCCAAAATTTAGGGTCAGTATTGATCTACAACAGTGGGTACAAAAGAAGTCCATTAAAGCTTCCATTTAATGTAGAGCAAAATATGTTGAGAATCTGAGAAACTTTTCATAACAAAAGTTGTAGAGTTTCTTCTAAGGATTCCAGAAAAGTTGAGTTTGCATTTTTCTGAATTTTCTACGATTATATACAAATTTTACAAGTTCACTAAATTTGAATCTAGATTTGAAACTTTCTTTTACAACTGGGTCCTTGAATCTTACGCGCAGACCCTTCTAAAGATTTAAATTCTTGCAATTGGGTCCTCGGGCGGCTCGGGTACGGCGGCCGGCCAAAATTCCGGCGAGGGGTGAGGGTCGGGGAAGGTTCAGGGGTGCGAGGGCTACCTCGTGGGGGTCTTGTTCGGGTGGGGGACGGCCGGGAATAGCTCGCCGGCGTTGGAGCAGAGGCGGCGGCGGCGGCGGCACGCGTCGACGGCGGTGCTCCGGCGGGCTTGGGGCGGTCTGGTCTGGTCGGCGAGCTTCAGTGGCGCGTGGGGAAGCTGCTCGGGTGCTTGGCTTGGGCGGAGGAGGTCGGGGTCGAGCTGTCCGCGGTGAGCAGGGGCGGCGGCGGCGGTGACAGCACGGGCGGCGGCGCTCCGGCGGTCCTGGGCGGTGTTGGGCGGGTCGGCGAGCTTCAGTGGGATGATATAGTGGTGGTTGGCACTACAATTTGGGCAGGGGGCGGCTGTGGAGGGCTGTCCACGAGCGGGCGGAGCTCGGCGGCGATAATGGCGGCGGCGAGGTGCTCTGGCTGCTGTGGCTCGCGCGGGCGGCCGGGGGCGCGGCTTTTATAGGGGCAGGAGGGGGGTGGGGGTGCCTGGGCGACGCGCGGGGCGGAGACACGGCGAGGGCGTGCCACTGGCCACGGCGAGCGGCAGCAGGACGCCGGCGCGGCGTGCGGCGGGCGGGCGCGAGCGACTGGCGGCCAGGGATTTGGCGTGGGCGCGAGGAGATAGCACGGCGCGTGGATTGGGGAAGCAGCTGCAGCAGCGGCTCAGGCGGGAGGCAGGAGCAGCGACGGGCGGGGCGCGGGGGTCGGGACGGCACGGTGCAACGCGGCGGTTGGGCGCGGCGGGCGGCGAGCCGGGGCACGGCACGGCGTGCGCACGCGCGGGCGCGGACTGGGCAGCGCGGCGGTGGGGGGGGGGGGGGGGCAAAGCCGTGCGTGGGGGAGAGGCGCGGCGGCCACTGGCCTGGCAGCTCGCGCCGGTCAGGCGTCGCCGGCCACCTGGCGGCGCTGTCGGGCGGGGAGGGGAGAGAGAGGGAGGAGCGAGGGGCCTAAACGCGAGAATTTGAAAAGTTTCAGGGGGCTGGGTGCAAACAGGGCGTTTTCTCCTCTTTCTAATTTGAATTTCAAAAACTTTTGAACATGAAAGTTGTTCAGAATGAAAAGTTCTACAAGTTTGGTTTCAGGCAACATCTCATTTGGCTTATGGTTTGAAAGTTAATTTAAAAATTCAAAAGTATCCAAATGTGCCCAAATTCAATTTGAATTTCAACTTAACTCGTTCTAATTCTGTTCACCCTTTTATTAGTTGGTTAAGCATAGGGTTAGGCTAATGACATTGATTTAGAAATGTAAATTATCAGGGTTGTCACAAAAAGCATCTGAAATACTCGGCTGTCTAGGTGGCGGTGAACTGGCAACCAGGGAAAGCTGATGCCGCTTCGCCGAAAGAGGTGCACCGTCGTCGTACTGTGGGGTTTTCCACTGACTCGATGTTGGGGAATGTCTTGGTCTCTATCTGCTGCTGGGAGATTTTGCTCATGTACAAGTTGAGCCAAAGGGTGATGAGCCGCCAGGGGCCACAAGGGTTACCGATCGGCTCTCCCTTTGACAGTTTGACGCTGATCTGGTGCATCATGCGGTAGGCCGATCCTAGCAGATGCTTCCCGAGAGGGATGGCGGCTCCTCTTGACAGGGCTTCGGCTAGAGCTTGTGTGTTGGAAGAAGGGCCAACCGCTCTACCGCAAAAGAGGTGCTTCTCTAGCCACATCATCAAGAACGCTGAATATTCTCTCTCCAAAATCATCCCGGTCCTCATGTTTCTGTTGATATACCCTTTCCACTCGCCGATTCCTTTCGTCTCTATCCGATGGGCCGGCTTGATCAGATAATTAAAGGGTGTATCGGGGGAGGAAATGTTGAGGCCGGTCAGCATCAGGACATCGGCCAGAGTTGGGGTCATGGGTCCGTGCCCAAAGAGAAACACGTTGAGCGCGTTAGACCAGAAATAGGAGGCTGCTATTACCAGGGGTTCATTCTTCTCCATCTGGGACAAAGATAGATTGATGCACTGGCCGATTTTTAATTCATCCCATTGAACTCTCTTAGAGTTGGCCATTCTTTGGTACCACTCTTTCCAGCCGGGGGTTTCATTCAGCCAAGATCTAAAAGTGCCTGACCACTGGCCCAAATCCATAGGTGATTGCTTGAAAGGGATTCTATGGGTTTCTAAGTTAATCAGATCAATCGGGTCTGGATTCCCCATAGGGCCTAAGCAGATGAGACCAGGAGCTTTTGAAAGGCGGATATTGATTTGGTGTCTGACTGCCTAAAAAAGGTAAAAAGGGAAGAACTAAGAATAGATCTAAAAGATGCATGGGTGGTAAAAAGTAAAAAGGAAAAGTTTCGGATGTTTACCTCCGGGATGAAGCTCATCGTCGCTGATGGAATCGCGGATGGAACTGCTGTCACCGATGGAGTTGCTGGCGGAGCCTCCGTGGCTGGTGGAGTTGCTGATGGTGCCGCCATTGGAGGAATGAAGCAGAATGCGGATGAAAGAAGGATCACCGAAGAATGCGGTTGGAAGCCAAAAGGGCGCTGGGAGAAGATAGAAAGTGATTCGCCGGGGAGAAAGTTACTGAGCTCGTGGAGAAGAAGCGGCAGGGAACACCAGTATTTAAAGAAAGTTACTGAGCTCGTGGAGAAGAAGCGGCAGGGAACACCGGTATTTAAAGACGGTCTGAGAGAAGGGGTAAAGGCGGGATTTTTACCGTGCCGTCTACACGAATTCTGGGGGAACAGTTGTCTCAGGCGCCCAGTTCGAAAAGATTGCAATCATCAGGTAGAAGACCACAAAATAGAAGGAGATTTTTGCCGCGTTTGTTTTGGAGGAGAGATTAAAAAAGAATTTCAAAGTAAAAGTCATGTTTTACTCCGAAACTGGGGGCATGTGTTGACGCCAGATTTCGACACGTTCTGAGTCGGCGTCAGGGAAGGAGAAGATTGGCCGATGCTGTGGCAGAACCACCTGAATTAATCCGGCTCAAGTGTATTAACCATCACCATTAAGGCATTCTCGGTTAACCTTACACTTCAAACGGAGTAATCCACTGGTCTGTCGGGTATAACCTCCCGATACAACCACGGTAATCGGATCGAGCGCCATACATACAAACGCTCACGCGACGATGAGCCCAGAGAATACCACATTCCAGCAAATATTACGACATTAACATAAGTAAATGTTACAGACCAAGTTCTGAGCTTAGAAATCAAGTACTTCAATTAACATAAATAAGTTCTTCAGAATTAAGTTGCAGCGGAAATAAACAACGGGAACTACTCGACGATACAGGATGTCTTGATGAAGCCCGTACGAGACATCACTCGGCCTTATCTCCGTTGGACGGGGGCGTATCCCATTCCACCGACCAACCAGGGGGAAGAGTGCAGGGCCAAGTCAAGCTAGCAATCATGTCTTCGAAGGGCTCACCTGAAATCGAGTCACAAGCAAGACTGAGTATACTAATACTCAGCAAGACTTACCCGTGTAGTGGAAACTACTCCACCGACTCTAGACATGCCAGGCTTTTTGGCTCAGAGGTTCGTTTTGCCGAAAAGCATCTACAAGTGGGTCCTTACTTTCAACTTTTAGCTCAAGATTCTAGTTTCGTTAGCCAGTCTAGGTAAGCAGCTATCTAAAGCATACATGGTGAAGCATTAAATTTTTCATCCAACCAGTTCATTCATCATCATTGTTCCTCTTCTTACTCTGTGGGTAAAAATGGTTAAGCAGTCTCAATAGCCGTGAGAAACGGACGATTCGAATCGAATTTCTTAACCTTGCAAGGGAAACCCAAACACACGTCACGTGGTTACTCCCTAGAGTCACACGTGCAACTTTTCCCCTTTCTTTCCGGGTCGTGGATCGGGGCTACCCTCCGAGAGTACAAGAGTCCCACGCCACGGTTCGGCGCCGGGTCGTGACCACTCTCTGCACTCGCCATATGCACATGGGACCGAAGTTCAAAGGGTAGGATGCCGTCCCCTTGCCGGGCCAATCAGGTACTTAAGCTTACCGATTCCCATAATCTCGGCATGTGTTTAGTACGTTCAAAGACTTAACCATCACTACCACACCCTGCGGCCTTAGCATTTTTCACTAGACAGACGGGCCTCAATCGTAACCATCGTTACATAACCCGTCCGTGTCCTTATGATTGCAGCGTGTAGTAGCCATTCAACTCCTATTTTCTCGCGAGTGACAGGAAATCACTCGACTTTTACCGGAGTCCTATTAGCACAGCATTCTATCGAACCTTACATCTAGTTTTCAAGCAAGGGTTCCTGACATCATGCAACTAAGTTTTCATCCAACTCCTATAAACTTAATGCACAAGCAAAGAGTGATGAGTTGCATAATTTCGAAAAGAATGGGTTATGCTCCGGGGCTTGCCTTCGCAGTTCGCTTGGGGATCTTCCGAACCTGGGCTCGGGTCTTCAAAAGCTTCAGTTAGATTTGCTTGAGCTTCACGCTGCTCACTCTCGGACGCGGGCACCGGCTCGTAAGTTCCGTCGGCGAGAGTCGTCGATTCTACATAAGTGCACAAGTTTAAGTCGTGGAAATGGCACTTGATTACGATTTGAGAGTAATTACTACAAGGGATAGTTTCTGGTCATGAAATTTTGGATTTAGGCACATCAAGGAAAGATGTGCTTACTGTAAAATTTTCAGCCAATTTTATGTAACAGATTAATTACGAAAAATATATTTCATAGTTGCTGTTAGATACGTGTTCTTTTTGTACAGAACAATTGGTGCAACAAATGAGTCTAAGATTTTTACAGAGCTCTCAGTTAAGCATGCAGAAGCTACTGTAATTTTTGTAGGATTTATCATGCAGTATCCAGAGCATAGAAAATATGACATTCTACACCTAGGCTATTCAAAGATTCATTTTTACAGGACCCTACACAGGGTTTTTGTCCATGGAACTTTTTACACAGCAACCTCTACCATAGTTTATCTCCCAGAAACAATTTGAGAATTTTCCAAGCTAAGATACTATTTTCTTGATTTAATGTATGTTATTAGCACATAAATCAAATAAGTAGGTTACTGTGAGATAAAAAGTCTCCTAATTTTTCTCTGGCTTCTAGGTACCAATACATTAGCATAGGAAAAGTTTCAATGGATGACTCACCACCTAACTGCCGGGATAAAACATTCTACTTACACATGAATTAAAACTAAGTTTAACAAACAGTAGAGCTAGAGATGGAATTTGGGCCTGATCTTTTTACACAGTCCTAAACATCAAGCATCTAATTCACTGCCCAAAATTTAGGGTCAGCATTGTTCTAGAACAGTGGGTACAAAATAAGTCTATTAAAGCTTCTATTTAATGTAGAGAAAAATATTTTGAGATTCTGAGAAAACTTTTGTAACAAAAGTGGTAGAGTTTGTTCTGAGGATTCCAGAACAGTTGAGTTTTCATTTTTCTGAATTTTCTACGATTTTATACGAATTGTACAAATTCACTGGTTTGGTTAAAACTTTCTTTACAGAGGGGTCCCTGAAAACTAGCAGAAAACCCCCTAGAAAGATTTGGGCGTTTGCAATGTGGTCCCTGGTCGCAAAATCACGGCGGGGTCATCCTGTCCGGCCAAATTCCGGCGAGCTCGGTCGCCGGCGGCGAGGGCAAGGTGGGGGAGAACGGAGAGGGAACCAGGGCGCACCTATTGGTGGTCTTGGAGTGGCTTGGGATGGCCGGTGGCGGGCTGGCCGCGGAGAGCAGGGGCGGCGGCGGAGGGGCGGCGCGGACGGCGGCGCTCCGGCGAGGAGGGTGGCGGGGCTCGGGCTGGGGAGCTTCAGTGCGTCGAGGGGAATCCGTTTCAGTGCTTGCCTCGGGCGGAGGTGGGCCGGAGCAAAGGGAACCGCGGCGAGGTGGGGGCGCCGGCGGCAATGGAGGCGCGGTGGCTTTCCAGGCGCGCGAGGGGGGGCTCTGTTCGGCTTTTTATAGGCGCAAGGGAGGGAGGAGGGGTCCAGGCAGGGCTGGGCCGGGCGGCACGACGGGGGCACGCCGTTCGGCGCCTGGGCGGCGGCCAGTGGCTGGGCGGCGCGGCGGTGCAGCAGAGCGCCGGAGGTCTGGCGCGCGCAGCTGGGTGCACTCGGGTTGGGCAGAGGCGTGGGCGTGGGGGAGGCAAAGCCGCTGCGGCAGGGAGCGACGGCCATTGGCTTGGCGCGGCGTGGGGGCAGGAATCGCCGGCGACGTGGCGTGCGGCTGTCGGGCGAGCGCGCGGTGCAGCAGAGGAGGGGGAGGTGAGGGACCTGGATGCAAGAATTCGAAAGGTTTCAGGGGGCTGGGTGCAAACAGGGCGTTTTCTCCTCTTTCTGATTTGAATTTCAAAACCTTTTGAACACGAAAGTTGTTCACAATAAAAAGTTCTACAACTTTGGTTTCAGGCAAAATCTCATTTGGCTTATGGTTTTGAAAGTTAAATTTTAAAAGTTCAAAAGTAACCAAATGTGCTCAAATTAAATTTGAATTCCAACTGAACTCGTTTTAATTCTTTCCACCCTTTCATTAGTTGGTTTAATCATAGGGTTAGGCTAATGACATTGATTTTGGAAATGTAATTACCAGGGTTGTCACAGCCTTCCCCCCTTAACAAGAATCTCGCCCCGAGATTCGGTAATTCTTAGTGTGGGCGTGGGTGCACATACCAGTGGTTGAGACAAGAAACCCAGGGAAATGTTGGTTCAGGTAGCTCTCCGTTTCCCAGGTGGCTTCTTCTTCCGTGTGGCGATTCCATTGTATTTTATACATTCTAATCACTTTCCTCCTGGTCTCTCTTTCTTTTTGATCCAGAATCTTAACTGGGTGTTCGACATACGAGAGGTCGGGTTCCAACGATATTTCTTGTTGTTCCACAATCTCGGTAGGGACTCGAATACACTTCTTGAGTTGAGATACGTGGAAGACATCATGGGTGGCCTTGAGCTGAGGGGGCAGTCGTAATTTGTAGGCTACGGGTCCGCAACTCTCAATGATTTCGTAGGGACCAATATAGCGGGGAGCTAGTTTGCCTTTGATTCCAAATCTTCGCACTCCCTTGGTTGGTGAAACTCGAAGATAGACATGATCGCCAACTTCGAACTTTAGGGGCTTTCTCCTTTTGTCAGAATAGCTCTTTTGTCGGGCTTGTGCGGCTTTAAGATTTGCTTGTATTACTTTTACTTTCTCCTCTGCCTCGATTACCAGGTCGGGTCCAATTATGTTACGTTCTCCGGTTTGCGACCAGCTTAAAGGAGTTCGACACCTTCGTCCGTACAGGGCCTCAAATGGTGCCATTTTCAAACTCGTTTGGTAGCTGTTGTTGTACGAGAACTCTGCCAGGGGTAGGCATTTGTCCCAATTCTTGTCATACTGAATGACACAGGCTCTCAGCATGTCTTCAAGAATTTGGTTTACTCTTTCCGTTTGTCCATCGGTCTGAGGGTGGTATGCTGAGCTGCGAATCAGCTTTGTGCGAAGAGACGTTTGCAGTTGTTCCCAAAAGCGTGCTACAAACTGGGGACCACGATCGGAAATAATTGTCTTAGGTATTCCATGCAGGCAAACAATACGATCGAGGTAAATCTCGGCATATTTCTTGGTAGAATAGGTGGTGTGTACCGGAAGAAAATGTGCCGTCTTCGTGAGTCTATCAACGATAACCCATATGGAATCATGTTTCTGGGAAGTGTTTGGTAGTCCCACGATGAAGTCCATACTTATGTCTTCCCATTTCCATGATGGTATAGGTAACGGTTGAAGTGTACCGGCTACCTTTAAGTGGCTAGCTTTTACTCTCCGGCACGTGTCACATTCCGAGACATACGTAGCAATTTCCCTTTTCATTCTAGTCCACCAGAAGTTTTGCCTTAGGTCCTGATACATTTTGCTACTGCCGGGGTGGATAGAGAATTTGGAGAGGTGTGCCTCATCAAGAATTTGCTTGCGGAGTTCATGATTCTTCGGAACGACTATACGACTTTCGAACCATAGAACTCCCTTATGGTCCTGGCGGAAACACTTATACTTCTCCTCACCTAGAGAGAGTTTTTGTTTGATGATCTTGATTCCTTCATCATGTAGTTGTGCCATGACGATTTGGTCGTGAAGAGTGGGCTCAACTGAGATGTGATCTAGAGTGCCTTGGGAAACTATTTCCAAGTTAAGCTTCCTCATGTCTGCGCACAGTGTCTCATGGTAGAACTCCATGGATAAGCAATGGCCATGGGACTTGCGGCTTAGTGCATCAGCGACTACGTTAGCCTTGCCGGGGTGATAGTGTACTTCAAGGTCATAATCCTTGATTAGTTCTAGCCATCTCCGTTGTCTCATATTCAGATCGGCTTGTGTGAAGATATACTTGAGACTCTTATGATCCGTGTAGATATTGCACTGTGTACCCATGAGATAGTGCCTCCATATCTTCAGAGCGTGAATGACGGCTGCGAGCTCAAGGTCATGCGTGGGATAATTCTGTTCGTGGGGCCGAAGGGCTCGTGAGGCATATGCAATCACTCGATCCTCTTGCATAAGCACACATCCTAGACCAGTACCTGATGCGTCACAATACACATCGAATGGCTTGGTATTATCGGGTTGAGCTAACACAGGTGCTGTAGTCAGATGCTCTCTGAGAGTGTGGAAGGCTTCTTCACACTTCTCATTCCATACAAACTTTACTTCCTTCTTCAATAGTTCCGTCATGGGCTTAGCAATTCGAGAGAAATCCGGGATGAAGCGATGGTAGTAACCGGCTAAGCCGAGAAAACTGCGAATCTGATGAACAGAGGTAGGGGGTTTCCAATCCATCACCTCTTGTACCTTGCTGGGGTCAACAGCTATGCCTTCGCTGGAGATCGTGTGACCTAAGAACTTTACAGTATCCAACCAGAATTCACACTTAGAAAACTTAGCATAGAGCTGATGGTCCCTGAGTCGCTGAAGAACAACGCGAAGGTGCTTGGCATGCTCTTCCTCATCCTTGGAATAGATAAGAATGTCGTCGATGAACACTACGACGAATTTGTCAAGTTCGGGCATGAATACCGAATTCATGAGATACATGAAGTAGGCAGGGGCATTGGTGAGTCCAAAGGACATGACCAAGAATTCATATAGTCCATATCGTGTGGAGAAGGCAGTCTTAGGAATATCGCACGGGCGAATCTTGATCTGATGATATCCCGAACGAAGATCAATCTTTGAGAAGACTCTGGCTCCAGCTAATTGATCGAAGAGCACATCGATGCGAGGAAGGGGGTATTTATTTTTAACAGTTACCGCATTGAGAGGTCGGTAGTCAACGCATAACCTCAAACTGTCATCCTTCTTCTTTACGAATAGGGCTGGACATCCCCAAGGTGACGCGCTAGGGCGAATGAAACCTTTGTCCAGTAGTTCTTGGAGTTGAATTTTCAGCTCGGCCAATTCTTTAGGGGGCATCCTATATGGTCTTTTGGATATAGGTGCAGTGCCTGGTTGTAGTTCAATAACGAACTCAATATCCCTATCCGGGGGCATTCCTGGTAAGTCCTCCGGGAAAACATCGGCATACTCGTCTACCACAGGAATATTATCTGGCTTAAGTCCTTCCATCTTATAAGCACAGGAATTAGTACAATCTAGGAACGGTAGGTAAAGGGTAGTGGCTCCGTGACTAGGTGAATTTATCTCAACGGCTCGGGAAGAAAGGTCCAGTGTGACTCCATGCATAGCCATCCAGTTCATTCCCAAAATAATGTCCATGCCGTCAAGGGGTAAAAGGACAAGGTCCGTGTCGATGGTTTTACTACCCAATTTGACTGGTACTTGTCTGATCATTTGGTTTGAAGCAATTTTACCACCCGGTGTTGATATCATATATGACCCTTTGGTGTGACAAACATCCAAGCCTACTTTTGCACCGAATTTTGCACTTATGAAACTATGCGATGCACCAGAATCAAATAATATAACTGCAGGCTTGTTATGGATAGAGAATGTACCCGACATCACTGGGGCTCCTTCAGGAAGCTCTGCAAGCGTGGTGAAGTTAATCCGTCCTTGCTTGACTTGCAGGGTCTGTCTCTTGCCCCTGTTCTTGGTGTTCGGGTTGGATCCTTGACCGTGGTTGGGCTGTCCAGGCTGAGGGCATTCTCGTGCGAAGTGGCTGGAACTCCCGCATTTGAAACAGCAATTCGCAGGGCTAGGTCGAAGAGACTGTTGAAGAATGGGCCTCGGACCATTCTGTGAAGGCATCGGGGGTCGTACCATGCCTGGCTGCTGTGGGGGTCTGGCAATCCATCTTCCTGGCTGCGGGGCCCTTGGTGGAGCTGTGGGTGCGGTATTTTGCACGATGCGATACCTTGGTGGTTGGACACTTGATGGTCCCGCGGGTGCCTTTCTCTTCTTCTCTGCCCGGTGCGCCATGATACAGTCTTCCTGGGTAATGGCCATATTGACCATCGTTGTAGGTGTTAGCCCTGGCTAGGTTCAGACGTTCCTTGAGCTTGGTACTCAGACCTCGGTGGAAACGATCACGCTTCTTGGCATCCGTATCAGCGTGATAGCCCGCATACTGACACAAGTTGTTGAACGCCTGGGCGTACTGCAGCACGGTGCGGGTGCCCTGGGTAAGTGCCAGAAACTCATTCAACTTCCTCTCCATGAGACCCTCGGGGATATGATGTGCCCGGAACGCGGTCTTGAATTCATTCCAGTCGACCACATGATCAGCCGGGAGCATCGCAAAGTAGTGATCCCACCACAGACGAGCGGTACCGCGAAGCTGTTGCGCGGCAAAACGAGCTTTGTTGGCCTCTGAGCATGGGGCCACAAGTAGTGTGAACTTGGATTCTATGGTGCAAATCCATGCATCTGCGTCCAGGGGTTCCTCGGTCTTATGGAACAAGGGAGGCTGGGTCCCTAGGAAATCCGTGTATCCTGCGGCTTGGGGTTGGTGAGCATTGTGCCCACCCCTCTGCTGGTGTTGTCCTTGCACGATCTGACGCAGCAGCTCGGTTTGAGCGGCCATCACTTCCACCAAACTGGGTGGTGGTGGCGGCTGTGGTTGTGATCCACTTGCGCTAGCACCAAAACCATCGGGGTTGCCACGTGTTGATCCAACCATCTGAAACGTGAAAGGTTACCATTAGCAACGCGATCCATATTACTTCCTCGATTCGTAAATGATTGGTGTAGTCATAGACTTCCGAAATCACAGCCGGAAGTATGGACAGAATCTCTGTTTGCTACGGGGAAAAAAAATCATAGCTTGCTGTGGGTCCATCCAAAACATCTCAAACTTTGGCAGTAGTCAGAGAATTTAGGAATGCACCACATTGGTATTTAACTTTGGTGCTAGACTATGGCTAAGGTGGTCGAAAAGCTCGTCCTTGGCCTTGCTGTCTTAGCTGTTTTTCAGCAGATTGATCGGTACGGTTTTGCCTATATCTTAAGCTAGCGAGGTCCAATGATGCTGAATTTTTGTGAGACCCTAGATCACAAAATTTAGCACAAGTCTGGTATTCAACACTCAGCCAAGAAATGCAAGGAGACATGGATAAAAATTCCGACAAGTCTCAGCGATTGTGGATTTCATCGTTTACCAAATTACAACGAAATCACCCAAGTTTATCGCCGTTCCTTACATGCTGAGGGTATCCACATGGTTCAGGTGTACCCAACACAAAAGAGTTACTCAACTCCTACTTAGCCTATTACAACACTTGCCAAAAGTTAGGCTACCCTATCGAGGAGTATGTGCAAAAGTCCTCCTAGGTCGTCCTCTAGAAATCATCCAAGTCGTTGACGGACGACTCGCTGTGAGCAGGAGAGTGAGCTCCCATCTGAGGTGCCTGTGGTACCTCACCCTCGAAATCCATACCTGAGATACCATCAATTTCCTGTGGCTCCTCCTCATCCTCCTCCATGTCGTCCTTATGGGGATGGTCATTCTGATCATGATGCCACTGAATGTGCTCATTAGCATCCTCCAACTCAAGGTTCAGATCGTGGAGCTGCTCCTCCAACTGTGCTATCGTGGCATCTCTCTCACCCATGAGAGTGTCCTGCTCCTGGATTTGGCCCTCAAGTTGGCCAATTTGAGCATCTCTGTCCTCAAGATCCTGACTGAGCTACTTTATCTGCTCATCCCTGGTATCTGCCATCATATGGTAGGCCTGAGCAAGATCAGTGAGCTGCTCGAGTGCCTGACTCTGGAGAGTCTGAAGCCGGTAGAGTGCACTCATGCACCGCACGGAGATGTGGATAGTCTCTTGGGCATGAAAGTCTACCAAGTACTGTGCGTGCTGCACCCTGTTGAGCCAAAAGGGGTCGTTGTCCTGGGCAGCAGGAAACAATCCAATGGGAGTGAGTGTGACAACCTCGGGACGCTGCGCACAAAACGTGGTGAGCGCCCTCATGGCTGCAAGCTCCCAAGTATCGGCCAAACGGCGACCAACAGCCTCAAGCTCCAAGGCGGGCCACTCCGGGTGTAGCGGGTGCGGAAAGATAGTCACGTTGACACGGCACTGGGTAACTCCATTTTCTGCAAACTCCAGTCCGGCGTAACGTGGGGGAATTAGATAGCCCGCGGTACGCAGAACATCCCACAAAATAGAGGGAAAGCCCTCCCAGTGGAGACACTGCGAGTGTACGCGTCCATCCTCATCCACCATCATATCAACAGGCTCGGCCATCTGAACAAAAGATCAAATGGAGTGAGATAGCGAAAAACTGTGAACAGCACAAGGACAGATTCTGTATAGTGTGCAAAAATAATCACAACTCCCACAGTTCTCATCCAAAAATTCTCAAATTTCACCAGGCCACTCCTAAGATAATTGTGAACAACTTTGCTAGTTAACTCCAGAGCTAGATAGGTCTCTAAGATGGTTTTTCTTTTCGGTTTTTTACCTCTCTGTCTACCCAGAATTTTCAGTGAACAGAGGGCTAGAGTTTCATGCATCAGGGAAAATCTACCCAGCCAAAGTTTACCAAATTTTAACAGCAGCTACCTGGGTAAATTTGGAACAAGTTTCGTGTTGTGCTCTTTTGCAGAAAACCGCAGGAAGGGGGCCTAAAAATTTAAGGGGCAGAAGTGCTTATTCTGGACAGAATTCTGACATTTCAAGGTTTCTGTTATTTCTCACTCTCCATAAGCTCAGAATTTTTCGTTTTTGAACAGAAGATAGAACACAGAATTTGGAACAATTTCTTCAACATGAACTTTATCAGAAATAGTCATTTTCTTTGGCCAATAAATCGCTCTTTTTGGTCATGGCAGAATTCGGACAGTTTTGCTAGATGGTCCTTATGCAAACCACGCTTAGATACGCAAGAACGTTTCCACTCTCACACAACGCATTTTTGATTTCAGATACACATGTTTATGATGTATGCACGTCCTATTCGTCCTCACAAAATAAAACAATTGCCAAATAGCTTTGGTCTTACGAAGATAGTTTCGGTGGCTTACACAATATGGCTCTCCTATAATAGCTAGTCGAGTCTTTCTACTCGTCCCTTAACTTATCGTAATCGCGGTTAGTGTACCTGCAGAAGATTGACAAAGCATATATATATTTCATGAACCTTTCATGCCAGCACTCATGAAAGCGTCCGTATTCATTACCGTTTACTTATAGAAACGATATCTGTACAATTTCCGCCGTACAGACGACGTTAACATACGCTATCGAGATAGCGTATTCACGGGGGTACCGTCATGAGACGGGGGTATGAACAGCGATCGCCATACCCTGCGCCAAACCTTCTACTCCCAATATGTTCAACTAACAGTTGGCATATTGGCAGAACCTCAAGTAAGCCACTGCTTGAGGGCAGCGTTCGGTTCGCATCACCGACAGGAAGGCCAAGCTCCCTCAGTTGGCTGAGGATCCTTACCTTCTTACCTTAGCGACGAGTGCGTCGTTACAGAATTTAAGGTCGGTTGTGCATGAAAGTAAGTTTTGACAGAAGGTAATGTGCTGGAAGTCAGTTGATAATATATAGAAGTTAGATAGCCACCTAGTAAACTTTCCCATAATCCCTTAGGGCTTTACGAACTAGGCACCATCCTTAACGTACCAACGCATTTCGCAACACAACCTTCTAGTCAAGTTTTAGTAAAATGAGTTTTTAAGGCTTGTAGCATTCTCTGGCGTATGTATTTCGGCTCTGGTGTCCGCTGTTGCCAGCTGTGGCACCAGCTACGGCTCTGATACCAGCTGTGGCAGAACCACCTGAATTAATCCGGCTCAAGTGTATTAACCATCACCATTAAGGCATTCTCGGTTAACCTTACACTTCAAACGGAGTAATCCACTGGTCTGTCGGGTATAACCTCCCGATACAACCACGGTAATCGGATCGAGCGCCATACATACAAACGCTCACGCGACGATGAGCCCAGAGAATACCACATTCCAGCAAATATTACGACATTAACATAAGTAAATGTTACAGACCAAGTTCTGAGCTTAGAAATCAAGTACTTCAATTAACATAAATAAGTTCTTCAGAATTAAGTTGCAGCGGAAATAAACAACGGGAACTACTCGACGATACAGGATGTCTCGATGAAGCCCGTACGAGACATCACTCGGCCTTATCTCCGTTGGACGGGGGCGTATCCCATTCCACCGACCAACCAGGGGGAAGAGTGCAGGGCCAAGTCAAGCTAGCAATCATGTCTTCGAAGGGCTCACCTGAAATCGAGTCACAAGCAAGACTGAGTATACTAATACTCAGCAAGACTTACCCGTGTAGTGGAAACTACTCCACCGACTCTAGACATGCCAGGCTTTTTGGCTCAGGGGTTTGTTTTGCCGAAAAGCATCTACAAGTGGGTCCTTACTTTCAACTTTTAGCTCAAGATTCTAGTTTCGTTAGCCAGTCTAGGTAAGCAGCTATCTAAAGCATACATGGTGAAGCATTAAATTTTTCATCCAACCAGTTCATTCATCATCATTGTTCCTCTTCTTACTCTGTGGGTAAAAATGGTTAAGCAGTCTCAATAGCCGTGAGAAACGGACGATTCGAATCGAATTTCTTAACCTTGCAAGGGAAACCCAAACACACGTCACGTGGTTACTCCCTAGAGTCACACGTGCAACTTTTCCCCTTTCTTTCCGGGTCGTGGATCGGGGCTACCCTCCGAGAGTACAAGAGTCCCACGCCACGGTTCGGCGCCGGGTCGTGACCACTCTCTGCACTCGCCATATGCACATGGGACCGAAGTTCAAAGGGTAGGATGCCGTCCCCTTGCCGGGCCAATCAGGTACTTAAGCTTACCGATTCCCATAATCTCGGCATGTGTTTAGTACGTTCAAAGACTTAACCATCACTACCACACCCTGCGGCCTTAGCATTTTTCACTAGACAGACGGGCCTCAATCGTAACCATCGTTACATAACCCGTCCGTGTCCTTATGATTGCAGCGTGTAGTAGCCATTCAACTCCTATTTTCTCGCGAGTGACAGGAAATCACTCGACTTTTACCGGAGTCCTATTAGCACAGCATTCTATCGAACCTTACATCTAGTTTTCAAGCAAGGGTTCCTGACATCATGCAACTAAGTTTTCATCCAACTCCTATAAACTTAATGCACAAGCAAAGAGTGATGAGTTGCATAATTTCGGAAAGAATGGGTTATGCTCCGGGGCTTGCCTTCGCAGTTCGCTTGGGGATCTTCCGAACTTGGGCTCGGGTCTTCAACTGCTTCAGTTAAATTTGCTTGAGCTTCACGCTGCTCACTCTCGGACGCGGGCACCGGCTCGTAAGTTCCGTCGGCGAGAGTCGTCGATTCTACATAAGTGCACAAGTTTAAGTCGTGGAAATGGCACTTGATTACGATTTGAGAGTAATTACTACAAGGGATAGTTTCTGGTCATGAAATTTTGGATTTAGGCACATCAAGGAAAGATGTGCTTACTGTAAAATTTTCAGCCAATTTTATGTAACAGATTAATTACGAAAAATATATTTCATAGTTGCTGTTAGATACGTGTTCTTTTTGTACAGAACAATTGGTGCAACAAATGAGTCTAAGATTTTTACAGAGCTCTCAGTTAAGCATGCAGAAGCTACTGTAATTTTTGTAGGATTTATCATGCAGTATCCAGAGCATAGAAAATATGACATTCTACACCTAGGCTATTCAAAGATTCATTTTTACAGGACCCTACACAGGGTTTTTGTCCATGGAACTTTTTACACAGCAACCTCTACCATATTTTATCTCCCAGTAACAATTTGAGAATTTTCCAAGCTAAGATACTATTTTCTTGATTTAATGTATGTTATTAGCACATAAATCAAATAAGTAGGTTACTGTGAGATAAAAAGTCTCCTAATTTTTCTGTGGCTTCTAGGTACCAATACATTAGCATAGGAAAAGTTTCAATGGATGACTCACCACCTAACGGCCGGGATAAAACATTCTACTTACACATGAATTAAAACTAAGTTTAACAAACAGTAGAGCTAGAGATGGAATTTGGGCCTGATCTTTTTACACAGTCCTAAACATCAAGCAACTAATTCACTGCCCAAAATTTAGGGTCAGCATTGTTCTAGAACAGTGGGTACAAAATAAGTCTATTAAAGCTTCTATTTAATGTAGAGAAAACTATTTTGAGATTCTGAGAAAACTTTTGTAACAAAAGTGGTAGAGTTTGTTCTGAGGATTCCGGAACAGTTAAGTTTTCATTTTTCTGAATTTTCTACGATTTTATACGAATTGTACAAATTCACTGGTTTGGTTAAAACTTTCTTTACAGAGGGGTCCCTGAAAACTAGCAGAAAACCCCCTAGAAAGATTTGGGCGTTTGCAATGTGGTCCCTGGTCGCAAAATCACGGCGGGGTCATCCTGTCCGGCCAAATTCCGGCGAGCTCGGTCGCCGGCGGCGAGGGCAAGGTGGGGGAGAACGGAGAGGGAACCAGGGCGCACCTATTGGTGGTCTTGGAGTGGCTTGGGATGGCCGGTGGCGGGCTGGCCGCGGAGAGCAGGGGCGGCGGCGGAGGGGCGGCGCGGACGGCGGCGCTCCGGCGAGGAGGGTGGCGGGGCTCGGGCTGGGGAGCTTCAGTGCGTCGAGGGGAATCCGTTTCAGTGCTTGCCTCGGGCGGAGGTGGGCCGGAGCAAAGGGAACCGCGGCGAGGTGGGGGCGCCGGCGGCAATGGAGGCGCGGTGGCTTTCCAGGCGCGCGAGGGGGGGCTCTGTTCGGCTTTTTATAGGCGCAAGGGAGGGAGGAGGGGTCCAGGCAGGGCTGGGCCGGGCGGCACGACGGGGGCACGCCGTTGGGCGCCTGGGCGGCGGCCAGTGGCTGGGCGGCGCGGCGGTGCAGCAGAGCGCCGGAGGTCTGGCGCGCGCAGCTGGGTGCACTCGGGTTGGGCAGAGGCGTGGGCGTGGGGGAGGCAAAGCCGCTGCGGCAGGGAGCGACGGCCATTGGCTTGGCGCGGCGTGGGGGCAGGAATCGCCGGCGACGTGGCGTGCGGCTGTCGGGCGAGCGCGCGGTGCAGCAGAGGAGGGGGAGGTGAGGGACCTGGATGCAAGAATTCGAAAGGTTTCAGGGGGCTGGGTGCAAACAGGGCGTTTTCTCCTCTTTCTGATTTGAATTTCAAAAACTTTTGAACACGAAAGTTGTTCAAAATAAAAAGTTCTACAACTTTGGTTTTAGGCAAAATCTCATTTGGCTTATGGTTTTGAAAGTTAAATTTTAAAAGTTTAAAAGTAACCAAATGTGCTCAAATTAAATTTGAATTCCAACTGAACTCGTTTTAATTCTTTCCACCCTTTCATTAGTTGGCTTAATCATAGAGTTAGGCTAATGACATTGATTTTGGAAATGTAATTACCAGGGTTGTCACAGATGCGGCAGACTTAAAGGCTACAATTGGGAATCGGCCGATTGGCGCTACTGTTAGGAATCGGCCGATTGGCGCTACAGTGTTTCGGGCGATTGGCGAATGGAGTTGGTGGGGGTCGGCCAATTGAAAGGCTGGAGCGTTTGGGCCAATATGGGCTTAAGGTGGGTCAGAGGAAAAAGGTAGAGAAAGTTTGGCCCGTGGGAGTATGATAACCAACTCTGATACGAGTTGTGTTTGTAAATATTCATTGTCGTTTAAAATTAGAAATAGATCCTAGTCGGTTAGGAAATCAATTGTAACAGGCTATAAATAGCCATCTTTAGAGCTTTGTAGGGATACACATCAATCAATACAAACAATCTACTTTTTCAAGTCGGCGACTTCGCCAATACATCTTCTTCTTTCACGAGTTCGTACGGGTTTGCAGGGCTGCATCGACACGATCTCCGGCCGATTGGTAAGTTCTGTTTATCAAGTAATATCTAAGCTTTAACTTTGGGTGCATCGCTGTTATTTCGTTTAGATTTATTCACCAGTTATCAATATTTACTAGAATTATAGGTTTTATCTATTGCTCTAGTTTTATCACCAGTTATTGTCACACCCGATTCTAGAAAGAACCAGATGCATCTCATATGTGCGCCAGGATCTCGTTCACACACATATGGTAGACGGAAAGTGTAATATATATCAAAGTCAATGCTCAAAAGTAGCTAAATAAAGTATTTAACAATATTACACTCCGTACAAAGGAGACACAAATGTCTTTAAACGATAAACCGTTATACCCTATATGAAGTCTCCAACAACTCCGTCTTCCACAGGCGATGACTGGTGAACGCAGGACCTAGAACTCCTCGAAGTCGTCGAAGATCTCCTCTTCAAAGTTCTCTTCTAAACAGCAGGGGGCAAGGGTGAGTACTCTTATGGTTGGTACTCAGCAAGTGGGGTGAATATGCAAGGCTATCAAGGATAGGCTGAGGTTTGCAGCAGCGGTTGCTTTTAGTTTGGTCAAATATTTATTATCAAGCACCTATTAACTAGGTTTAGGTTTATACCAATCCCACTTTAGCAAAATCATAACGGTACCATCAACACAACATAAACCACGAACCACAATTTAATTAATCTTCAAGTTTCATTATCATGTGAGGGTCCAAGCCACTCTTAACCGTGAGTACGGCTGTTATAACAGTTTTACACTCTGCAGAGGTTGTACACTTTACCCACAAATCGTGTTTTCCCTGAGTCGCCCGGGTTTGCAAGGCCCTTAAACACTTCCGAGGTGAGTGGCGAGGGTACACTACGAAGCCTTTACAAAGACATGTCGAGAGCAAAGCAGCCCGCTAGAGTTTCAGTAGCGGCGTGGTCCATAAACCTCCCTAATGGTCAGCTCCTTAGCAAAGGCAGCTACCCCAAGAGGACCGGGCTATGACCCCTATCACCGACCCCCTCCTTGCCCTTTCGGTAAGGCCACCAGCAAACTACACATCTAATTAATCGGCTAAGGTCAGAGCCATATGACTTTGTGGTTGCATTGTTCACTTGGGTGGTTCTCCATGTTCGCATTAAACAAAGTTGATCTTGAGATTACGCGATAAACCACAAAATATAACATGACCAATGTTGTCAAAAGAGTAAACCAATACCAATCCCAAAGTTTGCAACTAAGCGTAACTACCCAACAAAGTAGTAAACCCAGGTGTTTCAAGGTTTGGGGTAAAAGACTAGGTATGTCCTTAGCATAGGTAACCCATCAAGTTTATGCAAGCAACAGTAAAGTAAAGTGAATTTTCATGCTGTTGTTGGGATCAAATAGAATATGCAGAGGGGGAAATCCACTTGCCTTCTTCAAGCAACTGCTGATTCTCTTCCTTGCAAGCTTGCTCTTGATTTGGCTCGAACATCACGTTGTCTACGCGATCACACAAACAAGCATACACAAACAAATAAGAAACAATACAACAAACAGTACAAACAGAGGGTGAAAAGATGCTAAAGTTGTAGTTCATGATGCAAGGATCGGGAGGGCTCAAGAATCGCTAAAATCAGGGTTGGAACGATGAAGATATGGTTAAAATAGTGAGCTGGGGACCTAACTGCTAGAGTTTTAAGTCTCCCGAGGCTAGATCTGAAGAATTCAGGGGCTAAAGCATAATTAAACCTTAAACAGAGGGTCGGGGTGCAAAATTATAGCTTCTGGACGGCGGGTACTAATTCTGGAAAAGTCAGGGGTCGGAACAGAAAAAGAAAGGGCTCATCTCTAATTATTTTCTACTGATCTGGACTGCGGGTTGATTTCTGGAAAACCTAGGGATCTTTCTGCAAAAGTTTCGGGAACGGCTAGGGTCGGGTAAATCTGGTCCGTTGGATCAGAATCGGCGAGGTGAGGGTCGGGCGAATCGGCGGAGTATGGGTCGGGCGAATCGGCGGAGTATGGGTCGGGCGAATCGGCCGGGTAAAGTGAAGATCACTTCTGGCCGGTAGATCTAGATCGAGCGGCAAAGGAAGGGTCGGCTTGACAGAACAAAAGGGGTCGGGCGAGGCGGAGTTTAGCTGGGCATCGGCAATGAGCGAGTGCGGCGGCGGACGGCCGGAGCTTCACCAAATCTGGTGTTCCGGGGCTCGATTCAAGCTGGATTTATGACCGGAAGTGAGTGGGCGGTACGGGGAAGGTGAGGGTGGGTACGGGTTGGCTGTGCGGCGGTTGTAAGCTGGCGGCCACGGCGGCGGGTGGAAACAGGGGTCCGGCGAGAAATCTGGATGGCGGCGGAGCAAGAGAGAGAGGGGAATCTAGTGCGGCTTGATGCTCACCAACTTGCAGAGCTCTGGCGAGAGTTGAAGACAGCAGGGAAGCTGCAGATCGGCGAGTCGACGGAGAATCGGCGACACGGGTCGGCGGCGTTCCTCCGATGCAACTTCCAGCGGCGTACGACGATGTTGTGCAGGGGAAAAGATTTGAGCTTGGCTCTTGTTGCAAAGCGGGGTTTCAGCGGGATTTTATAGGGGCGGATCGGCCAAGATTAGGAAGGCGGTGCTGCGGATTCGATCAGGACTCGGGTAAGAAGAAAGAAAGAGAACGGGACACGAACGACAGCACGGGAGCGATCCGGACTCTGGGTAAGGAAAGAAGAAAGAAGAAGAAGGCGCCGACAGGTGGGTCCTAGCTGTCGGTGAAAGCAAGGGTCGGCTGAGGGAATCGGCCGCTGGGTTGGCCGTGGAAAAAGAAAAGAAGAAGAAGAAAAGAATTGGGCTGGGCTGAAAGAAAGAATAGGAGGAGAAAAGAAATAAGATGCATGCACAATTTTCGATTTATGATTTTTATGAAAATACCTTTAGAAATTTTAACTCCTATATATTTTGGGTGTTACAAAACCTACCCCCCTTAAAGAGAATCTCGTCCTCGAGATTAGGAAGGACTAGGGAACAACTGAGGGAATTCTGCAATCAGTTCATCTTCTCTTTCCCAAGTTGCCTCATCCTCTGAATGGTGACTCCACTGTACTCTGCACATTTTGATTACCTTGTTCTGGGTAATCCTCTGAGATGTTTCCAAAATTCTAATCGGATGTTCTTTATAAGTTAAATCTTCTTGCACATCAAGTTCCTCCAACGGTATTTGCTCCTCTGGCACTCTCAAACATTTCTTTAACTGTGATACGTGAAACACATCATGGACATCTGACAATCGTGCTGGTAACTCCAATTGATATGCCACTTCACCTTTCCTTTCCAGAATCTGAAAAGGTCCAATGTAACGTGGTGACAACTTTCCCTTCACTTTAAACCTACGTAAACCTCTGATGGGTGATACCTTCAAATACACAAAGTCTCCAACTTCAAATGTCAATTCCCTTCTTCGTGTATCGGCATAACTTTTCTGTCGTGACTGGGCAGTCTTGAGATTATCTCGGATTATCTGGACTTGTCTATCCGCTTCTTGTAGAATCTCTGGTCCAAAAACATGACTTTCTTCTCTCTGATTCCAATACAAGGGTGTCCTGCATTTTCTTCCATATAATGCTTCAAATGGGGCCATCTTGAGACTTGCTTGATAACTGTTGTTGTAGGAGAATTCTGCATAAGGTAAACTTGTGTCCCAACTACCTCCATGCTTGAGGGCACATGCTCTCAACATATCCTCCAATACTTGATTCGTTCGCTCAGTCTGACCGTCTGTTTGCGGGTGATATGCAGAACTGAAATTGAGCTTTGTATCCATGGATTCATGTAATTTCTGCCAGAATCGCGATGTGAACTGAGTACCTCGATCGGACACTATCTTCTTTGGAACACCGTGCAGACACACAATTCGTGACATGTATAGTTCTGCTAACTTGGCTCCAGTGTAGGTTGTTTTGACTGGGATGAAATGTGCGACTTTTGTCAATCTGTCCACAATAACCCATATCGAGTCGTAACCATCATGAGTACGAGGTAACCCTACAATGAAATCCATACCAATCTCTTCCCATTTCCATTCAGGTACTTTCAAAGGCTGCAGTAAACCTGCTGGTCTCTGGTGTTCTGCTTTCACTCTCTGGCATACATCACACAGAGCTACGTGAGTTGCTATGTCTCTTTTCAAACCATACCACCAGTACCTTTCTTTCAAGTCTTGATACATTTTGGTACTTCCGGGGTGAATGGAATAAGTGGAATCATGTGCTTCCTTCAAAATAAGCTCACGAAGGTGGTCAACTTCAGGCACACAAATCCTTTTTCTGAACCAAACAGTTCCTTGTTCATCTTCGGTGAAATCCTTAGTCTTGCCCAAACCAATTTGAATCTTGATCTCTTTGATCTTCGCATCTGTCAACTGTCCTTTTCTGATCTCCTGTTCTAATGTAGGTTCCATCTCCATGGTTATGGCTTCCGCTTGTGTGACAATTCCCAAGTTCAAACGTGCCATCTCCCAACATAATTCTTGGGGCATCAATCGAGCAATCATCATATTAGCTTGTCCTTTCCGGCTTAGGGCATCTGCCACAACATTAGCCTTGCCAGGATGATACTGAATATCCAAATCATAGTCTTTGATTAATTCTAGCCATCTGCGCTGTCTTAGGTTAAGATCCTGTTGCGTGAAGATGTACTTCAGACTCTTATGGTCCGTGAAGATCTGACACTGATTTCCGATCATGTAGTGCCTCCAAATCTTCAATGCGTGCACGACGGCAGCCAATTCCAGGTCATGGGTAGGATAGTTCTGCTCATGCTTTCTTAGCTGTCTTGAAGTATAGGCCACAACTTTGCCTTCTTGCATTAACACACATCCAAGACCCATCCGTGAAGCGTCGCAATACACATCAAACCCTTTGTGGATATCTGGCATTATCAACACAGGGGCGGTGGTTAATCTCGCCTTCAGTTCCTCAAAACACTTCTGGCATGTATCATCCCACTTAAATTCTTTCCCTTTCTCCAACAGAGAAGTCATAGGTTTCACAATCTTTGAGAAGCCTTTAATAAATCTGCGGTAGTAGCCTGCAAGTCCGAGAAAACTTCTGATTTTCGGCACAGTCTTCGGTGGATTCCAATTCAGAACATCTTGAACTTTACTTGGGTCTACTGCAATTCCTCCATCTGTGATAACATGTCCAAGGAAAGAAACTTCTCTCAACCAAAAATCACATTTGCTCAGCTTAGCATATAACTGATTCTCTCGGAGTTTCTGTAACACTATCTCAAATGCTCTTCATGTTCTTCCTCATTCTGTGAATACACCAAGATGTCATCAATGAACACAACCACAAACTTCTCAAGGTATTCCATGAAAACCTTGTTCATCAGGTACATGAAGTATGCGGGTGCGTTGGTCAATCCAAACGACATCACAGTAAACTCGTACAGACCATATCTGGTAGTGAAGGCTGTCTTGGGTATATCCTCCGGTCGAATCCTTAGCTGATGATATCCTGATCTCAGATCAATCCTGGAGAAAACCTTGGCACCTCTCATCTGGTCAAACAAATCTTCAATCCGGGGTAGTGGATACTTATTCTTGATTGTCACATCGTTCAGCGACCTGTAGTCTACGCACATCCTTCTGCTGCCATCCTTCTTATCGACAAAGACCACGGGTGCTCCCCACGGGGATGAGCTGGGGCGGATAAATCCTTTAGCTAACATCTCTTCTATTTGTTTCTTTAGCTCACTTAGATCCTTAACATCCATTCTATAGGGCCTTTTAGAGATAGGTGCAGTACTAGGTAAAAGATTGATACTGAACTCAATGTCACGAACAGGTGGCATACCTGGTAAATCTTCCGGGAAAACGTCGGGGTACTCACTGATAACTCTGATATCTTCCAGGGGCATTCCCTTCATTTGGTTCACTGTCCCAACTGCACTGGGCAAAGTGTGACAACCCTGGTAAAAATTTCATTTCTAAAATAAGTATCACTAGCCTAACCCTATGCTTAAACCAACTAATAAAAGGGTGGAAAGAATTAGAACGAGTTCAGTTGGAATTCAAATTTAATTTGAGCACATTTGGTTACTTTTGAACTTTTAAATTTAACTTTCAAACCATAAGCCAAATGAGATTTTGCCTGAAACCAAACTTGTAGGACTTTTTGTTCTGAACAACTTTCATGTTCCAAAGTTTTTGAAATTCAAATTAGAAAGAGGAGAAAACGCCCGGTTTGCACCCAGCCCCCTGAAATTTTTCAAATTCTCGCAATCAGGCCCCTCGCGCCCCCCCCCCCTCTCTCTCCTCCCCGCCCGACCGCCGCGCGCCAGGTGGCCGGCGACGCCTGACCGGCGCGAGGCGCCCGGCCAGTGGCCGCCGCGCCACTCCGCCACGGCCGGCTTTGCCCCCTCCCCACGCCGCGCGGCCCAGTGAGCGCCCGCGCGTGCGCACGCCGTTGCCGCGCCCAGCCCCGCCGCCCGTCGCCCCCAGTCACCGCGCCCCGCCGTGCTGCCCCGGCTCCCGCGCCCCGCCCGTCACTGCGCCCGCCCTCCGCCCGAGCCGCTGCACCTGCTGCTCCACCACTCCACGCCCCGCGCTATCCCCTCGCGCCCACACCAAATCCCGGCCGCCCAGTCACCGCGCCCGCTCGCCGCACGCCGCGCCGGCGTTCTGCTGCCGCCCGCCGCGCCCAGTGCCGCGCCGTGCCGTGCCTCCGCCCCGCGCACCGCCCAGGCCTTCCACACCCCCTCCTGCCCCTATAAAGGCCGAGCCCCGACCGCCCGCGCGAGCCACGCACCCAGAACGCCCTCGCCGCCGCCATTGCCGCCGCCGAGCGCCGCCCGCCCGTGGACAGCCCTCCACCGCCGCCCACCGCCCAAATTGAGCCTCCAGCCACCACTACATCATCCCCCTGAAGCTCGCCGACCCACCCAACGCCGCCCAGGACCACCGGAGCGCCGTCGCCCGCACGGTCACCACCGCCGCCGCCCCTGCTCGCCGTGGGCAGCTCGACCCCGACCTCCTCCGTCCAAGCCAAGCCCCTGAGCAGCTTCCCCACGCGCCACTGAAGCTCGCCGACCGGACCACACCGCCCCAAGCCCGCCGGAGCACCACCGTCGACGCGTGCCACGCCGCCGCCGCCTCTGCTCCAACGCCGGCAAGCCCTTCCCGGCCGTCCCCCACCTGAACAACACCCCCACAAGGTAGCCCTCGCACCCCTGAACCTTCCCCGACCCTCACCCCTCGCCGGAATTTCGGCCGGCCGCCGTACCCGAGCCGCCCGAGGACCCAATTGCAAGAATTTAAATCTTTAGAAGGGTCTGCGCGTAAGATTCAAGGACCTAGTTGTAAAAGAAAGTTTCAAATCTAGATTCAAATTCAGTGAACTTGTAAAATTCGTATAAAATCGTAGAAAATTCAGACAAATGCAAACTTAACTGTTCTGGAATCCTTAGGACAAACTCTACCACTTTTGTTACAAAAAGTTTCTCAGAATCTCAACATATTTTGCTCTACATTAAATGGAAGCTTTAATGGACTTATTTTGTACCCACTGTTTAAGTAGAATGTTTTATCCCTGCAGTTAGGTAGTGAATCACCCAATGAAACTTTTTCTATGCTAATGTATTGGTACCTAGAAGCCAGAGAAAAATTAGGAGACTTTTTATCTCACAGTAACCTATTTATTTGATTTATGTGCTAATAACATACGTTAAATCAAGAAAATAGTATCTTAGCTTGGAAAATTCTCAAATTTTTACTAGGAGATACACTGTGGTAGTGGTTGCTGTGTAAAATGTTCTAGGGACAAAAACCTTGTGTAGGGTCCTGTAAAAATGAATCCTTGAATAGCCTAGGTGTGGAATGTCATATTTTCTATGCTCTGAATACTGCGTGATAAATCCTACAAAAATTACAGTAGCTTCTGCATGCTTAAGTGAAAGCTCTGTAAAAATCTTAGACTCAGTTGTTGCACCAATTGTTCTGTATAGAAAGAACAAGGATCTAACAGCAACTATGTAATATATTTTTCATAATTAATCTGTTACATAAAATTGGCTAAAAATTTTACAGTAAGCACATCTTTCCCTGATGTGCCTAAATCCAAAAGTTCATGACCAGAAACTATCCATTGTAGTAATTACTATTAAATCGTATCGAGTACCATTACCACGACTTAAACTTGTGCATTCATGTAGAATCGACGACTCTCGCCGACGGAACGTACGAGTTGGTGCCCGAGTCCGAGAGTGAGCAGCGAGAAGCCCAGGCGAATTTAACTGAAGCAGTTGAAGACCCGGGTCAACGTTCAGACGATCCCCGGACTAACTTTTCGCAAGAAGGCAAGCCCCGGAGCATAACCCATTTCTTTCCTAAATTATGCAACTCATTACTCTTTGTTTGTGCATTAAGTTTATAGGAGTTGAATGAAAACTTAGTTGCATGATGTTAGGAACCCTTGCTTGAAAACTAGACGTAAGGTTCGATAGAATGCTGTGCTAATAGGACTCCGGTAAAAGTCGAGTGATTTCCTGTCACTCGCGAGAAAATAGGAGTTGAATGTCTACTACACGCTGCAATCATAAGGACACGGACGGGTTATGTAACGATGGTTACGATTGAGGCCCGTCTGTCTAGTGAAAAATGCTAAGGCCGCAGGGTGTGGTAGTGATGGTTAAGTCTTTGAACGTACTAAACACATGCTGAGATTATGGGAATCGGTAAGCTTAAGTACCTGATTGGCCCGGCAAGGGGACGGAATCCTACCCTTTGAACTTCGGTCCCATGTGCATATGGCGAGTGCAGAGAGTGGTCACGACCCGGCGCCGAACCGTGGCGTGGAGCTCTTGTACTCTCGGAGGGTAGCCCCGATCCACGACCCGGAAAGAAAGGGGAAAAGTTGCACGTGTGACTCTAGGGAGTAACCACGTGACGTGTGTTTGGGTTTCCCTTGCAAGGTTAAGAAATTCGATTCGAATCGTCCGTTTCTCACGGCTATTGAGACTGCTTAACCATTTTTACCCACAGAGTAAGAAGAGGAACAATGATGATGAATGAACTGGTTGGATAATAATTTAATGCTTCACCATGTATGCTATTGGATAGCTGCTTATCTAGAATGGTAAATGAACCTAGAACCTTGAGCTAAAAGTTGAAAGTAAGGACCCACTTGTAGATGCTTTTCGGCAAAACCAACCCCTGAGCCAAAAAGCCTTGCATATCTAGAGTCGGTGGAGTAGATTCCACTACGCGGGTAAGTCTTGCTGAGTATTAGTATACTCAGCCTTGCTTGTGGCTCGTTTTCAGGTGAGACCTTCGAAGATATGATTGCTAGCTTGACTTGGCCCTGCACTCTTCCCCCTGGTTGGTCGGTGGAGTGGGATACGCCCCCGTCCAACGGAGATAATACCGAGTGATGTCTCGTACGGGCTTCATCGAGACATCCTTATCGTCGAAGTAGCTCTCGCTGTTTATTTTTCGCTGCAACTTAAACTCTGAAGAACTTATTAGTTATGATCATTGAAGTATTTGGTTTCTAAACTCAAAACTTGGTCTGTAATATTTACTTATGCTAATGTTGTAATATTTGCTGGAATATGGTATTCTCTGGGCTCATCGTCGCGTGAGCATTTGTATGTATGGCGCTCGATCCGATTACCGTGGTTGTATTGGGAGGTTATACCCGACAGACCAGTGGATTACTCCGTTTGAAGTGTAAGGTTAACCGAAATTGCCCTAATGGTGATGGTTAATACACTTGAGCCGGATTAATTCAGGTGGTTCTGCCACAGCTGGTATCAGAGCCGTAGCTGGTGCCACAGCTGGCAACAGCTGGCACCAGAGCCGAAATGCATACGCCAGAGAATGCGACAAGCCTTAAAAACTTGTTTTACTAAAACTTGACTAGAAGGATGTGTTGCGAAATACGTTGGTACGTTAAGGATGGTGCCTAGTTCGTAAAGCCCTAAGGGATTATGGGAAAGTTTACTAGGTGGCTAACTGACTTATGAAATATTATCAACTGACTTCCAGCACATTACCTTCTGTCAAAACTTACTTTCATGCACAACCGACCTTAAATTCTGTAACGACGCACTCATCGCTAAGGTAAGAAGGTAAGGATCCTCAGCCAACTGAGAGAGCTTGGCCTTCCTGTCGGTGATGCGAACCGAACGCTGCCCTCAAGCAGTGGCTTACTTGAGGTGCTGCCAATATGCCAACTGTTAGTTGAACATATTGGAAGTAGAAGGTTTGGCGCAGGGTATGGCGATCGCTGTTCATACCCCCGTCTCATGACGGTACCCCTGTGAATACGCTATCTCGATAGCGTATGTTAACGTCGTCTGTACGGCGGAAATTGTACAGATATCGTTTCTATAAGTAAACGGTAATGAATACGGACGCTTTCATGAGTGCTGGCATGAAAGGTTCATGAAATATATATGCTTGTCAATCTTCTACAGGTACACTAACCGCGATTACGATAAGTTAAGGAACGATTAGAAAGACTCGACTAGCTATTATAGCGAGAGCCGTATTGTGTATGCCACCGAAACTATCTTCGTAAGACCAAAGCTATTTGGCAATTATTTTATTTTGTGAGGACGAATAGGACGTGCATTCATTATAACCATATATATCGGAAAGTAAAAATACGTTGCAAGAGAGTGGTAAGGTTCTTGCGTATCTAAGTGTGGTTTGCGTAAGGACTATCTAGCGAATCTGTCACAAATCTGCCATGACCGAAAAGAGAGAATTATCGACCCAAGAAAATGACCTTTTCTGGTAAAGTTCATGTTGAAAGAATTGTTCCAAATTTCGTGTTCTATCCCCTGTTCAAAAATCAAAAATTCTGAACTTATGGATGGTGAGAAATAACAGAAACCTTGGAATGTCAGAATTCTGTCCAGAATAAGCCCTTCTGCCTCTTAAATTTTTAGGCCCCCTTCCTGCGGTTTTCTGCAAAAGAGCACAACACGAAACTTGTTCCAAATTTACCCAGGTAGCTGCTGTTAAAATTTGGTAAATTTTGGCTGGGTAGATTTTCCCTGGTGCACGAAACTCTAGCCCTCTGTTCACTGAAAATTCTGGGTAGACAGAGAGGTAAAACCTGAAAAGAAAGACCATCTTAGAGACCTATCTAGCTCTGGAGTTGACTAGCAAAGTTGTTCACAAATACCTTAGGAGTGATCTGGTGAAATTTGAGAATTTTTGGATTAGAACTGTGGAAGTATGGTTATTTTTGCACACTATGCAGAATCTGTCCTTGTGCTGTTCACAGTTTTTCGCTTTCTCACTCCATTTGATCTTTTGTTCAGATGGCCGAGCCTGTTGCCATGATGGTGGATGAGGATGGACGCGTTCACTCGCAGTGTCTCCACTGGGAGGGCTTTCCCTCTATTTTGTGGGATGTTCTGCGTACCGCGGGCTATCTAATTCCCCCACGTTACGCCGGACTGGAGTTTGCAGAAAATGGAGTTACCCAGTGCCGTGTCAACGTGACTATCTTTCCGCACCCGCTACACCCGGAGTGGCCCGCCTTGGAGATTGAGGCTGTTGGTCGCCGTTTGGCCGATACTTGGGAGCTTGCAGCCATGAGGGCGCTCACCACTTTTTGTGCGCAACGTCCCGAGGTTGTCACACTCACTCCCATTGGTTTGTTTCCTGCTGCCCAGGACAACGACCCCTTTTGGCTCAACAGGGTGCAGTACGCGCAGTACTTGGTAGACTTTCATGCCCAGGAGACTATCCATACCTCCGTGCGGTGCATGAGTGCACTCTACCAACTTCAGACTCTCCAGAGTCAGGCGCTTGAGCATCTCACTGATCTTGCTCAGGCCTACCACATGATGGCAGATACCCGGGATGAGCAGATTAAGGAGCTCAGTCAGGATCTTGAGGACAGAGATGCTCAGATTGGCCAACTTGAGGGCCAAATTCAGGAGCAGGACACTCTTATGGGTGAGAGAGATGCCATGATAGCACAGTTGGAGGAGCAGCTCCATGATCTGAGCCTTGAGTTGGAGGATGCTAATGAGCACATTCAGTGGCACCATGATCAGAATGACCATCCCCATGAGGAGGACATGGAGGAAGATGAGGAGGAGCCACAGGAGATTGACGGTATCTCCGGTATGGATTTCGAGGGTGAGGTACCACAGGCACCTTAGATGGGGGCTCACTCTCCTGCTCACAGCGAGTCGTCCGTCAACGACTTGGATGATTTCTAGAGGACGACCTAGGAGGACTTTTGCACATACTCCTCGATAGGGTAGCCTAACTTTTGGCAAGTGTTGTAATAGGCTAACTAAGAGTTGAGTAACTCTTTTGTAATGGGTACACCTGAACCATGTGGATACCCTCAGCATGTAAGGAACGGCGATAAACTTGGGTGATTCGTTGTAAGTTGGTAAACGATGAAATCCACAATCGCTGAGACTTGTCGGAATTTTTACCCATGTCTCCTTGCATTTCTTGGCTGAGTGTTGAATACCAAACTTGTGCTAAATTTTGTGATCGTGGTTCTCACAAAAATTCAGCATCATTGGACCTCGCTAGTTTAAGATATAGGCGAAACAGTACCGATCAATCTGCGGAAAAACAGCTAAGACAGTAAGGCAAAGGACAAGCCTTTCGACCACCTTAGCTATAGTTCTAGCGCCGAAGTTAAATACCAAAGTGGTGCATTCCTAAATTCTCTAACTACTGCCAAAGTATGAGATATTTTGGATGGACCCACAGCAAGCTATGATTTTTTTTTCTCGTAGCAAACAGAGATTCTGTCCATACTTCTAGCTGTGATTTCGGAAGTCTATGACTACACCAATTAATTATGAATCCAGGAAGTAATATGGATCGCGTTGCTAATGGTAACCTTTCATGTTTCAGATGGTTGGATCAACCCGTGGCAACCCCGAGGGTTTTGGTACCGGTGGCAGCCGCTCGCGACAATCGCCACCACCCCCGCCCAGTTTGGTGGAAATGATGGCCGCTCAAACCGAGCTGCTGCATCAGATTGTGCAAGGACAGCACCAGCAGAGGGGTGGGCACAATGCTCACCAACCCCAAGCTGCAGGATACACGGATTTCCTAGGGACCCAGCCTCCCTTGTTCCATAAGACCGAGGAACCCCTGGACGCAGATGCATGGATTCGCACCATTGAATCCAAGTTCACATTACTTGTGGCCCCATGCTCAGAGGCCAACAAAGCTCGTTTTGCCGCGCAACAGCTTCGCGGTACCGCTCGACTGTGGTGGGACCACTATTTTGCGATGCTCCCGGCTGATCATGTGGTCGACTGGGATGAATTCAAGACCGCGTTCCGGGCACATCATATTCCCGAGGGCCTCATGGAGAGGAAGTTGAATGAGTTTCTGGCACTTACCCAGGGCACCCGTACCGTGCTGCAGTACGCCCAAGCATTCAACAACCTATGCCAGTATGCGGGCTATCACGCTGATACGGATGCCAAGAAGCGTGATCGTTTCCGCCGAGGTCTGAATACCAAGCTCAAGGAACGTCTGAACCTAGCCAGGGCTGACACCTACAACGAATTGGTCAATATGGCCATTACCCAGGAAGACTGTATCATGGCACACCGGGCAGAGAAGAAGAGAAAGGCACCCGCAGGACCATCAAGTGCCCAACCACCAAGGTATCGCATCGTGCAAAATGCCACACCCACAGCTCCACCAAGGGCCCCTCAACCAGGGAGATGGATTGCCAGACCCCCACAGCAGCCAGGCATGGTACGACCCCCGATGCCTCCACAGAACGGTCCGAGGCCCATTCTTCAACAGTCTCTTCGACCTAGCCCCGCGAATCGCTGTTTCAAATGCGGGAGTTCCAACCACTTCGCACGAGAATGCCCTCAGTCTGGGCAGCCCAACCAAGGTCAAGGATCCAACCCGAACACCAAGAACAGGGGCAAGAGACAGACCCTGCAAGTCAAGCAAGGATGGATTAACTTCACCACGCTTGCAGAGCTTCCTGAAGGAGCCCCAGTGATGTCGGGTACATTCTCTATCCATAACAAGCCTGCAGTTATATTATTTGATTCTGGTGCATCGCATAGTTTCATAAGTGCAAAATTCGGTGCAAAAGTAGGCTTGGATGTCTGTCACACAAAAGGGTCATATATGATATCAACACCGGGTGGTAAAATTGCTTCAAACCAAATGGTCAGACAAGTACCAGTCAAATTGGGTAGTAAAACCATCGACACAGACCTTGTCCTTTTACCCCTTGACGGCATGGATATTATTTTGGGAATGAACTGGATGACTATGTATGGAGTCACACTGGACCTTTCTTCCCGAGCCGTTGAGATAAATTCACCTAGTCACGGAACCACTACCCTTTACCTACCATTCCTAGATTGCACGAATTCCTGTGCTTACAAGATGGAAGGACTTAAGCTAGATGATATTCCTGTGGTAAACGAGTATGCCGACGTTTTTCCGGATGACTTACCAGGAATGCCACCGGATAGGGACATTGAGTTCATCATTGAACTTCAACCAGGAACTGCACCTATATCCAAAAGACCATATAGGATGCCCCCTAAAGAATTGGTAGAACTGAAAATTCAACTCCAAGAACTACTGGACAAAGGTTTCATTCGCCCTAGCGCGTCACCTTGGGGATGTCCAGCCCTATTCGTAAAGAAGAAGGATGACAGTTTAAGATTATGTGTGGACTACCGACCTGACAATGCGGTAACCGTTAAGAATAAGTACCCACTTCCCCGCATCGACGTTCTCTTTGATCAATTATCTGGAGCAAGAGTCTTCTCAAAGATTGATCTTCGCTCTGGATATCACCAGATCAAGATTCGTCCATGCGATATTCCTGAGACCGCCTTCTCCACACGATATAGACTATATGAATTCTTGGTCATGTCCTTTGGTCTCACCAATGCCCCTGCATACTTCATGTATCTCATGAATTCGGTATTCATGCCCGAACTTGACAAATTCGTCGTAGTGTTCATCGACGACATCCTTATCTATTCCAAGAATGAGGAAGAGCATGCTAAGCACCTGCACATTGTTCTTCAGCGTCTCAGAGACCATCAGCTCTATGCTAAATTTTCTAAGTGCGAATTCTGGTTGGATAGTGTGAAGTTCTTAGGTCACACGATCTCCAGCGAGGGCATAGCTGTTGACCCCAGCAAGGTACAAGAGGTGATGGATTGGAAACCCCCTACCTCTGTTCATCAGATTCGCAGTTTTCTCGGCTTAGCCGGTTACTACCGCCGCTTCATTCCGGATTTCTCTCGAATTGCTAAGCCCATGACTGAACTGTTAAAGAAGGAAGTAAAGTTTGTATGGAATGAGAAATGTGAAGAAGCTTTCCACACTCTCAGAGAGCATCTGACTACTGCACCTGTGTTAGCTCAACCCGATAATACCAAATCATTCGATGTGTATTGTGACGCATCGGGTACTGGTCTAGGATGTGTGCTTATGCAAGAGAATCGACTGATTGCATATGCCTCACGAGCCCTTCGGCCCCACGAACAGAATTATCCCACTCATGATCTTGAGCTTGCAGCTGTCATTCACGCCCTGAAAATATGGAGGCACTATCTCATGGGTACACAATGCAATATCTATACGGATCATAAGAGTCTCAAGTATATCTTCACCCAAGACGATCTGAATATGAGACAACGAAGATGGCTAGAATTAATCAAGGATTATGATCTCGAGGTGCACTATCACCCCGGCAAGGCTAATGTAGTCGCGGATGCACTAAGCCGCAAGTCCCATTGCCATTGCTTATCCATGGAGTCCTACCATGAGACATTGTGTGCAGAGATGAGGAAGCTTAACCTGGAAATGGTTTCCCAAGGCACTCTGAATCACATCTCAGTTGAGCCCACTCTTCACGACCAAATCGTCATGGCACAACTACATGATGAAGGAATTAAGATCATCAAACAAAAACTCTCTCTAGGTGAGGAGAAGTATAAATGTTTCCGCCAAGACCATAAGGGAGTTCTGTGGTTCGAAAGTCGTATAGTCGTTCCGAAGAATCGTGAACTCCGCAAGCAAATTCTCGATGAGGCACACCGTTCCAAATTCTCTATCCACCCCGGCAGTAGCAAAATGTATCAAGACCTAAGGAAAAACTTCTGGTGGACTAGAATGAAAAGGGAAATTGCTACGTATGTCTCGGAGTGTGACACGTGCCAGAGAGTAAAAGCTAGCCACTTGAAGGTAGCCGGTACACTACAACCGTTACCTATACCATCATGGAAATGGGAAGACATAAGTATGGACTTCATCGTTGGACTACCAAACACTTCCCAGAAACATGATTCCATATGGGTTATCGTGGACAGACTCACGAAGACAGCACATTTTCTTCCGGTACACACCACCTATTCTACCAAGAAATATGCCGAGATTTACCTCGATCGTATTGTTTGCCTGCACAATTATTTCCGATCGTGGTCCTCAGTTTGTAGCACGCTTTTGGGAACAACTGCAAACGTCTCTTGGCACTAAACTGATTCGCAGCTCAGCATACCATCCTCAGACTGATGGACAAACGGAAAGAGTAAACCAAATCCTTGAAGACATGCTGAGAGCTTGCGTCATTCACTATGACAAGAATTGGGACAAATGCCTACCCCTAGCAGAGTTCTCGTACAACAATAGCTATCAAACGAGTTTGAAAATGGCACCATTTGAGGCCCTGTACGGACGAAGGTGTCGAACTCCTTTGAGCTGGTCACAAACCGGAGAACGTAAGATAATTGGACCCGACCTGGTAATCGAGGCAGAGGAGAAAGTAAAAGTAATACAAGCAAATCTTAAAGCCGCACAAGCCCGACAAAAGAGCTATTCTGACAAAAGGAGAAAGCCCCTGAAATTCGAAGTTGGCGATCATGTCTATCTTCGAGTTTCACCAACCAAGGGAGTGCGAAGATTTGGAATCAAAGGCAAACTAGCTCCCCGTTATGTTGGTCCTTACGAAATCATTGAGAGCTGCGGACCCGTAGCCTACAAATTACGACTGCCCCCTCAGCTCACGGCCACCCATGATGTCTTCCACGTATCTCAAATCAAGAAGTGTATTCGAGTCCCTACTGAGATTGTGGAACAACAAGAAATATCGTTAGAGCCCGACCTCTCGTATGTCGAACACCCAGTTAAGATTTTGGATCAAAAAGAAAGAGAGACCAGGAGGAAAGTGATTAGAATGTATAAAGTACAATGGAATCACCACACGGAAGAAGAAGCCACCTGGGAAACCGAGAGCTACCTAAACCAACATTTCCCTGGGTTTCTTATCTCAACCACTCGTATGTGCACCCACGCCCACACTAAGAATTGCCGAATCTCGGGGCGAGATTCTTGTTAAGGGGGGAAGGCTGTGACAACCCTGGTAAAAATTTCATTTCTAAAATCAGTATCACTAGCCTAACCCTATGCTTAAACCAACTAATAAAAGGGTGGAAAGAATTAGAACGAGTTCAGTTGGAATTCAAATTTAATTTGAGCACATTTGGTTACTTTTGAACTTTTAAATTTAACTTTCAAACCATAAGCCAAATGAGATTTTGCCTAAAACCAAACTTGTAGGACTTTTTATTCTGAACAACTTTCATGTTCAAAAGTTTTTGAAATTCAAATTAGAAAGAGGAGAAAACGCCCGGTTTGCACCCAGCCCCCTGAAGTTTTTCAAATTCTCGCAATCAGGCCCCTCGCACCCCCCCTCTCTCTCCTCCCCGCCCGACCGCCGCGCGCCAGGTGGCCGGCGACGCCTGACCGGCGCGAGGCGCCAGGCCAGCGGCCGCCGCGCCACTCCGCCACGGCCGGCTTTGCCCCCTCCCCACGCCGCGCGGCCCAGTGAGCGCCCGCGCATGCGCACGCCGTTGCCGCGCCCAGCCCCGCCGCCCGTCGCGCCCAGTCACCGCGCCCCGCCGTGCCGCCCCGGCTCCCGCGCCCCGCCCGTCACTGCGCCTGCCCTCCGCCCGAGCCGCTGCAGCTGCTGCTCCACCACTCCACGCCCCGCGCTATCCCCTCGCGCCCACGCCAAATCCCGGCCGCTCAGTCACCGCGCCCGCTCGCCGCACCCCGCGCTGGCGTTCTGCTGCCGCCCGCCGCGCCCAGTGCTGCGCCGTGCCGTGCCTCCACCCCGCGCACCGCCCAGGCCTTCCACACCCCCTCCTGCCCCTATAAAGGCCGAGCCCCGACCGCCCGCGCGAGCCACGCACCCAGAACGCCCTCGCCGCCGCCATTGCCGCCGCCGAGCGCCGCCCGCCCGTGGACAGCCCTCCACTGCGGCCCACCGCCCAAATTGAGCCTCCAGCCACCACTACATCATCCCCCTGAAGCTCGCCGACCCACCCAACGCCGCCCAGGACCACCGGAGCGCCGTCGCCCACACGGTCACCGCCGCCGCCGCCCCTGCTCGCCGTGGGCAGCTCGACCCCGACCTCCTCCGTCCAAGCCAAGCCCCTGAGCAGCTTCCCCACGCGCCACTGAAGCTCGCTGACCGGACCAGGCCGCCCCAAGCCCGCCGGAGCACCGCCGTCGACGCGTGCCGCGCCACCGCCGCCTCTGCTCCAACGCCGGCGAGCCCTTCCCGGCCGTCCCCCACCTGAACAACACCCCCACGAGGTAGCCCTCGCACCCCTGAACCTTCCCCGACCCTCACCCCTCGCCGCCGGCGAGCCCCTCGCCGGAATTTCGGCCGGCCACCGTACCCGAGCCGCCCGAGGACCCAATTGCAAGAATTTAAATCTTTAGAAGGGTCTGCGCGTAAGATTCAATGACCTAGTTGTAAAAGGAAGTTTCAAATCTAGATTCAAATTCAGTGAACTTGTAAAATTCGTATAAAATCGTAGAAAATTCAGAAAAATGCAAACTCAACTGTTCTGGAATCCTTAGAACAAACTCTACCACTTGTGTTACAAAAAGTTTCTCAGAATCCCTACATATTTTGCTCTACATTAAATGGAAGCTTTAATGGACTTATTTTGTACCCACTGTTGTAGAACAATGCTGACCCTACATTTTGGGCAGTGAGTTAGTTGCTTGATGTTTAGGATTGTGTAAAAAGGTCAGGCCCAAATTCCAACTCTAGCTTTACTTTTTATTAAACTTAGTTTCATACCATGTTTAAGTAGAATGTTTTATCCCTGCAGTTAGGTGGTGAATCACCCAATGTAACTTTTTCTATGCTAATGTATTGGTACCTAGAAGCCAGAGAAAAATTCGGAGACTTTTTATCTCAAAGTAACCTATTTATTTGATTTATGAACTAATAACATACGTTAAATCAAGAAAATAGTATCTTAGCTTGGAAAATTCTCAAAGTTTTACTAGGAGATACACTGTGGTAGAGGTTGCTGTGTAAAAAGTTCCAAGGACAAAACCCTGTGTAGGGTCCTGTAAAAATGAATCTTTGAATAACCTAGGTGTGGAATGTCATATTTTCTATGCTCTGAATACTGCATGATAAATCCTACAAAAATTACAGTAGCTTCTTCATGCTTAAGTGAAAGCTCTGTAAAAATCTTAGACTCAGTTGTTGCACCAACTGTTCTGTACAAAAAGAACAAAGATCTAACAGCAACTATGTAATATATTTTTCATAACTAATCTGTTACATAAAATTGGCTGAAAATTTTACAGTAAGCACATCTTTCCCTGGTGTGCCTAAATCCAAAAGTTCATGACCAGAAACTATCCATTGTAGTAATTACTATTAAATCGTATCGAGTACCATTACCACGACTTAAACTTGTGCATTCATGTAGAATCGACGACTCTCGCCGACGGAACGTACGAGTTGGTGCCCGAGTCCGAGAATGAGCAGCGAGAAGCCCAGGCGAATTTAACTGAAGCAGTTGAAGACCCGGGTCAACGTTCAGACGATCCCCGGACTAACTTTTCGCAAGAAGGCAAGCCCCGGAGCATAACCCATTTCTTTCCTAAATTATGCAACTCATTACTCTTTGCTTGTGCATTAAGTTTATAGGAGTTGAATGAAAACTTAGTTGCATGATGTTAGGAACCCTTGCTTGAAAACTAGACGTAAGGTTCGATAGAATGCTGTGCTAATAGGACTCCGGTAAAAGTCGAGTGATTTCCTGTCACTCGCGAGAAAATAGGAGTTGAATGTCTACTACACGCTGCAATCATAAGGACACGGACGGGTTATGTAACGATGGTTACGATTGAGGCCCGTCTGTCTAGTGAAAAATGCTAAGGCCGCAGGGTGTGGTAGTGATGGTTAAGTCTTTGAACGTACTAAACACATGCCGAGATTATGGGAATCGGTAAGCTTAAGTACCAGATTGGCCCGGCAAGGGGACGGCATCCTACCCTTTGAACTTCGGTCCCATGTGCATATGGCGAGTGCAGAGAGTGGTCACGACCCGGCGCCGAACCGTGGCGTGGAGCTCTTGTACTCTCGGAGGGTAGCCCTGATCCACGACCCGGAAAGAAAGGGGAAAAGTTGCACGTGTGACTCTAGGGAGTAACCACGTGACGTGTGTTTTGGTTTCCCATGCAAGGTTAAGAAATTCGATTCGAATCGTCCGTTTCTCACGGCTATTGAGACTGCTTAACCATTTTTACCCACAGAGTAAGAAGAGGAACAATGATGATGAATGAACTGGTTGGATGATAATTTAATGCTTCACCATGTATGCTATTGGATAGCTGCTTATCTAGAATGGTAAATGAACCTAGAACCTTGAGCTAAAAGTTGAAAGTAAGGATCCACTTGTAGATGCTTTTCGGCAAAACCAACCCCTAAGCCAAAAAGCCTTGCATATCTAGAGTCGGTGGAGTAGATTCCACTACGCGGGTAAGTCTTGCTGAGTATTAGTATACTCAGCCTTGCTTGTGGCTCGTTTACAGGTGCGACCTTCGAAGATATGATTGCTAGCTTGACTTGGCCCTGCACTCTTCCCCCTGGTTGGTCGGTGGAGTGGGATACGCCCCCGTCCAACGGAGATAATACCGAGTGATGTCTCGTACGGGCTTCATCGAGACATCCTTATCGTCGAAGTAGCTCTCGCTGTTTATTTTTTGCTGCAACTTAAACTCTGAAGAACTTATTAGTTATGATCATTGAAGTATTTGGTTTCTAAACTCAAAACTTGGTCTGTAATATTTACTTATGCTAATGTTGTAATATTTGCTGGAATGTGGTATTCTCTGGGCTCATCGTCGCGTGAGCATTTGTATGTATGGCGCTCGATCCGATTACCGTGGTTGTATCGGGAGGTTATACCCGACAGACCAGTGGATTACTCCGTTTGAAGTGTAAGGTTAACCGAAATTGCCCTAATGGTGATGGTTAATACACTTGAGCCGGATTAATTCAGGTGGTTCTGCCACACAAAGCTGGTGCCACAAACTCTATTTTATCTCCTTGAGGACTGGTCAAGAGCAATGATCTCTTGCGACACTGAATAACACCATCATATCCTGATAACCAATCCATTCTGAGGATCACATCGATGCCATTAGTCTTTAGGACTATTAGATTGGCTAGGAATTCTATCCCCATAATATTCATGCTAACCCGTGGGCATAAGTGGCTAGCTTTCAAATCCTTGCCCGGGGAGCTTACTAGTAATATTTGTTTCATAGGGCTCATTGGTAAATTATGTTTTGCAGCAAATTGCTCAGTAATGAATGAATGTGATGCTCCAGAATCAAATAAAACTGATGCAGGTTCAGAATTGACAAGGAACGTACCGAGCACAACATCGGGTGCCTCTTCAGCTGTTCCTGCAGCCACATGATTCACCTTTCCGCGCACGCAGTTCTGTTGTCCTTTGTTGCCCAGTGGTGTCTAGTTGTTGTTGCGCGGCTGCTGCTGCTGAGGAGTCTGCCTTTGTCCACTATTCCTCTGATTCTGAGGAGTTTGCGCATTACGCTTCGGGCAATTGTTAGCGTAATGACCCAGTTCTCCACATTTGAAACATCCGTTAGGTTGGACCGGGGTGACTGGATTGTTGGACCGCACTGGTGCACCTGTGGCATAGCCTGGATGGTACAGTTGCGGGTTGGAGTGGCGCTGAGTCTGCTGGTTGTAGCGTTGAGGCTGCTGTGGAGTTCGTTGATTCTGTTGACTCTGCCGATATCCTCCACCTTGTCCTCCAAAGCGCGGCTGATATCCTTGGGGTGTGTTGTAGCGGGGTCGGGTGTTGCTGCTGGATTGTCCTTGGGACTGAAGTTTTCGCTTGTGTTCTCCAAGCTCCTTGCGCTTGCTCTCCAGACCAATGGCTTTGTCTAGCAGAGTTTGGAAGTTTGGAAAAGTGTGACTATGCAGCTGGTAGTTGAGCGGCCCTATCAGTCCTTCCAAGAAGCGCTCCTGCCTCTTTGCGTCGCTATCCACCTCATGGGGCGCGTAACGAGACAACTGAGTGAATTTGTCCCGGTACTCACTGACAGTCATGCTACCTTGCTTCAGGTTCAGGAACTCCTTCTACTTGAGCTTCATTAGTCCTGCTGGGATATGGTGGCTGCGGAAGTTGGTTCTAAACTCCTCCCAGGTGATAGTGTTGGCATTGGCGTGGGCAGCAGTGAAAGCATCCCACCAATCAGCGGCTGCTCCTTCCAGTCGTCCTGCAGCATACAGGACCCTTTCACGGTCACTGCATTGTGTGATGTCCAGCTTCTTGGTAATGACCTTCAACCAATCATCAGCGTCCAAGGGGTCCACAGAGTGAGAAAAGGTAGGAGGGTGGTGGCTCATGAATTCTCTGTGTTTGTCTCTAGGTGGCGGGTTTTGCTATGGTGCTTGCTGATTCTGCTGAGCTTGTATGTTCTGGATGGTGGCAGTGAGGTTCTGCAACACCTGCATCTGTGCTGCCAAGAATTGTTCCATTGTTGAACTGGGCGGTGTTGGCAACTGACTCTGTCGATTGACTACGCGAGCACGCCTAGAGCTAGGGATATTCTGTCCTCCACCTGTCCTGGTGTTCACCATCTGACCGTTAGGGAATAAACCCAGGATAAGACAGGTGTACTAGAGATAGAAAATAATATCTTAACAAAATATGGATTTATAAGACTCCAACTGATATTAATGTATATATTATATCAAGCAATTCTTATAGCACTCAAAGCAAACATTTGTTCTCAAGCAATCATCATTACATCGTCGTCCTCTCAAGTGAAAATGATTCTAACGAGAACTTTAAGAGATACTAGCCTAAGAGCCTAAGTGCCTATTCCTCGGGGCGAGTTATGGAGCCGGGTTCGCCACGACGAAGCTTCTTGCGGGGTGGTGACAACGCGGGGAAGCGGGGTTCATCCATCTGAGGGGATGGCGGCGATCTTCCCTCAAGTCGAGCTTCCAGTATGCGGATCTTTTCATGAGCTCCCAGTAGCTTGTCCTGAGTATCGTCCAGTTCAGTGATGACGCTTTCCAGCTCAGTGTTGAGAGCGGCGGTGACTCGAGCAAGAGTGTTGAGGCTGTCTTCATCATCTTCCCCCAGGGTAATCATAGTCTCTTCAGTTCCACTGAGGCGGCGAGGAAGGTGGCGATACTCCGTGTTCTGCAGCTCCTGGCGGTAGGTATGGCAGATGGACCATAGAGCTCTCCTGGCGGCATTGCTGATGGCTGCGTCGTATGTAGCGTAGGGAGTGGTGGAATTGTGTGCAGTGAGAGTCCTCAGGCCTCTGGCACTTTCCATCCTGATGTGGACGCGAGAGAGGTAGTAGTCGCTGAGCGCGGGGTCGGTGTAGTGATGCGTATGGTAGTGAGGTCTCACGCGGTTGCCCAACTCTTGGAGAACACCTTGTAGTACCAGAGACAAGTGGCCGGGTTCTCTGTCCGAAGTGCGAACACAGCAAAGCTGCCTCGTCCCTGTAGTTTCATCACTCTGATCGTCGTTGTCTTCATCGTTGTTGTTGTCCTCGTCATCATCTCTTCTAATATCTTCGAAGTTACTCGGGCTTCCTTCAGCGACGTCCGGTGCTGGGGAGGGGGCTGGAGCAGGGACAACTGGGGGTGGTGGCGATCTCTCAATGACTGGTGATGCCGGGGGTGTGAACTGGTTTCCTTCTTCATCAATTGCCATGATGCGACCATCTTCACCATCCACGAAATAATAGACTTCCTTGGGTTCTTCCTCCGTAGCTTCCTCCTCTTCAACAGGGGTTGGAATTGGGGTAGGAGAAGTTGGTTCAGCTGGGGCAATGCGAACTTGACGATCTCCGGTGCGCTTGCGAGCAGTTTGGTAAATTCTGACCATCTGGCAGAGCGGGAGTAAGATTCAGGATATTTTTCTTTGAAAAGGAAAATGGTAGGAGGTTTATGTAAACATAGGTTTTTATGTGGAAATATAACAGGAATTTTTGATGCTGATATGGCTTTCTAGAAGATAAATCCTCAATTTCGACTATTTCTATCTAGGCTACCGTCCTACAGTCAACATAGCTCTGATACCACTTTTGTCACACCCGATTCTAGAAAGAACCAGATGCATCTCATATGTGCGCCAGGATCTCGTTCACACACATATGGTAGACGGAAAGTGTAATATATATCAAAGTCAATGCTCAAAAGTAGCTAAATAAAGTATTTAACAATATTACACTCCGTACAAAGGAGACACAAATGTTTTTAAACGATAAACCGTTATACCCTATACGAAGTCTCCAACAACTCCGTCTTCCACAGGCGATGACTGGTGAACGCAGGACCTAGAACTCCTCGAAGTCGTCGAAGATCTCCTCTTCAAAGTTCTCTTCTGAACAGCAGGGGGCAAGGGTGAGTATTTTTATGGTTGGTACTCAGCAAGTGGGGTGAATATGCAAGGCTATCAAGGATAGGCTGAGGTTTGCAGCAGCGGTTGCTTTTGGTTTGGTCAAATATTTATTATCAAGCACCTATTAACTAGGTTTAGGTTTATACCAATCCCACTTTAGCAAAATCATAACGGTACCATCAACACAACATAAACCACGAACCACAATTTAATTAATCTTCAAGTTTCATTATCATGTGAGGGTCCAAGCCACTCTTAACCGTGAGTACGGCTGTTATAACAGTTTTACACTCTGCAGAGGTTGTACACTTTACCCACAAATCGTGTTTTCCCTGAGTCGCCCGGGTTTGCAAGGCCCTTAAACACTTCCGAGGTGAGTGGCAAGGGTACACTATGAAGCCTTTACAAAGACATGTCGAGAGCAATGCAGCCCGCTAGAGTTTCAGTAGTTGCGTGGTCCATAAACCTCCCTAATGGTCAGCTTCTTAGCAAAGGCAGCTACCCCAAGAGGACCGGGCTATGACCCCTATCACCGACCCCCTCCTTGCCCTTTCGGTAAGGCCACCAGCAAACTACACATCTAATTAATCGGCTAAGGTCAGAGCCATATGACTTTGTGGTTGCACTGTTCACTTGGGTGGTTCTCCATATTCCCATTAAACAAAGTTGATCTTGAGATTACGCGATAAACCACAAAATATAACATGACCAATGTTGTCAAAAGAGTAAACCAATACCAGTCCCAAAGTTTGCAACTAAGCGTAACTACCCAACAAAGTAGTAAACCCAGGTGTTTCAAGGTTTGGGGTAAAAGACTAGGTATGTCCTTATTATAGGTAACCCATCAAGTTTATGCAAGCAACAGTAAAGTAAAGTGAATTTTCATGCTATTGTTGGGATCAAATAGAATATGCAGAGGGGGAAATCCACTTGCCTTCTTCAAGCAACTGCTGATTCTCTTCCTCGCAAGCTTGCTCTTGATTTGTCTCGAACGTCACGTTGTCTACGCGATCACACAAACAAGCATACACAAACAAATAAGAAACAATACAACAAATAGTACAAATAGAGGGTGAAAAGATGCTAAAGTTGTAGTTCATGATGCAAGGATCGGGAGGGCTCAAGAATCGCTAAAATCCGGGTTGGAACGATGAAGATATGGTTAAAATAGTGAGCTGGGGACCTAACTGCTAGAGTTTTAAGTCTCCCGAGGCTAGATCTGAAGAATTCAGGGGCTAAAGCATAATTAAACCTTAAACAGAGGGTCGGGGTGCAAAACTATAGGTTCTGGACGGCGGATACTAATTCTGGAAAAGTCAGGGGTCGGAACAGAAAAAGAAAGGGCTCATCTCTAATTATTTTCTACTGATCTGGACTGCGGGTTGATTTCTGGAAAACCTAGGGATCTTTCTGCAAAGTTTCGGGAACGGCTAGGGTCGGGTAAATCTGGTCCGTTGGATCAGAATCGGCGAGGTGAGGGTCGGGCGAATCGGCGGAGTATGGGTCGGGCGAATCGGCGGAGTATGGGTCGGGCGAATCGGCCGGGTAAAGTGAAGATCACTTCTGGACGGTAGATCTAGATCGAGCGGCAAAGGAAGGGTCGGCTTGACAGAACAAAAGGGGTCGGGCGAGGCGGAGTTTAGCTGGGCATCGGCGATGAGCGAGTGCGGCGGCGGACGGCCGGAGCTTCACCAAATCTGGTGTTCCGGGGCTTGATTCAAGCTGGATTTATGACCGGAAGTGAGTGGGCGGTACGGGGAAGGTGAGGGTGGGTACGGGTTGGCTGTGCGGCGGTTGTAAGCTGGCGGCCACGGCGGCGGGTGGAAACAGGGGTCTGGCGAGAAATCTGGATGGCGGCGGAGCAAGAGAGAGAGGGGAATCTAGTGCGGCTTGATGCTCACCAACTTGCGGAGCTCTGGCGAGAGTTGAAGACAGCAGGGAAGCTGCAGATCGGCGAGTCGACGGAGAATCGGCGACACGGGTCGGCGGTGTTCCTCCGATGCAACTTCCAGCGGCGTACGACGATGTTGTGCAGGGGAAAAGATTTGAGCTTGGCTCTTGTTGCAAAGTGGGGTTTCAGCGGGATTTTATAGGGGCGGATCGGCCAAGATTAGGAAGGCGGTGCTGCGGATTCGATCAGGACTCGGGTAAGAAGAAAGAAAGAGAACGGGACACGAACGACAGCACGGGAGCGATCCGGACTCTGGGTAAGGAAAGAAGAAAGAAGAAGAAGGCGCCGACAGGTGGGTCCTAGCTGTCGGTGAAAGCAAGGGTCGGCTGAGGGAATCGGCCGCTGGGTTGGCCGTGGAAAAAGAAAAGAAGAAGAAGAAAAGAATTGGGCTGGGCTGAAAGAAAGAATAGGAGGAGAAAAGAAATAAGATGCATGCACAATTTTCGATTTATGATTTTTATGAAAATACCTTTAGAAATTTTAACTCCTATATTTTTGGGTGTTACAAAACCTACCCCCCTTAAAGAGAATCTCGTCCTCGAGATTAGGAAGGACTAGGGAACAGCTGAGGGAATTCTGCAATCAGTTCATCTTCTCTTTCCCAAGTTGCCTCATCCTCTGAATGGTGACTCCACTGTACTCTGCACATTTTGATTACCTTGTTCTGGGTAATCCTCTGAGATGTTTCCAAAATTCTAATCGGATGTTCTGTATAAGTTAAATCTTCTTGCACATCAAGTTCCTCCAACGGTATTTGCTCCTCTGGCACTCTCAAACATTTCTTTAACTGTGATACGTGAAACACATCATGGACATCTGACAATCGTGCTGGTAACTCCAATTGATATGCCACTTCACCTTTCCTTTCCAGAATCTGAAAAGGTCCAATGTAACGTGGTGACAACTTTCCCTTCACTTTAAACCTACGTAAACCTCTGATGGGTGATACCTTCAAATACACAAAGTCTCCAACTTCAAATGTCAATTCCCTTCTTCGTGTATCGGCATAACTTTTCTGTCGTGACTGGGCAGTCTTGAGATTATCTCGGATTATCTGGACTTGTCTATCCGCTTCTTGTAGAATCTCTGGTCCAAAAACATGACTTTCTCCTGTCTGATTCCAATACAAGGGTGTCCTGCATTTTCTTCCATATAATGCTTCAAATGGGGCCATCTTGAGACTTGCTTGATAACTGTTGTTGTAGGAGAATTCTGCATAAGGTAAACTTTTGTCCCAACTACCTCCATGCTTGAGGGCACATGCTCTCAACATATCCTCCAATACTTGATTCGTTCGCTCAGTCTGACCGTCTGTTTGCGGGTGATATGCAGAACTGAAATTGAGCTTTGTATCCATGGATTCATGTAATTTCTGCCAGAATCGCGATGTGAACTGAGTACCTCGATCGGACACTATCTTCTTTGGAACACGTGCAGACACACAATTCGTGACATGTATAGTTCTGCTAACTTGGCTCCAGTGTAGGTTGTTTTGACTGGGATGAAATGTGCGACTTTTGTCAATCTGTCCACAATAACCCATATCGAGTCGTAACCATCACGAGTACGAGGTAACCCTACAATGAAATCCATACCAATCTCTTCCCATTTCCATTCAGGTACTTTCAAAGGCTGCAGTAAACCTGCTGGTCTCTGGTGTTCTGCTTTCACTCTCTGGCATACATCACACAGAGCTACGTGAGTTGCTATGTCTCTTTTCAAACCATACCACCAGTACCTTTCTCTCAAGTCTTGATACATTTTGGTATTTCCGGGGTGAATGGAATAAGCGGAATCATGTGCTTCCTTCAAAATAAGCTCACGAAGGTGGTCAACTTCAGGCACACAAATCCTTTTTCTGAACCAAACAGTTCCTTGTTCATCTTCGGTGAAATCCTTAGTCTCTGGGTAAGGAAAGAAGAAAGAAGAAGAAGGCGCCGACAGGTGGGTCCTAGCTGTCGGTGAAAGCAAGGGTCGGCTGAGGGAATCGGCCGCTGGGTTGGCCGTGGAAAAAGAAAAGAAGAAGAAGAAAAGAATTGGGCTGGGCTGAAAGAAAGAATAGGAGGAGAAAAGAAATAAGATGCATGCACAATTTTCGATTTATGATTTTTATGAAAATACCTTTAGAAATTTTAACTCCTATATTTTTGGGTGTTACAGTTATCTAGCTTGAGATCGAACTGTCGAATTTATCATTATTTTTTCTTATTTATCGTCATATAGCCGATTAGATCTATTTCAAGTGTTGCATCTGTGGTGATTGTTTAATTTGCTCCAGTAGTTTCTTTGCAATCGCTACGTGATTATCGGCTGATCTATAGCCGGTCATCTTCATAGCAAATCGGCCGATTCGCTGATACGCTTTTCGAGACAGATCGGAAGTTTAGCCGATCGAGACCCCTGGAATTTAATACGTTTCTTTCCTTGTCAATCAACAGGTCAGATTGACTGGCACGCCGTGCGAACCGCACCAGGGCGATCACCTGAACAGGAGTTAAGCAGATTCTCCCGGGTCGTGTGTCTGATGCTGAAGGTCATCGGCCGATTTTTAGCGCCAACAGGACCTTTATTTAATCTTTTAGACACCTAGGGTGTCACAGCCTACCACTCTTAGAAAGAATCTCGTCCCGAGATTCGGATGAAAACTAAGTACAGAAGGTGTGTATCTTGGGTTGAACTAAGAAAATCAGGAAACGTTTGATTGAGATAACTTTGAGTCTTCCATGTGGCTTCTTTTTTAGTGTGATGGTTCCACTGGATTTTATACATTTTAATCACCGCTCTTCGGGTACTTCTTTCTTTCTGGTCAAGGATTTTGATGGGTTGCTCAACATAAGAGAGATCTGGTTCCACCGTGATTTTTTGTTGTTCAACAATTTCGGTAGGGACTCTAACACATTTCTTTAATTGAGAGACATGAAAAACGTCATGAATGGCTGCAAGCTGCGAAGGAAGTCGTACTCTATAGGCCACGGGTCCACATTCTTCAATAATTTCATACAGACCAACATACCGAGGGGCTAACTTTCCTTTCACTCCAAATCGTTGCACACCCTTGGTTGGTAAAACCCGAAGGTAGACATGATGACCAACGTCGAATTTCAAGGGTTTTCTCCTCTTGTCAAAATAACTCTTTTGCCTAGATTGGGCTGCTTTAAGATTTTCATGGATCAATTTTACTTTTTCTTCTGCCTCTACTACCAAGTCTGGTCCAAAGATTTTGCGCTCCAATTTGTGACCAGCTCAATGGAGTTCAACACCTTCGACCATACAATGTCTCGAAGGGTGCCATCTTTAGGCTTGCTTGATAGTTGTTGTTATAGGAGAATTCTACTAAAGGCAAACATTTGTCCCAATTCTTGTCATACTGAATGACACAAGCTCTAAGCATGTCTTTGATAATTTGATTTACTCTTTCTGTTTGGCCGTCGATCCGAGGACGCTAAGCTGAGCTTCGAATTAATTTGGTACCAAGGTATTCTTGCAAATGTTTCCAAAAGCGTGCTACGAACTGAGTGCCGCAATCAGACATGATTGTCTTTGGTACACCGTGTAGACAAACAATTCGATCCAGATATATCTCCGCGTATCTCTTGGCGTTATACGTGGTGTGTTCGGGAATAAAATGGGCGGTCTTCGTGAGCCTATCTACAATAACCCATATAGAATCGTGTCACACTCTGCAACATATTGGGCTTTCCCTCTTCATCCTGGTCCACCAAAAATTTGCTTGAGATCTTGGTACATTTTGCTACTTCCTGGATGAATAGAGAATTTGGAAAGATGTGCTTCATCAAGAATCTGTTTTCGGAGTTCGCGATCTTTCGGAACGACAATGCGATTTCCAAACCATAAAATTTCTTTGTGATCCTGATGAAAACATTTGTACTTTTCCTCTCCTTGAGATAGTTTCTGCTTGATGATCTTAACACCCTGATCGTGTAATTGTGCCGTGATGATACGGTCATGAAGAGTGGGTTCAATAGAGATGTGATTCAAAGCTCCTTGAGGAATTATTTCCAACCTATGTTTCCGCATTCCAGAGCATAACATCTCATTGTATGATGCGGCAAATAGGCAATTGCAATGACCTTTGCGGCTGAGTGCATCCGCTACTATATTAGCTTTGCCTGGATGATAGTGCACCTCAAGATCAAAATTTTTGATTAATTCCTACCATCTTCTTTGTCTCATATTCAGGTCGGCTTGTGTGAATATATACTTGAGACTCTTATGATCGGTGTAAATATTGCAATGGGTGCCCATAAGGTAGTGCCTCCAGATCTTAAGAGCGTGAATGACGGCTGCTAACTCTAGATCATGTGTTGGGTAATTCTTGGCTGAAGTGCTCGTGAAGCATAGACAATAACCCGGTTGTCTTGCATAAGTACACAACCCAAACTAGTACCAGAAGCGTCACAGTAAACGTCGAATGGTTTGGTAGTGTCAGGTTGAGCTAAGACTGGGGCTGTAGTCAAGTGTTCACGAAGAGTGTGGCAAACTTTTTCACAATTTTCATCCCACACAAATTTTACTCCTTTCTTCAACAGTTCGGTATAGGTTTAGCAATTCTGGAGAAATCCGGAATGAAGCAGCGATAATAACCAACTAACCAAGAAAACTACGAATCAGATGAACAGACGTGAGAGCTTTGCAATCCATCACCTCTTTAACTTTACTGGGATCAACTGAGATACCATTACTGGAGATAGTATGGCCCAAAAATTTCACACTATCGAACCAGAATTCACATTTCGAGACTTAGCATATAACTGATGTTCTTTGAGGCGTTGGAGAACAATGTGCAAATGTTTAGCATGGTCCTCCTCATCCTTGGAATAAATAAGAATGTTGTCGATGAAGACCACGACAAACTTGTCAAGCTCCGGCATAAAAACCGAATTCATGAGATACATGAAGTAGGCAGGAGCATTTGTGAGACCAAAAGACATGACTAAGTACTCATATAGTCCATATCGAGGAGAAAGCGGTCTTTGGAATATCACATGGTCGGATCTTGATTTGATGATATCCAGAACGAACATCAATCTTGGAAAATATTTTTGCTCCAGATAACTGATCGAAAAGAACATCAATGCGAGGAAGTGGATATTTTTTTTTGATAGTCACCGCATTCAGAGGCCGGTAATCTACACATAACCTCAAGCTATTATCTTTCTTCTTCACAAATAGGGCTGGACAACCCCAACGTGAGGCACTGGGACGATTATAGCCTTTGTCTAGAAGTTCTTGCAACTGTATTTTCAATTCTACTAATTCTTGGGTGGCATTCGATAGGGTTGTTTAGAGATAGGTGCAGTGCCTGGCTGCAGTTCAATGACAAACTCTATGTCTCGATCAGGTGGCATGCCAGGTAAGTCATCTGGGAAAACATCGGCATACTCGCGTACTACCGGGATTTCTTCTAGTTGTGAATGGACTTTAGTAAGAGCACATGCATTTGTGCATTCTTGGAAAGGCAAATATAGAGTGGTAGTTCCTTGGGTCGGGGAATTGATTTCAACGGCTCGGAGGCAAGATCTAAGGTTACTCCATGCTGAGTCATCCAATCTACTCCCAAAATAACATCGATGTCCTCAAGTGCCAAGAGGATCAAATCGGTGTCGATGATTTTGCTACCCAATTTAATTGGCACGTTTCTTATGAGTTGATTTGAAGCAATTTTACCACCCGGTGTAGCTATCATATACGACCTTCTCGTGTGTCAGAAATCCAAACCCACTCTTGCACTGAATTTTGTGCTAATGAAACTATGTGATGCACCAGAGTCAAATAATATAATAGCGGGCTTGCGGTGGATAGAAAATGTACTCGTCATGACTGGTGCGCCATCAGGAAGTTCTGCCAGAGTGGTGAAATTTATCCGCCCTCGCTTGACCTAAACAGTCTACTTCTTGCCTTGGTTTTTGTGGTTGGTACTGGGGCCTTAGCCTTGTGCTTGCTATTTGGACTGAGGGCAATCTCGAACAAAGTGAGTGGAACTCCCACAGTTGAAGCATCGATTGTTGTTGTTCTGGTGAGGTGGCTACTGTGTATTCGGCCTTGGAGCATTTTGCTGTGGAGCAGGGGGTCTTGCCACACTCTATTGCGGAGGGGCCTGATAATCCAACGCCCTGGCTGAGGGGCATCCTGAAGAGCTTTAGGTGCTGCAATCTGCACTAATCGATACCTCGGTGGCTGAGCACTCGAGGGTCCAGCTGGAGCCTTTCTCTTCTTCTCTGCATGATGGGCCAAAATGCAATCCTCCTGGGTGATTGCCAAATTAACCAACTCATTGTATGTGTCCGTTTTGATAGTATTAAGTCGCTCCTTGAGCTTGGTATTTAGACCTGTGTGGAAACGATCACGCTTCTTGGTGTCCGTGTTAGCATGATAATCCGCGTACTGAGCAAGGTTGTTGATGGCCTGGGCGTACTGAAGCACGGTGCGGGTACCTTGTGTAAGAGCCAGGAACTCATTCAGCTTTCCTTCCATGAGACCTTCAGGGATATGGTGGGCTCGGAATGCACTCTTGAATTCATCCCAAGTAACAACATGATTTGCCGAAAGCATGGCAAGGTAGCTGTCCCACCATATACGCGTAGTACCGCGATGCTGCTGCGTGGCAAATCGAGCTTTGTTGGCCTCAGAACATGGTAGTGTCAATAATGCAAACTTGGATTCAATGGTACGAATCCAGGCGTCCGCATCCAAAGGTTCCTCCATTCTGTTAAACAGAGGGGGCTGCGTCCCAAAGAAATCCGAGTAACCAGCAACTTGAGGTTGTGGTGCATGGTGCACACTCCGCTGCTGATGGTGGTGTTGCTGCCCCTAAACAAGTTGTCGTAGCAATTCGGTTTGAGCGGCCATCACCTCCACCAGACTGAGTGGTGGGGGAGGGGGCGTCAGCTGCGACCTGCTGCCGCTCGCTCCGAATCCATTAGGGTTGCCACGAGTTGCCCCAACCATCTGAAGCATGGAGGTTTAATATCAGGAAAGGCTTTATAAATCTCCCATGATTCAAAAAGATAGTACGGGAAAACAAAATATAGAACTTGATAGGCTTGTTACAAACGGTGTGCAATCTGCTGCTAGTTAGGAGACAATTCCTAGCTCACGCTCTGTTTATCTGAAACCTTCCAAAGGTTGGTAGTGACTAGAAAATGTAGCGACCTAAAACCGTGGCATTCAAAACACCTCCGACTACTCCACCTCCGACTGCATTTCCGGCTACCAAGACTACCAATCCGACTACTATAGCTCCCTCATCAACTACATCGACTAACATACGGCTTCTTCGACTACATTGCCGACTGCTTTGACAACATCTACTACTCCTTTGTCTACATCTTCAACTGCTTGAACTGTACCATCATCGGCTATGGCTACAGTTTAACTACACTGTATTCGAGTACCTCAACTGCACATCTGACTGCTTCCGCCTTGCCTCCAGCTACTACAACTATACCTCCGACTGCTTCAGTCGCACCTCTGTCTAGTACGACTATAACTTCGACTACACTGAATCGATGACTACTTCGACTACTTAAGTTATACTTTTGTTTACTACGACTACACCATGGCCTGCTTTTACTATATCTCCGACTAGTATGACCACGATTACTTTTCCAGCTGCTTGAGTGACACTTCCGACTACTCTATCTGCAATTTCGACCACTTCGACTACTTCTTCTCTGATTTCCAACTACTTGTCAATATATACATACTTCCGGTCCTTCTCTAAAGCCTACCTAATTCGAGTGCTCTTAGCTTCTAGGCTACACTCCTTGTATCTGGTGGTACTCAACTCTAAGCTAGCCTATTACTACCTGCACAAAAGTTAGGCTACACTAAGAGGAGTATAAACAAAAGTACTCCAAAGTTGTCTCCTAGTAGTCGTCAAGATTGTTGACAGACGACTCGCTGCACGCAGGGGAGTGAGCTCCCATCTGTGCGGGCTGTGGGACTACTACATCATAGTCAAGAACAGAGACACCCTCCATCTCCTCAGGCTCATCCTCACTGTCGATATCCATCACATCCGGTGGAACGTGAAGGGCTTCCTGTTGTGCGTGATGCATGTCGATATGTCTTTTGGCATCCTCCAAATCAATGTTGAGGTCATGGATCTGCTCTTCCAAGTGTCTGCATTTGGCCTTCAAGCTGGCCAATTCTAGTATCTCGATCACCGATCTCCTCAACTAAGTCTTGCATCTACTCCTCCCTTAGGTTAACTGCCCACTGGAAGGACTGAGCAAGGTCTATCACCTGTGCCATCCCTTTACTTTGAAGTGCTAGTAGTCGGTAGAGTGCATTCATGCACCGGGCTGAAAAGATTATAGTCTTGACTGGAATCTGATCTGCCAAGTGACCTAGATGTGCAAATCTGTCTAGCCATAGAGGGTCGCTCTCGCTGACTGCCGGAAACAGCCCAGCTGAAGCCAAAATCACCTCCAATGGGTGCTGCTCACAAAATGTGGTGAGCGCCTTCATTGCTTCTGCCTCCCACGAGTCAATGAGGCGGTGCCCGACTACTTCCGTCTCAATAGCGAGCCACGCAGGGTTGAGTGGGTGCTGGGGAATAGTCATGCGCACACGGCACGGACGGACACCCGTCTCCATAAACTCTTGCCCCACATAAAGAGGCGGATTCGGGTAGCCAACGGTGCTCAACACACCCCATAAGATGGAGGGGAAGCCCTCCCAATGCAGGCACGCTGAGTGTGCATGTCCTTCCTCATCAACCACCATAAGAACTGGATCGGCCATCTGATTCACAAGCTTAAAAGGTGAGATAACGAAAACTGATGCTCAATCAATAACAAATTCTGGACAGCGCATAAAGCATAACTTCTTCAGGTGAGAAGCAACCAGTCCCAAAAGTTATCAAAACATTCCTAAAGTACTTGTGCACCACTTTACTGGTCAAACCCAAAGCTAGATCATACTTTAAGATAACTATATCCTTAGATTGGATTGAAAACAACAGGAACTAGTTGAACTTTAGTCAATGATTTAGCTGTTTTGGGGTGGATTTTTGTATAGTTCATCCATAACTCAAGTTCTTTATTTGAATTTAAGATATGCAGCATGCACGACCTTTCCATCCTCACAACTTCATAGTGGCCATAAACTTGACCTTACGAAGTTAATTCGGTGGCTTAAATAGTACGTCTCTCCCTATAACAACTAGTCGAGCTCTCTTCGTTCTTAACCTATTGTACTCGCAGTACTCACGGTTAGTGTTGCCGCAGGAACCCCCATAGGTATCCTAATACATATTGCCACCTATACATATATTCCCATAGGGTTTTACGAACTAGATATAATCCTTAACGAGTCCAACGCATTTTTCGAATAGGAGTTTTGTGGTCAAGTCTTAGAAAACTTATTTTTTAGGTTTGTTGCAGACTCTGGTGTATGCTTTTCGCTCTGATACCAGCTGTGGCAGAACCGCACGAATTAACCCGGCTCAAGTGCACTAACCATCATCCTTGTAGATGAACTAGCCACCAGGCACTTCAAACGGATGAATCCAACAGCCCGTCGGGTAGATCCCGATGCAACCACTCAATATTTCGATCTAAACTAAGCATACACATAACTCGCATGAAGGCAAGTCCAGAGATTACAACATTCCACATATTTTATAGGCACCAGTTGGACATAAATTATTACAAGTCAAAAATAACACTCGAGTACTTTTAAAGTTCAACATGCAAAGTTTATTCAGAGTTTTATTGCAGCGGAAAGAAAAACACGATCAACAAGCGTCAGCAGGGTCATTACTAGTCGAGGAAGGATCCCATTCCACTGTCCAACCAGTCGGGTAAGCACTCGGCCAAGCCAAACCAGCCACCATATCTTCAACAGACATACCTGACAACATTGCCACAAGCAAGGCTGAGTATACTAATACTCAGCAAGGCTTACCCGACCAGTGGTATGGAAGTACCGACTACTAATCATGCAAGGCTCTAAGGTTCTAGGATTTTCTTTTTGCTGAAAAGCAACAAAGAGTAGGTCCTTAATTTCATATTTTAGCTTTCCATATTCCAGTTCATTTAACCAGTCTAGATGAGCTTCTATCTCTAATCAAACATGGTGGAAAATAATTAATCATCCAACAAGTTTCATAATAGCCATAGTTCCTCTTGTTACACTATGTGGCACAAGTATTAAGCAGTCTCAATTACCACAAGAAAACGGATGATTCGAATGAAATTTCTTAACCTTGCAACGGAAACCTAAACACATGTGACGTGGTTACTCATAGAGTCACACGTGCAACTTTTCCCCTTTATTCCTGTTTTATGGATCAGGACCACCGGCCTCGAGTACAAAAGGTCCATGAACCACGGGCGACGCTGGAACATGACCCCTCTTGCACTCACCATTGGGCCCATGGGACAACATCAAGATGGTGGAACCTGTCCACACACTGGTTCAATCGAGTACTTAAACTTACCGATTACCATATTCTCGTCATGTTGTTAGTATTTTCAAACGCTTAACCACCACTACCACACACTGCGGCCTTAGCATTTTTCACTACTCGGATGGGGCCTCAACCACGAGTACTTTACCACAGCCCCGCCCGTCAACCTTATAGTCACAATATGCGGTAAAACATTCTACTCCTATAGTTCTCGCGAGTAGCAGGAAACTACTCGACTTTTACCGTTCCTATTAGCATAGCATCTACTCGCACTTCCTGTTCTAGTAGTCATTACAAAGGTACCTATGATCATGCAGCTTTCCAATCAACTCCTATGAACTTTAAATGCACAGGCAAAAGGAACAACAGCTGCATAATTTAAATACTGGGATCATGCACCGGGGCTTGCCTTCTTGTGTAAAACTAGTCGGGGCTTCCTTCGAACGTTGGTCCGGGTCTTCAGCGACTGCTGTTAGATTAACCTGAGCTTCGTTGTGGCAGAACCACCTGAATTAATCCGGCTCAAGCGCGCTAACCATCACCACAAGGGCAATCAGGACTAACTCGCACTTCAAACGGAGTAATCCACTGGTCTGTCGGGTAACCTCCCAATACAACCACGGTTTTGGCTGATCGAAACCACACAGACATGTACTCACACGAAGGTAAGCCCAGAGGATACAACATTCCAACAATTTTACATCACAGGTTCAACATAAATTATTATTACAACTGAGTTCGGATTCGTAAAACAAGGTACTTCAGAGTTCTAAAATAATTGAGTTCTTCGGAGTTCAATGCAGCGGAAAAATAACGATAAACTACTCGATGATACAGGATGTCTCGATGAAGCCCGTACGAGACATCACTCGGCATTATCACCATTGGCTGGGGGCGTATCCCATTCCACCGACCAACCAGGAGGAAGGGTACATGGCCAAGTCAAACTAGCAATCATATCCTCAAAAGTCTCACCTGAAAACAAGCCACAAGCAAGGCTGAGTATACTAATACTCAGCAAGGCTTACCCGATTAGTGGAATATACTTAGCCAACTCCTAGACATGCAAGGCTTTTTGGCTTGAGGGTTTGTTTTGCCGAAAAGCATATACAAGTAGGTCCTTACTTTCAATTTTTAGCTCCAAGTTCTAGTTTTCTTTAACCATTCTAGGTAAGCAACTATACAATATCATACATGGTGGAAGAATTAATTTGCATCCAACAAGATTAATCATCATCATTGTTCCTCTTTTTACTCTATGTAGTAAAAGGGTCAAGCAGTCTCAATAACCGCGAGAAACGGACGATTCGAATCCAATTTCTTAACCTTGCAAGGGAAACCTAAACACACGTCATGTGGTTACTCCTAGATTCACACGTGCAACTTTTTCCTTCAATTCCCGCTTCACGGAACAGGCCCACCGCCCTCGACTACACGTCCCCATGGACCCGGCCATGGCAGCACATGCACCCGCCATTAGCTAGATTTGAACGAAATCAAGACGGTGGGGAGTATATTCCGGCCTCGGTTCAATCCGGTACTTAAGCTTACCGATTACCATATTCTCGGTATGTGGTTAGTAGTTCAAAGACTTAGCCACAACTACCACACACTGCGGCCTTAGCATTTTTCACTAAACAGACGGGGCCTCAATCATCAACATAAACATCGTACCATAGCCCCGTCCGTCGACCTTATGATTGCAGCATGTAGTAAACATTCAACTCCTAAATTTTCGCGAGTGACATGAAATCACTCGACTTTTACCGAGTCCTATTAGCATAGCATTCTATCGAACCTTACATCTAGTGTTCAGAGCATGGGTACCTAGGATCATGCGACTAAGATTTCTTTCAACTGCTATAAACTTAATGCACAAGTAAAGTAGAGTAATAAGTTGCACAATTTTTAAAAAATAGGGTTCATGCTCCGGGGCTTGCCTTCTTGGGTAAAGTTAGTTTGGGGCTTGTCCGAACTCGGGTTCGGGTCTTCGAAAGCTTCAGTTAGATTCACTTGAGCTTCACGCTGCTCACTCTCGGACTCGGGCACCAGCTCGTACGTTCCGTCGGTGAGAGTAGTCGATTCTATATGAATGCACAAGTGTAAGTTGTAGTGATGGTATATGATGATTATTTTCCTTCATGATAAAGTTGCAGTCCATAAAACATGGATTTGGTTGTGAGTTACTTAGTTAAGATTTCTTTGGGCAATCTTTAACACAAAGGGTGGTGTTGTATTGGAAATTTAATTTTTGTAGTACAAGCATGGATTAAGCACAAATACTGATTTAGGTAACTTCTGGTGATGAAATTTTTATTTAGAGTACAATATATAGAGACAACAGCACTGTAAAAATTTCAGGCATTTTTATCCAGTTGAATAATTATGAAAAATGTATTACACAACCACTACTAGAACCTAGTTATTTTTATACAGAACAAAACATTCATGTATTGTCGCCAAAACTTTTACAGGGTGTTAACCTACCCATATATGTGTTACTGTAAATGTTTCAGATTTTATTGTGCATGATACAGAGCATAATAAATACGACAAGATACACCTATTTCTTTAAGGATTAATTTCTATAGGATGTTTTACAGGGTTACTGAGTATGAAACTTTTTATACAGCATGAGCTACTCTAAAGTGTCCTACAGTAAAAAGTTGAACATTTTCCAAGCAGAGAAACTAATTATTTGAATTAGTGCATTTTTCCTACCACAAAATTTTATAAATAGGTTATAGAGAGGAAAAAGGTTCTAAACTTTTTCTGTGGTATTTAGGCATCAATATAACAGCTCTGGAGAAGTTTCACAACATGAATCTCAATATAAGAGCAGTTACAAATTAGTTTAATTATTTCATGACATAAACAAGGTTTAACAAAGAGTTTAGCTACAAATGGGTTCTGGTCCTAATATTTTTACACTGGCCTACACATCAAGCAATTAACCTACTGTCCAAAAATTAGATTCAGAACTGGTCTACAACAGTGGGTACAATTAAAGTCTATTAAACCTTCCATTTAATTTAGAGCAACATATAACAAACATCTGAAGAAATGCATGTCACAAATGTTGTAGATTTTCTTCTCACAATTCCAGAACAGTTGAGTTTGTATTTTTCCAATTTTTCTACGATTTTATATGAATTTTAAAATTTTGTTGTTTTTGAAATCAAAGTTTAAACACAGGTTTACAGATATGCCCCTGGAAACTTGGATGCAGACCCTTTTAAAGATTTTAATTGTGGCAGAACCACCTGAATTAATACAGCTCAAGCGCGCTAACCATCACCACGAGGGCAATCAGGGCTAACTTGCACTTCAAACGGAATAATCCATTGGTCTGTTGGGTAACCTCCCGATACAACCACGGTTTTTGCCGATCGAAACCACACATACATGTACTCACACGAAGGTGAGCCCAAAGGATACAACAATCCACAAATTTTACACTACAGGGTTCATCACAAATTATTATTACAACGAAGTTCAATTTCGTAATACAAGGTACTTCAGAGTTCAAAATAAATGAGTTCTTCAGAGTTTAATACAGCGGAAAAAAATAACGATAACTACTCGACGATACAGGATGTCTTGATGAAGCCCATACGAGACATCACTCGGTATTATCACAGTTGGCCAGGGGGGTATCCCATTCCACCGACCAACCAGGAGAAAGGGTACAAGGCCAAGTCATACTAGCGATCAAATCCTCGAAAGTTTCACCTGAAAACAAGCCACAAGCAAGGCTGAGTATACTAATACTCAGCAAGGCTTACCCGACTAGTGGAATATACTTAGCCGACTCCTAGACATGCAGGGCTTTTGGCTTGAGGGGTTTGTTTTGCCCAAAAGCATGTATCACTAGGTCCTTACTTCAAATTTTAGCTCCAAGTTCTAGCTTTCTTTAACCATTCTAAGTAAGCAACTATCCAATATCATACATGGTGGAAGAATTATTTTGCATCCAACAAGATTAATCATCATCATTGTTCCTCTTCTTACTCTATGTGGTAAAAGGGTCAAGCAGTCTCAATAACCGCGAGAAACGGACGATTCGAATCGAATTTCTTAACCTTGCAAGGGAAACCTAAACACACGACACGTGGTTACTCCCAGAGTCACACGTGCAACTTTTCTCTTCAATTCCCGCTTCACGAAACAGGCCCACCGCCCTCGACTACACGTCCCCATGGCCCGGCCATGGCGGCACATGCACCCGTCATTAGCTAGATGTGAACGAATTCAAGACGGTGGGGAGTATATTCCGGCCTCAGTTCAATCCGGTACTTAAGCTTACCGATTACCATATTCTCGGCATGTGGTTAGTACGTTCAAAGACTTAACCACCACTACTACACACTGCGGCCTTAGCATTTTTCACTAAACAGACGGGGCCTTAATCATCAACATAAATATCGTACCATAGCCCCGTCCGTCGACCTTATGATTGCAGCATATAGTAAACATTCAACTCCTATATTCTCGCGAGTGACAGGAAATCACTCGACTTTTACCGAGTCCTATTAGCATAGCATTCTATCGAACCTTACATCTAGTGTTTAGAGCAGGGGTACCTAGGATCATGCGACTAAGTTTTCATCCAACTCCTATAAACTTAATGCACAAGTAAAGTAGAGTAATAAGTTGCATAAGTTTAGAAAAATAGGGTTCATGCTCCGGGGCTTGCCTTCTTGGGTAAAGCTAGCTTGGGGCTCATCCGAACATGGGCTCGGGTCTTCGAGAGCTTCAGTTAGATTTACTTGAGCTTCACGCTGCTCACTCTCGGACGCGGGCACCAGCTCGTACGTTCCGTCGACGAGAGTAGTCGATTCTATATGAATTCACAAGTGTAAGTTATAGTGTTGGTATAAGATGATTATTTCTTTTCACGACAAAGTGCAATCCACAAAACATCGATTTGGTTGTGAAGTTACTTAGTTAAGATTTCTTTGGGCAATTGTTAATAGAGTATAACTTAACTATTAACTTCATTAAACAAGAAGGGGTTGTGTTATATTGGAACTTAATTTTCTAAGCACAACATGGATTAAACACAACTTCTGGATTAGGTAACTTCTGGTGATGAAATTTTTATTCAGAGCACATTATGTAGAGACAAAAGCACTGCAAAAATTTTAGACATTTTCACGCAGCAGAAAAATTATGAAAAAGGTAATACACAGCTACTACTAGGACTTTGTTATTTTTTTACACGACAAACCATGCAAGTATTGACACCAAAAATTTTACAGGGAATTAATCTATCCATATGTGTATGATTTTATTGTGCAAGATTCAAAGCATAATAAATAGGACAAGATACACCCACTTTAATAAAGATTAATTTCTACGGGATGTTATACAGGGTTTCTGTGTATGAACCTTTTTATACAGCAAGAGCTACGCTAAAGTGTGCTACAGTAAAAGTTGAACATTTTCCACGCACAGAAACTAATTATTTGAATTAGTGCAATTTTTCCCTATCACAAAATCATATAAATAGGTTACAGAAAGGAAAAAGGTTACAAACTTTTTCTGTGGTATTAGGAATTAATACAACAGCTCTGAAAAAGTTTCACCACAAGAATCACAATACAACAGCAGTTACAAATTAGTTTTATTATTTCATGTCATAAACAAGTTTTATTAAGAAGTTTAGCTAGAGATGGGTTCTGGTCCTAATATTTTTACACTGGCCTACAAATCAAGCAACTAATCTACTGTTAAATTTTCAGGTTTAGACTTTATCTACAACAGGGGGTACATTTAAAGTCTATTAAACCTTCCATTTAATTTATAGCAAGATTTAGCAAGCAACTGAAGAAAAGCATATAACAAAAGTTTTATATTTTCATCTAAAGATTCTAGAACAGTTGAGTTTGTATTTTTCTGATTTTTCTATGATTTTGTATGAATTTTACAAGTTCGCTGTTTTTTATTGCAAAGTTTAAACTTTCTTTTATAGAGGGGTCCTTGGAAACTTGCGTGCAGACTCTTTTAAAGATTGCAATAGATGCAATTGGGTCCCTAGCGGCGCTGGCACGGCGGCCGGCCAGATTCCGGTGAGGGGCCTCGTCGGCGGCGAGGGGAAAAGGGTCGGGGAGATCCAGAGAGGTGAGAGCTACCTCGGGATGGCCTTGGTCGGGGTTGGGGGTGGCAGGAGGTGGCTCGTCGGCGCGGAGCAGAGGGGCGGCGGCGGGGCGGAGCGTCGGCGATGGTGCTTCGGCAAGAAGGGGAGAGCGTGGGCTGGTCGAGAAGCTTCGCGGTGTCGAGGGGAACCCGTTTCGAGGCTTGTCTGGGATGGAGGAGCTTCGGCGTGGGCTGTCCACGGAGCAGCAAGGAGCGGCGGCGGCACGGGCGGCGCTGGCGGTGCTCCGGCGATTCTGGGCGACGATGGGTGGGGCAGTGAGCTGCGGTGGGGTGCTGCGGTGGTGGTGGGAGACTCAGTCTGGCAAGGGTTGGCCGGGGAGGTGAGCTCCACGATGAGCTGGGCACGACGGCGGTAATGGTGGCGATGGCAGTTTTGGTGTCTGGGCGCGCGAGGGGGGCTCAGTGCGGCCTTTTGTAGGCAGCAGAGAGGCGGAAGGAGGGCGGGACTAGATTGTGAGACGCGGGCGCGGGCGGCACGACGGGAGCGCGTGACTGGTCACGGCGGGCGGCGAACAGAGCCGGCGCGGCGTGCGGCGGGCGTGGGCAGGGGATTGGGCGCTGAGGATTTGGCGTGGGGAGCGGGAGATCAAGCGACGCGCGGGTTGGGCGACGAGCTGCAGCAGCTGTCTTGCCGGGTGGCGAGCGCAGCGATTGGCGGGACGCGGCGGAGACACGGGCACGGCGCGACTTGCCCATTGGGCGCGGCGGGCGGCGAGCAGAGGTGCGCATCGCCGGCGCTTGTGTGCCGTGCACGGACTGGGGAGGAGCGCAGCGTGCGGGCGCGGCCAGGCATTGGCTTGGCGCCTAGCGCCGGTCAGGCATCACCGGCCAAGTGGCCTGCAGCGATTGCGCGGCGGCGGAGGGTCGGGCGAAGTGAAATGGTCGGGCGAACGACTGCGCGTCGGAGGGTCAGGCGAAGCCGAGGGTCGGGCGAAGCGGCTGCACGTTGGGCGAACGTAGGGTCCGGCGAGTGAAAGGGTCGGGCGAGTGTAGGGTCGGGCGAGCAAAGGGTCGGGCGAGGCGGAGAAGAAGGGTCTGCAGTGGAAATAGAAGAAAAGGCAGGGACTGGTTTGCAATTTCAGGTGTTTCTCAAATTTTTGTGTTGTAACTCAAAAATCCTTGAACACGAAAGTTGCTCAAAATAAAAAGTTACACAAGTTTTGTCTCAGGCATAAGCTCATTTGAGTTCTAGTTTAGAAGTTATTTTAAAAACTTAAAAAGTACAGTTGAGAGGGTACATCATTCTCTCCGAGGTTTCAACTAGACTTTTGTTTATCATATCAAAAACGATGTGCCTATTCAATTTTGTAGCCATGTTTGCATCATTGTGAAAGTTATTTAATTTGTTTGATTAATGTTCATGTACTTACGCACATATACACAACTATTTTCAATTCCAAGAAAAACCAATTTATAACCCATTTCTTTTAAACTTTTCGTAGCTATTTATGCATCGTGTTAAGCTAATGAGGCTTATTTCGCAATTTAAACACCTCAGGTGTTACAGCCTTCCCCCCTTAAAAAGAATCTCGCCCCGAGATTCGGACAATAAGCTTAGGGTGGGTGGTGTGTGTACCTTCGGTAGAGTTGAGAAAACCCGGGAAATTTTAGTTTAGATAGCTTTCAGTTTCCCATGTGGCTTCTTCCTCAGTGTGATGATTCCATTGAATTTTGTACATTTTAATCACTTTCCTCCTAGTGCTGCTTTCTTTTTGATCCATGATTTTGATAGGGTACTCAACATATGAGAGGTCGGGCTCTACTAATATTTCCTGTTGTTCGACAACTTCGATAGGGACACGAACACACTTCTTGAGTTGAGATACGTGAAAGACATCATGGATGGCTGCAAGCTGAGGGGGCAGTCGAATTCTATAGGCTACGGGTCCACAGCTCTTGATGATTTCGTAGGGACCAACATAGCGGGGAGATAGTTTTCCTTTGGCTCCGAATCATTGTACACCCTTGGTTGGTGAAACTCAAAGGTAGACGTGGTCACCAACTTCAAATTTCAGTGGCTTTCTCCTTTTGTCGAAATAGCTCTTTTGCCTGGATTGTGCGGCTCTAAGGTTTTCTTGTATTACTCTCACTTTTTCTTCTGCCTCGATTACCAAGTCTGACCCAAGTATTTTGCGTTCTCCGGTCTGTGACCAACTCAAAGGGGTTCGACACCTTCATCCGTATAAGGCCTCAAATGGTGCCATTTTCAAACTCGCTTGATAGTTATTGTTATATTAGAACTCTGCTAGGGATAGGCATTTGTCCCAACTCTTGTCATAGTGAATGACACAAGCTCTAAGCATGTCTTCAAGAATTTGGTTCACTCTTTCAGGTTGTCCGTCAGTTTGAGGATGATAGGCTGAGCTTCGAATCATTTTAGTACCAAGAGAAGCTTGCAATTGTTCCCAAAAGCGCGCTACAAACTGAGTACCACGATGAGAAATAATAGTCTTCGGTACTCCATGTAGGCAAACAATGCGATCGAGATAAATCTCGGCATATTTCTTGGCGGTATAGGTGGTGTGTACCGGAAGAAAATGTGCCGTCTTGGTGAGTCTATCAACGATAACCCATATGGAATTATGTTTCTGTGCGGTACTTGGCAATCCAACAATGAAATCCATACTTATGTCTTCCTATTTCCATGAGGGTATAGGCAAAGGTTGAAGTGTACCAGCTACTTTCAAGTGGCTGGCTTTTACTCTCTGGCATGTGTCACATTCTGAGACATATTTAGCGATTTCTCTTTTCATTCTAGTCCACCAGAAATTTTGCCTAAGGTCTTGATACATTTTGTTACTGCCGGGGTGGATAGAAAATTTGGAAAGGTGTGCCTCATCTAGAATTTGCTTACGGAGCTCATGATTCTTCGGAACGACTATGCGACTTTCGAACCATAGAACTCCCTTATGGTCCTGGCGGAAACATTTGTATTTCTCTTCTCCTAGAGAGAGTTTCTGTTTGATGATCTTAACTCCTTCATCGTGTAGTTGTGCCATGATGATTTGGTTGTGAAGAGTGGGCTCGACTGAGATGTGATTCAGAGTACCTTGGGAAATCATTTCCAAACTAAGCTTCCTCATTTCCGAACATAGTGTCTTATTATAGATTTCCACGGATAGGCAATGGCAATGGGCCTTGCGGCTGAGTGCATCCGCAACTACATGGGCCTTGCCGGGGTGATAGTGCACCTCGAGATCATAATCCTTGATTAATTCTAGCCATCTTCTTTGTCTCATATTCAGATCAGCTTGGGTGAAGATATATTTGAGACTCTTGTGATCGGTGTAGATATTAGAATGAGTGCCCATGAGATAATGTCTCCATATTTTTAGAGCATGAATTACTGCTGCTAATTCGAGATCATGGGTCGGATAATTCTGCTCATGGGGCTGAAGGGCTCGTGAAGCATAGGCGATAACTTGATTTTCTTGCATGAGCACACAACCAAGACCAGTGCCAGATGCATCGTAGTAAATATCAAACGGCTTGGTGTTATCGGGTTGAGTTAACACAGGGGCTGTAGTCAAACATTCTCTGAGAATGTGGAAAGCTTCTTCACACTTCTCATCCCATACAAACTTTACTCCCTTTTTCAATAATTCAGTCATAGGCTTAGCAATCCTGGAGAATTCCGGAATGAAACGGCGATAGTAACCGGCTAAGCCAAGAAAACTGCGAATCTGATGAACAGAGGTGGGTGGTTTCCAATCCATCACTTCTTGTACCTTGCTGGGGTCAACGGCTATGCCTTCGCTGGAAATAGTGTGACCCAAGAATTTCACACATCCAACCAGAATTCGCACTTAGAAAATTTAGCATAGAGCTGATGGTCTCTGAGACGCTGAAGAACAATGTGTAGGTGCTTAGCATGCTCTTCCTCGTTCTTGGAATAGATAAGGATGTCGTCAATGAAAACTACGACGAATTTGTCGAGCTCGAGCATGAATACCGAATTCATGAGATACATGAAGTAGGCAGGGGCATTGGTGAGACCAAAGGACATGACCAAGAATTCATATAGTCCATATCGTGTGGAAAAGGCGGTCTTAGGAATATCACATGGATGAATCTTTATCTGATGATATCCAGATCGAAGATCAATCTTTGAGAAGACTCTAGCTCCAGTTAATTGATCAAAGAGAACGTCGATGCGGGGAAGTGGGTATTTATTCTTAACGGTTACCGCATTGAGAGGTCGGTAGTCCACACGTAATCTTAAACTGTCATCCTTTTTCTTTACAAAAAGGGCAGGACATCCCCAAGGTGATGCGCTAGGACGAATGAAGCCTTTGTCCAGTAGTTCTTGGAGTTGTGTTTCCAGTTCGGCCAATTCCTTAGGTGGCATCCTATAGGGTCTTTTGGAGATAGGTGCAGTGCCTCGTTGCAGTTTAATAATGAACTCAATGTCCCTATCTAGTGGCATTCCTGGTAAGTCATCCGGAAAAACATCGGCATACTCGGATACCACTGGAATATCCTCTAGGTTGATCCCTTCCATCACGAAAGCACAAGAATTCGTGCACTCCCGGAACGGTAGGTAAAGGGTAGTGGCTTCGTGACTAGGTGAATTTATTTCAACCGCACGGGAAGAAAGGTCCAGTATGACTCCATGCATAGTCATCCAATTCATTCCCAAAATAATATCCATGCCTTCAAGGGGTAAGAGAACGAGGTCCGTGTTGATGATTTTACTACCCAATTTTATCGGTACCAGCCTTATTATGTGGTTGGAAGCAATTTTTCCACCCGGTGTTGATATCATATATGACCCTTTTGTGTGAAAAATATCCAAGCCTACCTTTGCACCAAACTTTGCACTAATGAAACTATGTGATGCACCAGAATCAAACAATATAACTGCAGGCTTGTTATGGATAGAGAATGTACCCGTCATCACTGGTGATCCTTCAGGAAGTTCTGCAAGAGTGGTTAAATTGATCCGTCCTTGTTTGACCTGAATGGTCTGCCTCTTGCCTTTGTCCTTATTGTTCTGGTTAGAGCCTTGGCCCTGAATTTGCTGCCTAGGCCGAGGGCATTCTCGGGCAAAATGACTGGAACTTCCACAATTGAAACACCGATTGGCGATGTTTGGACGAAGGAATTGCTGAGTAGCGGGCCTTGGTCAAGTTTGCTGACGCACAGGGGGTTGTACAACACCTTGTTGCTGCGGGGGCCTAATAATCCAACGTCCTGGCTGAGGGGCCTTCTGTGGAGTTGTAGGCGCCGCATTTTGCACTAAGTGATACCTCGGTGGCTGAGCTCCCGAGCGTCCAGTTGGAGCCTTTCTCTTCTTCTCGGCACGGTGAGCTGCAATACAATCCTCTTGGGTAATTTCCATGTTTACGAGCTCATTATATGTATCGGCCTTGACCAGGTTCAGTCGCTCCTTGAGTTTGGTACTCAGTCCTCTGCGGAAACGATCCCGCTTCTTAGCATCCGTGTCTGCGTGATAGCCCGTGTACTGGCACAGGTTGTTGAAGGCCTGGGCATACTGAAGTACAGTGCGGGTACCCTGAGTGAGTGCCAGAAACTCATTTAGCTTTCTTTCCATAAGACCTTCTGGGATATGGTGTGCTCGGAATGCAATTTTGAATTCATCCCAGGTGACAACGTGATCAGCCGGGAGCATAGCAAAGTAGTGGTCCCACCAAAGACATGGGCGCGGCGACTTGCCCATTGGGCGCGGCGGGCGGCGAGTAGAGGCGCGCATCGTCGGCGCGCGCGTGGCGTGCGAGGAATGGGGAGGAGCGCGGCGTGAGGGCGCGGCCAGGCATTGGCTTGGCGCCTAGCGCCGGTCAGGCATCACCGGCCAAGTGGCCTGCAGCGATTGCGCGGCGGTTGAGGGTCGGGCGAACGACTGCGCGTCGGAGGGTCGGGCGAAGCCGAGAGTCGGGCGAGGCGGAGAGAAGGGTCTGCAGTGGAAATAGAAGAAAAGGCAGGGACTGGTTTGCAATTTTAATTGTTTCTCAAATTTTTGTGTTGTAACTCAAAAATTCTTGAACATGAAAGTTGTTCAAAATAAAATGTTACACAAGTTTTGTTTCAGGCCAAAGCTCATTTGAGTTCTAGTTTAGAAGTTATTTTAAAAACTCAAAAAGTACAGTTCAGAGGGTACGTCATTTCCTGGGCAAAACTTTGCATTCTCTCCTAGGTTTCAACTAGACTTTTGTTTATCATGTCAAAAATGATGTGCCTATTCAATTTTGTAGCCATGTTTGCATCATTGTGAAAGTTATTTAATTTATTTGATTAACGTACATGTACTTACGCACATATACACAACTATTTTCAATTCCAAGCAAAACTAATTTATAACCCATTTCTTTTAAACTTTTCGTAGTTATTTATGCATCGTGTTAAGCTAATGAGGCTAATTTCTCAATTTAAACACCTGAGGTGTTACATTAATCGTTGCAATTGGGTCCCTGGGCAGCGCTGGCACGGTGGCCAGCCAAATTCCGGCGAGGGGGCTCGTCGGCGGCGAGGGGAAAAGGGTCGGGGAGATCAAGGGAGGTGAGAGCTACCTTGGGGTGGCCTTGGTCGGGGTTCGGGGTGGCCGAAAAGGGCTCGTCGGAATTTAAACACCTGAGGTGTTAAGCTAATGAGGCTTATTTCGCAATTTAAACACCTGAGGTGTTACATTAATCGTTGCAATTGGGTCCCTGGGCAGCGCTGGCACGGCGGCCAGCAAAATTCCGGCGAGGGGGCTCGTCGGCGGCGAGGGGAAAAGGGTCGGGGAGATCAAGGGAGGTGAGAGCTACCTTGGGGTGGCCTTGGTCGGGGTTCGGGGTGGCCGGAAAGGGTTCGTCGGAGTGGAACAGGGGGCGGCGGCGGTGTGGAGCGTCGGTGACGGTGCTCCGGCGGGGTTGGGGCAGCGCTGGCGGGTCGGAAAGCTCCAGTGGGGTGATGTAGTCCCGTTCCGAGCCTTGGTTCGGGCGGAGGAGGGCCAGAGGTGGGGTGTCCACGGCGGTCAGGGGCGACGGCGGTGGAGGCGGCGCTGGCAGTGCTCCGGCGGGTCTGGGCGGTGATGGGCGGGGCAGTGAGCTGCGGTGGGGTGCTGTAGTTGTCGTTGGAGACTCAGCTCTGGCAATGGGTGGCCGGAGAGGTGAGCTCCACGGTGAGCTGGGCACGACGGCGGTAATGGTGGCGGCGGCGGCGTTCTGGTGTCTGGGCGCGCGAGGGGGCTCAGTGCGGCCTTTTGTAGGGGCGGGAGGAGGGGCAGGGCTGGTCTGTGAGGCGCGGGCGCGGGCGGCACGACTGGGGCGTGCCATTGGGTGTCGGGGCGGCGGCCAGAGGCTCGGCGCGGCGAGCGGCGGGCGGGAGCAGGGGATTGGGCGTGCTGCGGCACAGCGGCGTGTTGGGCGGCGAGCGCGGGGAGTGGCGGGACAGAGCAGAGGCTTGGGCACGACGCGGCTTGTCCATTGGGCACGGCGTGCGGTGGCCGGGCGGCGGCATCGCGTGCGGCCAGTGGTGCGTCGCGGATGGCGGCTGGAGATCCTGGCGTAGGGAGGGAGGGATTGCGCGGCACGCGATTGGGGGCGGCAGGGCTGGGTCGGGGGAGTGGGGAGGACGGCCGGCGACTGCCTTGTCGTGGCGTGGGCGGCAGGCATCGCCGGCCAGGTGGCTTGCGGTGACTGACGGCGGGCGTCGGGCTAAACAGAGGAGAGGGGAGGGACTGGAAGTGAAAATAGAAGAAAAGGCAGGGGCTGGTTTGCAAATTCAAGTGTTTCTCAAATTTTTGTGTTGCAACTCAAAAATCTTTGAACATGAAAGTTGTTGAAAATGAAAAGTTACACAAGTTTTGTTTCAGGCCCAAGTTCATTTGAGTTTTAGTTTAGCAGTTATTTTAAAAACTCAAAAAGTATGACTCGGAGGGCACGTCCTTTCCTGGGCAAAAATTTGCATTCACTCCTAGGCTTCAACTAGACTTTTGTGTATCATGTCAAAAACGATGTGCCTATTCAAATTTCGTAGCCATGTTTGCATCGATGTGAATGTTATTTAATTTGTTTGATTAACGTACATGTACTTATGCACATATACCAAACTACATTCAATTCAAAGCAAAACCAATTTATAATTCATTTCTTTTAAACTTTTCTTTGTTATTTATGCATCGTGTTAAGCTAATGAGGCTTATTTCATAATTTAAACACCTGAGGTGTTACATTCGTGCTGCTCAGTCTCGGACTCGCGCACCAGATTGTAGATCCCGTCAGCAAGTGTAGACGAGTCTATATGAATGCACATGTATGAGTGGTTTTACTGGTATAAGATTGCATTATAAAGTAGTCAAAATTTAAGTTAAGTAGCTGAGTACTTCATTTTTTCTCCCTGGGCAGTCATTTATCGAGTACTTATCTGTATTAACTGACTTCATTAAGCGAGCGGGCGGTTGTGCATGTTGTTCGGTTATTTTTAACAGGGAGCACTGGTTAACCGAAACTACTCGCAGGGTAGTTTCTCGGTTGCAGAACTACTCGTAAAGGCAGCTCCTGAGTTGGGATTTTTGTGTAGAGTTTGTTACTTACGTATAACCTTACTGTAAAAGCTTCATTCAATTTTATTCAACCGGATACTCATGAAAAAGCTTATTAAATAGCTATTGCTATAAGCAAGATCTACTTGCACAGAACAACCATGCAAGAAACTGGTGCTCAACTTCTTACTGATCAAACCTACTCGAATGAGTAGTTTACAAATATTTTTGTAGATTTTTCTTGTGCAAGAAACAGAGGTTAACATATTAGTTTTTAAAAGGGATCTAGCTTATAACAAAAGCACTCGAAACCACTGGTTGTGCTTGCATTTAGAGTATGAAATTTTTATAAAAGGCTAAACTCTTAGCACTAAAGCTACTATTCAAGTTTCATGAGCAGTTTTTTCTTGAATCTCTTGGAACAATTAAAAGCCATTTAAACTTGATTTAAATTCACTTCTAAAATCATGTGGAAACAGATCCAAGGTCCTATTACAAAGTTGTAGATCTACACTTAAGGATTCCAGCACATCATAGCTTGTATTTTTAGGATTTTTTTGTGAGTTGTTATGCATCTTCAAAGTTTATAGATTGGTTTTCAAGTCCTTGTTCCAGGTTTATAGATGAGTTCCTGAGATTTATAGAAAAATTCTCAGAAAATTGAAATCGACGCAGATGGGTCCTTGGTACAGTGGAAACGGCTACTGCCGGCGAAAATCCGGCGACTAGGGTTGCCGATGGTGAGGGGTGAAGGTGGGAGGTGCAAGAGAGCAACAAGCCACACCTGTTTGAGGTCTTTGTTGGGGAAGGGATGGACCAAAGCGGCCTGCCGATGGTGGCACAGAGCCGGCGGCGGGTGCGGATGGCGGGGGAGACAGTCCGGTGAGGAAGGTGGCGCGGGGAACGACTATGTAACCTCGGGGTGAGGTGGAGAAAGTGGTGGAAGAGTTGTTTTGGGCAATGTGGGGGGCGGAGTGGTGCGTCCACGCGCAGGGGGTGACTCGCCGGAGATGGAGGTAGGGGGCGACGAATTGAGGTGCCTCGGGGTGGCTTTTATAGGCGCTGGAGGGGGAATGGCGGAGGATGGACGCGACACAACAGAGGGAGGCACATTCGGGACAAAGTCGCGGCAAGGGCGCGGCTTTGCCGGCGCGTCGTGGCTCGACCATCGGGAATTGTCGGCAGCGTGGCGCGCGTGGGCTGGCCGGGGCGGGATACAGGGAGGGGCAAATCGCCAGTAGCAGACTGAGTCGGTGGCTGGTCGGGCCCGATGGGGGTCGCGCCTTGGCGTGGCTTGCCGGCGCAGGGATGCCCTGCCGTGTGACGGCGCCTCACTGCCGGCTGGAGCAGAACAGGGAGGGGAGAGAAGGCAGCGGGAGGGAGAGAGAAAAGGGTCGGGATTCAAATTAATTTTCCTAAAATTTCAAATAGGAACATGAAAAACTCTAAACACGAATGTTGTAAGGAACTTGAAAATCTACAACTTTTGTTTTAGCCCAAAGTTCATTTAAGCTACGGTTTAAAAGTTATTTTGAAATTCTGAAAACAAGTATTTAACTGGAACGTCATTTCATGTGAATTTTTGCAGTATTAGCCTTTGAGTTCAACTAGACTTTATTTGCTCTTGTTATGACAGATGTGCCATTAAATTTTTAGAGTCATTTGTTATCAATTTTTAAAGTTACAAGGGTTTGCTTGCACAGGTTCAATTGCTTATGCATAAACACATATTCATTTGTCTGCAACGTATATTTGATAGGTTGTTTCATACTTCTCTTGCTCATTTAGTGACTGATTTCTTGATTTGGATCTTTATTTAATCTTTTAGACACCTAGCGTGTCACATAGGCGCAACACGATCGGTGGTCGCGGAGGTGCTCAGGCCTCGTCCGGGGTCGAGCGCGCTCGTCGCCGACCTCTCACATATCCCGAGTGAGGTGGCGGGGCTCATCACCGACGGAGTCTTCTACAACGCCTCGGGGGTGTTGACGTCGGTGGCGTCGCACTACCCGACCCTGGACTTTGGGGCAGTCATGTGGGATACGCCGTTGGGTGGTCCGCCGACCAGCTCTGTGAACTCGGACAGAGCTTGGAGCCGGTCACGACGGCGATAGCGGAGACGACCACCACGAAGTTGGTGAAGGAGGCTCGACGCATGGAGAGGGAAGCGACTCGGGGTGGAGGCGACATCCAATCTATAGAAGCCGAGTCTAGCACTGCCCAAGCTGGGCTGGCTCTTGATCAGGGAAATCCTCCAGTCAACCCTGCAACGCAGCTCCTCTCTTCCGCATCGTCGGCCAACGCAGATGAGGTGCTGCAATAGAAAGTTTTATGATTAGCTTTTGTCTTTAGAAACTTCGTGCAGGAGGCTTAAAGGAGCCCCCGAGTGAACATCCTTAAGTGTTTGCAGTTACTTTAGCTGATGTTTGTTTTATCGATGTTTGGGAAGCGTGTCCCACCCGTATCCCTTTTTTTCCAAGATTGATTTTTTTGCCTTCGCACTTTCCCTTTCCAACCTACTCGCTAACCGCAAGCTGCAGCGTGTAGCCTGGGGCTAGCGCAAGTGGCGTCAGCTGCTAGTTCGCCGTAGGTTGTGACAAGCGCTCAGTAGGTTAGGTGGCCCAACATAAATCACTTAGGTAGCACTGGAGGAAGGGGTCGCCCTTTCATTTGGGCGAAAAGAGGTTGCCTTTCTGTACGTGAGTTTTAGAAGGAAAGAGGGGCTAACGGTGCTTGTGGCAGTTTACCCCTATGGGGCCCCCGAGCGACCCGGGTTGAGACTGCTAGGACCGGGACGCTGTAGGTGTCGCCGTTCGAACAAAAGCATATGAAAGGACTGAATTTAGGGGAAGAAGCGACGTAACTACTCATTGTTCCAAGTGTTGGTGAGGATATTGCCGTTGCTGTCCTTCAGTCAGTAGGTTCCGGGCCGGACCACCTCCACGATCGTGTACGGTCCTTCCCAGGGCGGAGTGAGCTTGTGCTTGTCCTTGGTCGACTACGCTCTCCTCAGCACCAAGTCACCGACTTTGAGGGTTCTTCCCCGGATCTTCCTCTCGTGGTACCTGCGAAGGGTCTGCTAGTAGCTTGCCGAACAGACCATGGTCGTCTCCCGGGCCTCGTCCAACAAGTCGACCGCATCCTGCTGAGGCATTGACCCTTGGGGTGCCATGGTCTAAGTTGTAGGGAGCACGGCTTCCGCCCCGTAGGTTAGGAAGAACAAGGTGAATCTTGTGGACCGATTGGGAGTTGTCCTTAGGCTTCGGAGGACGGCTGGGAGCTCTTGGACGCACCGGCCAGAAAACTTGTTGAGCTGGTCGAAGATGCGAGGCTTGAGTCCTAGGAGGACCATGCCATTTGCCCTTTCTACTTGCCCATTATTGCGAGGGTCCAACTGACGCCCAGTCGATCTTCATCCTGTACCCGTCAATGAAATCCAAGAACTTCTTGCCCGTGAAGTTGGTCCCATAGTCCGTGATGATGGTGTTGGGCACACCAAACCAGTAGATGATATCAAGAAAAAACTTGTCCACCGCGACGAGCAGGTGGATGAAGCTGCCAGGAGCCTTCTTGAGAGGCTCGACCATGTCGAGACCCCAGACCGCGAACAACCATGTGAGGGGGATGGTCTGAAGCACCTGCACTGGCAGGTGGGTCTACCAGGCGTAGAATTGGCACCCCTTGCACGTGCGGATGAATTCTCCGGCGTCGCGCAGTGCAGTCGGCCAGTAAAAACCCTAGCGAAAGGCCTTGCCGACCAGCAACCGCGGGGCTGCATGGTGCCCACAGATGCCAGCGTGGATCTCCAAGAGGAGTTCCTTGCCTTGTTGGGTCGCGATGCATTTCATGAGCATCCCTACAGGCGACAGGCTTCGCTTGTATAGCTCGCCATCGATGGCAACGAAAGTCTTGGCGCGCCGGGCGATCCTTTATGCCTTGGTTCTGTTGGGCGGGAGGGCCTCGTCGAGGAGGTAGGCCAAAAGAGGCGCCCTCTAGTCAAGGTCGGTTACCACTACGTCGGCCGCGGAAGTCACGACCTCCATTGCAAGGCAGTTGGGGCCCCCGAGTGCTTGGTTGGGGGTCGTCTATTCTGGGGAGATGCCTGGCATGTCAGAGGGCGCCACTTCTGCATGCAACGCTGGTAGGTGGCGCTGCCATTTTTCAGGCCGAATAGCATGGTGAGGTAGCAGTACGTGCCAAACGGGGTGATGAAAGAGGTCGCAAGCTGGTCGGACTCTTTCATCGCAATCTAGTGGTAGCCCAAGTAGGCATCCAAAAAAGAGAAGATTTCACATCTTGATGTGGAATTGACTATTTGGTCTATGCGCGGCAAATGAAAAGGATCCTTGGGACATGCCTTGTTAAGGCCAGTATAGTCAACACACATTCTCCATTTCCCATTCTTTTTTTGTACAAGGACAGGATTGGCAAGCCAGTCGGAGTGGTACACTTCCTTGATGAAACCGCCTGCGAAGAGCTTGGCGATCTCCTCGCCTATGGCCCGGCGCCTCTCATCATCGAAGCGGCGCAGGCGTTGGTGCACGGGTTTGGAACCCGGCTTGATGCGAACCTCATGCTCGGCGGCCTCTCTCGGAATGCCTGGCATGTCAGAGGGCTTCCGTGCGAAGGCATCATGATTGGCACGTAGGAAATCGACGAGCGCACTTTCCTATTTGGTCGTAAGCTCGGCCCCGATCCGCACGGTCTTAGTCAGGTCATTGGGAAGTCGGCTTGTTGGAGTCAGGGGTGCCCTCCGCCACCGTCTAGCGAAGCTCAGCGGAGTTGGCGATGGTGGTGGCGAGCTCGAAGTGCTCGCCACCGCAGGCGTACACCCGCTCGAAAGAGTCGCTGACCATGATGACATTGTTCGGCCTCAGCATCTTCAGCTTGAGGTAGGTGTAGTTGGGGACTGCCATGAATTTGGCATAGCACGGACGCCCGAGGATGGTGTGGTACGATCCCTCAAAATCCACTACCTCAAAGATCAGGGTGTCTGTGCGGAAGTTGTTGTAGTCGTCGAACGTGACCAGCAACTCTATATTGCCCAAGGGGTACGCCCTCATGCCTGGGATGATACCAAGGAAGGGGAAGATGGAAGTGCGGAGCTTGGACTATGAGACACCCATGGCATCAAAGGTCTCAACATATAGAATGTTGAGGCTGCTACCCCCATCCATCAGCACCTTGGTCAGGCTCTTGTTGTCGACGATGGGGTCGATAAGGAGAGGGTATCTCCCTAGTCAGGGAACGTTGGGAGGGTGGTCACCCTGGTCGAAGGTGATCGGAGTGCTCGACCAGCGAAGAAACTTGGGAACAGAGCTCTTGGCGGCGCATACCTCCTAGAGGCGGACCTTGTGTTGGTGCTTGGTGCAGTCGTCCTCAGGACCACCAAAGATCATAAGGCAGCCGTCCAGGTCGGGGAAGGTGTTCCCGTCCTTGGCCGGCGCGCCCTGCTCCTTGGGCGCCTCAATATCCCAGTCCCCGCCCTTGCGCTTGCTGGGCTGACCCAGCATCCGCTTGAGGAGCTCGCAATCCTTGAGCTTGTGCTTGACGGGGTAGCCGTGGTTGGTGCACCGCTTCACCAGGATCTGCTTGAAATGGTTGTTGTTGCCTCGTCGCTTGCCCACTCTGTCGTCCGTAGCAACCGTATTGGGGTTGGGGCTACGTCGGTCCCTCCTCTTCTTCTTCTCCGCACTACCAAGGGACCCTCATCTTGCTCCACCTGCTTGGCCTTTCCCATGGTCCGGCCATCGGTGAAGACCGCCCTGACCGCCTCCTCAGCAGAGGCATGGTTCATTGCGATGTTTAGGAGCTCGCGTGTGGTGCCTGGCTTTCGACAGACAAGGTTGTGAATGAGGGACTTGTAGGTGGTTCCAGTGAGGAACGCACTGACGACGTCTGCATCGATGACGTCAGGTAGAGAATTGCACTGCCTGGAGAAGTTGTGGATGTAGTCCTACAGGGACTCGCCAGGCTCCTGCTTGCAGCTCTTGAGATCCCAGGAGTTTTCGGGGTGCACGTACGTCCCCTGGAAGTTCCCGATGAAGACCTGCTTGAGCTCCACCAAACTATGAATACTGTTGGACGGCAGGAATTCGAGCCATGCTCGAACATGCTCCCCAACATAGATGGGGAGGTATTGGATGATGAAGTAGTCATCATCCGCTCCTCCGGCTCGGCAGGCGAGTCGGAAATCTTGGTGATGTTGGTGGGTGGTCGGAAGAGCGGCAGGAATGGCACTTTCTGGATGTGGTGTCCGAAGGCCCGTGGGCCTGGGCCGTCCGAACTGGAGTGCGGTCGCCATCCCGGTCACACGGTCGGCCACCTCGTGATGGAAACGAGAGGGTACCCGATCTTCCGTCAGGAGGATAACTATTGATCTGTCGACAACCTGACACAAGCGATCCGGCTTCCGATCAACAAGACCCGAGCCCGCAATCGAAGCACCACGTCGTCTCTTGGTTATCAACAATACGCTGCCTGGTTGACCTCACCACGAAGGCTATCTCCTGCATGCGAATCGAAGAACACAAGCAAGAGCAAGAAAGAACACAACTCAATTGCAGAAATCCTTGAATTAAGCACTCGAATGTGGGGTTTCACAAACCGATGACGGCAAAACTGTTCTTGACAGATAATTCTAAGCAAAACCCAAACCCTAATGGTGGGGCGGTGGCTGTTTATGAAGACTCTAGGCTCGTGGAAAGACCCCTGGACGCACCCTAATGGGCTCCAACACGATACACGGCCCAAAGGCCAAAATACAGTGACGTAGCACCGAGCCAGATTCTAAATGTCAAGTTGTTTTGACAATTCCCGATGACTCCGGAGGAATTTTGATGTGGGACTGGTTTCATTGGAAGCTCTATCAAATTACCTTTCCATTCATATTCAAAATCGGACTCCATGTGTGGTCTGGGCATCCAATCTAAGGCGGACTGTTCCTGGACTCCGAGGTGGACTCGAACTTGAGTTATTTCGGGCCTCCAATTGGCTTAGACGCCCAATGCTGGCCCTCAACACCTCCATCCCTTCCTTCATGTATTTCCTCATCCTCTCCATGGTTTCTAATTATAATAATATATTTAGGTAGAAATCTACTCTCAAAATAACTAAAAATAATACATAGGAACGAGCTCACCTTATCTTTGCAATGACTGGTTGTATGCAAGAAGTGTCATATTCTCATCATCCTCCCCTTCTTGATGAAAAGCCATTCTCGGTGTCGGTATTGCTTGACTGGTCATATCGGAGCATGTCATGTCCTCATCGTTCTTTCCTCCTTGAAAGGAAACCATCCTTTGTTTGATCGTAGTTGTAGATGATGTTGTAGGTAACAACCACCAATGCTCCCCTTCTTGAAATTTAGCCTGTTTCTTGAAAACAAAACTATAGGAACTAGATGTGACATGATTAGTGTTATTGCAGCCCTCTAATTGATCACATTGTTGCCCAACTAAACAAGATTTCAAATTTGAACAAATATAAACTCTCTGTAGCATATATCCTCCTTTACTACTACATTTGCCGATGAAGTGATATGTATGTCTAGACAAGCATGGCAATTGAAACTATTCAGATAATCTCTCCTCCAAATAGCTTAGATTACACAGAACATCAAATTCGATATAACCCAAAGTATTTAAAGAAGACAACAATTTTTGCTCATCTTGTGCACTAGTAATGGGAAAGAAAACTTTATTTTCGGCACAAGTATGTGTCTCCAAAATAAATTATGCATGTTCATTCACTAGTTGCGGCATGGACATAAGTGAAGCACAATCACACAACTCTTCTTTATCACAAGGAACATCAAGCAAATCACCTTGTGACAAAGGCAAATCATGAAAAGATTCCACTAAATGTTTCTCTATGATAGCATGATCTGTGGATAGATTCCAAACACCAAAAGAATTCTCACCTTGTGTGAGTGCAGCACCATGGGCATTACATGTGTTCTCACTTTTAGCAGGAGTGATAGGTGCATTGTGAAGTGATGGTTCTGAATTTGCACATGAGGTTGTGAGCTCCTCATTTTCTTTCACATCGTCCTTGTCCTCTAGCTTTTGCTCATAATCCTGCAAAAGGTTAGGAATAGCAAGAGATACAATAATAGACTGATCCTCTAACTGATGCACCTCATCATATGAGCTAATTATATGAGATGGATTAGCAAAAGTTTCTCTCATAAGAAATTTCATATCGTCCCAAGTTTGAGGTTTAACTAATGGACTTAAGGTCTCCCACCAAGTTAAAGCCGAATCTCGCAAGACAGTAGTTGCATTCTTAACCTTCCTCCTTGCACACATAAAACAATTAGCAAATATTTTATCTATGGCTATTTCCTACTCAATGTACTCATCAGCATCTATGCCATCATAAGTTGGTGGATATGAACTACCTGTCGTTGTTAGAAGATAGCAAAAGACAACACAAAAGTATCCCTATCAACTACTACTTAGGTTCAGTGGTGCCTCTCAACACAGCAAAAGGAAGCGTCTTACCAAGCTCATACAAGGTTCATACTGCCGCAAAGCACAGGATGGACAACCAGTGGCTGGTTCTTACCTTGAGAGAGTGGTACAACAATTGCAAAGCTCAAATTCTTACAGAAACCAGAAAGATATGTGGAGCTTGGGAAGGCAACAAAATAAGTATATGTGGAACACAAGTTAGCAGCAGATAGTAGTGCTGAATAAATATTGAAAGCACAAATCTAGTTGTTGGCCTAAACTTAGGATGAACCGGTTGTTGCAGAATTGATAAATGAAGGCAACGCAGACAATGGCAATGGAAAAGAACAATTCATCTTGCTATGTGTCCTCTTTATGTGCCCCTGCTCTTTCTTTTTTTTTGCTCTTCACACTTTTTTTCTTTATTTTTCATTCAATATTTTTTTCAACCAGGGGCACAAGAGAATGAACCACAAAAAGTTTCACAACAATTAGATGTAGGCTCTGGTCTATAGAAAAACAAGAAGATGCTCCAAAAATTAAGTTGGAACTTGTTTGCTCGAAAACTCAATCGTCCCCGCGGAATTTTGAAATTTTAGTTTTTGTAGAACTAATAAAGTTAGTCACCAATGGATGGAAAATTTTCTGTAGTTGTCCATGAAAAAAAGTTTGCCCAATTTCGAGTCCGTATGCAAAAGTTATGACTATTTTTGGAAGGACCTTCAAATCAGGATGTCGAGAGAGGCTACGATTAGGGTTTGATGGATGGAACAGCAGAAAATGTATGGATCAACGAACTGATGGATGAAACACATCCAAACCAGCAACCAAACTCGACTAGGACAAAAATTAAATACTATGGACTCTGAAACTAAATTATGCAAAAGGCTAAAGGCGATGGCTATGGGATAGGGAAAAACAAACGGCAACGACAAAGGTGACAAAACTAGGGCTGATTCTGGACTACGGGACGAAGGCGAAAACAAGGATGGTGGAAGTGCAAACCTGATAGTATACCTGAGTCTCTGATTACCACTTGATGGAAACGCGAGGGTGCCCGATCTTATGTCAGGAGGATAACTATCGATTTATCGACACCCCGACACAAGCGATCCGACTTTCGATCAACAAGACCCGAGCCTGCAATCAAAGCACCACGTCATCTCTTGGTTATCAACCATGCGCTGCCCGGGTGACCTCGCCACGAAGGCTATCTCCTGCATGAGAATCGTAGAACACAAGCAAGAGCAAGGAAGAACACAACTCAATTGCAGAAATCCTTGAATTAAGCACTCGAATGTGGGGTTTCACAAACCGATGACGGCGAAACTATTCTTGACAGATAATTCTAAGCAAAACCCAAACCCTAATGGTGGGGCGGCGGCTGTTTATGAAGAATCTAGGGTTGTGGAAAGACTCCTGGATGCACCCTAATGGGCTCCAACACATTACACGGCCCAAAACCAAAATACAGCGATGCAGCACCGAGACAGATTCTAAATGTCAACTTGTTTCAACTATTCCCGATGCCTCCGGAGGAATTTTGATGTAGGACTGGTTCCATTGGAAGCTCTATCAAATTATCTTTCCATTCATGTATATAACGTCAAAATCGGACTCCGTATGTGGCCTGGGTGTCCAATCTAAGGTGGACTATTCCCGGACTCCGAGGTGGACTCGAACTTGAGTTGTTTTGGGCCTCCAATTGGCTTAGACGCCCAATGCTGGCCCTCTTCACCTCCATTCCTTCCTTCATGTATTTCCTCATCCTCTCCTTGGTTCCTAATTATAATAATATATTTAGGTAGAAATCTACTCTCAAAATAACTAAAAAGAATACATAGGAACGAGCTCACCTTATCTTTGCAACGAATGGTTGTATGCAAGAGTGTCATGTTCTCATCATCCTCCCCTTCTTGGTGAAAAGCCATCCTCGGCATCGATAGTGCTTGAATGGTCATATCTAAACATGTCATGTCCTCATCACCTCGCCTGGGGGGCGCCTCCTCGTGCTCCCCGTCGGGCTGGTGAGCCTCGGCCACGTCCATGGCGGCCCGGTCAACATCGATGCCGCGGCGGGCCAATTGCCGCGAGTGGATGACGCTGCGTGCGTTGTAGTTGGGCCCGAGCCGGCCGTGCACCGGGAGGTGTTGTGCAGCAGGTCGCCGCTTCGGGGCGCGGTGGAGCCGCGGTGTCGTGACCTGCCCAGGGTGGAAGCCCTTGCCGCTGGTGGAAGGGGTTCGGCTGCTGTGAGCTTGCCCATCCGACTGGGCAGGAGGCCACGTGCCGGTGGCGTGACGTGGAGCTTTCCGCCTGCTGTACTGCGGCACGCTCCACCAATGTCCGGATGTTGCACTGGAGCTCCTGCTGTTGAGGGTCTGCAAGCTCGGGCACGTTGCGTAGGAGCATCGCCGCGGTGGCGATGTTCTGCCCGGCCCGCGCAAACTGCGAGGGGCCATTGGCGTCCACGATGATGGCCTGCTGGACTTGACGGGCGCGTGCCCATGTGCCGCCCGCCACATCACAAGCATTAGGCTCGGAGTTGCGTCAGGGGTGCATCGACGCGGCTGCTGGTGTAGGTCCCCGCCGTGCGCCTAGGTGTTAGCCAAGGCCTGCGCGCGCGTGTTCGGCGGGGTGTGCATGTCCCCGATTTCCACCGGGACCGGCTGTGGTCCCTGCACATCCGCATGGCGCATTCTTGTAGCACGGGACAGTCGAGGGACGACATATCCCCGACGCTGGAGGCCTCAGTAAGGAGGTCATTGTCGGAGAGGAGATCGTGGAATGAGGTGGGGCTGTACCCCATCATGCCCACGACCTTGGTCGCGAGCAAAGGTAGCGGCAAGGTTCTTGGGAGCTCCCTGGCGTGTACGCGTGTGGCGTTCGTGAGGCCGAACGAGAACTATCTGCACGGTGAGCGCGACGGGGACAGCGGGGTTCCCCCGGAGAGTTGGTGGAAGAAGTTATGCAGTGAGAGCAGGACTAGGGCCACGTCACTCGCTGAGGAGTCGGCACCGAGCATGAGCTCAATGTGTCGCGCCAGTGCCTTAGTGTTGAGGTCGGCTAGCGGCCCTTTCAAGGGGGTGTCTCCCTCGAGTGATGCCAGAGGAGTGGGCTCCTCGTAGAGGCGAAGCATGCCGAGATGATCGGCAACGATGTCTAGGATTCCGAAGCGGAAGGCTTGGAAGGGCGCGAAGACGGGAGGTTCCCATAGCCCAATGCGCGGGGCTGCGGGAAACTCCATCGAGCCAAAGCGAATCGTACTGCCTAGGCTCGCGGGGTCGGAGTTGCAGGATATGGAGGCCATCCGATCACCAGGATGGTGGACGCACGATGTTCTCCGCATGGATGGCGCCAAACAGTCGGTTCCGGAAATGGCTGGCAGCTAAACCTACTCAAAGTGTGCATCACACGTCATGATCGGATGTGGCCAAGCACACAATGACTCAAGATCTATACTGGTTCAGGAAATCGTGCCCTATGTCCAGTCGGGGGTCAGTCGGATGTATTACTTGAGCCTAGGTGCTCGTGAGAGTTGTGGAGTTACAAGCTTTCGAGCGGGAGCTATGAGATTCGAGAGTCTATGGTTTAGGTCTATCAAGAGATCGGCTTCTTTCCTAGGCGGATGACCCTCCCTTTTATTGTCCAAGGGGGGGCTCCATTACAGGGGAGCTAAGGGTGTAAGGATAGAAAGAGAGGACTCCCAACCCCGCCGGTCGGGGTCGTCAGCTTCGTCAGTCGGGTCCCCATCCCGTCATTCGGAGTCTTCTGGTGACCACCGTCCAAGTCCTACGTCGGGGGGCAAGCATCTTGTCTTGTCCCTGCACGTCATGGTCTGTCGGTCGGTGGTTGTGGGGGCGTGGATAGGAATGGTACGGCTATCACGCCCCATCCCTGGCACCTTGCCCGGCCAGTTCGTCGTGACGGGGGCGTTCCGGTCGTATCATGATGATGTTTCGTCCCATTCTTTCGCGAGGATGGGCAGGTAGAATAGTGGCACCCTGCTGCCACTGCAGAGGGGACTGTAACCCCTGTGGAGAGAGTGGTTGGCCGTGTACGACAGGTTGACCCCGAGGCTCATCCTTATCCCACATACTTACTCCTAGGGCCCACTGGTAAGCCGTGTTTGGCCTCCCGACCAGCCAACCGGTCGGGGAGGCGGGCACGTGTATGGCGGAGCCTAGTCGGAGTCCCCGGTCGGAACCTTGGTACGGACCTAGCCTCTTACCGTTCCCACAGTCGGGGATATGGGCCTTGGTCATCCCGACCGAGTTGTCAGTCAGGGTTGTGGGCCGAGACGGCCCAGATGAAGTTGTCACCTTATACGAGAAGTGAGCCCGCTGGGGACCCCGGGTCCCTGGACCCATCAAGCATCCATCTCTGCCAGACATTCCTCCATCAATCCAAACCCAGATCGCTTCTTGATCCTATCCCTATCCACAAATATGGCCTTTCAAAATAAATACTCTAATCATGTTCCACATATCTCCCCAAATCCTTTAGAGAAAGGAGGCATGGAGCTGTCGAGCAAAAAAAACTAGAGTGCCCTTAGGCAAAAGAAGAAAAAAGAGAGAGAGAGCGCTCCATAGTTTCAAGTCTCCAAAGTCCTAAGAGGGATCCATGAAAAATGAGGAGTACAAGTGTACGACTCAAGGCCATATTCTTTGAAAAGCACAATATATGGTTCGTTCACCACATTCCATCGCACTTGTGTTTCTTCATTCTTGGGAGGTGTCTATATTTCTTCCCCATCCTTGATTATCCACTTCCCAACGATCAGAATATGAAGTGTCACAACTTTCACTAGAACCAATTTCCGACTTAATAAAATACACAACATAGTGAGCCTACATTTCCCCTACCCAAGCTCCACATAAGCCTATAGATTGTAGGGAGAGGCTGGTCAATGGTCTTAGCAGGGAATAAAGCATCACATGAGCGATTCAAGAATGCCATCTAAGGATAATATGAGCTAAGGAGATTATTTTTAAAAAAATCATCAAAACTCCAAGTATGGCTGATTAAGAGGGATGTCATATCTTCATTCGAGTTGTTCCACTTTTCAACCACCAAAGGCAAGCATCATAACCACCTCAAACCCCACAAGTATGAGAAATGTTTTGGAATAAAGTTTATGCTAGCCATTTACTTTGAGAAGTTGTGCATCAAAGTCTTCCTTAGTTCCTTCTCGGTCCGGTATTCTTCATCCTATCCTTTGCTCGGGATGAGCAAAGATCTAACCGTGGGGGTGTTTTGACGGCCATTATACACCATTTTGGCTGCCAACCATTGCAAATAATGATGTAATTTGAAGTAATATGGATATAAAGTTATTTAAACTCATAATTTGCATGATTTTTGTTGTCTATTTGGATCCAGGAACTCACTGTCACACCCGGTTTTAAGGACAAAACTGAATGCATAACTATATGTATGCCAGGATTATCATCAGTGAATAATCAGCAACAGTATCACGAAAAGAGAACTAAAAGACTATACAAGATTATCAGAGTTATACAGTTTATCCTGGAAACAAAGGCTTCAAACTTCATAGGCAATCGACCGGGGGTTGCGTAGGCCTAGAACTCAGCATCATCTTCAAGATACTTCACAACAACATTCTCTTCTGAGCACAATTGTAACAAGCGTGAGTACACTTATGGTTGGTACTCAGCAAGTGTTGGGAATTATATGACATGAAGGCCAAAATTAAGGAAAGGCAGACTGGTTGATTGCGATAAGCAATTTTAGTTGGTCAAGTTTTATTAGCACCTAATTACTAAGGTATAAGTTTATACCAACCCATATTACAAGAAAGAGAACAGATATGGCATTAGCATATCCAAAACCATAAACATGGTTCACAATTTAATTCATCTTCAAGTTCATTAATCATGTGAGGGTCCAAGCCGCTCGTAACCGTGAGCACGGCTGATATATCAGTTATCACTTTACAGAGGTTGTACACTTTACCCACAACTCATGTTTCCCTTGATGCCCGGGTTTGCAAGTCCCTTAAACACTTCCAAGGTGAGTGGCAGGGATTCACTACGAGACCATTACAAAGATTCCCTAACTTATGACAATCCACTAAGGTTTTAAGTGAAAGCGGTCATAACTCTCCCTAATGAGGAAGTTCCTTAACCAGGACCACGTATCAAAGCCTCAAGAGGACCGAGCTATACCCCAACGATGCATCCCCTCATGCCCTTTCAGTAAGATTGTCATAAGCTAGTGTTTCTAATTAATTAGCCAAGACCAGAGCCATGTAGTATTGTGGTTGTACTGTTTTCCAGGGTGGTTCTCCATGTTCCGATTAAACATATGATCTTGTGATTAACAACACAAATTAACCGAGAACATGAAGTAAAGCAGGTATATCATTGTTTAGGGGTAATGAACCGTATCCCAAGAGTATAAGCAACTAGCATAGCTACGTAACAAGTATTAAATAACCCAGGTTCAGCAAGGAATTATCATAAAGACTAGGCATGTCCTTAGTTTGGGATCCATCATATTATAGATACATGCATGCATCAAAAAAAGTTATATTTATTGCGATTATTAGAACAAATGCATGATCAAGGAACACTTGCCTTTCTTCGAACGAATAGCTGCTTAGACTCTTGAACTCTTGTTCTTGACTCCTTTGATCTTCAACGCTCTTGATTGCGCTCCTTCTGACGTCACACAAGCATCGGGCCCAAGCAACACAACAAAGAAACAAACAAGAACAACTAAGAACAGATTCACCAAACAAAAGGAAAAGCTTTAAAAGAGCATTCTAAAGGATAGGAATCACTGCTACGGTCATGAGAGTGCAAGAAACACAGAAAACGGAGCTAGGGTTGAAAAAAAAACAACTATCGCAAGATTTGTATTATAATGAAAACAAAGGAACTATAAGCTTCATTTATTTTAATTAGAAAACAAATGTGAAGGACATTTCAAAGGAATATCCTAGATTATGATGAACTCATGTTATATTTATATTTAAAGACGAATTAGAACTTAGTCAAATTTATTTGTGATTGTCTATATATAAATTACACTAATTAAACAATTAATTAGAAAATAAATAATGAGAACATCTAAACGCATAACTTCATATGATTCGAGTTGAACTAAACAAAGTATAATTAAAACATATTTATGTTGGTATTAATCATGTTAACATTAATTAAGAAAATCAGAGTATAGATCTAATTGGATTTTAAATGGAAATACTAGATGAGAGAACATTAATCAAACTAAATCTATATTTAATTTTAAAATAGGAATTATGGTAAAAAAAACATTACTAAACTATAGCTTAGGATAAAACAAAACTAACACAACCAGAACGGGTCAAAACGGATCTAAAATGACGATTCTACGAGCCGAACGGTGATTAAGGGACCTAGTCGTGATTAACCATAGACGTGAAAGGCTAGCAGAAAATTTTTGCAAGAACACGAAACAGTGCTCACAAATTGGTTGAAGGATAGGGTTAGATCTTGAAAAGATCACGGGTAGGGCTGGACTGGAAAGATCTAAAAGATCTAGGGGATTTTCTACAGACTTTGCAAGAGACAAACAAAACTACGGTAAATTACACTGTTTCTCGGGGCCAATCTGCAAAAAGCTCGGAACAGCCCATATGGAGGTTGGCGGGTACTGTAGCATGAATTGCAAGTGTTCTAGGGCATGGGAGATCGCGGGGAGCGTAGGAATAGAGAGAGGAAGTCGAGGGGAATCCGTTCTACCTCTTACCCGCAATGGGGAGTCGCCTTGGCGGACTGAATCTCGTCGGGAAGAAGTGGCGGCGGTTCTGTTCGTGGCTGTTCCTGGTGGCAGCGCTGCACGAGGCAGAGGTGCGAGGGGGTGGGGTGCGGCTGCTGCGGGGTCGAGGTGAGCAAGGGCGAGGCGCGGCTGGGTAGGCACGGCGTCCCTCGACCGTTTTTCACGCACGACAGGGGGTGCAGATGCGCACAACAGGGCGTGGCGGCGCTGGCCTGGCGATGCGAGGAAGGGGGCGCGGGCAACAGCAGTGCAAGGGGCCTCGGGCGCTCGGCTAGAACACGGGGCGGTGGCGTTGGCTGTGCAGGGACGCGAGGCAAGACGCGGGCTGTGGGACGTGCGGCGGTAGGGTAGGGCGCAGCGCACAGAGGGAGAACGCGTGCCTTAGGGCTGCACGCGGGATTTATAGGGGTGGGGCTGTTGCGTCATGCATAGCATGCACGCCAATAGGCCGACAGCGACGCTGTGCACCCCGCCCGAACTCAGCTTGGGCTGCAGCTGGGTCTAGTCGGGTTGGACCCGGCTTGGGTGCTCGGCCCGTTAGGCATAAAGGCCTACCAGCAGGGCAAAACAAAAGGAGCGGACTGGGCTGGCTGAGAGAAGGATCGATTTCGTGTGGAAAAGAACAGCCATGTAGGCAAACAGGCTGCTCGGGAGAGCGAATCGGAAAGAGAAAGAATGGAGAGAGGGGTCAAGCGGGCCACACGACACGGATGGCCGGGCTTGTTGTGGCAGAACCGCCCAAATTAACCCGGCTCAAGTGCACTAACCAGCATCCTTGTAGATGAACTGGCCACCATGCACTTCAAACGGATTAATCCGACAGTCTGTTGGGTAGATCCCGATGCAACCACTCAATATTTCGATCGAAACCAAGCATACACATAACTCGCACGAAGGCAAGTCTAGAGAATACAACATTCCACAAGATTTTAAAAGCACAAGTCGGCCATGAATTATTACAAGTTGGAAGTACCACTCGAGTACTTTTGAAGTTCAACACAATACTTTATTCAGAGTTTTTCTGCAGCGGAAAGACAAACACGATCATTTATTCGTCGCTAGGGTCAGTACTAGTCGGGGAAGGCTCCCATTCCACCGTCCAACCGGTCGGCAAGGCACTCGGCCAAGCCAAACCGGCTACCATATCTTCAACAGGCATACCTGAAAATATTGCCACAAGCAAGGCTGAGTATACTAATACTCAGCAAGGTTTACCCGACTGGTTCTATGTACAGACCGACTACTAAGCATGCATGGCTCTATGGTTCTAGGGTTTTCTTTTTGCTGAAAAGCAACAAAGAGTAGGTCCTTAATTTCATGTTTTAACTTTCAATATTCGAGTTCATTAAACCAGTCTAGATGAGCATCTAATTCTAATCAAACATGGTGGAAAATAATTAATCATCCAACAGTTCATCATAAGCATAGTTCCTCTTGTTACTCTATGTGGCAAGAGTGTTAAGGAGTCTCAATCACCGCGAGAAACGGACGATTCGAATCAAATTTCATAACCTTGCAAAGGAAACCTAAACACACGTCACGTGGTTACTGCAAGAGTCACACGTGCAACTTTTCCCCTTTATTCCCAGTTTATGGATCAGGGCCACCAGCCTCGAGTACAAAAGGTTCACGAACCACGGCGACGCCGGGCCATGACCCCTCTTGCACTCACCATTGGCCTATGGGACAGCGTCAAGACGGTGTAGCCTGTCCATGCACCGGTTCAATCGAGTACTTAAGCTTACCGATAACCATATTCTCGGCATGTGGTTACTACTTTCAAAAGCTTAACCACTGCTACCACACACTGCGGCCTTAGCATTTTCCACTACTCAGACGGGGCTTCAACCATGAATACTTTACCACAGCCCCGCCTGCCAACCTTATAGTTGTAGTATGCGGTAAATCACTCAACTCCTATAGTTCTCGCGAGTAGCAGGAAACTACTCGACTTTTACTGTACCTATTAGCATAGCATCTACTCGATCTTCCTGTTCTAGTAGTCATTACAAAGATACCTAGGATCATGCAGCTAGGGTTCCAATCAACTCCTATGAACTTAAATGCACAGACAAAGGAAACAATAGTTGCATAATTTAAAAACTGGGATCATGCACCGGGGCTTGCCTTCTTGTGAAAAACTAGCTGGGGGCTCCTCCGAACGTTGGTCCGGGTCTTCAGCGGCTGCTGTTGGATTACCCTGAGCTTCTTGCGGCTCACTCTCAGACTCGGGTACTAGATTGTAGATCCCGTCGGTGAGAGTAGTCGAGTCTATATGAATGCACAAGTATGAGTGGTTTTACTGGTACAAGATTGCTTTATAAAGTAGTCAACACTTAAGTTATGTAGTCGAGTACTTCATTTTCTTTACCCTGGGCAGTCATTTATCGAGTACTCAATTGTATTAACTGACTCCATCAAGTGAGCGGGTGGTTGTGCATGTTGTATGACCATTTTTAACAGGGAGCATTGTTTAACCAAAACTACTCGCAGGGGTAGTTTCTGGGTCGAAGAACCACTCGAAAGAGCAGTTTCTAAGTTGACATTTTTATGCAAAACTACTCGTAGAGGTAGCTCCTAAGTTGAGATTCTTGGGTAAAGCTTGTTACTTATTTACAACCTTACTATAACAGGTTTAGCCATCTTCATTCGGCAGATTACTCATGGAAAGCTTATTAAACAGTTATTTTTATGATTAACATATACCTGCATAGGACAACCATGCAAGAAACTCGTGCTCAACTCCTTATGGATCAAACCTACTCGAATGAGTAGTTTACTGTACATTTTGGTAGATTTTTCTCTAAGCAGGAACCAGAGATTAACATTTTTAGATTAAAAGGAATCTAGCTGATAACAAAAGCACTCGAAACCCTGGTTGTGCTTGGATTTAGAGCATGAAGTTTTTATGAGAGACTACACTCCTTGTTCTGAAGCTACCATCCATGTTTCATGAGCAGATCTTACTTGAATATCTTGGAACAATTAAAAGCCATTTAAACTTGATTCAAATCCACATCTAAAATCATGTGGAAACATATCCAAAGTCCTGTTACAAAGTTGTAGATCTACTTTTAAGGATTCCAGAACATCTTAGCTTGTATTTTTAGGATTTTTCTATGAGTTGGTATGCATCTTCAAAGTTAACATATTTGTTTTCAAGTTCTTGTTCTAGGTTTACACATGAGTCCTTGTTATTTACAGAAAACTTCTCAAAAGATTTAAATCGACGCAGATGGGTCCTTGGTACAGGGAAACGGCTACTGCCGGCCAAATTCCGGCGACTAGGGTGGCGGGGGGTGCGGTGTGAAGGTGGGAGATGCAAGAGAGGGATGAACCGCACCTGTTTGAGGTCTCGGTTGGGGAAGGGATGGACCGAGGTGGCCTGCCGATGGTGGCACAGAGCCGGCGGCGGGGGCGGATCGCGGGGGCGACGGTCCGGTGAGGGAAACGGCGCGGGGAATGTTTGTGTAGCCTTGGGGTGAGGTGGAGAAGGTGGAGGAAAGGTTGTTTTGGGCAATGCGGGGGTGGAATGGCGCGTCCATGCACAGGGGGTGACTTGCCGGAGTTGGAGGTTGAGGCGACGAACTGAGGTGCCCCGGGGTGGCTTTTATAGGCGCGGGAGGGGACAGGGCGGAGGAGCGGGGCGCGACAGAATGGGGGGAGTGGGTTGGCGCAACCGGGATAGTGTCACGGCAAGGGCGCGGCTCCACCGTTGCGTCGTGGCTCGACTGTCGGGAATCGCTGGCCGCGTGGCACGCACGGGCAGGCTGGGGCGGGATACGGGGAGGAGCAAATCTCCTGTAGCAAGCTCGGTCGAGGGCTGGTTGGCCCCGTTTGGGAGTCGCGCCTTGGCGCGGCTCGCCGGCGCAGTGGTGCCCCTCCACGTGGCGGCGCCTCTCTACCGGTTGGGGCCGAAACAGGGGAGGGGAGAGAAGGCAAGGGGAGGAAGAGAGAAAGGATTGGAATTCAAAATGAATTTCCTTTAAATTTCAAATAGGAACTTGAAAAATTCTAAACATGAAAATTATAGGGTACTTGAAAAGCTACAACTTTTGTTTCAGCCCAAAGTTCATTTAAGCTATGGTGTAAGAGTTATTTTGTAGTTTCCAAAAACAAGCATTAAAATGACCCGTCATTTTATGTGAATTTTTGCACTGTTAGCCTTTGAGTTCAACTAGACTTTTGTTGCTTTTGTTATGATAAAGGTGCCGTTAAAATTACAGGTTCAAGTGTGATCAATTTTGAAAATTACAAGAGTTCGATTGCACGGTTTCAATTGTTTATGCATGAACAAAAATTCATTTGCCTGCAAGGTATATTTGACAGGTTGTTTCAAACTTTTCTTGCTCTTTTGTGACTGATTTCATGGTTTTGGATCTTCATTAATCTTTTAGACACGTAGGGTGTCACACTTGCGTGGCGCACACGCTGAGAACAGCCACACGAGCTATCCAATTTCGGATGAAACGAAAATGGCATGGGGCGAACAGCTTGCTCGACCTACCGGTGAGTAAGGGCATGTGTGGCTAGATCAGACTTGATCAATGAGTCCTAGCACGCACACACAGGAAAACTGAGTTTGGCATGACATAGCTGCCGTGTCGGGGAAGGAAAAAAGAGGATGGGGATGTTGGTGGCCGAACTTGGTCGGATGAGGTTTAGGTGTTGGCGAGTCAGGCCAGGGTCACGCATCGGCGACGTAGGTTGCTATAGCTAACACTTATGACATTGGACCATCATTGGAAAACACCAAAGTCTAGCTATGATCACTATATTCGAGCATGGTTTGGTTGGGATAAAGACTAGAGGATGGGGAACTCAAATGGGCATCTTAGGGTGTTGGATAGGATAGAGGAAAAAAAAGAGAGGATGGTGATATAACGGATTGGTCCAACACAACAAGATATATTGGGAACTAAAGAATGAGATAAAGGAAGAGAAACAAGTTTGCGAGTTCCTCGTAGGAAAAAAATCCTTTGGACAACTTCAAATCTCAAAGAAAAGCCCCGTGTCCATTTTTGTTGACCAAAAGTGACGGACGAGGTGGCTGTCACACCCGGGGCCACAGGACTATGCACATGGCGTACATATTCTAGGATAAGGGATGGGACATGGCCCACGCCCTACATTAGTTGTATCTACTCGTATCGTAGTAGAACTAGTAGGGATAGAAGAAAACTACCCGAGTAGTACTCGCGTAGAACTTCTAAGCTCGTATCTCGCTAGGATTTCCATGTAACCCTGTCCCCCCATACTATATAAGGGCGGGCAGTGACCCCCTCAAAACACATCAACACCTAAGGCAATACAAACCACCACACAGGACATAGGGTATTATGCTTTCAGCGGCTCGAACCTGTCTAAATCTTGTGTTCCTTGCACCTTCGAGTTCTTAATCTCGGCGACACCCCACCTACAATCTACCACCTTGGGGGTATCCCTCGATGGGCTTGGAGGTTAAACGCCGACAGCTGGCGCGCCAGGTAGGTTCATCGAGCATCCACTGTAGAACTCGATGGCATCTTTCGACTTCGCCAGCACCATGCTCGACAAGGGCACAATGTTCATGTTCGGCTCCTGGATTTGCATCGCCAACGGCTCAGGTGGCTTGAACAACCACCTAGCCTACACCACCAAGCCGGAGACCTCAGCAGCAACCAGATGCAGCGATCTCGACGAATTCATCGACAACCTTGACAAGATGCTGCTCCCCGATCTCGCCGGGGAGGTCGAGAAGATGTTCGTTCTCGACGCGACTTCAACTCGTACTTCACCAGGACTTCCCGGATCGGACTCAACCCGATCTGAGGGGGCCCGTACCTAATTCCCGTTTGGGTTACGCAATGTCGCCTCGGTCTACCAGGAGGCTATGCGGTTTGAGTCCCTCTCCGACCAGGAGGAGGACTTAGATCATCTGCTCAAGATTGGAGATGAGGGAGCCACCGCTTGCCGGGGGCCCCCAATTTTCGATAACTACTCAGATTCAAATGACGATTAAAAAATAAAAGAGATAAGTAACAACATCATAACTAAACAACATCAATTTAGATCATCTTCAAGTTCAATTATCATGTGAGGGTCCAAGCCACTCTTAACCATGAACACGACTGATATATCAGTTTTCACTCTGCAGAGGTTGTACACTTTACCCACAACTCGTGTTTCCCATGTTGCCCGGGTTTGCAAGGCCCTTAAACACTTCCGAGGTGAGTGGCAAGGATTCACTATGAGACCTTTACAAAGATTCCCTAACCTACAACGGTCCGCTAAGGTTTTAGGCCGCAGTGGTCATAACACTTCCTAATGAGGAAGACGCCTTACCCAAGATCATATCTAGGCCTCAAGAGGACCGAGCTATACCCTATCAATGCACTCCCATTTTGCCCTTTCTAGTAAGACCATTACAAGCTAAAGTTTCTAATTAATTAGCCAAGACCAGAGCCATGTAGTATTGTGGTTGCACTGTTTTCCTGTGTGGTTCTCCATGTTCCAATTAATGCAGTGATCTTAAAACCATAAAGGTATTCGAGAACATGAAGTAAAACAAGTGTAGAATAGTTTCCAAGTTATCCAACCATAAACCAAGTAGAAGCAACTAGCGTCGGACTGCGCACCGTCTATCGCAACACACAAGTACATACAAATAAGCAAATACAATAAATAAGAAATAGTACACCAAATAATCTAAACCAAGCAAAACAATGTTATAAAACTACTGTACACGTCGCAAGGATCGCGTGAGTGCGAGAATCGATGAAAATGGAGTTAAAACGGAGAAGTTATGGCTAAAACATGGTTCCAGGGGCTTGTTTGTAAAAGATTTGAAACTAGAAGGGCCCTGAATAAAGAAACTGTTGACGCCAGATTTTGACACGTGTTGAATCGGCGTCAGGAGGAGAAGATTGGCCGATGCGGCAGATCTGAAGGCTACAGAAAGGAATCGACCGATTGAAGTAACAGTTGGAAATCGGCGGATTGGTGGCACAGCCTACGCCAACAGGATGGGATTATTTCAGAGGATCCTGGTCAAAAGTTGGTCAAAGGGGGCATGCTAAGTCGATCAGAGAGCAATTGAAGGAAATCCTGACTGGATTAGGGAACGGCGGCGGAAGACTCTGCGGGAGTCCGTTTCCTTTTTAAAGTTCGTATAGATATGGTAATTTAAATAAGGTTGTAACAAGTCGTGATCGACCAGGAGTCCTAGCTTTAGGGTATAAATAGGAGCCGTCAGGGTCTTGAAAAACATCAACACATCAATCAACAACAGTACTTCTACTTTTCTAGCAATTTACTTTCAAGTCGGCGACTTCGCCAATATTTTCTTCTTCCACGAGTTCGTACGGATTGGCAGGGCTGCATCAACTTGATCTCCGGCCAATTGGTAGGTTCCGCTTATCGAGTAACATCCGAGCCTTAACTACGGGCGCATCGCTGTGGTTTCGTTTGGATTTATTCACCAGTTATCGATATTTACTAGAATTGCAAGTTTTATTTGTTATTCTAGTATTATCACCAGTTATCCAGCTTGAGATCAGAGTAATCGGCTTCGTCATTATTTTTCTTCGATTTATTATCATACAGCCGATTAGATCTATTTCAAGTGTTGCCTTTGCAGTAATCGTCTAGATCGCTCCAGCAGTTTTCTTTACGATTACCACACGATCATCGGTTGATCCATAGCCGATCATCTCTACAGCAAATCGGCCGATTCGCTGCCGACGCGCTCCTCAGGACAGATCGGAATCCCAGCCGATCGACGTGCCTGGAATTTAATACTCTATTTCCTTGTCAATCAACAGGTCAGATTGACTGGCACGCCGCACGAACCGCACCAGGGCGATAACCCGAACAGGAGCTAAGCAGATTCTCCCGGGTCGTGTGTCCGATGCTGAAGACCATCGGCCGATTCCTACCCGGCCGATTTTAGCGCCAACACACTTTTGGCATGCCAAGTGGGACAATTCAAGATCTGATATGTCGAAAAACGCAGAAATCTCCGACAGCAACATCATTGAGGTCACAGAAGCATATCTCAAGGACGATCAGAGGGAAGAATTGGCCAAACATCTAGAAGATTACAAGAAGATGTACCTCCAGTCGTTCAGTCGTACCAGAAGCGGGGAGGCAGTCAAGAAGACTCCTATTCTAGCGCCTCGCCACATCACCATTGCTGAGGACTCGGGCAAGATGTCAGAGATGAATCAACAGTCCGTGTATCAGGCATTCATCGACCAATCCTCGGTGATGACCAACACGGTGTATAATGTGACAACCCTGGTAATTACATTTCCAAAAATCAATATCATTAGCCTAACCCTATGGTTAAACCAACTAATGAAAGGGTGGAAAGAATTAAAACGAGTTCAGTTGAAATTCAAATTTAATTTGAGCACATTTGGTTACTTTTGAACTTTTAAATTTAACTTTCAAACCATAAGCCAAATGAGATTTTGCCTGAAACCAAAGTTGTAGAACTTTTTATTTTGAACAACTTTCGTGTTCAAAAGTTTTTGAAATTCAAATCAGAAAGAGGAGAAAACGCCCTGTTTGCACCCAGCCCCCTGAAGTTTTTCAAATTCTTGCACTTCCGTCCCTCGCTCACCCCTCCCTCCTCTGCTGCACCGCACGCTCGCCCGACCGCCGCCGGCCACCTGGCCCTCGACGCCTGCGCAGCACCAGACGCCGAGCCAACCCCCGACGCCCTGCCTGCTGCCCGCCCCCGCTGCCCAACCGCGGCCGCGCTTTTTCTTCTCCCTCCCGCACGGCATGCCCCTGCCCAACCCGCGGCTCTGCTGCACCGCCGCGCCGCCCAGCCACTGGCCGCCGCCCAGGCGCCCAACGGCGTGCCCCGTCGTGCCGCCCCAGCCCGCCCAATCGTGCCGCACACCATCTCCCTCGCCCACGCCGCTATCTCGCTCGCCCAGTCGCCTGCCCGCGCAGCTCGCACGCGACACAACGCCGCTGGTCACCGCCGGCCGCACCAATGGCGCCCAGCCTCGCCGCCCCCTCCACCCCGCGTTCTGGCCGTGCCACGCCCGCCCCCACGAGCTCCACCAGCTATAAAGCCGGCACAGCGCCCCTCCCTCCCCTCCTTTCTTCTTCCCCGCAGAACAGAGCACAACAGAGCCGAGCGCCGCCCCCCCCCACCTCGCCGTGGAACCCCCTGCTCCGGCCCACCTCCGCCCGAGACAAGCACGGAAACGGATTCCCCTCAGTGCGCTGAAGCTCCCCAGCCCGAGCCCCGCCGCCCTCCTCGCCGGAGCGCCGCCGTCCGCGCCGCCCCTCCGCCGCCGCCCCTGCTCTCCGCGGCCAGCCCGCCACCGGCCATCCCAAGCCACTCCAAGACCACCAATAGGTGCGCCCTGGTTCCCTCTCCGTTCTCCCCCACCTTGCCCTCGCCGCCGGCGACCGAGCTCGCCGGAATTTGGCCGGACAGGACGACCCCGCCGTGATTTTGCGACCAGGGACTACATTGCAAACGCCCAAATCTTCCCAGGGGGTTTTCTGCTAGTTTTCAGGGACCCCTCTGTAAAGAAAGTTTTAACCAAATCAGTGAACTTGTAAAATTCGTATAAAATCGTAGAAAATTCAAAAAAATGAAAACTCAACTGTTCTGGAATCCTTGGAGGAAACTCTACAACTTTTGTTACATAAAGTTTCTCAGATTCTCAACATATTTTGCTCTAGATTAAATGGAAGGTTTAATGGACTTCTTTTGTACCCACTGTTGTAGATCATTGCTGACCCTAATTTTTGGGCAGTGAGTTACTTGCTTAATGTTTAGGGCTGTGTAAAAAGATCAGGACCAAAAGCCATCTCTAGATACACTTTTTGTCCAACATTGCTTTATGCCATAAAGTGATAGAACTAATTATTCCTGCTGTTCTGTGATGTTTAATGTCATGAAACTTTTTCTGTGTTGTTGTAGTAATACCTAGAGGAAACAGAAAAATTTAGGAACACTTTTACTATATGTAACCTGTCCATATGAATTTGTGGTAGGAAAACTTCACTAATTCAAAATAATTAGTAAAGTGCTTAGAAAATGTTCATCTTTTTACTATGAAACAAAATAGAGTAGATCAAGCTGTACAAAAAGTTTCATACATAGAAACCCTGTATAACATCCTGTAGAAAATAATCTTTAATAACATGAGTGTAGCTTGTCCCATTTATTATGCTCTAAATCATGTACAATAAAATCTGCAAAATTTACAGTAGCACAAATATGGTTATAGCAACACCCTGTAAAATTTGTAGCATCAATACTTGCATGGTTTGTTCTGTATAAAAATAACTAGATTCTAGCAGTGGCTGTGTATTACATTTTTCATATTTAACATGTTACACAAAAATGTCTGAAATTTTTACAGTGATCTTATCTCTGCATAATGTACTTTGAATAAAAATTTTATTACCAGAAGCTAACTAGATTAGTAATTGTGTTCAACTCATGTTTGTGTTTAAAAAGAAACTAAGTTTTCAATATAACACAACCCCTTCTTCTTTAATAAAGTTAAATAGATTAAGATAGACTCCATTAACGATTACCCACGATTGATGAAGTAACTCACTCCACAACAAACTCATGTTTTACAAACTGCAACTTTATCGTGAAGGAAATCATGTCGTTTAACATCACCACTACTTAAACTTGTGCATTCATGTAGAAACGACGACTCTCGCCGACGGAACGTACGAGTTGGTGCCTGCGTCCGAGAGTGAGCAGCGTGAAGCTCAAGTGAATCTAACTGAAGTTGCCGAAGACCCGAGCCCAAGTTCGGAAGAGCCCCGGACTAACTTTTCGCAAGAAGGCAAGCCCCGGAGCATGAACCCTATTTTCGCAACTTATGCAACTTATTACTCTACTTTACTTGTGCATTAAGTTTATAGGAGTTGGATGAAAACTTAGTTGCATGATCCTAGGTACCCATGCTCTGAACACTAGATGCAAGGTTCGATAGAATGCTATGCTAATAGGACTCGGTAAAAGTCGAGTGATTTCCTGTCACTCGCGAGAAATTAGGAGTTGATTGTTTACTACACGCTGCAATCATAAGGACGACGGATGGGCTGTGGTACGATGTTTATGTTGATGATTGAGGCCCGTCTGTCTAGTGAAAAATGCTAAGGCCGCAGTGTGTGGTAAGTGATGGTTAAGTCTTTGAACGTACTAACCACATGCCGAGAATATGGTAATCGGTAAGCTTAGTACTGGAATGAACCGAGGCCGGAATATACTCCCCACTGTCTTGAATTCGTTCACATCTAGCTAATGGCGGGTGCATCGGCCGCCATGGCCCGGCTGCGTCCGTGGTCCATGGGGAGGTGTAGTCGAGGGCGGTGGGCCTGTTCCGTGAAGCGGGAATTGAAGGGAAAAGTTGCACGTGTGACTCTAGGGAGTAACCACGTGACGTGTGTTTAGGTTTCCCTTGCAAGGTTAAGAAATTCGATTCGAATCGTCCGTTTCTCACGGCTATTGAGACTGCTTAACCACTTTTACCCACAGAGTAAGAAGAGGAACAATGATGATGAATGAACTTGTTGGATGAAAATTTAATGCTTCACCATGTATGATATTAGATAGTTGCTTACCTAGAATGGTTAAAGAAAGCTAGAACTTGGAGCTAAAATCTGAAAGTAAGGACCTACTATATATGCTTTTTGGCAAAACAAACCCCTCAAGCCAAAAGCCTCGCATGTCCAGGAGTCGGCTAAGTATACCCCAATAGTCGGGTAAGCCTTGCTGAGTATTAGTATACTCAGCCTTGCTTGTGGCTTGTTTTCAGGTGAAACCTTCGAAGAATTGATTGCTAGTTTGACTTGGCCTTGTACTCTTCCCCCTGGTTGGTCGGTGGAATGGGATGCGCCCCCGTCCAACGGTGAAAATGCCGAGTGATGTCTCGTACGGGCTTCATCGAGACATCCTGTATCGTCGAGTAGTTCCCGTTGTTTATTTCCGCTGCAACTTAACTCTGAAGAACTTATTTATGTTAATTGAAGTACTTGTTTTCTAAGCTCAGAACTTGGTCCGTAATATTTACTTATGTTAATGTTGTAATATTTGCTGGAATGTGGTATTCTCTGGGCTCATCGTCGCATGAGCGTTTGTATGTACGGCGCTCGATCCGTTCACCGTGGTTGTATCGGGAGGTTATACCCGACAGACCAGTGGATTACTCCGTTTAAAGTGTAAGGTTAACCGAGGATGCCTTAATGGTGATGGTTAATACACTTGAGCCGGATTAATTCAGGTGGTTCTGCCACAGCTGGTATCAGAGCCGTAGCTGGTGCCACAGCTGGCAACAGCGGACACCAGAGCCGAAATACATACGCCAGAGAATGCTACAAGCCTTAAAAACTCATTTTACTAAAACTTGACTAGAAGGTTGTGTTGCGAAATACGTTGGTACGTTAAGGATGGTGCCTAGTTCGTAAAGCCCTAAGGGATTATGGGAAAGTTACTAGGTGGCTATCTAACTTCTATATATATTATCAACTGACTTCCAGCACATTACTTTCTGTCAAAACTTACTTTCATGTACAACCGACCTTAAATTCTGTAACGACGCACTCATCGCTAAGGTAAGAAGGTAAGGATCCTCAGCCAACTGAGAGAGCTTGGCCTTCCTGTCGGTGATGCGAACCGAACGCTGCCCTCAAGCAGTGGCTTACTTGAGGTGCTGCCAATATGCCAACTGTTAGTTGAACATATTGGGAGTAGAAGGTTTGGCGCAGGGTATGGCGATCGCTGTTCATACCCCCGTCTTATGACGGTACCCCCGTGAATACGCTATCTCGATAGCGTATGTTAACGTCGTCTGTACGGCGGAAATTGTACAGATATCGTTTCTATAAGTAAACGGTAATGAATACGGACGCTTTCATGAGTGCTGGCATGAAAGGTTCATGAAATATATATATGCTTTGTCAATCTTCTGCAGGTACACTAACCGCGATTACGATAAGTTAGGGGACGAATAGAAAGACTCGACTAGCTATTATAGGAGAGCAGTATTGTGTAAGCCACCGAAACTATCTTCGTAAGACCAAAGCTATTTGGCAATTGTTTTATTTGTGAGGACGAATAGGACGTGCATGCATCATGACCATATATATCTGAAATTGAAAATGCGTTGTATGAGAGTGGTAAGGTTCTTGCGTATCTAAGCATGGTTTGCATAAGGACTATCTAGCGAATCTGTCCCGAATCTGCCATGACCGGAAAGAGAGATTTATTGGCCAAAGAAAATGACCATTTCTGATAAAGTTCATGTTGAAGAAATTGTTCCAAATTTTGTGTTCTATCTTCTGTTCAAAAATCAAAAATTCTGAACTCATGGATAGTAAGAAATAACAGAAACCACGGAATGTCAGAATTCTGTCCAGAATAAGCACTTCTGCCTCTTAAATTTTTAGGCCCCCCCTTCCTACAGTTTTATGCAAAAGAGTACAACACAAAACTTGTTCCAAATTTACCCCAGTAGCTGCTGTTAAAATTTGGTAAATTTTGGCTGGGTAGATTTCCCCTGGTGCACGAAATATTGGCCCCCTGTTCACTGAAAATTTCTGGGTAGACAGAGAAGTGAGACCTTAAGGAAACAGCCATCTTAGAGCCTAATCCAGCCAAAGTGTTGAATAGAAAAGTGGTGCACAAATACCTTAGGAATGCTCTGGTAAAAGTTGAGAATTTTTGGACCAGAACTGTTGAAGTTATAGGCCAGATACTATAACTCGTTCTGCTGAAAAACAGCCAAAACAGGGAAGCAAAGAGTGAATCGTTTGACCATCTTATCCGTCGATTTAGCATCTTGGCTGAATATCAAAGTTGTACATCCCTAAATTCCCTATCCACTGCCAAAATATGAGGAACTTGGATGAACCTACCAGGTGTTATAAGATTCTTACGGCAGACAGTTTTTATGCATGTGATTCCATCCATGACCTTTTGGAAGTCTACTATTCCGCGTTAGATCTTTTTGAGTCATGGAAGCAACATGGATCACGTTGCTAATGAAGAACCTTCGCCTTTTCAGATGGTTGGAGCAACCCGTGGTAACCCGGATGGTTTTGGTGCTAGCGCAAGTGGATCACCACCACAGCCACAGCCACCACCTGGTTTAGTGGAAGCAATGGCCGCTCAAACCGAGTTGCTCCGCCAGCTCGTGCAAGGACAGCACCAGCAGCGGGGTGGGCACAGTGCTCCCCAACCCCAAGCTGCAGGATACACGGATTTCCTAGGGACCCAGCCTCCCTTGTTCCATAAGACAGAGGAACCCTTGGACGCCGACGCTTGGATTCGCACCATCGAATCCAAGTTCACACTACTTGTGGCCCCATGCTCGGAGGCCAACAAAGCTCGCTTTGCCGCGCAACAGCTTCGCGGTACGGCTCGTCTATGGTGGGACCACTATTTTGCTATGCTCCCCGTTGATCACATTGTCACCTGGGATGAATTCAAGACTGCGTTTCGGGCGCACCATATTCCCGAAGGTCTCATAGAAAGAAAGCTAAATGAGTTTTTAGCTCTCACTCAGGGTAACCGCACTGTACTTCAGTATGCTCAAGCCTTCAACAACCTGTGCCAATACGCTGGCTATCACGCAGACACAGATGCCAAGAAGCGTGATCGTTTCCGTAGAGGTCTGAGTACTAAACTCAAGGAACGATTGAATCTTGTCAAAGCCGATACATATAACGAGCTAGTCAACATGGCCATCACTCAAGAGGACTGTATTGAGGCTCATCGTGCTGAAAAGAAGAGAAAGGCACTAGCTGGACCCTCGGGTGCTCAGCCACCGAGGTATCGCTTGGTGCGAAATGCTGCGCCTACAGCTCCATCGAAGGCCCCTCAGCCAGGGCGTTGGATTATCAGGCCCCCGCAGCAGCCAGGCATGGTACGACCCCCGATGCCTCCACAGAATGGTCCGAGGCCCACTCTGCAACAGCCTCTTCGACCCAGCCCCGCGAATCGTTGTTTCAAATGCGGGAGTTCCGGTCATTTCGCTCGCGAATGCCCTCAACCCAGGCTGCCAAATCAGGGCCAGGACTCTAACCAGAACAATGAGAACAAAGGCAAGAAGCAGACCCTCCAGGTCAAACAAGGACGGATCAACTTCACCACCCTTGCAGAACTTTCTGAAGGAGCACCTGTAATGACGGGTACATTCTCCATCCATAACAAGCCTGCAGTCATATTGTTTGATTCTGGTGCGTCACATAGTTTCATTAGTGCAAAGTTTGGTGCAAAAGTAGGCTTGAATGTTTGCCACACCAAAGGGTCGTATATGATATCAACACCAGGTGGAAAAATTGCTTCCAACCAAATAATAAGGCTGGTACCGATAAAGTTGGGAAGTAGAGTCATCAACACAGACCTGGTTCTTTTACCCCTTGACGGCATGGATATTATTTTGGGAATGAACTGGATGACTAGGCATGGAGTCACACTGGACCTTTCTTCCCGAGCCGTTGAGATAAATTCACCTAGTCACGGAGCCACTACCCTTTACCTACCATTCCTGGATTGCACGAATTCCTGTGCTTACATGATGGAAGGACTTAAGCTAGAGGATATTCCAGTGGTAAACGAGTATGCCGATGTTTTCCCGGATGACTTACCAGGAATGCCCCCGGATAGGGATGTTGAGTTCGTTATTGAACTACAGCCAGGCACCGCACCTATATCTAAGAGACCATATAGGATGCCCCCTAAAGAATTGGCAGAGCTGAAAGTTCAACTCCAAGAACTACTGGACAAAGGTTTCATTCGCCCTAGCGCGTCACCTTGGGGATGTCCAGCCCTATTCGTAAAGAAGAAGGATGACAGTTTAAGGTTATGTGTGGACTACCGACCTCTCAATGCGGTAACTGTTAAAAACAAATACCCCCTTCCCCGTATCGATGTACTCTTCGATCAATTAGCTGGAGCCAGAGTCTTCTCAAAGATCGATCTTCGTTCGGGATACCATCAAATCAAGATTCGCCCGTGCGATATTCCTAAGACTGCCTTCTCCACACGATATGGACTATATGAGTTTTTGGTCATGTCCTTTGGACTCACCAATGCCCCTGCCTACTTCATGTATCTCATGAATTCGGTATTCATGCCCGAACTTGACAAATTCGTCGTAGTGTTCATCGACGACATCCTTATCTATTCCAAGGATGAGGAAGAGCATGCCAAGCACCTTCGCATTGTTCTTCAGCGACTCAGGGACCATCAGCTCTATGCTAAGTTTTCTAAGTGTGAGTTTTGGTTGGATACTGTAAAGTTCTTAGGTCACACGATCTCCAGCGAAGGCATAGCTGTTGACCCCAGCAAGGTACAAGAGGTGATGGATTGGAAACCCCCTACCTCTGTTCATCAGATTCGCAGTTTTCTCGGCTTAGCCGGTTACTACCGTCGCTTCATCCCGGATTTCTCTCGAATTGCTAAGCCCATGACTGAACTGTTAAAGAAGGAAGTAAAGTTCGTATGGAATGAGAAATGTGAAGAAGCTTTCCACACTCTCAGAGAGCATCTGACTACTGCACCTGTATTAGCTCAACCCGATAATACCAAGTCGTTCGATGTGTATTGTGACGCATCGGGTACTGGTCTAGGATGTGTGCTTATGCAAGAGAATCGAGTGATTGCATATGCCTCACGAGCCCTTCGGCCCCACGAACAGAATTATCCCACGCATGACCTTGAGCTCGCAGCCGTCATTCACGCTCTGAAGATATGGAGGCACTATCTCATGGGTACGCAGTGCAATATCTACACGGATCATAAGAGTCTCAAGTATATCTTCACACAAGCCGATCTGAATATGAGACAACGGAGATGGCTAGAACTAATCAAGGATTATGACCTTGAAGTGCACTATCACCCCGGCAAGGCTAATGTAGTCGCGGATGCACTAAGCCGCAAGTCCCATTGCCATTGCCTATCCATGGAGTCCTACCATGAGACATTATGCGCAGACATGAGGAAGCTTAACTTGGAAATAGTTTCCCAAGGCACTCTAGATCACATCTCAGTTGAGCCCACTCTTCACGACCAAATCGTTATGGCACAACTACATGACGAAGGAATTAAGATCATCAAACAAAAACTCTCTCTAGGTGAGGAGAAGTACAAATGTTTCCGCCAGGACCATAAGGGAGTTCTATGGTTCGAAGGTCGTATAGTCGTTCCGAAGAATCGTGAACTCCGCAAGCAAATTCTTGATGAGGCACACCTCTCCAAATTCTCTATCCACCCCGGTAGTAGCAAAATGTATCAGGACCTAAGGCAAAACTTCTGGTGGACTAGAATGAAAAGGGAAATTGCTACGTATGTCTCGGAATGTGACAAGTGCCAGAGAGTAAAAGCTAGCCACTTAAAGGTAGCCGGTACACTTCAACCGTTACCTATACCATCATGGAAATGGGAAGACATAAGTATGGACTTCATCGTTGGACTACCAAACACGTCCCAGAGACATGATTCCATATGGGTTATCGTTGATAGACTCACAAAGACGGCACATTTTCTTCCGGTACACACCACCTATTCTACCAAGAAATATGCCGAGATTTACCTCGATCGTATTGTTTGCCTGCATGGAATACCTAAGACAATTATCTCCGATCGTGGTCCTCAGTTTGTAGCACGCTTTTGGGAACAACTGCAAACGTCTCTTGGCACTAAGCTGATTCGCAGCTCAGCATACCACCCTCAGACCGATGGACAAACGGAAAGAGTAAACCAAATTCTGGAAGACATGCTGAGAGCCTGTGTCATTCACTATGACAAGAATTGGGACAAATGTCTACCCCTAGCAGAGTTCTCGTACAACAACAGCTATCAAACGAGTTTGAAAATGGCACCATTTGAGGCCCTGTACGGACGAAGGTGTCGAACTCCTTTGAGCTGGTCACAAACCGGAGAACGTAAAATAATTGGACCCGACCTGGTAATCGAGGCAGAGGAAAAAGTAAAGGTAATACAAGCAAATCTTAGAGCCGCACAAGCTCGACAAAAGAGCTATTCTGACAAAAGGAGAAAGCCTCTAAAGTTCGAAGTTGGCGATCATGTCTATCTTCGAGTTTCACCAACCAAAGGAGTGCGAAGATTTGGAATCAAAGGCAAACTAGCTCCCCGTTATATTGGTCCTTACGAAATCATTGAGAGCTGTGGACCCGTAGCCTACAAATTACGACTGCCCCCTCAGCTCACGGCCACCCATGATGTCTTCCACGTATCTCAACTCAAGAAGTGTATTCGAGTCCCTACCGAGATTGTGGAACAACAAGAAATATTGTTAGAACCCGACCTCTCGTATGTCGAACACCCAGTTAAGATTTTGGATCAAAAAGAAAGAGAGACCAGGAGGAAAGTGATTAGAATGTATAAAATACAATGGAATCGCCACACGGAAGAAGAAGCCACCTGGGAAACGGAGAGCTACCTGAACCAACATTTTCCTGGGTTTCTTATCTCAACCACTGGTATGTGCACCCACGCCCACACTAAGAATTACCGAATCTCGGGGCGAGATTCTCGTTAAGGGGGGAAGGCTGTGACAACCCTGGTAATTACATTTCCAAAAATCAATATCATTAGCCTAACCCTATGGTTAAACCAACTAATGAAAGGGTGGAAAGAATTAAAACGAGTTCAGTTGAAATTCAAATTTAATTTGAGCACATTTGGTTACTTTTGAACTTTTAAATTTAACTTTCAAACCATAAGCCAAATGAGATTTTGCCTGAAACCAAAGTTGTAGAACTTTTTATTTTGAACAACTTTCGTGTTCAAAAGTTTTTGAAATTCAAATCAGAAAGAGGAGAAAACGCCCTGTTTGCACCCAGCCCCCTGAAGTTTTTCAAATTCTTGCACTTCCGTCCCTCGCTCACCCCTCCCTCCTCTGCTGCACCGCACGCTCGCCCGACCGCCGCCGGCCACCTGGCCCTCGACGCCTGCGCAGCACCAGACGCCGAGCCAACCCCCGACGCCCTGCCTGCTGCCCGCCCCCGCTGCCCAACCGCGGCCGCGCTTTTTCTTCTCCCTCCCGCACGGCATGCCCCTGCCCAACCCGCGGCTCTGCTGCACCGCCGCGCCGCCCAGCCACTGGCCGCCGCCCAGGCGCCCAACGGCGTGCCCCGTCGTGCCGCCCCAGCCCGCCCAATCGTGCCGCACACCATCTCCCTCGCCCACGCCGCTATCTCGCTCGCCCAGTCGCCTGCCCGCGCAGCTCGCACGCGACACAACGCCGCTGGTCACCGCCGGCCGCACCAATGGCGCCCAGCCTCGCCGCCCCCTCCACCCCGCGTTCTGGCCGTGCCACGCCCGCCCCCACGAGCTCCACCAGCTATAAAGCCGGCACAGCGCCCCTCCCTCCCCTCCTTTCTTCTTCCCCGCAGAACAGAGCACAACAGAGCCGAGCGCCGCCCCCCCCCCACCTCGCCGTGGAACCCCCTGCTCCGGCCCACCTCCGCCCGAGACAAGCACGGAAACGGATTCCCCTCAGTGCGCTGAAGCTCCCCAGCCCGAGCCCCGCCGCCCTCCTCGCCGGAGCGCCGCCGTCCGCGCCGCCCCTCCGCCGCCGCCCCTGCTCTCCGCGGCCAGCCCGCCACCGGCCATCCCAAGCCACTCCAAGACCACCAATAGGTGCGCCCTGGTTCCCTCTCCGTTCTCCCCCACCTTGCCCTCGCCGCCGGCGACCGAGCTCGCCGGAATTTGGCCGGACAGGACGACCCCGCCGTGATTTTGCGACCAGGGACTACATTGCAAACGCCCAAATCTTCCCAGGGGGTTTTCTGCTAGTTTTCAGGGACCCCTCTGTAAAGAAAGTTTTAACCAAATCAGTGAACTTGTAAAATTCGTATAAAATCGTAGAAAATTCAAAAAAATGAAAACTCAACTGTTCTGGAATCCTTGGAGGAAACTCTACAACTTTTGTTACATAAAGTTTCTCAGATTCTCAACATATTTTGCTCTAGATTAAATGGAAGGTTTAATGGACTTCTTTTGTACCCACTGTTGTAGATCATTGCTGACCCTAATTTTTGGGCAGTGAGTTACTTGCTTAATGTTTAGGGCTGTGTAAAAAGATCAGGACCAAAAGCCATCTCTAGATACACTTTTTGTCCAACATTGCTTTATGCCATAAAGTGATAGAACTAATTATTCCTGCTGTTCTGTGATGTTTAATGTCATGAAACTTTTTCTGTGTTGTTGTAGTAATACCTAGAGGAAACAGAAAAATTTAGGAACACTTTTACTATATGTAACCTGTCCATATGAATTTGTGGTAGGAAAACTTCACTAATTCAAAATAATTAGTAAAGTGCTTAGAAAATGTTCATCTTTTTACTATGAAACAAAATAGAGTAGATCAAGCTGTACAAAAAGTTTCATACATAGAAACCCTGTATAACATCCTGTAGAAAATAATCTTTAATAACATGAGTGTAGCTTGTCCCATTTATTATGCTCTAAATCATGTACAATAAAATCTGCAAAATTTACAGTAGCACAAATATGGTTATAGCAACACCCTGTAAAATTTGTAGCATCAATACTTGCATGGTTTGTTCTGTATAAAAATAACTAGATTCTAGCAGTGGCTGTGTATTACATTTTTCATATTTAACATGTTACACAAAAATGTCTGAAATTTTTACAGTGATCTTATCTCTGCATAATGTACTTTGAATAAAAATTTTATTACCAGAAGCTAACTAGATTAGTAATTGTGTTCAACTCATGTTTGTGTTTAAAAAGAAACTAAGTTTTCAATATAACACAACCCCTTCTTCTTTAATAAAGTTAAATAGATTAAGATAGACTCCATTAACGATTACCCACGATTGATGAAGTAACTCACTCCACAACAAACTCATGTTTTACAAACTGCAACTTTATCGTGAAGGAAATCATGTCGTTTAACATCACCACTACTTAAACTTGTGCATTCATGTAGAAACGACGACTCTCGCCGACGGAACGTACGAGTTGGTGCCTGCGTCCGAGAGTGAGCAGCGTGAAGCTCAAGTGAATCTAACTGAAGTTGCCGAAGACCCGAGCCCAAGTTCGGAAGAGCCCCGGACTAACTTTTCGCAAGAAGGCAAGCCCCGGAGCATGAACCCTATTTTCGCAACTTATGCAACTTATTACTCTACTTTACTTGTGCATTAAGTTTATAGGAGTTGGATGAAAACTTAGTTGCATGATCCTAGGTACCCATGCTCTGAACACTAGATGCAAGGTTCGATAGAATGCTATGCTAATAGGACTCGGTAAAAGTCGAGTGATTTCCTGTCACTCGCGAGAAATTAGGAGTTGATTGTTTACTACACGCTGCAATCATAAGGACGACGGACGGGCTGTGGTACGATGTTTATGTTGATGATTGAGGCCCGTCTGTCTAGTGAAAAATGCTAAGGCCGCAGTGTGTGGTAAGTGATGGTTAAGTCTTTGAACGTACTAACCACATGCCGAGAATATGGTAATCGGTAAGCTTAGTACTGGAATGAACCGAGGCCGGAATATACTCCCCACTGTCTTGAATTCGTTCACATCTAGCTAATGGCGGGTGCATCGGCCGCCATGGCCCGGCTGCGTCCGTGGTCCATGGGGAGGTGTAGTCGAGGGCGGTGGGCCTGTTCCGTGAAGCGGGAATTGAAGGGAAAAGTTGCACGTGTGACTCTAGGGAGTAACCACGTGACGTGTGTTTAGGTTTCCCTTGCAAGGTTAAGAAATTCGATTCGAATCGTCCGTTTCTCACGGCTATTGAGACTGCTTAACCACTTTTACCCACAGAGTAAGAAGAGGAACAATGATGATGAATGAACTTGTTGGATGAAAATTTAATGCTTCACCATGTATGATATTAGATAGTTGCTTACCTAGAATGGTTAAAGAAAGCTAGAACTTGGAGCTAAAATCTGAAAGTAAGGACCTACTATATATGCTTTTTGGCAAAACAAACCCCTCAAGCCAAAAGCCTCGCATGTCCAGGAGTCGGCTAAGTATACCCCAATAGTCGGGTAAGCCTTGCTGAGTATTAGTATACTCAGCCTTGCTTGTGGCTTGTTTTCAGGTGAAACCTTCGAAGAATTGATTGCTAGTTTGACTTGGCCTTGTACTCTTCCCCCTGGTTGGTCGGTGGAATGGGATGCGCCCCCGTCCAACGGTGAAAATGCCGAGTGATGTCTCGTACGGGCTTCATCGAGACATCCTGTATCGTCGAGTAGTTCCCGTTGTTTATTTCCGCTGCAACTTAACTCTGAAGAACTTATTTATGTTAATTGAAGTACTTGTTTTCTAAGCTCAGAACTTGGTCCGTAATATTTACTTATGTTAATGTTGTAATATTTGCTGGAATGTGGTATTCTCTGGGCTCATCGTCGCATGAGCGTTTGTATGTACGGCGCTCGATCCGTTCACCGTGGTTGTATCGGGAGGTTATACCCGACAGACCAGTGGATTACTCCGTTTAAAGTGTAAGGTTAACCGAGGATGCCTTAATGGTGATGGTTAATACACTTGAGCCGGATTAATTCAGGTGGTTCTGCCACATATAACGCCGTCGTCAACTCTCTGGCCAGCGGAGCAGTCCAAGGCTATCAGGGACCGGCATATGCCCCTCCAACCACTCTGCCAGCCAGAAGCCTACCATACACGTCCCAATCGGCTTCTCAGCCGATATTGACGCAACGCGAGGGGTACAACTCTCCATTGCCCCCGGCGTCTCCAAGATACAGCGGTGCACCATGTCTCCCATCACAGACACCGCTTCAACCTGTTCAGATTGCTTCTGTGCAGTCGCTGCCTACAAGCTCAGCACCTTGGGGAACATCAGCGACAACATATTTTCCCGAGCCAGCGAACGGGTATGGAAGTTATTCAACCCAGGTGCCATATCAATCGGCCGCCCGGCCGACGGCTCCCAGTATCAGCCGATCTTATCAGAAATCGGCAGGGGGGCAAACACTGTGGAAGCATTCAGAGGCACGGCGCCAGCAGTGACGTACGAAGGGGGTGCGGACTCGTTTCGCCATCAACTATCGGCCGCTCAGCAAAATTCGCCGATCCATCACCCGGCCGTACCAGCCCTTCAGCACATGCCCACGCCGCGAACAGCTATTCATCAGCAGCAGGTGGACTGGACGGCAAGAATAGCAGAAGTAATCCAGGATCAGTTTGGATTGAAGCCGAAAGTTCAAACTTATACCTACAAGACGCCATATCCATCGGCCTATGACTTGCTGCCGTTCCCACACCGCTACAAGGTTCCCGATTTCACCAAGTTCTCGGGGACGGACGATACATCCACTGTGGAGCATATCAACCGATTCATCATCCAGTGCGGGGAAGCTGCCACGCAAGATGCCCTGAGGGTGCGTTTATTTTCATCATCTCTGTCCGGATTGGCCTTCCAGTGGTTCACCACCTTACCGCCAAATTCTATCGTTACTTGGGCCGATCTGGAGAAACAATTCCACAAGTACTTCTACGCAGGAGTACACGAGTTGAAGCTCTCGGATTTGACCAGTCTCAGGCAGAGGAGCGATGAACCAGTGACGGGGTATATACAGAGGTTCAGAGAAATCAGGAACAAATGCTACAGTCTAGCCCTAACCGACGCACAACTGGCCGATATCGCTTTCCAAGGCCTCTTGCCACAAATCAAAGAAAGATATGCTGCCCAAGAGTTTGAAAGCCTGAGCCAAATCATCCACCGATTATCAGGACAAGAGGTCCGACCGTTTGAACAGCGGAGGAACTTCCAAAAGAAGGTGGCATACTTGGAAGGATCTGAATCCGATATGGAAGAGGAAATCGGCCTGGCAGAATGGGTCAAAGGGAAAAAACCGATATCATGCCCCTTTGGGAAGAAAGAACCGGAAACATTCGGCTTCGACACGGCAAAGGCCGATAAAATTTTTGATCTATTGCTTCAGGAAGGACAGATCAAGCTATCTCAACATCACACTATCCCTACGGCCGATCAACTTAAGAAAATGAAATACTGCAAGTGGCACAACGCTACTTCTCATGATACAAATGAATGTAAAGTCTTCCGCCAGCAGATACAATCGGCCATCGAGCAGGGGCGGCTTAAATTTGAAACTCCAGGTAAATCGGCAAAACCGATGAAGATAGATCAGCATCCCTTCCCGGCCAACATGGTTAACGCTGGAGGGGACTCAAGTCAAACTAAGGTGCTGACATCAGAATCGGCGAGAAGAGGCGGCGCCGTCGACCCCAGGAGGCAGATCACGACGGAAGAAATCAGAAGGAACAGGCGAAGGCCAGAACGACCATGCAAGCCCGTCACCTCCCAATTCTTACTCAGTAAGTATCGGCAGCAGCAAGAACAAGCAAGATACCAGGAAGAGACGATACGCCGGCATGAAGATCACTGGCAATGTCCGTTCTTCATCCACTGCTGGGAGAACGATATCAGATTGCCGTCTGCCGATAACTGTCCAGAGTGTAACGGATTGAGCTGCAACGATGGCCCGAGGCCACACTCTAGGGACAGAGGATCAGAGCCGATTAGCAGAAATTGGCGCGAGGAACGGCACGTTTCAGTGCATGATCGGCTGGGGGGCAGAGTTGACCAGCACAACAGGTCAAAAAGCAAGATCGGCCAGCGGGATGGACTGGGGGGCAGGATCAGCGCACACGATCGGCTGGAAGAGATGGCTGATGATAGGGTATCAGACGAGGATCCCCTAGGGAGGGAACCAGATTGGGAACACGCCAGATCATCGGCCAAACCAGCAAATCCCAGGTGGTGTCCCGATGGCCTATCCAGATCCTAGAAGCGAAGGATCCAACGCCTACGCCAGTGGGAGCATCAAGAAGAAGAACAGAGACAGGTGCCAGAGAGAAGGAATGTTAAATCTCGAGTTTGACGCCCGAAGAAAATGATCAAGAAACAAGAAACCAAGAATCGGCAGCCGAAATTGATATGGTGTTCATACTGCCGATGGAGTTCATGGCGCCCAACAATCAGGAGAAAGTAACAAGAACAGAAGAAGAACAAATGGCACAACTGGTATTAGAGCCGATGACGGCTACATTTGAGAAACCAGAAGAAGAAAAACGGCAGCATCTCAAAGCGCTGTTTCTCAAAGGTTATGTCAACGGAAGACCCGTCACCAGATTACTGGTAGATGGAGGCGCTGCAGTTAACATCATGCCGTATGCCATGTACCGTAAGCTGGGAAAGGACGATGAAGACCTCACCAAGACGGACATGATGCTGAAGGATTTCGAAGGCAACGTGTCACCCGCCCGCGGAGCGCTCTGCGTCGACCTCACCATCGGCAGTAAGACCCTCCCTACCACCTTTTTCGTTATTAATGGCAAGGGTTCCTACAATATGCTGCTTGGTCGCGACTGGATACACGCAAACTGCTGTGTCCCATCTACAATGCATCAATGCCTTGTGCAATGGGTCGGCGACAGTATAGAGATAGTCGCTGCCGATTCCGTCTACAGCGTTGCAGCGGCCGACACGCAACAGTGGAGCTGCGAGCACGTCAAGTGTATATCTGGCAGGACTTGGGACACTAACTTCCTGAAAGTGTCCGATTTTGGTCTACAGCTGATCCAAGCAGTTGGCTCTGAAGATTCGGAATAAATGGATCAGCTCGTCCGAGAAGATGGGAAGCTTGGGCATGGGTTTACGTCGGCCGATTTATTAGAGATGGTAGATTTGGGAGATAGCAGCAAATCAAGGCCGACGTACATTAGTGCCAATTTGGATCCTGAGTACAAATGTAAATTGATAAGTTTATTAAAGGAGTTCAAGGATTGCTTTGCTTGGGAATACCATGAGATGCCAGGACTAGACCGGTCTATTGTTGAACACCGGTTACCTATAAAATCAGGATATCGGCCATATCTGCAGCCTGCACGACGATGTAACCCCAAGATGCTACCTGACATAAAGGCCGAGATTACAAAGTTGATTGAGGCAGGATTTATTCGGCAGTGCCGCTACGCCGAATGGATTTCTAACATTGTGCCTGTATACAAAAAGAATGGAAAATTGCGTGTGTGCATCGATTTCAGGAACTTAAATCAGGCTACACCGATGGATGGATATCCGATGCCGACGGCCGATATCTTGGTGGATGCTGCCGCAGGCCACAAAGTCATAAGTTTCATGGATGGAAATGCCGGGTACAATCAGATACTAATGGCCGAGGAAGATATTTCAAAAATGGCTTTTAGGTGCCCAGGTCATCTTGGTTTATTTGAATGGGTGGTTATGACTTTCGGGTTGAAGAACGCCGGCGCTACATATCAACAGGCCATGAACTACATCTTCCACAAGCTCATTGGTTCATCGGTGGAAATTTATATAGATGACATCGTGGTCAAGTCAAAAGGTCACCAAGATCATCTGGCCGATTTACAGGAAGTCCTGGAGTGCACAAGGAAACATGGGCTGAAGATGAACCCAAAGAAGTGTGCATTTGGTGTATCGGCCGGGCAATTCTTAGGATTTATGGTCCATGAGAGCGGGATAGAAGTCAACCGCAAGACCATAGACGCCATCAACAAAGTGGTGGCCCCACAAAATAAAACTGAACTACAGTCCCTCATCGGCAAGGTCAATTTCATCAGAAGATTCATATCCAATCTGTTAGGACGTATTCAGGCTTTTACCCCTCTGTTGAAATTAAAGCCCGACCAGGAATTCATATGGGGAGAAGGACAGCGCAAGGCGCTGGAGAATATCAAGCAGTATCTGGTTTCACCTCTGGTATTAGTTCCACCACAGCCTGGTAAGCCGTTCAAGTTATATTTATCGGCTGATAAACAGGCTATTGGATCGGCGTTGGTATAGGAGTTTGAGGGGAAGGAACGAGTGGTATACTACGTCAGCAGAAGACTTTTAGACGCCGAAACAAGATATTCCTCGGTGGAGCGGCTATGCTTGTGCTTGTACTTTTCATGTACTAAGCTCAGGCACTATTTGCTATTGGCAGAATGCATAGTCGTGTGCAAGGATGATGTGGTGAAGTATATGCTATCATTGCCGATTTTGAAAGGGCGGATTGGAAAATGGGTCCTGGCTTTGTCAGAATTCGATTTAAGGTACAAATCGGCCAAAGCCATCAAAGGTCAAGTGATGGCCGATTTCGTAGTTCAGCATTGTGGACCAGAAATCGCCACCGTTGAACCAGTTCCATGGACTCTATATTTTGACGGTTCTTCGTGTGGGGTCGGATCAGGAATCGGCATTGTTCTTGTGTCGCCTCAGGGGGCAAGTTATGACTTCTCTCTGCTGATAGAAGCCTCTGCAACTAATAACCAGGCGGAATATTGAGCTGTTCTAAAAGGCATCCAATTATTAAGGGAAGTCAGAGCTGATGCAGTCGAAATTTTTGGGGATTCCATGCTCATTGTGGATCAGTTGACGGGGCGATCTGAGTGCAAGGATGATATCTTGAGGATTTATTATCAGGATTGTCTTCAACTTTTAAAAGAGTTCAAGTCTGCAATAATTGAGCATATCCCCAGGAATTATAATGAAGAAGCCAACAGACTGGCCCAACATGCTTCTGGGTATCGGCCGATTCAGGGAGCGATGACGCTAGAGCTCGCGGCCGATGACTGGCGAAAGGAGATCGCCGATTACTTGAGAAATCCATCCTAAAAGGTGGATCGGCGAACGCGTTTTCAGGCTACAAAATATGTGTTGCTTGAAGATGATTTATTTTATCGGAAGATTGATGGAGTTCTTCTCAAATGCCTGGGAATAGAAGAGGCAAAGGTTCTGATGGGAGAAATCCATGAAGGCGTGTGTGGAGCTCATCAATCGGCTCACAAAATGAAATGGATGATCAGGAACAATGGATATTACTGGCCGACCATCCTTGAAGATTGTTTCAGGTACTACAAAGGATGCCAAGACTGTCAGAGGTTTGGCAATGTGCAGCGCGCGCCAGCATCGGCTATGAATCCAATAATTAAGCCGTGGCCGTTCAGAGGTTGGGGAATAGATCTCATCGGACAGATTCATCCTCCATCTAGCAAAGGGCATAAGTTCATATTGGTGGCTACAGATTATTTTACTAAGTGGGTGGAGGCAGTTCCTTTGAGGAACGTGACATCAGCCGATATGATTGAATTTGTTAAAAGCCATATTATATATCGATTTGGTATTCCTCAAACCATCACAACTGATCAAGGGACAATGTTCACTTCTGGAGAATTCGGAGAGTTCGCCGCCGATATGGGGATTAAATTATTAAATTCTTCTCCATACTATGCTCAAGCCAATGGCCAAGCAGAATCGTCTAACAAAGGGATAATCAAGCTAATCAAGAGGAAGATAGAAGAGCAACCCAAGAAGTGGCATATGTCTTTGGCTGAATCTTTATGGGCATACAGGATGGCTTGTCATGGAGCCACTAAAATATCCCCTTATCATTTGGTTTATGGTCATGAGGCGGTCTTGCCATGGGAGATAAGGACAGGGTCAAGACGTGTATCGTTACAGGATCAGTTAATGGCCGATGACTATTCCTTTCTCATGAAAGATGAACTTGACGATTCGGCGGGTTTACGGTTGAGAGCCCTGATTAGTATAGAAGAAAATAAGAAAAGGGTGGCCAGATGGTATGACAAAAAGGTCAAAGTTAAGCAGTTCTCTCAAGGAGATTTGGTATGGAAGTTGGTGCTGCCGATAGGATCTAAAGATCCCAAATTCGGTAAATGGTCACCCACTTGGGAAGGGCCGTATAGAATCGGCCGATGTGCCCCTGGGAATGCATATATTCTGGAGACAATCGAAGGGGAGGAATTCCCAAGAGCTTTAAACGCGCGATATCTGAAGAGGTACTATCCAAGCATTTGGGTAGATACATAACTTGCAGCAAAATATGTCAAGATAATATGGCCGATTTCTCATCGGTTTTTGTCTACACATCTGGTGAAGGAAACATTGGGATACATTATTTAATGGAAATTACAGATTACATGGCTGACATGGTACAAGTCGCCCTTAGAATAATTTTATTATTAAAATACTGGTGTGTCTACTGATTATGCCTACGCTGGATTTCTCTCTTGATGCGACCCAGTTTTATCATAAGGGTGAGCCTTTTCTCTTTCGGGTCCTCTGCAGCGGCTCCAGTTTCAGCTTGGTTGCAGAGTTCTTTCAGCAGGCGGGTCTTCTCCTCTTCCAGATCTTCCATAGCGACTTCAGTTTTGGCTTTACAAGGAAGTGAAGAACTTTTTTCGGAAGATGGTCTCTTGCGGACCAAAAGATGGGCATTTATGAGGTCCGAATATTCCTGGACAGCGGCAGGGACATGATCTCTGAGTTCCTCAGCATGAGTTCTTATCAGATTTCTGTCTGCCTGTGATAATGGCTCTTCTGAATGCATGATTTCTATCGCTCGTTCTAGACCAGGGCTGAGACGGTTTGGCTAAACAGAGATAAAAAGAGTTACCCAGTATCGGAGCGATTGAGATACTTAAGAGAAAGGCAGAGGGGGAGTTCATACCTGGTTGACAGAGGAAGAGGATGAGGAGGACGAACAAGACATCTTGCCGTTTAGTTTGGGACAGTAAAAGAAGGAGAGGAGATAAGTAATGCGTGTGCCTCTAGAGATGGTGAACGGTCTGCGTATAAATAAAGAGGAGGTAGATGGATGGTGAGACACGTCCTATCGGAGTAAATGCATACATAAATGCAAAGCAGACTGAAGGAGCAGTTCAAAACCAAATCGGCGCAGTGACATTAAAGGAGCAATAATGTTTAACATATTAAAGGAGCAAGCGGTGAAAGGAAATCGGCCGATTCTAATGGTAAGACTGTTACCTCTTTGAAGCGAATCTCTCTTGCCTGCACCGGTGGAAGTGTTTCCCTTGTCTCAGGGACTGGTACATTTGGTTCGTCGGAAGAAGAAGATTCGATGGTTATTAGCGCTCCGCTTGGACCAGCTTCTTGAAAAAGACATGAAAGAAGATTCCCGTGAAAATGCTATGGGAAATTGAAATAAGATAGTGACAGAAATTTGCCATGCCTCTGTGGGCCTCCCGGCCGATGCCTGTTGTGGAGTTATAATCGGCGTGCCCAAATCGGCCTGGATCAAAATTGGTTAAATTTCTGAATGTTAAGGATTCAAGGTAAGAGATCGTGTACCTCGGCGACAGGAGCTGCTGGAATCTCGGTCCCCACTTGAGACGTGGCCGATAGTTGCGGAGACTGCGGTGGGATAACTTGTGCAGCCTGGCAGAGGAATAGAATTGATGTCAGTAGAAGATTTGGAGAATATACGAGATAAATAAGATTACCTGAACAGCTTCTACTAATAGTGATGCTGCAGCAGCCCCGACTTCAGCGGTGACTTGGGGATCGGCCATCTCGACAACCGGCAGGGGCAAAGGACCTGGAGTCTCGGCAGGTGTCACCTCTACTTGGTCGGCCGATCCAACGCGGGGAGTCTCGGCCGATACCACTGCCATCTGGCTGGCCGATCCGATGCGGGAGACTTCAGCCGATGCTATTGCCGTTTGATCGGCCGATCCAATGCGAGCTCGCACCCGACGGCTGGTTATCTTTGATGTTGGCCTTTTTGGTGCTCGCCTTGATCGGCCGGTGGAGATATCTCTGACAGTTGGGGCATGGAAGCCGATAAGTGGATACGGCGTGTAATGGTGATGGCTATCAGGCCGGCCGCTTCGGCTCCGCATCGGGGGAACATGGCTTTCAGACTGAAGAGATGAACATGAGTTAACAACAAGATGATAATATAACATTGGAATCGGCTAAGGAAAAAGGACATACCGCTGCATTTGGGTCGATGTTCTCTGGGTCCAGAATGTTGCAGTAAGATGATGGAGATTTACAGAAGAGGTGCTGCTTCCATTCTGCCCACCATAATTTAAACTGCTGGGTGGCGAAAGAGGCAACCGACCAACCATTCAAATCAATGGTACTGGAGTCGGGTACTAGATCACACAGCCGGCTGTAATCAAGACTTGAGGTTAGTCCATCTCTGAATTTTGCCTGGCCAGCGAAATAGATCCAAATCGGCAGTTGGCCAAAACCCAGTTGCCTTGCCGCAGCCGATGGACTGTAGAATTCATAGGTGGATGAATCCTTTCCTGAGAAGAAGTTGGCCGGCAGAATCCCCGGCTTGATCAAGACGTCCATTAACTCTCTGTCAAAGGTGTGAGTGGAGAAATCAAAGCATGCGGGCAATTCGAAAATCGGCTCTACTGCCTGATATGGGTGCCAGCTGATCATCTCTTCACTAAGGCCATTGTAGAAGATTCTGAAGTATTCAGCTGTGCGGGTGGCAGTGAATTGGCAGTCGGGAAAGGCCGATACCGCTTCTCCAAAAGATCTGCAGTGGCGACGGACCGATGGATTCTCCTCTGACTCGATGTTGGGAAAGGTCTTTGTCTCTATCCGCTGCTGAGAAACCTTGCTCATGTGTAAGTTGAGCCAGAGGGTGATGAACCACCAAGGACCGCCTGGGTTCCCTATCGGCTCCCCCTTCGACAGCTTGACGCCGATTTGGTGCATCAGATGGTACGCCGATCCCAGCAAATGTTTTCCAAGGGGGATGGCCGATCCTTGTGAAAGGGCCTCTGACAAAGCTTGAGTGTTGGAAGAGGGACCGACCGCTCTGCCACAGAAGAAATGCTTCTCCAGCCACATCATCAAGAAGGCAGTATGCTCCCTCTGCGAGACTGTCCCGGTCTTCATATTTTTACTGATGTAACCTTTCCACCCACCGATTCCTTTGGTCTCCAGCCGATGAGATGGCTTGAACAGATAATTGAAAGTGGTATCGGCGGAGGAAACATCAAGGCCGGTCAGCAGCAAAACATCGGCCAAGGTTGGGGTCATAGGTCCGTGTCCGAAAAGGAACGCGTTAAGTGCATCGGACCAGAAATAAGAGGCTGCCATAACCAGAGGTTCGTTCCTTTCCATCTGAGACAGGGATAAGTCTATGCACTGGCCGATTTTGAGTTCTTCCCACTGAACCTTCCAAGATCCGGCTACCCTCTGGTACCATTCTCTCCACCCGGATGTTTCATTTGGCCAGGATCTGAAAGTACCTACCCAATGATCTAAATCCATAGATGACTGCTTAAAAGGGATTCTATGGGTTTCTAAGCTGATCAGATCCGTTGGATCAGGGCTCCCCATAGGGCCCAAACAGATGAGGTCAGGGGATTCTGAAACAGGAATAGTGATTCGGTGCCTAAGTGCCTAAAAAAGGGAAAAAGGGAAGAAACTGAGAAAGGGGCTGGAAAATACTGAAGCAGTAAAAAGGCGAAAAAGGAAAAATTTCGAGCATTTACCTCTGGGATGGAGGCCATCGTCGCCGATGACACCGCTGGGGAAGCCGCCGATTGGGCCGCCGCCGCCGAAGGAGTAGCCGATGGAGCCTCTGTAGATGGAGTGGTCGCCGATGGAGACGCCATTGGGGGGGTCGGAAGCAGGCCGCGGATGAGATCGCCGGAAAGGGGGAAGCACTTGGAAATCGAAAGAGCTTGGAGGAAGACAAACAGTGATGCGACGGAAAAGAATGCTAGATTCGTGGGGAAGGATAGGCGGAGAAAGCCAGTACTTAAGAGAGATCAGGGAAGCGAGGGCAAAGATGGTATTTTTACCGCGCCGTCTACACGAGTTCCAGAGGAGCGGTCGTTTTGCGCGCCCGGTTCGAGGAAATTGCAATCATTGTGCCGCGGAACGGAAGGAGATTTTTACTGCGCCCATTTCGGAGGAAAGGATTAAAGAAAAGAGTTTCGAAGGAAAAGTTATATTTTACTCCGAAACTGGGGGGCATATGTTGACGCCAGATTTTGACACGTGTTGAATCGGCGTCAGGAGGAGAAGATTTGCCGATGCGGCAGATCTGAAGGCTACAGAAAGGAATCAGCCGATTGAAGTAACAATTGGAAATCGGCCGATTGGTGGCACAGCCTACGCCAACAGGATGGGATTATTTCAGAGGATCCTGGTCAAAAGTTGGTCAAAGGGGGCATGCTAAGTCGATCGGAGAGCAATTGAAGGAAATCCTGACTGGATTAGGGAACGGCGGCGGAAGACTCTGCGGGAGTCCGTTTCCTTTTTAAAGTTCGTATAGATATGGTAATTTAAATAAGGTTGTAACAAGTCGTGATCGACCAGGAGTCCTAGCTTTAGGGTATAAATAGGAGTCGTCAGGGTCTTGAAAAACATCAACACATCAATCAACAACAATACTTCTACTTTTCTAGCAATTTACTTTCAAGTCGGCGACTTCGCCAATATTTTCTTCTTCCACGAGTTCGTACGGATTGGCAGGGCTGCATCAACTTGATCTCCGGCCAATTGGTAGGTTCCGCTTATCGAGTAACATCCGAGCCTTAACTACGGGCGCATCGCTGTGGTTTCGTTTAGATTTATTCACCAGTTATCGATATTTACTAGAATTGCAAATTTTATTTGTTATTCTAGTATTATCACCAGTTATCCAGCTTGAGATCAGAGTAATCGGCTTCGTCATTGTTTTTCTTCGATTTATTATCATACAACCGATTAGATCTATTTCAAGTGTTGCCTTTGCAGTAATCGTCTAGATCGCTCCAGCAGTTTTCTTTACGATTACCACACGATCATCGGCTGATCCATAGCCGATCATCTCTACAGCAAATCGGCCGATTTGCTGCCGACACGCTCCTCAGGACAGATCGGAATCCCAGCCGATCGACGCGCCTGGAATTTAATACTCTATTTCCTTGTCAATCAACAGGTCAGATTGACTGGCACGCCGCGCGAACCGCACCAGGGCGATAACCCGAATAGGAGCTAAGCAGATTCTCCCAGGTCGTGTGTCCGACGCTGAAGACCATCGGCCGATTCCTACCCGGCCGATTTTAGTGCCAACAGAAACCGAGGGCTAAAACATAAATAAACCTTAGATCTAGGGTTTAGATTTCAAAACAGAGGGGATAGGGATGGTGTGTTCTATTTTAGAAAAAGACAGGGGCTAAAACAGAAGAAAAAGGGTCTATTTGTAAATACTTTTGAACTGCGGTGGAGCGCGGGTTGATTTCGGTAAAACATAGGGGCTAACTTGGAAAAGGGTCTACGGTTGACCGGCACGGGGTTGTTTGACCCCGATCTAGATCTAATCTAGACCGTGGGATCTAGATCGGACGGTTGCGCGGGGCTGGGGCGGCCCGACGGCAGTGCTAGTGCGGCGGGGCGGCAGGGCACGGCGGCGGGCTCACCGGAGAATCGCGTAAACGCGGTTCTGGCCACAATTTTAGCTCGGGTTTGGTCTGGGAGAAAGAGAGCGAGAAGGGGAAAGCGGCTAGGGGCTCGGGATAGGGCATCGCGGGCCGGGGAAGGCGGACGGCGGCGAGGCACGTCACGGTGGCGACGGCGAGTGATTGCGCGCATGAGGAGGCATGGGATAGGGGGCGGGAAGGCCGGTGGCGATGCTTACCACCGCACGAAGCTCTTGCCGAACTTGCTTGATGGCGGAAGGCGGCGGCGCGTCGGTGAAACTGAGCTTGATGGAGGCGGCAGCGCGAGTGAGCTACGGTTTTGCGAGGGCGAGGGCAGCGGCTGCGGGTTGAGGTGGGATCAAGGGCGCGGGGCGGCGCCTATTTATGAGGCCGAGGGGGGCCTCGACATGCGGGCCCAGGGGTGGCTCGGGGGGCGGCGTGCCGCGGCCGGACTCGGGATCGAACCAAAGTCTGACTCGAGGTAGGGGGTGAACCCGACGGGCGGAGCCCGCCTGGCGGTGAGAGAGCGGAAGGGGAGGAGCGAGGGGGCGTCGGTTTGGGCCGCTGGGCCGGGTAAGGGAGGTGGAGCGGCTGGCTGGGCTGAGCTGCGGTGGAGGAAGGAAGGGAAAAGAAGGTTGGGCCGGCTGGGCCGCGCAGGAGAAAAGAAAAGAAAGGGTGAGCTGGGCCGGGCATGGAGGAGAAAGAGGGAGAGAGAGAAAAAAAGAAATGCCTTCAAATGCATTTGAATTTGAATTTGAAATTTAAATTCAAATGAAAGATAAGCCATAAAACAATGCAATGCAGCATGAAATGCACAAGACCTATATTTCCTTATATTTCTTTTTGTGGCTAAGTAAATTATTGTTAATTCACGATAAATGTTCTAAAATCAAAAGAAATTGAATAAAAACCTTATGGATCCTCCAAAAATCTAGCAAAATTTATTTAGGTTCCTGATTTGAAATTTATGGTGTTACAGCCCGTTCCTCGCATCACTGAAGTGGAAGAGGGCAGCACAGAGCTAGTTGAGTACAGCCATACGGCTGAGACCTCGCCGGATCGCCAAGTCTACATGGCTTCCCACCGCAACCCAGAGGGCGACGAGCCAGGTCCAGAGTACGACGCCGAACTGCTCGCGAACGTACCCGCCGATGAACATATGAGGATCCGGCGGTTGAAGAACGCCAAGCGCGCCAAGCGTAGGCGGAACACGGAAAACAGCGCACGCTACCCGAAGTACCGCTGGAACCTCAACAACACCTTCACAGCGGCCGAAGATTGGGAGTACCGCACCCCGATCGGTGCCATTGCAGAGGCAGCGCTCCTAGTTCAACAACTGCCGCCAAACCCCCAGGTGCGAAGGCTGCGGTATTTGACCTAGCGCGCGCTCGTGCAACTCGATGAGTAAAATCCAATGTCTTCGACACGGAACACTCTCTCGAGATTCGAACATCACGGTGACTCTGCACAGGTCAGTCGCATCCCCGGAGGTGGACTCAGACCCCGGGGAGGCGACAACCACTAGCGCAACTAGGATAATTAGGGCGGTCATGGCTATCGACAAGGCCAGCAGTCTGCGTGTGGCAACATCGACCAAGAGGTGCAACAACCTCCGCGACCACTTCGCAGCCAGCACACTGCAAGGCCTCAGGGCGAAGCCCAGCCTGAGGCCGGCCTACAGAACACCCCTACGGCTGATCTAAGGTAGAAGATCAATGATGGTTGCGACACGCAGCGCGTCATTGAGGCAGGGAGAAGGGAACGACCAGACAGATACCACGATGCTTACGATAATGACCATTTCCCCGCGTTCACCTCCAACATCACTGATCGTTCCTGCCGCAAGGACTTCAAACCAGTTGGCATCCCCAAGTACGACCGCAAGCAAGACCCACGCTAGTGGATTCGCTGCTACTCTGTCACCATCGAGGTGTCAGGTGGATCCAACTCCACCAAAGAGCTCTACTTCCCGATAGCCATGGAATCCGCGCCTCTCACTTGGCTTGAGAGTCTAAATCCAAACTCCATCGACTCCTGGGAGGATCTCAAGGGTGTAACACCCTAGGTGTTTAGAACCCTAAGCAAGAAAATCGAAACATAGCATCACGAATAATAACCCAGAATCATTGAAACAATACATCTAATTATGTGTGTGCATATGCATGTGTATGAATGTGTATGAGCATGGGTATGTATGTGTGTATGTGAGATTTTTCCTTTTGTGTTTATAATCTTTCATGCTCCACTTTTCATGAAAAAGGTAGCATAAAAACACACTCATATTTTAGTACTTACAACTTGTACTTCAAACACCATTTGCAAATTCAAAATTTAACACAAGAAATGACTAGTAATTCAAATCCTAGTAGTCTTGAATTTATAATAACTTTTAAACCGTGGCTCAAATGAACTTTTGGCTAAAACAAAAGTTGTAGATTTTCAAATTCCCTACAACTTCTATGTTCATAGTTTTTCAAGTTTCTGTTTGAAATTTTTAGAAAATTTAATTTGAACCCCGGCCCTTTTCTCTCTTCCTCCCTCTCTCTTCTCTCCCCTCCCCTGCTTTGCTCCGGCTAGCAGAGAAGCACCGCCACGCGGCAGGGCATCCCTGCGCCGGCGAGCCGCGCCAAGGCGCGATCACCAATGGGCCCTGACCAGCCATCGACCGGTCCTACTGCCCGCGATTTGCCCTGCCCAGTATCCCGCCCCTGCCAGCTTGCGCGCGCCACGCGGCCGTCGATTCCCGACGGCCGAGCCATGAAGCGCCGGCGACGCTGCGCCCTTGTCCCGGCCGCGCTGCCGCCGGTCCACTCGCGCCAAGCCCCTCCTCCCCCTTCGCGCCTATAAAAGGGCTACACCGTGCCCCTGCTCACACGCACCCTAGTACCACCACAACCGCGCCATTAGTGCCGCCACTCGACCTCACCGTCGAGCCCCTATGTCCGCTTCTCCTCCACCCAAACCGAGGCTCTAAACGAGTCACCCTCGACCTGCTGGTTCTCCCTGACTTCCCCACGCCACCCTCCCTTGCCGGAACACCGCCGCCCACCGCGCGCATCTCGCTGAAGCTTTTGCTCACCGCCGGCAGCCCAACTCCGGCCACCCCAGCCCCAACCGAGCACACCAACAAGTTTTCCTCGACCTCCTCATGCTCCCCCACCCCGACAAATGCAAACTAAAATTTGTTGTGACCCTCTTGATGAACCCGACAATTTTTGCATAGATGGATGACTAGTTACAAACTAAAACTTGATATAAAATTAATCTTGTTTTAAAAAGCCCATAAATGTATCACTTGATCTGGAACAATAATGTGAATGAATTTTGGACTGTAAGCTAGTCTCTGCTTGTTAAGACTAGTGTAAAAATTTCAAGGCCAGATCATGTCTCTACGAGTAGTTTTTGCGGGAGCTTTTTTGATGTGCTATTTTGCTAGAGTTATTTGTTCATGCTGTTCTACTGATATTTTAAGGTTGAAACTTTTACAGTAGAGTAACCTTGATGCATAAATGCTATGGACAAAGTTTGGAACTTTTTACTTTTGTCTAACTTGCTCATATATTTTTAGTTAAGGAAAACTACATTAAATCAAAGTAACTAGTTCTGGTGCTTAGAAAAAAAATAAGAAATTTTAACCAGAGACTAACTTTGAGTAGTTTATCATGTTGGAAAAGTTTTGAGACACAGAAACTTTGTGGAACTACCTGTAGAAACAAATCATGATTAATGTAGATGTATCTTGACTTATTTTTTATGCTCTGAATCTTGCACACTAAAACCTGAAAAATTTACAATAGACTCACCATAAGTTTAGGAGTACTCGGTAAAATATTGAGCACCAGTTGTTGCATGGTTTGGTCTGTATAAATAGATCTTGATCCTAGCAGTAGCTGTTTAATGTATTTTTCATGATTAATCTACTAAATGAAATTGACTGGAAATATCACATTGAGTTTATACTTAAGTAATGTGCTCTGCATAAAAATTTCAAGCAAAGAAACTGTCTCTACGGGTAGTTTTGATTAATCCATGCTTACTTTTGAAAATGGCCATTTATGAAATGACAAAACCACTCACTTTCCTAATGAAGTTAGTTAATCCAGATAAGTACTCGATATGTGACTGCCCAGGGAAAGGAAAATGCAGTGCTTTACAACTTAACTTGAGTTTGTTGAATTACAACTTTACAGTGAAATAGTTATTTATCTTGCACCATTAAAACCACTCATACATATGTATTCATATAGAATTGACGACTCTCGCCGACGGGACCTACAAGCTGGTGCCAGAGTCCGAGAATGAGCAGCGTGAAGCTCAAGTTAATCTAACTGAAGTTGCTGAAGACATGAACCAAAGTTTGAAAGCGGCCACGGCTACTTTTGTTCAGGAAGGCAAGCCCCGAAGCATAACCCCTACTTTTAAACTTCTGCCACTTTTATTTATATATATGGTATTGTGCATTAAGTTTGTAGGAGTTGATTGAAACCCTAGTTGCATAATCCTACTACCTATGATATGAACACTAGTCTGTGTTGGTCGCTAGCTTGCCATGCTAATAGGACTTTGGTAAAAGTTGAGTGATTTCTTGTCACTCGCGAGATATAGGAGTGCTTGTTTTACTTATGCTGGAATCATAAGGTCGACGGATGGGGCTATGTTACGATATTCCTGTTAATTATTGAGGCCCCGTCTGTTTAGCGGAAATGCTAAGGTCATGGTGTGTGGTAGTGGTGGTTAAAATTTTGAACGTACTAACCACATGCCGAGAATATGGTAATCGGTAAGCTTAAGTACCTGATTGAACCGGTGCGTGGACATACCTCCGACCATCTTGACATCGTTCCCATGGGCACATGGTGAGTGCAAGAGCAGCCACGGCCCGGCTTCGTTCCATGGTTTGTGGACCTCTGTACTCGAGGACGGTGGCCCTGATCCATGAAACGGGAATAAAGGGGAAAAGTTGCATGTGTGACTCTATGAGTAACCACGTGATGTGTGTTTAGGTTTCCCTTGCAAGGTTAAGAAATTTGATTTGAATCATCCGTTTCTCGTGGCCATTGAGACTGCTTAACCCTTTTACCACATAGAGTAAGAAGGGGAACAATGATGATGATTAATCTGGTTGGATGCTCAGTTAATTATTTTCCACCATGTGTGTTTTGGATAGCTGCTTACCTAGAATGGTTAATCAACGAGAACTTGATGCTAAAACTTGAAACCAAGGACTCACTCTTAGATGCTTTTTGGCAGAAACAACCCTCACCACAAAGCCTTTCATGTCTAGGAGTCGGCTAAGTATATACCACTAGTTGGGTCTTACTAGTCATGTACGGGCTTCATCATGATATCTTGTGTCCTCATCGTTTATTTTCCGCTGCACTATTAAACTCTGAAAGTACTTGTTTATGCATGAATTCAAACTTTGTTTGTAATAATAATTCTTGTTGAACTCTATGATGTAAAATTTGTGGATTGTTGTAATCTCTAGCCTCACCTTCGTGTGGGTTGTATGTATGCATTATTTTGATCGAAATTCCAGTTGTTGCATCGGGATGTTACCCGACAGACTGTCGATTTACTCCATTTTAAGTGCGTGTTAGCCTGGATTGCCTCTATGGTAATGGTTAGTGCACTTAAGCCGGATTAATTCGGGCAGTTCTACCACAAAGAGGGCCTTCATCGACAACTTTCGGGGATCCATGATCCGAACAATACTCATCATGACTTGTCCTAGGTTAAGTAGGAGATGAACAGACCCTGAGGTCCTACACTCGGCGCTTCTTTGAGATGCGAGCCACCATCGCGAACATCACTGAGGAGGACGTCATCCACTGCTTCCAGAATGGTTTTTCCTCGAAGCACACATACCACGACTTCGGACGCAACCACCCGACTACTGCTGTGGAACACCGCGACATGAAGGCACGGTGGGCCGACAAAGAGGATGAGGAGAACGAGTGCTTCCCCAAGGGCTACAACAACAAGCAGGGCAACAACAACAACCACTCCAACAAAGGCTAGCGGAACAACTCGAGAAACCCCCGAAAACGCAAGCCAGACCACGAAGTCGCAGCTATTGAGCGCAATCCGCGGGAGCGCAATCTGCGGGGCAAGAAGTAGGGGAACAATCAAACTCAGTTTGAGAAAGTCCTACACAAGCAATGCCTGATGCACCTGAAGTCCAAGCATTCGCTCTTCGAGTGCGTCAGCCTCTGCAAGTCACTAAACGCTCCACTCCTGATCAAGACGACAAGTGGAAGGATCAGGAGGACGACAACGAGGGTGACAAGTCAGGGGCCAAAGATTTCCAAGATCCAAAGAATGTTGTCAACGTCATCTTTAGTGGAGACAGCGGCTTCCCCTTGAAGCGTGCATAGAAGCTAACTCTGGGCGAGATCCTCTCTGTTGAGCCGACCATACAAAAACCTCTGAGATATAGTGAGGTCCCAATCTCCTTCTCCAGGGAGGACCAGTGGACCAGCTTCTCTGAGCTGGGAAAATTCCCGCTTGTCCTAGATCCTGTGGTGGCAGGCTCATAGTTCACCCGAGTACTCATCGACGGTGGGAGCAGCCTCAACCTGCTCTTCGCGAGTACGTAGAAGAAGATGGGGTTGGACATCACCAAGATGCTCACCCCCAGCAAGAATCCATTCTACAGTATCATCCCCGGGAACACGGCTACACCACTCGGTTCGGTGGTCCTGCCAGTTACCTTTGGGACAAAAGGCAACTATCGCACCGAGTACATCAAGTTCGAGGTGGCCGACTTCGAGTCGTCATACCACACCATCCTCGACAGACCGGCTCTAGCCAAGTTCATGGCCGTACCCACTACGTCTACCTACTACTCAAGATGCCAGGCAAGACAGGGGTCCTCACATTCCGCGGCGACTTGAAGAAGTCATATGACTGCGACCAAGAGGCAATCGAGTACGCTGCGACATCACACGTGCCAGAATCTTCGGCAGAAGTCTTCGCGGCCGCATAGAAGTTCGCCGACACAGAGATGGAGGTCTCCAATTAGAGAACCAGCCAATCCAGGGTGAAACCCAACCCCAGCGACGTCGGCATCAAGACCATCCAGCTGTGAGAAGGCGACCCATCCAAGACATCTTTGATCGAAGGCGGCTTGAGCGACAAATAGGAAGCGCTCTCATCAATTTTCTTAGGGCCCAAGGAGCTGACTGAGCATTGCCTGAAAGTTGACCCCAAAGCCACTCCGAAGAAGCAATGACTACGACGTTTCATTCCAGACAAGAGGGAGGCCATCAAGAAGGAGTTAGCAAAACTACTCGCGGCTAGTTTTATTAAAGAAGTATACCACCCAGAGTGGCTAGCTAACCCTGTACTAGTTTTAAAAAGAATAATAATGAATGGAGGATGTGTGTGGATTACACTGATATCAATAGACACTGCCCGAAGGACCCCTTCGCGCTCCCACGCATCGACCAAGTCATTGACTCCACGGCTAGCTGTGTCCTGCTCTCTTTCCTTGATTGCTACTCAGGCTACCATCAGATTGCCTTCAAGAAAGAAGATTAGATCAAGACGGCGTTCATCACCCTGTTCGGTGCATACGCCTACACAACTATGTCCTTTGGGCTGAAGAACGCAGGAGCCACCTATCAGGGGGCTATCCAATTATGCCTTGCTGACCAGCTACATCGCAATGTGGAAGCCTACATGGACGACGTGGTCATCAAGACCAGAACCCACGATGAGTTCATTTCCGACCTTGAAGAAACCTTCAGCGGCCTATGCAAGTTCCAGTGGAAGCTCAACCCGACTAAGTGCATCTTCGGTGTACCGTAGCGAAAACTACTCAGTTTCATCGTCAGTCACCGAGGAATTGAAGCAAACCTGGAGAAGATCACCGCCATTACGGACATGGGGGTTCCACGGATGATCAAGGATGTCCAGTAGCTCACAGGCTGTATGGCAGCCCTGAACAGATTCATCTCGCAACTTGGAGAGCGGGGATCACCCTTTTTAAGTTGCTAAAATGACAGGACAAGATCCATTGGATAAGGGAGGCGGAGCAGGCTCTGGAAGACCTCAAGCATCATCTGCAGTCGCCCCCCATCCTCACAGCTCCACAACCAGGTGAGAACTTGCTACTCTACATCGCCGCGACTACTCACATCATCAGCATGGCAATAGTGGTGGAACGCCAGGAGGAAGGCCATGCCTTCGGTGTGCAGCGGCCAGTCTACTTGGTCAGCGAAGTCCTTTCTAAATCCAAGGTTCATTACTCGTCAATTCAGAAACTACTCTACGCTATACTAATCACCTCCAGGAAGCTTCGCCACTACTTCGATGAATACAAGATCTCAGTTGTCACTGATTTCCCATTGACGGATATACTCCATAACCGGGACACCGCTGGACGTATCTCCAAGTGGACAGTAGAACTGGGGGCTCATACTCTCGATTTCAAGCCTCCTATCGCCATCAAGTCGCAAGCACTAGTCAATTTTATGGCAGAATGGTGAGAAAACGATGTGGAAGCTCCAGCCAACCTGCCAGAGCATTGAGTGACGTACTTCGACGGTTCACTAAGCTCGGAGACGGTGGCGCTGGAGTACTATTCATCAGTCCAATAGGAGAACAACTCATGTATGTATTCCAGATATTATTTGAGGTCTCAAACAACGAAGCCGAGTATGAGGCACTACTGCACAGGCTACGCCTGGCAGTCTCTCTAGGCATCAAGCGACTACTTGTCTACGGCGACTCCTTGCTGGTGGTCCAACAAGTCAACAAGGAGTGGGATATCAACAAGGACACCATGGATGCGTACGTCGTAGAGATACGCAAGCTCAAGAACAAGTTCTCAGGCCTTGAAATTTATCATGTAATTCGCAACAACAACATGGGGGCGAATGTGCTCTCTAAGCTAGGCTCCGATTGAGCAAATGTCTCCCCAGGAGTTTTTGTCCACAAGCTGCATCACCCATCCATCAAGATACCAGATCAAAGCACCATTGTTCAGGGTCCAACAGAACCCGACCGAGAGGTCATGATGACCGAGGTTGACTGGTGGGTGACTTTTATCGACTTCATCAAGGAGCACAAACTACCCCTTGGTGTCGACAAGAAGAGCGCCGAGGCTGCACGCATCTTAAGGCAGAGCAAAGGGTACGTTCTGGTCGGAGACAACCTATACAAGCATGGATCAGCATGAGGCATACTCATGAAGTGTGTCCGCGTGGAGGAAGGCAAAGAAATACGCCAGGAGATCCACGAAGGCACGTGTGGGAACCTTGCTGCTTCTCGTACACTGGTCGGGAAGTCTTTCAGATCTGGGTTCTACTGGCCGACGGCTTTGGCAGACGCCGAACAACTTGTCCGCTGGTGTACCAACTAACAATTTTTCAGCAGGCAGCCCCACGTTCCAGCTCAAAATCTCATCACCATACCACCTTCATAGCCGTTCGCATGCTGGGGCCTGGACATGATAGGGCCCTTGACAACTACGCAAGGAGGTTTTTCTCACGTGTTGGTGGCCATCGACAAGTTTACGAAGTGGATCGAGTACAAGCCAATTACAAAGCTCTCTGGAAATTGAGTGGTCAGCTTCATCTGTGACATCCTGCACCGATTCGGCTTCCCCAACACTATCATCATGGATCTGGGATCCAATTTCCACTCGCACAAATTCTGGGAATTCTGCAAGCACAGCGCCATTGAGGTCAAGTATGTCTTAGTGGCTCACCCGCGGGCCAACGGCCAGGTTGAGCGCGCCAACGGCATGATCCTTGCTGGACTGAAGAAAAGACTCTACGACGAGACTAGCAAAAAGGGCGGCAAGTAGATCCATGAGATCTCATCAGTAGTCTAGGAGCTTCGCGCACAACCAAGCAAAGCCACAGGACAGTCACCTTTCTTCCTCGTCTATGGGTCCGAAGCCATACTACCGACTGATGTCATGTGGCAATCTCCACGACTGGAGTTTACGAAGAAGGCGAGGCCGATGATGCAAGACATCTCGAACTTGACTCAGCAGAAGAAGTGAGATGCAATATCCTGCTCCAATCGGTCCGCTACTTACAAGGCGTTCGTCATTACCACGACAGGAACGTTTAAGAAAGATCCTTCAATGTTGGAGATTTGGTTTGTCGCCACATCCAGGATGAAACTAGGCTGCACAAGCTCAACTCGCGATGGGAGGGGCCTTTCATCGTGCTCAAGGTTACAAGACCAGGGTCGTATCGCTTACAATACCCTAATGGCCAGGAGGTCCCAAACTCCTGGAATATCGAGCACCTACGCCGTTTCTACAATTAGATAACTTGTATCAAAAGTTGTCAGCTAGCGCAACATCTTGTCATCAATAAAGAATTGATCCAGTCCCAAAACAACTACTTTTTCTTTAGCTACATTGAAAGAATTCGGGGGCTGCAGTCACGAGTACTACCAATAAGCTAACTACGATAAGTCTTCAATTACACTCGGGGGCTACGCCATGAGTACTTTTTGACACGACTACTTCGCAACGGCCCTACGGGTCACCAAGCACTAAGTACTTGCAAACACTATCGACTACTTCGAGTACTACATAGTTCACCAGAACTAATGGCTCTTAGTTACTACGATATAGTTGGAGAGGATTGTACGCCTACAAAACAATCTAGGACATCGCACAACGCGATTTCACCCTAGTTTGTCTACATCCCTATTTGGGTTTAACTTTTGAATGCACAACCATTGACTACCTCCAGAGGCGTTGCCTTTTGGGGAGCTCTATATGGGCGTCTCTACTATTTCTAAGTCCTACAGTTTTTGGTCCTACTCTACGAGTCAGAACACCGAACACATCAACAGGCAAGCATCTAGTACATATATTTACAGTTGTACATAGCTACGACAGAATATTCAATGTTTGCACATCTGAACCTATTCTTGCTCTAAGCTATCAACTAGCTTCTGGACTACCAGCTTCACCTCTTCAACAATTTCCTTGAACAGATCTTCGGTGCATCTGCAGACATCCCAGTCGCTAGCGGCTCCAGGTTGGCCTTGGGCCAATAGGACTTGAAGAGTCCTAGGATGTGCTGCACGTAGGTCCTGGTGGTCTCTAATACATAACTAGAAATTTTATGAGGGATTTCGCGAAGTCACTCCAATAGCGTCCTGTTGCTCACCACCCCTTCTTCTGGCGGATCCACCATGATAACCACAACCTGGGTAGCACCCTTGAGCTCTTCAAGTTCCCTCTTGTTTTGCTCTTTTGCAGTGATCAACTCCCTGATCTGTATCATACACTCCACGAGTTGTACATCTGCATCTTGGAGGGCTTGAATCAACTTCTCCACGTCATCTGAATGATGGTACAAAGGATTCTTCAAGTTAGTGATCTCGTCAACCTTATTTCTTATGATATTATTAAGTTCAGCAAGTAAAAGAAGGTGAAGAAGCACTTCTACTAAGTTCAGATACTACTCTCCACTTGTGACAAGCAAGGATAAAGCAGTCGACAGAGTATTACCTTGGTAAGACTTGGCCTGTAGTCTTTTCTGTCCTTCAGATTTTCAGTCTCTTTCCATAGCAGACAGACCTCCTGGGTGTGCTCGAGCTTCAAGGTATCCTGTTCACACCGCACCTTAGCATTTTCTGCTGCTTGTGCTTCGATCTCTTGCTCCCTAGTCTGCAACTGCTGGAATTTGATCTGCACGGCTCGCAATTTGTCCGACTTAATGCGGGATCAGTTGGCCATGGTTTGTATGACATTAAGAAGAAGTTTGAGAAGCAATACTACACGAAAATAGCAAATATGGACAGTTCAGGGCACTAACCATTGAGAACCGGAACAAATCCAAAAATGAATCATTGAACTCTTTCATCCGTTCATTTACGAGCACTGGGTCATCGATGAGCTCCAATGGGATGCCTCTGTAAAAAATTGACGGCGGCATCAGAGCTACAACTGTTGAACTACTCGCAGCGCCTTGCCTGACTGGGTCATGCTGCTGCAGCTGCAAGCTCCCTGCCACATGGTTACCCCATAAGCAAACATGCAAGCAACAAAGAACTCGTGTGAAATGCAGATCAACGCAACCTACCTATGGGATTTTCTTGAGGCTCCTCTATGCTCGTTGGGTCTGGTTCAGCGATTGGTACCTCCCTCTCACCAGCACATTCAGTTCCTGTGGGTGAGGGGACACGGGCACCTGGTGGCTGCAATGGTTCAAAAACTTCCGTGGCTACCGGTGTCGCATCAACCACCTTCTCTACCTCGGGGGCTTGGGCATCCGCGACATTGCCAGGCTGCTTCAAGCCCAGAGCAGAGGACGTCCTGCATAGGGAAACAATATTATGAGTTGTTATCAGACAGATAAGAACCTAATTTACACAAAGAAAAAGCACTCAGATACTTACAGTGCAGACTTCTTTATTGATAATACTTTTTTCTTAAGTACTGGGGGCACTGCTTTAGTACCTAGAGCACTCGTCACCATAGATTCGCTAGTCGAGGGTGGCATCTGCTCCGGTGGGGCAACTGCGACGGTCACCATCAAACTACGGTTAGCCAGGGGCGGCAATCGCTCTGGCGCGGCTTTACCAGTACCACTTGACAGGTCCACTGCAACGTGGGCACGCCCTGTCCCCTTGCAATCTCATCCATGATCTCCTCTTCAACTATACCCCTAGCACGTTTGGGGTTCGGGGAGCTACTGGGAAACAGTCAAGAAGAAGGGGGAAATTAAATCAGAAAACGCCCAAGCAAAAGCAAAAAATGTACTCGGGATGCAATGAAAAGCACTCACCTGGACGCTCTTTTAACGTCATCCCCAGCCAGTGAGGCGCTCGCCTTGCGCTTCCGAGTGGTAGCTCTTGGTCCACGCGGATGGCTAGGCAAAAGATCATCACTAGGAGAGCTCGATCTTCTTACCCTAGCCTTTTATCATAGGAAGGATGAAAGACCGGCTTTTGGTACGCCGATAGCACCAGATGCCGCGAACATGTGATGTCTGGCGGCATACTTCTATATACATCCACATCCTGCTGCAACACAATTGACAGATGACTTAGTTTCACTCAAGACAAGAATGCAGTACAGAAGGATACGGATACTTACATGCTTTGGAGGGTCCTTAGCAAAGTACATCGTCGGGACATAGGGCACTGTCTCAGCACCCATGAGTACCCGGCTCACTCGAAGTATGACATCTGACTATTGAATCGGCTCTGCAAAAAACTGAGAAGGGCCTAAGACTCCACGTTAGTCGAAGCCAAACCTTGCCTACTTCTTTAGTGGCTGGTGTTGGTGTGAGCTTCTGGACAACCTTGATCGTCCGTGGAGCATCATGGCTATGATGGTGGTGATCTTCTCCGGGTTTGCTTCAATTCCTCGGTGACTAACTATGAAACCGAGTAGTTTTCCTTGTGGCATGCCGAAGACGCACTTCGTTGTGTTAAGCTTCCATCAAAACTTGCGTAAGCTGTTGAATGTTTCCTCGAGATCAGGGATGGACTCGTCGTGGGATCTGGTCTTGATGACCACGTCGTCCACGTAAGCTTCAACATTGCGATGTAGCTGATCCGCAAGGCACGGTTGGATGGCCCACTGATAGGTGGCTCCTGCGTTCTTCAACCCGAAAGACATTGTTGTGTATGCATATGCTCCAAAGGGGGTGATGAATGCCGTTTTGATCTGATCTTCCTCCTTGAGGGCGACCTGGTGGTAACCCGAGTAGCAGTCAAGGAAGGAGAGCAGGACACAGCCAGCCGTAGAGTCGATGACCTGGTTGATGCGTGGGAGCGCGAAGAGATCCTTCGAGCAGTGTTTGTTGAGATTAGTATAATCCACACACATCCTCCATTCATTATTATTCTTTTTCAAGACTAGTACAGGGTTAGCTAACCACTCGGGGTGGTACACTTCCTTAATAAAATCCGCCGCGAGCAGTTTTGCTAGCTCTTTCTTGATGGCCTCCCGCTTGTCGGTAGCGAAGCGTCGTAGTCGTTGCTTCTTCGAAGTGGCTTTAGGGTCGACTTTTAGGCAATGCTCAATCAACTCCTTGGGCACCCCTGGCATATCCGCTGGTTTCCACGCGAATATGTCTCGGTTAGCCCTATGAAAGCTGACGAGCGCACTTTGCTTTTTGTCATTCAAGCCGCCTCCGATCAAAGCAATCTTGGATGAGTCGCCTTCTTGCAGTTGGATGGCCTTGACGCCGACGTCGCTGGGGTTGGGTTTAACCCTCGACTGGCTAGGCCTCTAGCTGGAGATCTCCATCTCTAAGTTGGTGAGCTTTTGCGCGGCCGTGAGTACCTATACAGATGGCTCTGGCACGCATGATGTTGTGGCGTACTCGATCACCTCCTAGTCGCAGTTGTACGACTTCTTCAGGTCGCCACGAAGCATGAGTACGCCTGTCTTGCGTGGCATCTTGAGCAGCAGGTAGACGTAGTGGGGCACGACCAAGAACTTGGCCAGTGCCGGTCTGCCAAGGATGGCATGGTAAGACGACTCGAAGTCAGCCACCTCGAACTTGATGTACTCGGTGCGGTAGTTGTCCTTCGTCCCAAAGGTAACTAGCAGGACCACTGAGCCGAGTGGTGTAGCCGCGTTTACTGGGATGATGCCGTAGAATGGAGCTCTACTAGGGGTGAGAATCTTGGAGATGTCCAGGCCCATCTTCTTCAGAGTACTCGCGAAAAGCAGGTTGAGGCCGCTCCCGCCGTGATGTGTACTCGGGTTAGTTGTTAGCCCGCCACGACAGGATCTAGGACGAGCGGGAATTTTTCCGGCTCGGAGAAACTGGCCCATTGATCATCCCTGGAGAAGGATATCGGGACCTCGCTGTATCTCAGAGGCTTTTGCCTTGCCGGCTCTACAGAGAGGATTTCGCGCAGGGTCAACTTCTGCGCACGCTTGGAGGGGAATCCACCGTCTCCGCCGAAGATGACATTGATGACGTTCTTCGGACCTGAAAGTCCTGAGCCCCCGACTTGTCACCCTCGTCGTTGTCCTCCTGGTCCTTTCGCTTTCCTGCTTGGGGAAGGGGTGGAGCGTTGAGTGACTTGCGGAGGCTGACGCACTCGAAGAGCGTGTGTCGTGACTTCGGGTGCATCGGGCATTGTTTGTGCAAGACTTTCTAAAATTATGTGTCATTGGTCCCCAACTTCTTGCCACGCGGATTGCGCTCAACAGCCGCGACTTCTTGGTCTAGCTTGCGCTTTCGGGGGTTCCCCGAGTGGTTCCGCTGGCCCTTGTGGAAGTGGCCGTTGGCGTTGCCCTGCTTGTGGCTGTTGCGTTTGGGGAAGCGGTCGTTCTCCTCGTCCTCCTGGTCAGCCCACCATGCCATCATGTTAGCGATGGTGGCGCGCATCTCGAAGAAACATCAGGTGTTGGACCTCAGGGTCTCGTTCATCTCTTGCTTGACCTGGGACAGATAATGGCGAGTGCCTGCTCTGATCATGGGTCTCTGGAAGTTGTCGATGAAGGCTCGCTTGAGGTCCTCCCAGGATTCAGTACAGTTTGGCTTGAGGCTCTCAAGCCAAGTGAGGGGGCGGACTCCAAAGCTACCGGAAAGTAGAGAGCTTTGGTGGAGTTGGATCCTCCTGAAACCTCGATGGCAACGGAGTAGCATCGGATCCACTAGCGCGGGTCCTGCTTGCCGTCGTACTTGGGGATTCCGACTGGTTTAAACTCCTTACGATAGGATTTTTAGTGGTGTTGGAGGTGAAGATGGTGAAGCGGTCGTTGTCGTTGTCGTCGTGGTACCTGTCGGTATGGTCCCTTCTCCTTGCTTCGATAACACACTGCGCATCACGGGCGTCATTGATCTTCTGCCTAAGGTCGATTGTGGGAGCGTCGTGAAGGCTGGCCTCGAGTGCAGCCTGGCCTTGAGGCCTTGTGCCACGCTGGTAGCGAGGTTGGCGAGTAGATTGTTATACTTCTTGTTCAGCGTTGCCACGTGCGGACTGGTGGCCCTTGTTGCACTGGCGAGTGTCATTCCTCCGGTTCCTGGGGCCTCCTCCGGGGGTGCGATTGACCAGTGCATTTTCTCCATGGCGTTCAGATCTCAAGGATGTTCAATATTCCATGAATTGGGTACCTCCTGGCCAGGAGGTGTATCTTGTCCTATTTATTATGCTTTGTATCTTGCACAGTAAAATCTGAAAAATTTACAGTAACACACATATGGATAGATTATTTCCCTGCAAAATTTTTGGTGTCAATACTTGAATGGTTTGTTCTGTATAAAAATAACTAGGTCCTAGCAGTGGTTGTGTTTTACATTTTTCATAATTATTCTGCTACGTGAAAATGTCTGAAATCTTTACAGTGCTTTTGTCTCTGCATATTGTGCTCTAAATAAAAATTTCATCACTAGAAGTTACCTAGTCCAGAAGTTGTGTTTAATCCATGTTGTGATTAGAAAATTAAGTTTCCCATATAGCACAACCCCTTCTTGTTTAATGAAGTTCATAGTTTAAGTTATACTCTTTTAACAATTGCCCAAGGAAATCTCAACCAAGTAACTTCACAACCAAATCGATGTTTTGTGAACTGCAACTTTATCATGAAGGAAAATAATCGTCATTACCATCACTATAACTTACACTTGTGCATTCATATAGAATCGACTACTCTCGCCGACGGAACGTATGAGCTGGTACCCGCGTCCGAGAGTGAGCAGCGTGAAGCTCAAGTAAATCTAACTGAAGCTCTCGAAGACCCGAGCCCAAGTTCGGACGAGCCCCAACCTAGCTTTACCCAAGAAGGCAAGCCCCGGAGCATGAACCCTATTTTTCTAAACTTATGCAACTTATTACTTTACTTTACTTGTGCATTAAGTTTGTAGGAGTTGAATGGAAACTTAGTTGCATGATCCTAGGTACCCATACTCTGAACCCTAGGTGTAAGGATCGATAGAATGCGATGCTAATAGGACTCCAGTATAAGTCGAGTGATTTCCTGTCGCTCGTCAGAATATAGGAGTTGGATGTTTACTACATGCTGCAATCATAAGGTCGACGGACGGGGCTACGGTACAATGTTTATGTTGATGGTTGAGGCCCCGTCTGTTTAGTTTAAAATTGCTTAGGCCGCAGTGTGTGGTAGTGGTGGTTAAGTCTTTGAACGTACTAACCACATGCTGAGAATATGGTAATCGGTAAGCTTAAGTACCTAATCGGACTGGCAAGTGGACAGCATCCCACCATCTCAACTTCGGATCCATGTGCGCACATGGTGGGTATAGAGCTGGGCTCTGTAGTCTCGGATGGTGGCCCTGATCCACAACCCAGGAAGAAAGGGGAAAAGTTGCACGTGTGACTCTGGGAGTAACCACGTGACGTGTGTTTAGGTTTCCCTTGCAAGGTTAAGAAATTCGAATCGAATCGTCCGTTTCTCGCGGTTATTGAGACTGCTTGACCCTTTTACAACATAGAGTAAGAAGAGGAATAATGATGATGATTAAACTTGTTGGATGAAAAATTAATTATTTCACCATGTGTGATATTGGATAGTTGCTTACCTAGAATGGATAAAGAAAGCTAGAACTTGGAGCTAAAATCTGAAAGTAAGGACCTATTTATATATGCTTTTCGGCAAAACAAACCCCTCAAGCCAAAAGCCTTGCATGTCTACGAGTCTGCTAAGTATATTCCACTAGTCGGGTAAGCCTTGCTGTGTATTAGTATACTCAGCCTTGCTTGTGGCTTGTTTTCAGGTGAAACTTTCGAGGATATGATCGCTAGTTTGACTTGGCCTTGTACCCTTCCTCCTGGTTGGTCGGTGGAATGCGATACGCCCCTGGCCAACGGTGATAATGCAGAGTGATGTCTTGTACGGGCTTCATCGAGACATCGTGTATCGTCGAGTAGTTATCGTTATTTTTCCGCTGCTTGAACTCTGAAGAACTCATTTATTTTGAACTTGGAAGTACCTTGTTTTAGGAATTTGAACTCCGTGCAATAATTTTTGATGAACCTGTGTTGTAAAATTTGTGGAATGTTGTATCCTCTGGGCTCACGTTCGTGTGAGTACATGTATGTGTGGTTTCGATCGGCAAAAATCGTGGTTGTATCGGGAGGTTACCCAACAGACCAGTGGATTACTCCGTTTGAAGTGCGAGTTAGCCCTGATTGCACTTGTGGTGATGGTTAGCGCGCTTGAGCCGGATTAATTCAGGTGGTTCTGCCATAGCTGGTATCATAGCCAAAATGCATACGCCAGAGAATGCAACAAGCCTTAAAAACTTGTTTTCCTAAAACTTGAGCACAAAAATTGTGTTTGGAAAATGCGTTGGTTCGTTAAGGATGGTGCCTAGTTCGTAAAGCCCTAAGGATTATGGGAAAGTTACTAGGTGGCTATCTAGCTTATGAATATTATCAACTAACTTCCAGCACATTACTTTCTGTCAAAACTTACTTTTATGCACAATCGACCCTTAAATTGCGTAACGACGCACTCATCATTAAGGTAAGAAGGTAAGAATCCTCAGCCAACTGAGAGAGCTTGGCCTTCCTGTCGGTGATGCGAGTCGAACGCTGCCCTCAAGCAGTGGCTTACTTGAGGTGCTGCCAATATACCAACTATTAGTTGATTATATTGGGAGTAGAAGGTTTGGCGCAGGGTATGGCGATCGCTGTTCGTACCCCCGTCTCAAGTCGGTACCCCCCGTGAATACGCTTTCTTGATAGCGTATGTTAACGTCGTCTGTACGGCGGGAATTGTACGGATGCCATTTCTATAGTGAACGGTAATGAATACGGATGCTTTCATGAGTGCTGGCATGAAAGGTTCAATGGTTATATATATATATGCTATATCAATCTTCTGCAGGTACACTAACCGCGAGTACGATAAGTTTAAGAACGGTTAGAGATTTCTCGACTAGCTATTATAGTGAGAGCCGTATTGTGTATGCCACCAAAACTAACTTCGTAAGACCAAAGCTATTTGTCAATTATTTTATTTTGAGAGGACGAATAGGACGTGCATGCATCATGACTATATAAATCTGAAATTGAAAATGCGATGCGTGAGAGTGGTAAGGTTCATGCGCCACACATTTGTCTTTGCATAAGGATTATCTAGCAAATCTGTCACATTCTGCCTTATCTGAAAAGATAGATTTATTAAGCTTAGAAAATGATCCTTTCTGAAGAAACTCATGTTGAAAGTTTTGCTCCAAAATTTGTATTCTATCTCCTGTCTAAATCTGAAAAATTCTGGACCCATGGATAATGAGAAACAACAAAGACCATGAGATGTCAGTTTTCTGTCCAAGATGAGCAGTTCAGCCACATAAACTTTTATGCCCCCTTACTACAGTTTTCTGCAAAAGTGTTCAGCACAAAACTTGTTGTAAATTTACTCAGGCAGCTAATGTTAAAATTTGGTAATTTTTGGCTAGGTATATTTTCCATGGTGCATGAAACATTGGCCCACTATTCACTGAAATTTCTGGGTAGACAGTAAAGTAAAACCTTAAGAGAAAGACCATCTTAGAGCCTTATCTAGCTCTCGAGTTGACTAGAAAAGATGTTCACAAATACCTTAGGAATGTTCTGGTAAAAGTTGAGAATTTGTGGACAAGAACTTTTGAAGTTATGGCTATTTTAGTGCACTGCCCAGAACCTGTCACTGTGTTCTTAACGGTTTTTCGCTATCTCACCCCTTTGATCTTTTGTTCAGATGGACGAGCCTGTTGCCGTGATAGTGGATGAGGATGGACGCGTTCACTCGCAGTGTCTCCACTGGGAGGGCTTTCCCTGTGACAACCCTGGTAATTAAAATTCCAAAATCAATGTCATAAGCCTAACTCCACGTTTTAAACCAACTAATGAGAGGGTGGAAAGAATTAAAACGGGTACAGTTGGAATTCAAATTTAATTTGGGCACATTTGGACACAATTGAAACTTTTAAAATAACTTTAAAACCATAAGCCAAATGAAATTTTGCCTGAAACCAAAGTTGTAGAACTTTTTATTTGGAGCAACTTTCGTGTTCAAAAATTTTTGAAATTCAAATCAGAAAGAGGAGAAAACGCCCTGTTTGCACCCAGCCCCCTGAACTTTTTCGAATTTTTGCATTTCGGTCCCTCGCGTCCCCCCCCCCCGCCCTCCTCTGCCGCGCCGCGCGCGCTCGCCTGCCCGCCGCGCGCCAGGTGGCCGGCGTCGCCTGACCGGCGCGAAGCGCCAGGCCAGTGGCCGCCGCACCACCCCGCCACGGCCGGCTTTGCCCCGCCCCGACGCCGCGCCGCCCGGTCCCCGCCCGCGCGTGCTGCCGCGCCCAGGCCGCCGCCCGCTCGCCCAGTGGCCGCGCTCCGCCGTGCCGCCCCGGCCCCCGCGCCCCGCCAGCTGCCGCGCCTGCCCTCCGCCTAAGCCGCTGCAGCAGCTGCTCCCCAATCCGCACGCCGCGCTATCTCCTCGCGCCCACGCCACAATCGCGGCCGCCCAGTCGCCCGCGCCCGCTCGCCGCACGCCGCGCCGGCGTTCTGCCGCCGCCCGCCGCGGCCAGTGCCCGCCGCTGCCGTGCTCCGCCCCGCACGCTAACCAGGCCCCTCCTGTCCCTATAAAAGCGCCACCCCGGCCACGCGCGCGAGCCCCCGGCCACCAGAACACCCCGCCGTCGCCATCACCGCCGCCGAGCACCCCCCGCCCGTGGACAGCCCACTGCCGCCGCCCACTGCCCAAACTGAGCACCCAGCCACCACTACATCACCTCACCGCAGCTCGCCGACCCACCCAACGCCACCCAGAGCCACCGGAGCGCCGCCGCCCGCGCTGCCGTCGCCGCCGCCGCCCCTGCTCGCCGTGGACAGCACGACCCCGACCCCCTCCGTCCAAGCCGAGCCCCTGAGTAGCTTCCCCACGCGCCACTGAAGCTCACCGACCGGACCACGCCGCCCCAAGCCCGCCGGAGCACCGTCGTCGACGCGAGCCGCGCCGCCGCCGCCTCTGCTCCAACGCCGGCGAGCCCTTCCCGGCCGTTCCCCACCTGAACAACACCCCCACAAGGTAGCCCTCGCACCCCTGAACCTTCCCCGACCCCCGCCCCTCGCCGCCGGCGAGCCCCCTCGCCGGAATTTCGGCCGGCCGCCGTACCCGAGCCGCCGAGGACCCAATTGCAAAAATTTAAATCTTTAGAAGGGTCTGAGCGCAAGATTCAAGGACCTAGTTGTAAAAGAAAATTTCAAACCTAGATTCAAATTTAGTGAACTTGTAAAATTCGTATAAAATCGTAGAAAATTCAGAAAAATGCAAACTCAACTGTTCTGGAATCCTCAGAACAAACTCTACCACTTTTGTTACAAACATTTTCTCAGAATCTCAAAATATTCTGCTCTACATTAAATAGAAGCTTTAATGGACATATTTTATACCCACTGTTCTAGAACAATGCTGACCCTGAATTTTGGGCAGTGAACTAGTTGCTGGATGATTAGGACTGTGTAAAAAGATCAGGCCCAAATTCCATCTCTAGATTTACTGTTTGTTAAACTTAGTTTCATATCATGTGTAAGAAGAATATTTTATCCCTGCAGTTAGGTGGTAAGTCACCCATTGAATTTTTTCCTATGCTAATGTATTGGTAACTAGAAGCCAGAGAAAAATTAGGAGACCTTTTATCTCACAGTAACCTATTTATTTGATTTATGTGCTAATAACATACATTAAATCAAGAAACTAGTACCTTAGTTTGGAAAATCCCCAAATTATTACTGGGAGTTACACTGTGGTAGAGGTTGCTGTGTAAAAAGTTTCATGGACAAAAACCCTGTGTAGGGTCCTGTAAAAATGAATCTTTAAAAAGCCTAGGTGTAGAATGTCATATTTTCTATGCTCTAAATACTGCATGATAAATCCTACAAAAATTACAGTAGCTTCTGCATGCTCAAGTGAGAGCTCTGTAAAAATCTTAGCCACAATTGTTGCACCAATTGATCTGTACAAAAAGAACAAGTATCTAACAGCAACAATGAAATCTATTTTTCAGAATTAATCTGTTACATAAAATTGGCTGAAAATTTTACAGTAAGCACACCTTTCCTTGATGTGCCTAAATTCCAAAATTTCATGACCAGAAACTATCCCTTGTAGTAATTACTCTCAAATCGTAATCAAGTGCTATTTCCACGACTTAAACTTGTGCACTCATGTAGAATCGACGACTCTCGCCGACGGAACTTACGAGCTGGTGCCCGCGTCCGAGAGTGAGCAGCGTGAAGCTCAAGCAAATCTAACTGAAGCTTTTGAAGACCCGAGCCCAAGTTCGGAAGATCCCCAAGCGAACTGCGAAGGCAAGCCCCGGAGCATAACCCATTCTTTCCGAAATTATGCAACTCATTACTCCTTGCTTGTGCATTAAGTTTATAGGAGTTGGATGAAAACTTAGTTGCATGATGTCAGGAACCCTTGCATGAAAACTAGATGTAAGTTTCGATAGACTGCTGTGCTAATAGGACTCCGGTAAAAGTCGAGTGATTTCCTGTCACTCGCGAGAAAATAGGAGTTGAATGACTACTACACGCTGCAATCATAAGGACACGGACGGGTTATGTAACGATGGTTACGATTGAGGCCCGTCTGTCTAGTGAAAAATGCTAAGGCCGCAGGGTGTGGTAGTGATGGTTAAGTCTTTGAACGTACTAAACACATGCCGAGATTATGGGAATCGGTAAGCTTAAGTACCTGATTGGCCCGGCAAGGGGACGACATCCTACCCTTTGAACTTCGGTCCCATGTGCATATGGCAAGTGCAGAGAGTGGTCACGACCCGGCGCCGAACCGTGGCGTGGAGCTCTTGTACTCTCGGAGGGTAGCCCCGATCCACGACCCGGAAAGAAAGGGGAAAAGTTGCACGTGTGACTCTAGGGAGTAACCACGTGACGTGTGTTTGGGTTTCCCTTGCAAGGTTAAGAAATTCGATTCGAATCGTCCGTTTCTCACGGCTATTGAGACTGCTTGACCATTTTTACCCACAGAGTAAGAAGAGGAACAAGGATGATGAATGAACTGGTTGGATGGAAAATTTAATGCTTCACCATGTATGCTTTAGATAGCTGCTTACCTAGACTGGCTAACGAAACTAGAATCTTGAGCTAAAAGTTGAAAGTAAGGACCCACTTGTAGATGCTTTTCGGCAAAACAAACCCCTGAGCCAAAAAGCCTTGCATGTCTAGAGTCGGTGGAGTAGTTTCCACTACTCGGGTAAGTCTTGCTGAGTATTAGTATACTCAGTCTTGCTTGTGACTCGTTTTCAGGTGAGCCCTTCGAAGACATGATTGCTAGCTTGACTTGGCCCTGCACTCTTCCCCCTGGTTGGTCGGTGGAATGGGATGCGCCCCCGTCCAACGGAGATAAGGCCGAGTGATGTCTCGTACGGGCTTCATCGAGACATCCTGTATCGTCGAGTAGTTTCCGTTGTTTATTTCCGCTGCAATTTAACTCTGAAGAACTTATTTATGTTAATTGAAGTACTTGTTTTCTAAACTCAGAACCAGGTCTGTAATATTGACTTATGCAAATGATGTAATACTTGCTGGAATGTGGTATTCTCTGGGCTCATCGTCGCATGAGCATTTGTATGTACGGCGCTCGATCCGTTCACCGTGGTTGTATCGGGAGGTTATACCCGACAGACCAGTGGATTACTCCGTTTGAAGTGTAAGGTTAACCGAGGATGCCTTAATGGTGATGGTTAATACACTTGAGCCGGATTAATTCAGGTGGTTCTGCCACATTCCCTCTATCTTGTGGGATGTTCTGCGCACCGCGGGCTATCCAATTCCCCCACGTTACACCGGACTGGAGTTTGCAGAGAATGGAGTTACCCAGTGCCGTGTCAACGTGACCATCTTTCCGCACCCGCTACACCCGGAGTGGCCCGTCTTGGAGATTGAGGCTATTGGTCGCCGTTTGGCCGATACTTGGGAGCTTGCTGCCATGAGGGCGCTCACCACTTTCTGTGCGCAGTGCCCCGAGGTCGTCACGCTCACTCCTATTGGTTTGTTTCTTGCTGCCCAGGATAATGACCCCTTTTGGCTCAAAAGGGTGCAGCACTCACAGTACTTGTGGAATTTCATGCCCAGGAGACCATCGAGACCTCCGTGCGGTGCATGAATGCACTCTACCGACTTCAGACCCTCCAGAGTCAGGCGCTTGTGCAGCTCACTGATCTTGCACAGGCCTACCACATGATGGCAGATACCAGGGATGAGCAGATTAAGGAACTCAGTGAGGAACTCGAGGACAGAGACACCCAGATTGGCCAACTTGAGGGCCAAGTTTAGGAGCACGACACCCTCATGGGTGAGAGAGATGACATGATAGCACACTTGGAGGAGCAGCTCCATGATCTGAACCTTGAGTTGGAGGATGCTAATGAGCACATTCAGTGGCACCATGATCAGAGGAAGATGAGGAGGAGCCACAGGAGATTGATGGTGTTTCAGGAATAGACTTTGAGGGTGAGGCACTGCAGCCACCTCCGATGGGAGCTCACTCTCCTACTCACAGCGAGTCGTCCGTCAACAACCTCGACGACTTCTAGCCGATGACCTAGGAGGACTTTTGCATATACTCCTCGATAGTGTAGCCTAACTTTTGGCAAGTGTTGTAATAGGCTAACTAAGAGTTGAGTACCTCTTTTGTGATGAGTACAACTTGACCATTGGATACTCTAATCATGTAGGCCATGGCTATATAATCTTGGTGGTTTGATTGTGATATTGGAAAGCAGTTGAATCTGCGATTGCAGAAACTTGTCGGAATTTTTACCCATGTCTCTTTACATTTCTTGGCTGAGTCTTGAATACCAAACTTGTCCTAAATTTTGTGATCTAGGTTCTCACAAAATTTCAACACTATTGGATATTGCTAGTTTGAGTTATAGGCAAGATACTATAACTCGTTCTGCTGAAAAACAGCCAAACCAGCGAAGCAAAGAGTGAATCGTTTGACAATCTTAGCCATCGATTTAGCATCTTGGCTGAATACCAAAGTTGTACATCTCTAAATTCCCTACCCACTGCCAAAATATGAGAAATTTTGGATGAACCTACCAGGAGTTATAAATTTCTTATGGCAGACAGTTTTATGCCCACGATTCTATCCATGATCTTTCGGAAGTCTACTTTCCCGCGTTAATCCTTTTGAATCATGGAAGCAATATGGATCACGTTGCTAATGATAAACATTCACCTTTTCAGATGGTTGGAGCAACCCGTGGTAACCCGGATGGTTTTGGTGCTAGCGCAAGTGGATCACAACCACAGCCACCACCACCACCCAGCTTGGTGGAAGTAATGGCCGCTCAAACCGAGTTGCTTCATCAGCTCGTGCAAGGACAGCACCAACAGAGGGGTGGGCACAATGTTCACCAACCTCAAGTTGCCGGTTACACAGATTTCCTTGGGACCCAGCCTCCCTTGTTTCACAAAACGGAGGAACCCTTGGATGCGGACGCTTGGATTCGCACAATCGAGTCCAAGTTTTCTCTACTTGTGGTCCCATGTTCGGATGCAAACAAGGCTCGCTTTGCCGCGCAGCAGCTTCGCGGTATAGCTCATCTTTGGTGGGACCACTACTTTGCTATGCTCCCTGCTGATCACGTTGTCACCTGGGACGAATTCAAAATTGCGTTCCGGGCACACCATATCCCAGAAGGTCTTATTGAAAGAAAGCTAAATGAGTTTTTGGCACTCACTCAGGGTACCCGCACTGTACTTCAGTATGCTTAGGCCTTCAACAATCTGTGCCAGTACGCGGGCTATCTCGCAGACACGGATGCTAAGAAGCGTGATCGTTTCCACAGAGGTCTGAGTACCAAACTCAAGGAACGACTGAATCTTGTCAAGGCCGATACATATAATGATCTAGTCAACATGGCCATTACCCAAGAGGATTGTATTATGGCTCACCGGGCCGAGAAGAAGAGAAAGGCGCCCGCTGGACCCTCGGGAGCTCAGCCACCGAGGTATTGATTAGTGCAAAATGCTACGCCTACAGCTCCACAGAAGGCCCCTCAGCCAGGGCGATGGATTATCAGGCCCCCATAGCAGCAAGGTGTTGTACGACCCCCTGTGCCTCAACAAACTGGACCAAGGCGCACTACTCAGCAATTTCTTCGATCGAGCATCACCAATCGTTGTTTCAAGTGCGGGAGTTCCAGTCATTTTGCTCGCGAATGCCCTCAGCCCTGGCAGCCAAATCTGGGCCAGGACTCTAACCAGCTCAATAAGAACAAAGGCAAGAGGCAGACCCTTCAGGTCAAACAAGGACGGATCAATTTCACCACCCTTGCGGAACTTCCTGAAGGAGCACCAGTGATGATGGGTACATTCTCTATCCATAACAAGCCTGCAGTTATATTGTTTGATTCTGGTGCATCACATAGTTTCATTAGTACAAAGTTTGGTGCAAAAGTAGGCTTAAATGTTTGTCACACAAAAGGGTCGTATATGATATCAACACCGGGTGGTAAAATTGCTTCAAATCAAATGATAAGGCAAGTACCAATCAAGTTGGGTAGTAAAATCATCAACACGGATCTTGTTCTTTTACCCCTTGACGGCATGGATATTATTTTGGGAATGAACTGGATGACTATGCATGGAGTCACACTGGACCTTTCTTCCCGTGCTGTTGAAATAAATTCACCTAGTCACGGAGCCACTACCCTATACCTACCATTCCGGGAGTGCACAAATTCTTGTGCTTTCGTGATGGAAGGAATCAAGCTAGATGATATTCTAGTAGTATGCGAGTATGCCGATGTTTTTCTGGATGACTTACGAGGAATGCCACCAGATAGGGAAATTGAGTTCGTTATTGAACTGCAACCAGGCACTGCACCTATCTCCAAAAGACCCTATAGGATGCCACCTAAGGAATTGGCCGAACTGAAAACACAACTCCAAGAACTACTAGACAAAGGTTTCATTCGTCCTAGCGCATCACCTTGGGGATGTCCAGCCCTACTTGTAAAGAAAAAGGATGACAGTTTAAGATTATGTGTGGACTACCGACCTCTCAATGCGGTAACCGTTAAAAATAAATACCCACTTCCCCGCATTGACGTTCTCTTTGATCAATTATCTGAAGCTAGAGTTTTCTCGAAGATTGATCTTCGATCTGGATATCATCAGATAAAGATTCGTCCATGCGATATTCCTAAGACCGCCTTTTCCACACGATATGGACTATATGAATTCTTGGTCATGTCCTTTGGTCTCACCAATGCCCCTGCCTACTTCATGTATCTCGTGAATTCGGTATTCATGCCCGAGCTCAACAAATTCGTCGTAGTTTTCATTGACGACATCCTTATCTATTCCAAGAATGAGGAAGAACACGCTAAGCACTTGTACATTGTGCTTTAGCGTCTCAGAGACCATCAGCTCTATGCTAAATTTTCTAAGTGCGAATTCTGGTTGGATAGTGTGAAATTCTTGGGTCACACTATTTCCAGCGAAGGCATAGCCGTTGATCCCAGTAAGGTACAAGAAGTGATGGATTGGAAACCTGCTACCTCTGTTCATCAGATTCGCAGTTTTCTTGGTTTAGCCGGTTACTATCGCCGTTTCATTCCGGATTTCTCCAGGATTGCTAAGCCTATGACCGAACTATTGAAAAAGGGAGTAAAGTTTGTGTGGGATGAGAAATGTGAAGAAGCTTTCCACACTCTCAGAGAACGTTTGACTACAGCCCCTGTGTTAGCTGAACCCGATAACACCAAGCCATTCGATGTTTACTGTGACGCATCTGGCACTGGTCTTGGTTGTGTGCTTATGCAAGAAAATTGAGTTATCGCCTATGCTTCACGAGCCCTTCGGCCCCATGAGCAGAATTATCCGACCCATGATCTCGAGTTAGCAGCAGTCATTCATGCTCTAAAAATATGGAGACATTATCTCATGGGCACTCACTGTAACATCTACACCGATCACAAGAGTCTCAAATATATCTTCACCCAAGCCGATCTGAATATGAGACAAAGAAGATGGCTAGAATTAATCAAGGATTATGATCTCGAGGTGCACTATCACCCCGGCAAGGCCAATGTAGTCGCGGATGCACTCAGCCGTAAGGCCCATTGCCATTGCCTATCAGTGGAAATCTATAATGAGACATTATGTTCGGAAATGAGGAAGCTTAGTTTGGAAATGATTTCCCAAGGCACTCTAAATCACATCTCAGTCGAGCCTACTCTTCATGACCAGATCATCATGGCACAACTACACGATGAAGGAGTTAAGATCATCAAACAAAAACTCTCTCTAGGAGAAGAGAAATACAAATGTTTCCGCCAGGACCATAAGGGAGTTCTATGGTTCGAAAGTCGCATAGTCGTTCCAAAGAATCATGAGCTCCGTAAGCAAATTCTGGATGAGGCACACCATTCCAAATTTTCTATTCACCCCGGCAGTAGCAAAATGTATCAAGATCTTAAACAAAATTTCTGGTGGACTAGAATGAAAAGAGAGATCGCTAAATATGTCTCAGAATGCGACACCTGCCAGAGAGTGAAAGCCAGCCACTTGAAAATAGCCGGTACACTTCAACCTTTGCCTATACCCTCATGGAAATGGAAGACATAAGTATGGATTTCATTGTTGGATTGCCAAGTACAGCACAGAAATACGATTCCATATGGGTTATCGTCGATAGACTCACAAAGACGGCACATTTTCTTCCGGTACACACCACCTATACTGCCAAGAAATATGCCGAGATTTATCTCGATCGCATTGTTTGCCTACATGGAGTACCGAAGGCTATTATTTCCGATCGTGGTCCTCAGTTTGTAGCGCATTTTTGGGAACAATTGGAAGCTTCTCTTGGTACTAAGTTGATTCGAAGCTCAGCCTATCATCCTCAAACTGACGGACAAACTGAAAGAGTAAACCAAATTCTTGAAGACAAGCTTAGAGCTTGCGTCATTCACTATGACAAGAGTTGGGACAAATGCCTATCCCTAAAAGAGTTCTCATATAACAATAGCTATCAAACGAGTTTGAAAATGGCACCATTTGAGGCCTTATACGGACGAAGGTGTCGAACCCCTTTGAGTTGGTCACAGACCGGAGAACGCAAAATATTTGGACCAGACTTGGTAATCGAGGCAGAAGAAAAAGTGAGAGTAATACAAGAAAACCTTAGAGCCGTACAATCCAGGCAAAAGAGCTATTTCGACAGAAGGAGAAAGCCACTGAAATTTTAAGTTGGTGACCACGTCTACCTTCGAGTTTCACCAACCAAGGGTGTCCAATGATTCGGAATCAAAGGAAAACTATCTCCCCGTTAGGTTGGTCCCTACGAAATCATCGAGAGCTGTGGACTAGTAGCCTATAGAATTCGACTGCCCCCTCAGCTTGCAGCCATCCATGATGTCTTTCACGTATCTCAACTCAAGAAGAGTGTCCGAGTTCCTACAGAGGTTGTCGAACAACAGGAAATCTTAGTAGAGCCCGACCTCTCATATGTCGAGTATCCTATCAAAATCATGGATCAAAAAGAAAGGAGCACTAGGAGGAAAGTGATTAAAATGTACAAAATTCAATGGAATCATCACACTGAGGAAGAAGCCACATGGGAAACTAAAAACTATCTAAACCAAAAATTTTCGGGTTTTCTCAACTCCACCGAAGGTACACACTCTATCCACCCTAAGCCTATTGTCCGAATCTCGGGGCGAGATTCTTTTTAAGGGGGGAAGGTTGTAACACCTCAGGTGTTTAAATTAAGAAATAAGCCTCATTAGCGTAACACGATGCATAAATAACTAAGAAAAGTTTAAAAGGAAACGAATTATAAATTGGTTTTGCCTTGAATTGAAAATAGTTGCGTATATGTGCGTAAGTACATGTACTTTAATCAAGCCGTTTAAAATAACTTCTAAACTACAACTCAAATGAACTTTGGCCTGAAACAAAACTTGTGTAACTTTTCATTTTGAACAACACAAAGATTTGAGAAACACTTGGATTTGCAAACCAGTCCCTGCCTTTTCTTCTATTTCCACTGCAGACCCTTCTTCACCGCCTCGCCCGACCCTCGTTTCGCCCAACCCTTTCACTCGCCCGACCCTCTGTTCCCCCGACCCTTCCGTTTCGCCCGACCCTTTCACTCGCCCGACCCTCGGTTCGCCCGACCCTTTCGTTCGCCCGACCCTTACGCTCGCCCAACCCTCAGCTTCGCCAGACCCTCGCTTCGCCCGACCCTCGGCCGCCGCGTAGTCGCTGCAGGCCACTTGGCCGGCGATGCCTGACCGGCGCTAAGCACCAAGCCAATGCCTGGCCGCGCCCGCACGCCGTGTTCCTCCCCAGTCCTCTGCTCACCGCCCGCCGCGCCCAATGGGCAGGTCGCGCCGTGCCCATGCCACCGCTGCGTCCCGCCAGTCGCCGCGCTCACCGCCCGGCAAGACAACTGCTGCAGCTCGTCGCCCAACCCGCGCGCCGCGTGATCTCCTGCTCCACACGCCAAATCCTCAGCGCCCAGTCCCCTGCCCGCGCCTGCCGCACGCCGCGCTGGCTCTGTTCGCCGCCCGCCGCGGCCAGTCACGCGCTTCCATCGTGTCGCCCGCGCCCGCGTCTCACAGTCCAAGTTCCGCCCTACTCCCGCCTCTCTGCTGCCTACAAAAGGCCGTACTGAGTCCCCCTCGCGCGCCCAAACACCAGAACGCCGCCGCTGCCACCATTACCGCCGTCGTGCCTAGCTCACCGTGGAGCTCACCTCTTCGGCCACCCCTTGCCAGAGCTGTGTCTCCCACCACCACCACAGCACCCCACCGCAGCTCACTGCCCCACCCATCGTTGCCCAAAACCGCCGGAGCACCGCCAGCGCCGCCGCCGCTCCCTGCTGCTCCATGGACGGCCCACGCCGAAGCTCCTCCATCCCAGCCAAGCTTCAAAATAGGTTCCCCTCGACGCCGCGAAGCTCATCGACCAGCCCCTACCCTCCCCTCCTCGCCGGAGCACCGTGGCCGACGCTCAGCCCCGCCGCCGCCCCTCTGCTCCGCGCCGACGAGCCACCTCCGGCCACCCCCAACCACGACCAAGGCCATCCCGAGGTAGCTCTCACCTTCCTGGATCTCCCTGACCCTTTTCCCCTCGCTGCCGACGAGCCCCCTCGCCGGAATCTGGCCGGTCACCATGCCAGCGCCGCCCAGGGACCCAATTGCATCGATTGCAATCTTTAAAAGAGTCTGCACGCAAGTTTCCAAGGTCCCCTGTGTAAAGAAAGTTTAAACATTGAATTCAAAAATAGCGAACTTGATTAATGAAGTTCATAGTTTCCCATATAACACAACCCCTTCTTGTTTAATAAAGTTCATAGTTTAAGTTATACTCTTTTAACAATTGCCCAAGGAAACCTCAACTAAGTAACTTCACAACCAAATCGATGTTTTGTGAACTGCAACTTTATCGTGAAGGAAAATAATCGTCATTACCATCACTATAACTTACACTTGTGCATTCATATAGAATCGACTACTCTCGCCGACGGAACGTACGAGCCGGTACCCGCGTCCGAGAGTGAGCAGCGTGAAGCTCAAGTAAATCTAACTGAAGCTCTCGAACACCCGAGCCCAAGTTCGGAGGAGCCCCAAGCTAGCTTTACCCAAAACATCCTAGGAGTTGCCCCAAGCTAGCTTATGCAACTTATTACTCTACTTTACTTGTGCATTAAGTTTATAGGAGTTGAATGAAAACTTAGTCGCATGATCCTAGGTACCCCTGCTCTGAACACTAGATATAAGGTTCGATAGAATGCTATGCTAGTAGGACTCGGTAAAAGTCGAGTGTTTTCCTGTCACTCGCGAGAATATAGGAGTTGGATGTTTACTACATGCTGCAATCATAAGGTCGACGGACGGGGCTATGGTATGATGTTTATGTTGATGGTTGAGGCCCCGTCTGTTTAGTGAAAAATTGCTAAGGCCGCAGTGTGTGGTAGTGGTGGTTAAGTCTTTGAACGTACTAACCACATGCTGAGAATATGGTAATCGGTAAGCTTAAGTACCTAATCGGACCGGCAAGTGGACAACATCCCACCATCTCAACTTCGGTTCCATGCGCGCACATGGTGGGTACAGAGCCGGGCTCTGTAGTCTCGGATGGTGGCCCTGATCCACAACCTAGGAAGAAAGGGGAAAAGTTGCACGTGTGACTCTGGGAGTAACCACGTGACGTGTGTTTAGGTTTCCCTTGAAAGGTTAAGAAGTTCGATTCGAATCATCCGTTTCTCGCGGTTATTGAGACTGCTTGACCCTTTTACCACATAGAGTAAGAAGAGGAACAATAATGATGATTAAAGTTGTTGGATGAAAAATTAATTCTTTCACCATGTGTGATATTGGATAGTTGCTTACCTAGAATGGATAAAGAAAGCTAGAACTTGGAGCTAAAATCTGAAAGTAAGGACCTACTTATATATGCTTTTCGGCAAAACAAACCCCTCAAGCCAAAAGCCTTGCTTGTCTAGGAGTCGGCTAAGTATATTCCACTAGTCGGGTAAGCCTTGCTGAGTATTAGTATACTCAGCCTTGCTTGTGGCTTCTTTTCAGGTGAAACTTTCGAGGATATGATCGCTAGTTTGACTTGGCCTAGTACCCTTCCTCCTGGTTGGTCGGTGGAATGGGATACGCCCCCGGCCAACGGTGATAATGCCGAGTGATGTCTCGTACGGGCTTCATCGAGACATCGTGTATCGTTGAGTAGTTATCGTTATTTTTCCGCTGCTTGAACTCTGAAGAACTCATTTATTTTGAACTCGGAAGTACCTTGTTTTACGAATTTGAACTCCGTGTAATAATAATTTGTGATGAACCTGTGTTGTAAAATTTGTGGAATGTTGTATCCTCTGGGCCCACCTTCGTGTGAGTACATGTATGTGTGGTTTCGATCGGCAAAAACCATGGCTGTATCGGGAGGTTACCCGACAGACCAGTGGATTACTCCGTTTGAAGTGCGAGTTAGTCCTGATTGCCCTTGTGGTGATGGTTAGCGCGCTTGAGCCGGATTAATTCAGGTGGTTCTGCCACAAACATCCCGAGAAAATGGGTTTTCGAATTACCGAACCAATTTACCCATTTTGACCATCAATTCAAACTCTTATGTTTTATCGCACAACCCATGCCATGATTCTTTGGATCCTTTTTCCAAAATTGGGAATTTGGATTAAAGGTTCGAGGGATTCGGGACACGTGTCATCAATGGCTTATTTTTTAAAATTTTTGGAAGATAAGGATAGAAGATTGAAGACTAATTTGACCCTCTGCCTGATTCTTCGATTCAACCTAAGGTTCGGGGGCTACTCCATATGGAGTGCGAGTTCAATCGCACCCCATATAAAAGAAGACTTGAGAACTACTCGGGGCATGACCACCTCACAGCCTTGATGCAGCCAAGGAAGTACTCAGAAGTCTGCAGTACTCGACTACGAAGAGCTCGGGGGCTTGTCAAACCTGGGGACACGGGACTGCGCACATGGCGTACATATTGTAGGATAAGGAATGGGACATGACCTACGCCCTACATCAGTTGTAACTACTCGTACGATAGTAGAACTAGTCGGGATAGAAGGAAACTACCCAAGTAGTACTCGGGGAGGACTCCTAAGCTTGTATCTCGCTAGGATTTCCATATAATCCTGTCCCCCCAGACTATATAAGGGCGGGCGAGGACCCCCTCGAAACACATCAACACCTAAGGCAATACAAACGACCACACAGAATGTAGGGTATTATGCTTTCAGCGGCCTGAACCTGTCTAAATATTGTGTTCCTTGCACCTTCGAGTTCCTGATTTCGACGACACCCCACCTACAATCTACAACCTTCGAGGTATCCCTCGGTGGGCTTGGAGGTCAAACAGCGATAGTCGCGGTGATTGAGCTCAAACTTGCGCGCGGCACGATTCTAGGATCTAAGGCGGACTAGACCCAAAACGAGTTGAATCTAGCTCAAGATGAAAAGAAAACAAATTCATTTTTTTCAGAACATATTTTCAAGGTTAAAATAAATCTAGAAAATTCTAGATAAATATTTTAAATCAAGAAAAATATATCCTGAGGATCTAAAAAATTTCAAGGAAAATCCTGGGACATGAAGAGTCCAAATAAAATACTTGGAGCCCATGAAAAAGATTTGAGAACATTCCAATAAATGGATTTAACTATAGGAAAATAAGAATATTTGCCAGAAAAATTCTGGAAAAATTCTCGAAAATTCTAAAGATGGATGAGCACATTCTAAAAGTTATTCACATCCTAAAATTAAATATTTTAGGGTGTGACACTCACTGTAAAAATTTGGGCTGATTTGGGAGAAATCCCAGGCCGACTGGCTTGGCACCGTGGCAAGTGAGGCCCAATTTTCACCTACATGCCGAGAAACACACCCTCAAGCAATCCTAACCGGCAAACTTCAAAGCAACACATCCTACGGTTGAAAGGCATGTGGCTTGGATCCTTGGGCCTACATGCAGCGAGTCCTACACGTTGATGCATATGACGGTGCAACGGAAGAATTGACCGGCCTAGTCAAGGCTGGCTGGCCGTGGAACTGAAGAATTGAGTGAGCCTGCAACTGTAACCGCCATCAAGAAAGGATAAGGGACGCCCACGAGAAGGTCGGTGCCAAGAGGCCTCCTTGATTTCAAGGCACGAAGAATTGAAGCAAGGCCAAGGTGAAGCCGTAGCGCTGCCCACATAAACTTAGAAATAGGGAGAGAGGCAAAGTGAGAGTCCGGATAGGAGCCGGGGTGTCGGCCCCTCTCCAACTTTGTACCTCCGAGGAATGAAGCTTCGGTTCGAGTAACTTCCTCATCTTTCATCAGTAACATTGTGACGGGTCCAGGGACCCAAGGTCCCCAGCAGGCCCACTTCCCGCTGGAACTCTGGATAGCCTCAGACCGCGCATGGATCAAACGACCGCCCTCTTGGGTCGTGACTTCCTCAAGGCCGCCCAGACCCACGGTCCTGAAATAAGGGGCCGACTGGACTCCGCCATACACGTATCGCTGAATTTTTCAGGTTTTTCAGATACGCCTATTCACCCCCCTCTAGGCATCACCAAGATTCTTTCAATTGGTATCAGAGCCCAATCTCTTGATTAAGGCTTAACCATATCAAGATGTCTATTGTTGGGGATGGTGCCGACGCCACCACAACCGCCGCTGCTCAAGTTGATACCGGTACCGGGTTCGATGGTGCTGGAAATCCCTTTGGGCAAACAAGTCGTCCACCCTCCATCTACAATCAAGACTAAAGCTCAAGTGATGAAAGTGAGGGTGAGACATCGGAAGCAAGAAGAAAGAGAAAAGAAAAGATGAAGGCCAAAATTTAAAAGAAGGTTGAGAAGTTGATGTGGAAAAGATTGAAGGAAGAAAGCGAGAAGCATTCTTTCTTCGGGATACAACAAGTACCTCATAACTATGCTTCAGCTCAATATCCTACTTCTCAATTTCAATCGGTCCACTTGGATCCCAAGTGGTCTTATGACATGAAAATGCATCTCTACGGGCTTCACCCCTCTATTTGGGAAGTTGTGGTTGTAGGTGTGACTCCTCCCACGAACGGTGTACCCACGGCCGAACAAGCTCAAGACTAAAGTTGTGGTTGTAGGTGTGACTCCTCCCACGAATGGTGTACCCACGGCCGAACAAGCTCAAGATTACTTCGGCAATGCGCAAGTCGTGAGGGTCATCACAAGTTCCCTTTGTGCCCAAGGATTCAACAAGGTCCTCAATGTTGAAATAGCTAAGAAAATTTGGGACACATTGAGACAAGCTCATGAGGGGACCGATGAAGTTAGAGAAGGCAAGATGGATTTGTTGCAAGGAGAGCTAGAGCACTTTGTCATGCATGATGAAGAAATCGTGAGGCAAATGTATGATAGACTAATGGTCCTTGTGTCAGACATTAGATCTCTTGGAAGCACGGAGTGGGAAGATCACAAGGTGACAAAGAAGTTGCTTAGGGCTTTCACAACAAGGAACCCTACTCTTGTAACAATGATTAGAAGAGATCCCAAATTCAAGATCAAGACACCTAATCAACTTCTTGGTGAAATTCTTCATCAAGAGTTGGTTGAGAGGGATGTAGCCAAGTCACTTAGCCATAAAGTGAACAAGAATGTAGCACTCAATGCTAGCTCAAGTGATAAAGTTGAATCAAGCCCCAAGGTACTAAGGTCAAGGAAGGAAGATTCAAGTGATGAAATCTCCACCGATGAAGAGATGGCCTTGGTGTTGAGAAACTTCAAGAAGTTCATGAAGAAGAAGTACTACAAGAAAGATGGTGATGACAAGAAGAAGCCATCACAAAGAAGATGCTATGAGTGCAAAGAATTGGGCCATTACAATTCCGATTGCCCACAATTGAAGAACAAAGAAAAGGATGAGAAGAGGTACAAGGAGAAGAGCAAGAACTACAAGAAGAAATATTAAGGTCATGCACATGTTGGTCAAGAGTGGGAGTCTAGTCATGAAGGCTCCGATCATGAAGGTATGGCAACTCTAGCCATACCCAAGTCTTCAAAGAAGATGACTAAGATACAAGAATCATCCATCTCTTCCTCCCATCCTTCCACCACATCCAGTAGTCCACAAAATGACTTTGATAATGAGGAAGAACAACATAGAGCTTATACGATAAAAGAATTTGGAAAGAAAGGTTTTAAAGAAATTAAAAAACTTATGGAGAAATTGGAGAAAAAGAAAGAGTATCTCGATAGGCAACAAGACTTGCTCATTTTTGAGAAAGAGAGAAACCTTGCCTTAGAGAAAGCACTTGCTGAAGAAAAGGTGAAGGTTGAAAAATTGGCTATTGACTTGTCTCTAGCTAATGATTCAAATGAGAGGATGTCAAAGGAGCACACTTTGATAAATGAATCTCTAGCTTCCCTAAAGGCCACTCATAGTGAACTTCAAGAAAGCTTCTCATGCTTAACAACCAAGTACAATGGTCTTGAAGTTAGCTATAATGCTCTTTGGGAAAGCACCAAAACCAATTCTTAAGCAACTCTTGACTCCAATGTCTCCACAAGTGAAGGGTGCTCAAAATGTTATAAAGTTGATGTACAAGCTTGTGTTACTAACATGGCTAAGCTAGAAAAGTTGATTCAAGCAAAGGATGCTCACTTGAGAGATTGAACATGTTAGTAAAGAATGGATATCAAGGTAATGCCAAGCCCAAGACTAAGGTAAACTACAAGGATGGAAGATATCCAAACAAAAAGGAAGGACTTGGACATTACAAGGGAGAAAAGGTAAATGACCGGAAGGTGGTCAAAGGTAAGGAATGTGTCATGTTCACAAAAGGAGCAAATCTTGAGGACTTGATGAACATAGCACATGGTGTGACCACCACAATTTCTTCTCGTCACTCATGAGCGATCACCAAGCTACACTACCGATTACATGGTGACAATGGATCACAATGGTAAAATAGTGGTCAAGTATGTTGGAGCTTACACTAAGAAGGAAATTCTTAAGAGTGTGTGGGTTCCATAAGCGTATCCATCTAACCCTCAAGGACCTAAATCTTTTTGGGTACCTAAATTCAAAGTTTAACTTGTTTTGTAGGCCTACTCCTCGGGCGGCACCGCATGATTGCACAAATCATATGACCGGGGAGAAGGACTTGTTCACATCCCTAGAGCTTCATGACATACCTAAAGAAACTGTTGTCTTTGGAGACAATAGCAAAGGAGATGTGATTGGTTTGGGTAAAATTGCTCTCTCAAATGACAACTCTATTTCAAATGTTTATTTGGTTGAAACTTTGGGGTACAATTTGTTGTCGGTCTCGCAACTTTGTGAGATGGGCTACAATTGTCTCTTTACTAATGAGGGTGTGACCGTCTTTAGAAGGGAGGATTCCTCTATTGCTTTTATGGGTCGCTTGAAGGGCAAAATCTACCTTGTTGATTTCTCTAAGGAGAAAGTTGAGCTCGAGACTTGTTTAGTGGCAAATCTGACTTGGGTTGGCTTTGGCATCGCCGACTGGCCCATATTGGGATGAGGAACTTGGCCAAACTTCAAAAGGGCGAGCACATCCTTGGACTAACAAATGTTGTCTTTGAGAAAGATAGGTTGTGTAGCACATGCCAAGTTGGGAAGCAAGTTGGTGCTCCACACCCCGCCAAGAACATCATGTTTACATCAAGACCATTGAAGCTTTTACACATGGATTTGTTTGGACCCATTGCATACTTAAGCATTAGCGGTAACAAATATGGTCTTGTCATTGTTGATGATTTTTCTCGATTCACTTGGGTATTTATTTGGCAAGATAAAAGTGAGGCTCAAGGAATAATCAAGAAGTTCATTAGAAAGAGCTCAAAATGAATATGAGTTGAAGATCAAGAACATAAGAAGTGACAATGGTTTGGAATTCTGGAACACCAATGTTGAATAATTTCTTAATGAAGAAGGAATCAAGCATGAATTCTCCGCTCCATACACACCTCAACACAAATGGTATTGCAGAGAGGAAAAATAGGATGTTGATTGAAGCCGCAAGAACAATGCTTGATGAGTACAAGACTCTGGATATCTTTTGGGCAGAAACAATCAATACGGCTTGCCATGCCATCAACCGCCTCTACCTCCACAAATACTTGGGCAAGACACCCTACGAGATAATCACCGGTAACAAACCCAACGTGCACTACTTTTGACTTTTTGGGAGTAAGTGTTTCATACTTAACAAGAAAACCAAAAGCTCAAAGTTTGCACCAAAGGTTGATGAAGGCTTTCTACTTGGTTATGGTACTAACGAATACACCTATCGTGTCTTCAACAAAACCACCAGTTGTGTTGAGGTCACGGTGGACGTACTTTTGATGAATCCAACGGCTCTCAAGTAGAGCTAGTTGATAAAAACCTTGTAGATGAGGAGAAACCCCCAAGTCTATCAATCATGAGGATGAGCTTGGGAGAAGTGAGGCCTCATGAAGTTCAAGCTCAAACTCCGATTGAAGAAAGAAACAATGATCCCTCATCATCCACAATAGTTGAACCACCAAGCTCTCAACAACCTCAAGATCAAAGTCAAGTTCATGGTGACGATCAAATTCATGGCATTGATCAAGGGGAGAACAAGGTGGATAAGCTCAAGAAGTTGCTCCACAAGTTGAAAATGATGATGATGGACCTATTCAACCTTAATCACAAGTGCCTTATCCAAGAGTTCATCAAAGCGTTCAACGGGATCATCCCGCTGACAATATTCTTGGAAGTATTCAAAGAGGGGTAACTACTCGTTCATGTTTAGCAACTTTTTTTGGACATTACTCATTTGTTTCCTCTTTGGAACCTCTCAAGGTAGATGAAACACTTGATGATCCGGATTGGGTAATTGCCATGCAAGAAGAGTTGAACAACTTCACAAGAAATGAGGTATGGGAGTTGGTTGAAAGACCAAAGCAAAATGTGATTGGCACCAAGTGGGTTTTCCAAAACAAACAAGATGAACCATGGTGTCATCACAAGAAACAAGGCAAGGTTAGTTGCACAAGGTTTCACCCAAATTGACGGTTTGGATTTTGGTGAAACCTATGCACCCGTAGCTAGGCTCGAGTCAATTCGTATACTATTAGCCTATGCTACTCACCATGATTTCAGCTTTATCAAATGGATGTGAAAAGTGCATTCTTGAACAGCCCCCTATCTGAGTTGGTGTATGTAGAACAACCGCCGGGCTTTGAAGATCCAAGATTTCCAAATCATGTATACAAGCTCCATATGGCACCCTATGGGCTTAAGCAAGCTCATAGAGCATGGTATGAATGCGTTAAGGATTTTCTTCTCAAGAATGACTTTGTAATGGGCAAAGCCAATTCTACTCTCTTTACTCACAAAGTTGATAAGGATATCTTTGTTTGCCAAATATATGTCGATGACATTATATTTGGTTCTATGATAAGAAATTTTGTGAGGAGTTTAGTAGGATCATGACCAAGAGGTTTGAGATGTCTATGATGGGTGAATTGAAGTTCTTCCTTGGATTTCAAGTCCAGCAAATGAAGGAAGGAACTTTCATATGTCAAACCAAGTATGTGAAGGATATGCTTAAGAAGTTTGACATGGCCGATGCCAAGCCCATCAAGACACCCATGGCATTAAACGGTCATCTTGATCTCAATGAAGAAGGGAAGTTGGTTGATCAAAAGGTATATCGCTCCATGATCGGCTATCTTCTTTACCTTTGTGCATCTAGGCCCAATATTATGCTTAGTGTGTGCATGTGTGCAAGATTTCAAGCCAATCCCAAGGAATGTCACTTAATAGCTGTTAAGAGAATTTTGAGATATTTGGTACACACTCCTAACATTGGCTTATGGTATCCCAAAGGCTCCACTTTTGATCTACTTGGCTATTCCGATTCGGATTATGCCAGTTGCAAGGTAGATAGAAAGAGTACCACGAGGACTTGCCAATTTCTTGGAAGGTCCCTAGTGTCTTGGAGATCTAAGAAACAAAATTTGGTTGCCTTATCCACGACCGAAGCTGAATATGTTGCAGCGGGTGCTTGTTGTGCCCAACTCTTGTGGATGAAGCAAACGTTGAGTGACTTCGGTTGTGAGTTTAGCAAGATTCCACTCTTATGTGACAATGAGAGTGCTATCAAGCTAGCAAACAATCCGGTGCAACACTCCCGAACAAAGCACATAGATATAAGACATCATTTCGTAAGGGATCATTAGGCTAAGGGAGATATTGCTTTTACGTCATGTGAGCACCGAACGGCAACTTGCCGATATCTTCACTAAGCCTCTAGATGAGCAAAGGTTTTGTACTTTGAGGAGTGAACTAAATATCTTGGATTCTCGTAACTTGTCTTGACTTGTTGCACATACTTGATTGTTGCCTAGATAAGAAAAATGAATTTACTTGTGTTGAGTTGTTTTATAATACTTGGATTTTGATCTTTAGATCAAAACTTGATTCGTGGGATCATTTTTATGTACTGTTGATTGGCTGATCTCTAAGTGTCAAGTTGTCTCATATGTCTACAAGCCATATCTCTTCAAAACTCTGAATTCATTCAATCTCAAAATCTATCTTTATGGAGCTGAAAAGTATATGTCGGAACTTCCAACCCAGGTCGGAACTTCCGACACCCATCGGAAGTATCAAGGTTGTCCCAACAAAGGGTCCTTGGGAGGTTGTTTTAATATTCATCAAAACTTCCGACACAAGGTCGGAACTTCCGACGACCCTCGAAAGTTTCAGCATTCTTCCGATAGAGGGTCCTCGGGTTCGAATTTTTATCATCGTCGGAACTTCCGATCCCCCATCGGAACTTCCGACAATCAACTGAGTCCTATATATACCCGTTGGATACCCCTCCAAGCCCTAACTTCTCACTCTTTCAAACACCACCAACGCCTCCACCTCTCTCCTCTCAATCTCTTGCGGGGAAATCAAGTTTCAACCATGGGATTTCATTGCTTTGGAGTTCTTTGGATTCTCCACTCTTCGGAACATCCGATCCCCATCACTTCTCCTTCGATTTGCGTGGGAAATCTTCAAGGTATTTCTTTCAAAATCCCCGTCGCCCGATCTCTTAATGTAGAAGGAAGTAGATGATTTCCTTTTGGGATAGTTTCTAGATGCATCATAGAACTCTTGCCTAGAATCTTGTCAAGTTTGGTGGGCTTAATCTCTCGATCCATGAAAGATTGTGTAGGCTCGGGCTCTGTCGGAAGTTCCGAACCTTGGTCGGAAGTTCCGACAGGCACCTGAGTTGCACAATCTTGATTCATTTGACTCCGTTCTTTTGATCCATCCTAATATTCATCTTATATACTCAGATGGCTCGTGAAAAGAGAGGAAAGCAGAGGGCTTCTTCACCGAAAATTGAATCATCTCCTTCATCTGATTCTGAAGCAACTCAAGAAGCTTCACCTGTGGCTCATCGCACTGGAAAGAGAAAGGTAGTTCCTAAGGCTCCTTTGCGCTCTCGTGGTCGTGGAAGACCTAATCCACAAGGAACTTCTACTCAAGGTGCTCGCCTTTGCATTAAGCGCGCTTCCGCTCCGGGCTCTCACATGGCAAATGCATGAGAGTCTTTGGAGTATCTTGAGAGGATCATCATCTGGATGCAGGCCCCAATTAGACAAACTGATCCACAGTACAATGGGACTCGTCCAGTGGATTATACAAAGGGCAAGCATGATCTATGTGCTAAAAGATATGAAGATCCATTCAGTTTTGCCAAGGAGCAGCAAGGGGATGTCCGCATTTTGATGAATTTTCATGTAGGTTGGTATGCCTCCGTGATCCTCTGCAAATCTCATCCCACCACCAAGATGAAATTCATCAAATGGGATTATTTGTTTGCGATTGATTTGCCAGTGGTAAGGGAAGTAGAAGATGCTTGTCGGAGAATGCATGTTTCCTCAATCATGTTATTCAACTCTGATTGGAATGAGGAGGTCGTGGCTCAGTTCTATGCAGCTCTTTATGTCAACCGCTCAACCAAGACCTTCCATTGGACCATTCAAGGCAAGCCCTTCTATGTTGAGTATGCTTACTTTGCAAGTATTATTGGATTCTCTAATGGTGATCTTTTGAGAGAAAGGATACATGAGATGGAAAATGTGCTAAAGGATGGAGAACTTCACTTCATGTATGATAGGACTTATGGAGATATTAAATTTGGGACAATACATGGGTTGACACCTTACTACAAGCTGCTCAACCAACTCTTCGCTACACTCTGTGTCCCAAAGGAGGTGACTCGGACAACATCTCCAACATATCCAAAAATCTGCTAGCAAGGATGGCTCCAAATCAAAATGAGTTTAGTGTCTTTGACTTCATTTGGGAAGAAATTATCATAGGCTCAGTTTCACCCAAGAAGAGTTGTCCCTATGCACCATACATCTTTGCCATGATCAAAGAAGTGACCGGTGTGGAGATATTGACCGACAAAGGCCACCAAGTTTACAAGCCCAAGAAAGGTCAACTTTACCATCTTCTCATGCTTGGAGCTCATGCACCTCGCTGCTCCACTCAAGGACCATCACATGCTCCTAGCTCTCATTGTCAATTCTTGTCATACTGAATGACACAAGCTCTAAGCATGTCTTTGAGAATTTGATTTACTCTTTCAGTTTGGCCGTCGGTCTGAGGATGATAAGCTGAGCTTCGGATTAGTTTGGTACCAAGATATTCTTGCAATTGTTCCCAAAATCGTTCTATGAACTCAGTGTCGCGATCAGAAATGATTGTCTTTGGTACACCGTGTAGACAAACAATTTGATCCAGATATATCTTAGCGTATCTTTAGGCGTTATAAGTGGTGTGCACGGGAATAATATGGGCGATCTTTGTGAGCCTATCTACAACAACCCATATAGAATCGTGTTTCTGAGATGTATTGGGAAAACCAACAATGAAGTCCATACTGATATCTTCCCATTTCCAGGATGGTATTGGCAGAGGTTGAAGTGTACCAGCTACTCTTAAGTGGCTAGCTTTCACTCGCTGACAAGTGTCACACTCTGTGACATATTGGGCGATTTCTCTCTTCATCCTGGTCCACCAGAAGTTTTGCTTAAGGTCCTGATACATTTTGCTACTGCCGGGATGAATAGAGAATTTGGAAAGATGTGCTTCGTCAAGAATTTGCTTTCGGAGTTTGTGATTTTTCGGAACGATAATGCGACTTCCAAACCATAAAATTCCCTTGTGATCCTGATGAAAACATTTGTACTTCTCCTCTCCTTGAGATCTTAACACCCTCATCATGTAATTGTGCCATGATGATACGATCATGAAGAGTGGGTTCAATAGAGATGTGTACTTCTCCTCTCCTTGGGGAATCATTTCCAACCCAAGTTTCCGCATTTCAGAACATAACATCTCATTGTATGATGTGGCAGATAGGCAATTGCAATGAGCTTTGCGGCTGAGTGCATCCGCGACTACATTAGCTTTGCCTGGATGATAGTGCACCTCAAGATCATAATCTTACCTCAAGATCATAATCTTTGATTAATTCCAACCATCGTCTTTGTCTCATATTCAGGTCGGCTTGTGTGAATATATACTTGAGACGCTTATGATCGGTGTAAATATTGCAATGGGTGCCCATAAGATAGTGCCTCCAAATCTTGAGAGTGTGAATGACAGCTCTAACTCAAGATCATAAGGTGGAAGTGCTCATGAAGCATAGGCAATAACCCGATTGTCTTGCATAAGTACACAACCCAAACTCGTACTAGATGCGTCACAGTAAACGTCAAATGGTTTGGTAGTGTCAGGTTGAGCTAAGACTGGGGTTGTAGTCAAGTGTTCGCAAAGAGTGTGGAAAGCTTTTTCACAATCTTCATCCCACACAAATTTTTCTCCTTTCTTCAACAGTTCGGTCATAGGTTTAGCAATTCTGGAGAAATCCGCAATTTAGCAGCGATAATAACCAGCTAACTCAAAAAAACTACGAATCTGATGAACGGACGTGGGAGTTTTCCAATCCATCACCTCTTGAACTTTACTGGGGTCAACTGAGATACCGTTGCTGGAGATAGTATGGCCCAAAAATTTCACACTATCCAACCAGAATTCACATTTGGAGAACTTAGCATATAACTGATGGTCTCTAAGATGTTGGAGGACAATGTGCAAATGTTTAGCATGGTCCTCCTCCTCCTTGGAATAAATAAGAATGTCGTCGATGAAAACCACGAAAAACTTGTTAAGCTCCAGCATAAAAACCGAGTTCATGAGATACATGAAGTAGGCAGGAGCATTTGTGAGACCAAAAGACATCACTAAGTACTCATATAGTCCATATCGAGTGGAGAAAGCGGCCTTTGGAATATCACATGGTCGAATCTTGATCTGATGATATCCAGAACGAAGATCAATCTTGGAAAAGATTTTTGCTCCAGATAACTGATCGAAAAGAACATCAATGAGAGGAAGTGGGTATTTGTTCTTGATAGTCACCGCATTGAGAGGCCGGAAGTCAACACATAACCTCAAACTATTATCTTTCTTCTTCACGAATAGGGCTGGACAACCCCAAGGTGAGGCAATTGGACGAATATAACCTTTGTCTAGAAGTTCTTGCAACTGTTTTTTAATCCTGCTAATTCCTTGGGTGGCATTCAATAGGGTCATTTAGAGATAGGTGTTGTGCCTGGCTGCAGTTCAATGACAAACTCTATTTCTCGATCAGGTGGCATGCCGGGTAAGTCATTCGGAAAAACATCGGCATACTCGCGTACCACCGGAATTTCATCTAATTCTGCGTGGACCTTAATGAGAGCACATGAACTTGTGCATTCTCGAAAGGGCAAAAATCAAGCACTAAGTTTTAATGGAGGGATATTGATTTTAGTGGGAGTAGATTCTATTAAATGTTTAATGTGATTTACTCTATCATGGATATGTTTGTCTTAGTGTTTTTTGCATTATTGTTTTGTTGTAGATCAATGGCACCTAGCACCACCACATCTTTTACTTTGCGTTCGATCCTTGAGAAGGATAAGTTGAATGGGACTAACTATACGGATTGGATCCGTAACCTAAGAATTGTTCTCAGGGCTGAGAAAAAGGAAGACGTTCTGGATACCCCATTACCAGAAGAACCTACTGATGATGCAACTGCTGCTGTCAAGAATGTTTACAAGAAAGCATGCGACATCAATCTTGAAATTATTTGCCTTATTCTCGCTTGCATGGAACCCGAGCTGCAGATGCAGTTTGAGACAAACCATGAGGCGCACGATATGATCGTGGCGCTTCAGGACATGTTCCAGACACAGGCCAGGACGGAAAGGTTCAATGTATCCAAGGCCTTTGTTGAGAGCAAGCTGGCAGAGGGCGCAGCAGTGGGGCCGCATGTGATCAAGATGGTTGGTTACACACAGAGGTTGGAGAAGCTGGGCTTCGCACTCGGCCAAGAGTTGGCCACTGATTTCATTCTTGTGTCTTTACCGCCGAGCTATGGGAACTTCATCTCGAACTACCACATGCACGGGGTTGAAAAGGGCTTGAATGAGCTATGCGGCATGCTCAAGATAGCAGAAAGTGACATCAAGAAGAGCACGACGGCGGCCATGTGATGGCGGTCCAGGACAAGCCTAACTTCAAGAAGAAGGGTACTTCGTGGAAGAAGAAGGGCAAGGCTAAGGTTGAGAATCCCACGCCAAACCCAAATCCTAAGGCTAAAACTAGACCAGCTAGTGCTTTCACTATCATGAAAAGGGTCACTGGAAAAGAAACAGCAAGGTGTACTTGGCTTCTTTGAAGAACCGTGGAAGTAAGAGTACTTCCAAATCAGGTACCCTTACTGTTTATGTTATGGATATTTTTATTGCTGATTCTTTCATCAATTCTTGGGTATTTGATACCGGATCGATTGCTCACATTTGCAATTCGATGCAGGGGCTGACAAGAAGTAGAAGCGTGGCAAGAGGAGAAGTTGATTTCTGCGTGGGCAATAATGCAAGAGTTACTGCGCTAAGCGTCGGGACGATGCAACTCCACCTCCCGTTAGGATTTATTATGGAGTTGAATAATTGTTATTTTGTACCTAGTTTGAGTCGAAACATTATATCTCCTTCATGTTTGATGATGGATAGTTATTCGTTTGCGAGTGAAAACAATGGTTGTGTGATCTCTAAGAATGATATGTTTGTGGCTTCTGTGCCTATTAAGAATGGGTTGTTTGTTTTAAATCTTGATGATTCACCTATCTGTAATGTAAGTGCTAAAAGGCTTCGGCCTAATGATTTGAGTCCTACCTATATGTGGCATTGTTGTTTGGGTCATATAAATGAGAAGCGCATGAAGAAGCTCCATTCGGATGGGCTTCTAACTTCGTTTGATTTTGAATCATATGAGACATGCGAAGCTTGTTTGCTAGGCAAGATGACCAAGACACCATTCATAGGTTTTCCCGAGAGAGCATCAGACTTGCTAGAACTCATACATACTGATGTGTGCGGACCAATGAGCACGATGTCTAGAGGAGGATTCCAATACTTCATAACTTTCATTGATGATTTGAGTAGATATGGCTATATCTATTTGATGAAGCATAAGTCTGAAACCTTTGAAAAGTTCAAGGAATTTCAGACTGAGGTTGAAAATCAACGTGGCAAGAAAATTAAGGTCTTGCGATCTGATTGAGGAGGCATGTATTTGATCATGAGTTTAGCAATCATCTGAAGAGTTGCGGAATTCTTGCACAACTCACGCCGCGTGGAACACCTTAGAGAAACAGTGTGTCCGAGCGACATAATCGAACCTTGTTGGACATGGTTCGGTCGATGATGAGCCAATCGGACCTACCGTTATTGTTTTGGGGTTACGCTCTAGAAACTTCAGCTTTCACACTAAACATGGTACCATCTAAATTCGTAGTTAAGACACCATATGAGATATGGACTGGGAAGACTCCCAGCTTGTCTTTTCTGAAAATTTGGGGATGTGAAGTTTTTGTCAAGCGACTTGAGTCAGACAAGCTAACTCTCAAATCAGATAAGTGCATATTCGTGGGATATCCAAAGGTAACTTTAGGGTATTACTTCTACAACCGATCAGAGGGCAAAGTGTTTTTTGCTCGGAATGGTGTTTTCTTAGAGAAAGAGTTTCTGAAGAAGGAGAAAAGTGGACAGAAGGTGTATCTTGAAGAGGTTCAAGATGAGCCAATCAGGCAAGATTCAACAAGTGATGCTAATGTAGCAGAACAAGTTGAGATACCCGTGGCAAGAGAAGCACCACCGCAGCCACGAAGGTCGGCAAGGCTCCGCGCGGTGCGTGAGATATACTGTTGGACAGTGATGAGCCTGCGACATATTCAAAAGCGATGATTGTGGCTCAAGTGTATTAACCATCACCATTAGGGCAATTTCGGTTAACCTTACACTTCAAACGGAGTAATCCACTGGTCTGTCGGGTATAACCTCCCGATACAACCACGGTAATCGGATCGAGCGCCATACATACAAATGCTCATGCGAAGATGAGCCCAGAGAATACCACATTCCAGCAAATATTACCACATTAGCATAAGTAAATATTACCGACCAAGTTTCGGGTTTAGAAACCAAGTACTTCAATGATCATAAATAAGTTCTTCAGAGTTTAAGTTGCAGCGGAAAATAAAACAACGGAAGCTACTTCGACGATAAGAATGTCTCGATGAAGCCCGTACGAGACATCACTCGGCATTATCTCCGTTGGACGGGGGTGTATCCCATTCCACCGACCAACCAGGGAGAAGAGTGCAGGGCCAAGTCAGGCTAGCAATCATATCTTCGAAGGTCTCACCTGAAAATGAGCCACAAGCAAGGCTGAGTATACTAATACTCAGCAAGACTTACCAGTGTAGTGGAATCTACTCCACCGACTCTAGACATGCAAGGCTTTTTGGCTCAGGGGTTTGTTTTGCCGAAAAGCATCTACAAGTGGGTCCTTACCTTCAACTTTTAGCTCAAGATTCTACTTTCATTAACCATTCTAGATCAGCAGCTATCCAGAAGCATACATGGTGAAGCATTAAATTTTCATCCAACCAGTTCATTCATCATCATTGTTCCTCTTCTTACTCTGTGGGTAAAAATGGTTAAGCAGTCTCAATAGCCGTGAGAAACGGACGATTCGAATCGAATTTCTTAACCTTGCAAGGGAAACCCAAACACACGTCACGTGGTTACTCCCTAGAGTCACATGTGCAACTTTTCCCCTTTCTTTCCGGGTCGTGGATCGGGGCTACCCTCCGAGAGTACAAGAGCTCCACGCCACGATTCGGCGCCGGGTCGTGACCACTCTCTGCACTCGCCATATGCACATGGGACCGAAGTTCAAAGGGTAGGATGCCGTCCCCTTGCCGGGCCAATCAGGTACTTAAGCTTACCGATTCCCATAATCTCGACATGTGTTTAGTACGTTCAAAGACTTAACCATCACTACCACACCCTGCGGCCTTAGCATTTTTCACTAGACAGACGGGCCTCAATCGTAACCATCGTTACATAACCCGTCCGTGTCCTTATGATTGCAGCGTGTAGTAGACATTCAACTCCTATTTTCTCGCGAGTGACAGGAAATCACTCTACTTTTACCAGAGTCCTATTAGCACAGCATTCTATCGAACCTTACGTCTAGTTTTCAAGCAAGGGTTCCTAACATCATGCAACTAAGTTTTCATTCAACTCCTATAAACTTAATGCACAAGCAAAGAGTAATGAGTTGCATAATTTAGGAAAGAAATGGGTTATGCTCCGGGGCTTGCCTTCTTGCGAAAAGTTAGTCCGGGGATCGTCTGAACGTTGACCCGGGTCTTCAACTGCTTCAGTTAAATTCGCCTGGGCTTCTCGCTGCTCACTCTCGGACTCGGGCACCAACTCGTACGTTCCGTCGGCGAGAGTCGTCGATTCTACATGAATGCACAAGTTTAAGTCGTGGTAATGGTACTCGATACGATTTAAGAGTAATTACTACAATGGATAGTTTCTGGTCATGAACTTTTGGATTTAGGCACATCAGGAAAAGATGTGCTTACTGTAAAATTTTCAGCCATTTTTATGTAACAGATTAATTATGAAAAATATATTACGTAGTTGCTGTTAGATACTTGTTCTTTTTGTACAGAACAATTGGTGCAACAACTGAGTCTAATATTTTTACAGAGCTTTCATTTAAGCATGCAAGAGCTACTGTAATTTTTGTAGGATTTATTATGCAGTATTCAGAGCATAGAAAATTTAGGGTCAGCGTTGATCTACAACAGTGGGTACAAAATAAGTCCATTAAAGCTTCCATTTAATGTAGAGAAAAATATGTTGAGATTCTGAGAAACTTTTTGTAACGAAAGTGGTAGAGTTTGTTCTAAGGAATCCAGAACAGTTGAGTTTGCATTTTTCTGAATTTTCTACAATTTTATACGAATTTTACAAGTTTACTGAATTTGAATCTAGATTTGAAACTTTCTTTTACAACTAGGTCCTTGAATCTTACGTGCAGACCCTTCTAAAGATTTAAATTCTTGCAATTGGGTCCTCGGGTGGCTCGGGTACGGCGGCCGGCCGAAATTCCGGCGAGGGGCTCGCCGGCGGCGAGGGGTGAGGGTCGGGGAAGGTTCAGGGGTGCGAGGGCTACCTCGTGGGGGTGTTGTTCAGGTGGGGGACGACCGGGAAGGGCTCGCCGGCGTTGAAGCAGAGGCGGCGGCGGCGTGGCACGCGTCGACGGCGGTGCTCCGACGGGCTTGGGGCGGCCTGGTCCGGTCAGCGAGCTTCAGTGGCGCGTGGGGAAGCTGCTCAGGGGCTTGGCTTGAACGGAGGAGGTCGGGGTCGAGCTGTCCACGGCGAGCAGGGGCGGCGGCGGCGGCGGCAGCGCGGGCGGCGGCGCTCCGGTAGTTCTGGGCGGCGTTGGGCGGGTCGGCGAGCTTCAGGGGGATGATGTAGTGGTGGCTGAAGCTTCAATTTGGGCGGTGGGCGGCGGTGGAGGGCTGTCCACGGCGGGCGGCGCTGGGCGGCGGCAATGGCGGCGGTGAGGGCGTTCTGGGTGCGTGGCTCGCGCGGGCGGTCGGGGCTCGGCTTTTATAGCGGCAGGAGGGGGTGCGGAGGGGCCTGGGCAACGTGCGGGGCGGAGGCACGGCACGGCGCGCACTGGGCACGGCGGGCGGCGGCAGAACGCCGGCGCGGCGTGCGGCGAGCGGGCGCGGCGACTGGGCGGCCGGGATATGGCGTGGGCGCGAGGGGATAGCGCTGGGCGTGGAGTGGTGGAGCAGCAGCTGCAGCGGCTCGGGCGGAGGGCGGGCGCAGTGACGGGCGGGGCGTGGGAGCCGGGGCGGCACGGCTCGGTGCGGCGGTTGGGCGCGACGGGCGGCGAGGCTGGGCGTGGCAGCGGCGTGCGCACGCGCGGGCGCGGTGACTGGGCGCGACGGGCGGCGGGACTGGGCGCGGCAACGGCGTGCGCACGCGCGGGCGCTCACTGGGCCGCGCGGCGTGGGGAGGGGGCAAAGCCGGCCGTGGCAGAGTGGCGCGGCGGCCACTGGCCTGGCGCCTCGCGCCGGTCAGGCGTCGCCGGCCACCTGGCGCGCGGCGGTCGGGCGGGGAGGAGAGAGAGGGGGGGGGGGGGCGCGAGGGCCTGATTGCGAGAATTTGAAAAACCTCAGGGGGCTGGGTGCAAACCGGGCGTTTTCTCCTCTTTCTAATTTGAATTTCAAAAACTTTGAACACGAAAGTTGTTCAGAATAAAAAGTCCTACAAGTTTGGTTTCAGGAAAAATCTCATTTGGCTTATTGTTTGAAAGTTAAATTTAAAAGTTCAAAAGTAACCAAATGTGCTCAAATTAAATTTGAATTCCAACTGAACTCGTTCTAATTCTTTCCACCCTTTTATCAGTTGGTTTAAGCATAGGGTTAGGCTAATGATACTGATTTTAGAAATGAAATTTTTACCAGGGTTGTCACAGCCTTCCCCCCTTAACAAGAATCTCGCCCCGAGATTCGGTAATTCTTAGTGTGGGCGTGGGTGCACATACCAGTGGTTGAGATAAGAAACCCAGGGAAATGTTGGTTTAGGTAGCTCTCGGTTTCCCAGGTGGCTTCCTCTTCCGTGTGGTGACTCCATTGTACTTTATACATTCTAATCGCTTTCCTCCTGGTCTCTCTCTCTTTTTGATCCAAAATCTTAACTGGGTGTTCGACATATGAGAGGTCGGGTTCCAACGATATTTCTTGTTGTTCCACAATCTCGGTAGGGACTCAAATACACTTCTTGAGTTGAGATACGTGGAAGACATCATGGGTGGCTGTGAGCTGAGGGGGCAGTCGTAATTTGTAGGCTACGGGTCCGCAGCTCTCAATGATTTCGTATGACCAACATAACGGGGAGCTAGTTTGCCTTTGATTCCAAATCTTCGCACTCCCTTGGTTGGTGAAACTCGAAGATAGACATGATCGCCAACTTCGAATTTTAGGGGCTTTCTCCTTTTGTCAGAATAGCTCTTTTGTCGGGCTTGTGCGGCTCTAAGGTTTGCTTGTATCACTTTTACTTTCTCCTCTGCCTCGATTACCAGGTCGGGTCCAAGTATTTGACGTTCTCCGGCTTGTGACCAGCTCAAAGGAGTTCGACACCTTCGTCCGTACAGGGCCTCAAATGGTGCCATTTTCAAACTCGTTTGATAGCTATTGTTGTACGAGAACTCTGCTAGGGGTAGGCATTTGTCCCAATTCTTGTCATAGTGAATGACGCAAGCTCTCAGCATGTCTTCAAGAATTTGGTTTACTCTTTCCATTTGTCCATCAGTCTGAGGATGGTATGCTGAGCTGCGAATCAGTTTAGTGCCAAGAGACGTTTGCAGTTATTCCCAAAAGCGTGCTACAAACTGAGGACCACGATCGGAAATAATTGTCTTAGGTATTCCATGCAGGCAAACAATACGATCGAGGTAAATCTCGGCATATTTCTTGGTAGAATAGGTGGTGTGTACCGGAAGAAAATGTGCCGTCTTTGTGAGTCTATCCACGATAACCCATATGGAATCGTGTTTCTGGGAAGTGTTTGGTAATCCAACGATGAAGTCCATACTTATGTCTTCCCATTTCCATGATGGTATAGGTAACGGTTGTAGTGTACCGGCTACCTTCAAGTGGCTAGCTTTTACTCTCTGGCACGTGTCACATTCCGAGACATACGTAGCAATTTCCCTTTTCATTCTAGTCCACCAGAAGTTTTTCCTTAGGTCTTGATACATTTTGCTACTGCCGGGGTGGATAGAGAATTTGGAAAGGTGTGCCTCATCGAGAATTTGCTTGCGGAGTTCACGATTCTTCGGAACGACTATACGACTTTCGAACCATAGAACTCCCTTATGGTCCTGGCGGAAACATTTATACTTCTCCTCACCTAGAGAGAGTTTTTGTTTGATGATCTTAATTCCTTCATCATGTAGTTGTGCCATGACGATTTGGTCGTGAAGAGTGGGCTCAACTGAGATGTGATTTAGAGTGCCTTGGGAAACCATTTCCATGTTAAGCTTCCTCATTTCTGCACACAATGTCTCATGGTAGGACTCCATGGATAAGCAATGGCAATGGGACTTGCGGCTTAGTGCATCCGCGACTACATTAGCCTTGCCGGGGTGATAGTGCACTTCAAGGTCATAATCCTTGATTAATTCTAGCCATCTCCATTGTCTCATATTCAGATCGGCTTGTGTGAAGATATACTTGAGACTCTTATGATCTGTGTAGATATTGCACTGTGTACCCATGAGATAGTGCCTCCATATCTTTAGAGCGTGAATGACGGCTGCAAGTTCAAGATCATGAGTGGGATAATTCTGTTCGTGGGGCCGAAGGGCTCGTGAGGCATATGCAATCACTCGATTCTCTTGCATAAGCACACATCCTAGACCAGTACCCCATGCGTCACAATATACATCAAACGGCTTGGTATTATCGGGTGGAGCTAACACAGGTGCAGTGGTCAGATGCTCTCTGAGAGTGTGGAAAGCTTCTTCACATTTCTCATTCCATACAAACTTGACTTCCTTCTTTAACAGTTCAGTCATGGGCTTAGCAATTCGAGAGAAATCCGGGATGAAGCGGCGGTAGTAACTGGCTAAGCCGAGAAAACTGCGAATCTGATGAACAGAAGTAGGGGGTTTCCAATCCATCACCTCTTGTACCTTACTGGGGTCAACAGCTATGCCTTCGCTGGAGATCGTGTGACCTAAGAACTTTATAGTATCCAACCAAAACTCACACTTAGAAAACTTAGCATAGAGCTGATGGTCTCTGAGTCGCTGAAGAACAATATGAAGGTGCTTGGCATGCTCTTCCTCATCCTTGGAATAGATAAGAATGTCGTCGATGAACACTACGACGAATTTGTCAAGTTCGGGCATGAATACCGAATTCATGAGATACATGAAGTAGGCAGGGGCATTGGTGAGTCCAAAGGACATGACTAAGAATTCATATAGTCCATATCGTGTGGAGAAGGCAGTCTTAGGAATATCGCATGGGCGAATCTTGATCTGATGATATCCCGAACGAAGATCAATCTTTGAGAAGACTCTGGCTCCAGCTAATTGATCGAAGAGTACATCGATACGGGGAAGTGGGTATTTATTTTTAACCGTTACCGCACTGAGAGGTCGGTAGTCCACACATAATCTTAAACTGTCATCCTTCTTCTTTACGAATAGGGCTGGACATCCCCAAGGTGACGCGCTAGGGCGAATGAAACCTTTGTCCAGTAATTCTTGGAGTTGAATTTTCGGCTCTGCCAATTCCTTAGGGGGCATCCTATATGGTCTTTTGGATATAGGTGCAGTGCCTGGTTGAAGTTCAATGATGAACTCAATGTCCCTATCCGGTGGCATTCCTGGTAAGTCATCCGGAAAAACATCGGCATACTCGTTGACGACAGGAATATCTTCTAGCTTAAGTCCTTCCACCTTGTAAGCACAGGAATTCGTGCAATCTAGGAATGGTAGGTAGAGGGTAGTGGCTCCGTGACTAGGTGAATTTATCTCAACGGCTCGGGAAGAAAGGTCCAGTGTGGCTCCATGCATAGTCATCCAGTTCATTCCCAAAATAATGTCCATGCCGTCAAGAGGTAAAAGGACAAGGTCTGTGTCGATGGTTTTACTACCCCATTTGACTGGTACTTGTCTGACCATTTGGTTTGAAGCAATTTTACCACCCGGTGTTGATATCATATATGACCCTTTGGTGTGACAAACATCCAAGCCTACTTTTGCACCGAATTTTGCAGTTATGAAACTATGCGATGCACCAGAATCAAATAATATAACTGTAGGCTTGTTATGGATAGAGAATGTACCCGACATCACTGGGGCTCCTTCAGGAAGCTCTGCAAGCGTGGTGAAGTTAATCCGTCCTTGCTTGTCTTGCAGGGTCTGTCTCTTGCCCCTGTTCTTGGTGTTCGGGTTGGATCCTTGACCTTGGTTGGGCTGCCCAGACTGAGGGCATTCTCGTGCGAAGTGGTTGGAACTCCCGCATTTGAAACAGCGATTCGCGGGGCTAGGTCGAAGAGACTGTTGAAGAATGGGCCTCGGACCATTCTGTGGAGGCATCGGGGGTCGTACCATGCCTGGCTGCTGTGGGGGTCTGGCAATCCATCTCCCTGGTTGAGGGGCCCTTGGTGGAGCTGTGGGTGCGGCATTTTGCACGATGCGATACCTTGGTGGTTGGGCACTTGATGGTCCTGGGGGTGCCTTTCTCTTCTTCTCTGCCCGGTGTGCCATGATACAGTCTTCCTGGGTAATGGCCATATTGACCAATTCGTTGTAGGTGTCAGCCCTGGCTAGGTTCAGACGTTCCTTGAGCTTGGTATTCAGACCTCGGCGGAAACGATCACGCTTCTTGGCATCCGTATCAGCGTGATAGCCCGCATACTGGCATAGGTTGTTGAATGCTTGGGCGTATTGCAGCACGGTGCGGGTGCCCTGGGTAAGTGCCAGGAACTCATTCAACTTCCTCTCCATGACACCCTCGGGAATATGATGTGCCCGGAATGCGGTCTTGAATTCATCCCAGGTGACAATGTGATCAGCGGGGAGCATAGCAAAATAGTGGTCCCACCACAGTCGAGCGGTACCGTGAAGCTGTTGCGCGGCAAAACGAGCTTTGTTGGCTTCTGAGCATGGGGCCACAAGCAGTGTGAACTTGGATTCGATGGTGAGAATCCATGCATCTGCGTCCAGGGGTTCCTCAGTGTGACAACCCTGGTAAAAAATTCATTTCTAAAATCAGTATCATTAGCCTAACCCTATGCTTAAACCAACTGATAAAAGGGTGGAAAGAATTAGAACGAGTTCAGTTGGAATTCAAATTTAATTTGAGCACATTTGGTTACTTTTGAACTTTTAAATTTAACTTTCAAACCATAAGCCAAATGAGATTTTGCCTGAAACCAAACTTGTAGGACTTTTTATTCTAAACAACTTTCGTGTTCAAAAGTTTTTGAAATTCAAATTAAAAAGAGGAGAAAACGCCTGGTTTGCACCCAGCCCCCTGAGGTTTTTCAAATTCTCGCAATCAGGCCCCTCGTGCCCCCCCCCCCTCTCTCTCCTCCCCGCCCGACCGCCGCGCGCCAGGTGGCCGGCGACGCCTGACCGGCGCGAGGCGCCAGGCCAGTGGCCGCCGCGCCACTCCGCCACGGCCGGCTTTGCCCCCTCCCCACGCCGCGCGGCCCAGTGAGCGCCCGCGCGTGCGCACGCCGCTGCCGCGCCCATCCTCGCCGCCCGTCGCGCCCAACCTCCGCACCGAGCCGTGCCGCCCCGGCTCCCGCGCCCCGTCCGTCACTACGCCCGCCCTCCGCCCGAGCCACTGCAGCTGCTGCTCCACCACTCCACGCCCCGCGCTATCCCCTCGCGCCCATGCCAAATCCCGGCCGCCCAGTCACCGCGCCCGCTCGCCGCACGCCGCGCCGGCGTTCTGCTGCCGCCCGCCGCGCCGAGTGCCGCGCCGTGCCGTGCCTCCACCCCGCGCACCGCCCAAGCCCTCCACACCCCCTCCTGCACCTATAAAGGCCGAGCCCCGACCGCCCGCGCGAGCCACGCACCCAGAACGCCCTCGCCGCCGCCATTGCCGCCGCCGAGCGCCGCCCGCCCGTGGACAGCCCTCCACCGCCGCCCACCGCCCAAATTGAGCCTCCAGCCACCACTACATCATCCCCCGGAAGCTCGCCGACCCACCCAACACCGCCCAGGACCACCGGAGCGCTGCCGCCCGCACGGTCACCGCCGCCGCCACCCCTGCTCGCCGTGGGCAGCTCGACCCCGACCTCCTCCGTCCAAGCCAAGCCCCTGAGCAGCTTCCCCACGCGCCACTGAAGCTCGCTGACCGGACCAGGCCGCCCCAAGCCCGCCGGAGCACCGCCGTCGACGCGTGCCGCGCCGCCGCCGCCTCTGCTCCAACGCCGGCGAGCCCTTCCCGGCCGTCCCCCACCTGAACAACACCCCCACGAGGTAGCCCTCGCACCCCTGAACCTTCCCCGACCCTCACCCCTCACCGCCGGCGAGCCCCTAGCCGGAATTTCGGCCGGCCGCCGTACCCGAGCCGCCCGAGGACCCAATTGCAAGAATTTAAATCTTTAGAAGGGTCTGCACGTAAGATTCAAGGACTTAGTTGTAAAAGAAAGTTTCAAATCTAGATTCAAATTCAGTGAACTTGTAAATTTCGTATAAAATCGTAGAAAATTCAGAAAAATGCAAACTCAACTGTTCTGGAATCCTTAGAACAAACTCTACCACTTTCGTTACAAAAAGTTTCTCAGAATCTCAACATATTTTGCTCTATAATAAATGAAAGCTTTAATGGACTTATTTTGTACCCACTGTTGTAGATCAACGCTGACCCTAAATTTTGGGCAGTGAGTTAGCTGCTTGATGTTTAGGACTGTGTAAAAAGACCAGGCCCAAATTCCATCTCTAGCTGTACTGTTTATTAAACTTAGTTTCATACCATGTTTAAGTAGAATGTTTTATCCCTGCAGTTAGGTGATGAATCACCTAATGAAACTTTTTCTCTGCTAGTGTATTGGTACCTAGAAGCCAGAGAAAAATTAGGAGACTTTTTATCCCAACGTAACCTATTTATTTGATTTATGTGCTAATAACATACATTAAATCAAGAAAATAGTATCTTAGCTTGGAAAGTTCTCACATTTTTACTAGGAGACACACTGTGGTAGAGGTTGCTGTGTAAAAAGTTCCATGGACAAAAACCCTTTGTAGGGTCCTGTAAAAATGAATCCTTGAATAACCTAGGTGTGTAATGTCATATTTTCTATGCTCTGAATACTGCATAATAAATCCTACAAAAATTACAGTAGCTCTTGCATGATTAAATGAAAGCTCTGTAAAAATATTAGACTCAGTTGTTGAACCAATTGTTCTGTACAAAAAGAACAAGGATCTAACAGCAACTACGTAATATATTTTTCATAATTAGCCTGTTACATAAAATTGTCTGAAAATTTTACAGTAAGCACATCTTCCCCTGATGTGCCTAAATCCAAAGTTTCATTACCAGAAACTATCCACTATAGTAATTACACTTAAATCATATCGATTACCATTACCACGACTTAAACTTGTGCATTCATGTAGAATCGACGACTCTCGCCGACGGAACGTACGAGTTGGTGCCCGAGTCCGAGAGTGAGCAGCGAGAAGCCCAGGCGAATTTAACTGAAGTAGTTGAAGACCCGGGTCAACGTTCAGACGATCCCCGGACTAACTTTTCGCAAGAAGGCAAGCCCCGGAGCATAACCCATTTCTTTCCTAAATTATGCAACTCATTACTCTTTGCTTGTGCATTAAGTTTATAGGAGTTGAATGAAAACTTAGTTGCATGATGTTAGGAACCCTTGCTAGAAAACTAGACGTAAGCTTCTGGATAGCTGCTGATCTAGAAAGGTTAATGAAAGTAGAATCTTGAGCTAAAAGTTGAAAGTAAGGACCCACTTGTAGATGCTTTTCGGCAAAACAAACCCCTGAGCCAAAAAGCCTTGCATGTCTAGAGTCGGTGGAGTAGATTCCACTACACGGGTAAGTCTTGCTGAGTATTAGTATACTCAGCCTTGCTTGTGGCTCATTTCAGGTGAGACCTTCGAAGACATGATTGCTAGCTTGACTTGGCCCTGCACTCTTCCCCCTAGTTGGTCGGTGGAGTGGGATGCGCCCCCGTCCAACGGAGATAATGCCGAGTGATGTCTCGTACGGGCTTCATCGAGACATCCTTATCATCGAAGTAGCTTTCGTTGTTTTATTTTCCGCTGCAACTTAAACTCTGAAGAACTTATTTATGATAATTGAAGTACTTGGTTTCTAAACTCAAAACTTGGTCTGTAATATTCACTTATGCTAATGTTGTAATATTTGCTGGAATGTGGTATTCTCTGGGCTCATCGTCGCATGAGCGTTTGTATGTATGGCGCTCGATCCGTTCACCGTGGTTGTATCGGGAGGTTATACCTGACAGGCCAGTGGATTACTCCGTTTGAAGTGTAAGGTTAACCGAGAATGCCTTAATGGTGATGGTTAATACACTTGAGCCGGATTAATTCAGGTGGTTCTGCCACACGGCGAGGGCGTTCTGGGTGCGCGGCTCGCGCGGGCGGTCGGGGCTCGGCTTTTATAGCGGCAGGAGGGGGTGCGGAGGGGCCTGGGCAACGTGCGGGGTGGAGGCACGGCACGGCGCGCACTGGGCACGGCGGGCGGCAGCAGAACGTCGGCGCGGCGTGCGGCGAGCGGGCGCGGCGACTGGGCGGCCGGGATATGGCGTGGGCGCGAGGGGATAGCGCTGGGCGTGGAGTGGTGGAGCAGCAGCTGCAGCGGCTAGGGCGGAGGGCGGGCGCAGTGACAGGCGGGGCGCGGGAGCCGGGGCGGCACGGCTCGGTGCGGCGGTTGGGCGCGACGGGCGGCGAGGCTGGGCGCGGCAGCGGCGAGCGCACGCGCGGGCGCGGTGACTGGGCGCGATGGGCGGCGGGGCTGGGCGTGGCAACGGCGTGCGCACGCGCGGGCACTCACTGGGCCGCGCGGCGTGGGGAGGGGGCAAAGCCGGCCGAGGCGGAGTGGCGCGGCGGCCACTGGCCTGGCGCCTCGCGCCGGTCAGGCGTCACCGGCCACCTGGCGCGCGGCGGTCGGGCGCGGAGGAGAGAGAGGGGGGGGGGGGGCGAGGGGCCTGGATGCAAGAATTTGGAAAACCTCAGGGGGCTGGGTGCAAACCGGGCGTTTTCTCCTCTTTCTAATTTGAATTTCAAAAACTTTTGAACAAGAAAGTTGTTCAGAATAAAAAGTCCTACAAGTTTGGTTTCAAGCAAAATCTCATTTGGCTTATGGTTTGAAAGTTAAATTTAAAAGTTCAAAAGTAACCAAATGTGCTCAAATTAAATTTGAATTCCAACTGAACTCGTTCTAATTCTTTCCACCCTTTTATCAGTTGGTTTAAGTATAGGGTTAGGCTAATGATACTGATTTTAGAAATGAAATTTTTACCAGGGTTGTCACAATGATGGACCCAGATTCCGAGAAATGGCAAAGTGCCAAGAGATCCGAGATAGATTGCATGGGAGACAATCAAGTTTGGAACTTGGTTGACCCTCCTGATGGTGTTAAAGCCATAGAGTGCAAATGGATCTATAAGAAAAAGAAAGATATGGATAGAAATGTTCACATCTATAAGGCTCGACTTGTCCCAAAAGGGTTTAGACAAGTTCAAGGAGTTGACTACGACGAGACATTCTATCCCGTAGCGATGCTTAAATCTATTCGGATCATTCTAGCAATAGCCGCGTATTTCGATTATGAGATATGGTAGATGGATGTCAAAACAGCTTTCCTGAACGGAAACCTGGATGAGGATGTGTATATGATACAGCCCGAAGGTTTTGTCGATCCGACCAATGCTGGAAAGGTATGCAAACTTCAGAAATCCATTTATGGGTTGAAGCAAGCATCTCGGAGTTGGAATATCTGTTTTGATCGAGTAGTCAAAGGATTTGGTTTTCTTCAGAACGAAGAAGAAGCTTGTGTTTACAAGATGGAAAGTGGGAGCACTGTTATATTTCTGATCCTGTATATAGATGACATATTGCTGATTGGGAATGATATTCCTATGTTGGAATCCGTAAAGACTTCACTGAAAAATAGTTTTTTTATGAAGGACTTAGGGGAAGCCGCATACATTCTGGGCATAAGAATCTATAGAGATAGATCGAGAAGGCTTATTGGATTAAGCCAAGACACTTACATTGACAAGGTGTTGAAATGTTTCAGCATGGAACAATCAAAGAAAGGGTTCTTGCCTATGTCACATGGTATACATCTCAGCAAGACTTAGTGTCCTTCGATGATTGATGAGTTGGATCGCATGAGCAAGGTTCCATATGCTTTGGCAATTGGATCTATAATGTACGCGATGATAAGTACACGCCCAGATGTCTCATATGCTCTAGGTGCTACGAGCAGGTACCAGTCTGATCCAGGTGAGAGTCACTGGACAGCGGTGAAAAATATTCTTAAGTACTTCAGAAGGACTAAAGATGTGTTCCTAGTCTATGGAGGTGAGGAGGAGCTCACTGTAACGGGTTACACTGATGCTAGCTTCCAAACTGACAAAGATGATTCAAAGTCACAATCATGATTTGTGTTCACATTGAATGGTGGTGCTATAAGTTGGAAAAGTTCCAAGCAGGATACGATAGCTAATTCTACAATGGAAGCCGAGTACATTGCAGCTTCGGAAGCTGCAAAGGAAGGGGTTTGGATGAGGAAGTTCCTCATAGAGCTTGGTGTGTTTCTGAATGCGTCCAGCCCATTGAACCTCTACTGTGACAACAATGGGGCGATAGCGCAGGCTAAGGAGCCAAGTAATCACCAGAAGAACAAACATGTACCGCGGAAGTTTCACCTCATATGAGAGTTCGTTAGAAAGGGTGAGATCAGATATGCAAGATACACATGGATTTGAATGTTGCTGATCCTTTGACAAAGCCTCTTCCACAACTTAAGCATGAAGTGCACACAAGAGCTATGGGTATTAGATATCTTCTAGATTAGATGCTACTCCGTAACTGGGTAGTCATAAAGGTGGTTCTCGGGTTTGTCAAGAAGCATGCTGTGAGACATAGTCAGTAGGATTTGCCCCTCTCAGCTTGAGAGAGATATCTCTGGGCCCCTCGAGTGATCGGATCAAGAAATGCATGGCCGTGCTAGGGTTAAGTGTTAGCCATGGATTCCGGATCACGGCATCGAGAAAGAGAGGTCAGCTTGGAGCTAGACCAAATATCGTGAGGCAAAGGGAATAGCATGTATACGAGATTGTAACGGCTCGTCTGATATGATCTTTGCGCACGCATAGGAGATGACACGTCTTGCTAGAGGCCGCTGTCAACTATTGGTCAAGTAGGAGTACTCAGGCCATGTCTGTTCGCGTGTGAGCCCAAAGGGTCACACACTTAAGGGACTGGAAGCCTAATGAGGATATGATCTGAATTAGACTGGGCTTAGGTTTACTAATGGACCTCGGTTAGGAAGCCCATTAGTGGGCGCCTATAAAAGGAGGGTTGGGGGCGCATGGAGGGGCTAACCCTAATTCCACGCCTGCTGACAGCCGCTTGTTCCCACGCCCGCACCCATGGTTGCCCTCGCGGACCTAGCAGTCCGGAGCGTGATGCTTCTTCCCCGTACGTGTGGATACCTTGGAGGTGCTGCAACTGCTGCACGAGGACGAGCCGCACGTGCGGAGGTCCCGCAACTACACTGCCGGCGACTGACTGCACTACCCCGACGCACTACAGAAGTTCCGCACCCGCGCGTCTAGTGGTAATTCCGTGATCTATAACAACAGTTTTCCTGGTTTATGCGGTGGAAATTTTTGTTTATCGCTAGCGTAGCCCACCTCATATCCCTTCACTTGTCAGACCCGGACACACGGGACTGTCCACGTGGAAATCTTCTCCTAGGATATGGGATGGGACATGGCCCACACCTTACATCTGTTGTATCTACTCGTAATGCAGTAGGATTACTCATACGGTAGTGAAACTAGTTGGACACGGTAGGAAACTACCCGAGAAGTACTCGGGTAGGACTCCTGGGCTTGTACCCGACTAGGACTTCCATGTAAACCTGTCCCCCCAGACTATATAAGGGCGGACAGGAAACCCCTCAGGGAGAATTATCATCATAGGCAATACAAACCACACAGGACGTAGGGTATTACGCTCTCGGCGGCCCGAACTTGTCTAAGCCTTGCGTTCATTTGCACCTTCGAGTTCCTGATCTCGGCGACACCCTACCTACAAACTCATCACCTCGGGGGTATCTCTCGGTGGGCGTGGCCATGCCGACTAGGACTACGAGGGGTCACCTCTACGCGTGCACGCATACGATGCCCCCGACCCTACCACCCTCCTTTATGACAGAGGCCGCGGCGAGTCCGAGTACCATGTTCCTACTCAGAAAGGATGAAAAAGTACTAGCCCCCAACCAGACTTGCGGTCGGGCGTGGCAGACACAAAGCACTCCAGAATAAACACACTTTATTCCTAACAAATAAGTATTACAAAAGTACAATCGGCCCAGGGCCGTTACAAAGTACAAAAACCCATCACCACCACAAGGGTGGTAACACTGAAATCCCTGAGGAGGGCTGCTACAAGTGCGGGAAGACTGGGAGGAGCATCTTCCTCACAAGTCTTCTTCTTGCACCCCCTTCCTCAAGGGCAACTTGGCAGGGGATGATGACGAGCAGTCCATCTGCCACCGCTGCCAACCGAACTCCCTCGCCGTCTCGAACAACAGCGTGGAGCTCTTTCCCATTTGCACTCGCAAAGGAAGGACAAGCCTCCTCATAAAGCGAGCTGGGGATGAGGAACACGGGGAAGCCGAACCCGCTCGGGACCCAGGCAGCCCTCGGGGACACGCTCGGCAGCAGGCAAGAGCGAGGAGTTCCTCCCTGTTTCGAGGCCCGATCGGTGGAAACACTAACACATCCACGGCTCGAGGCCAACGCTCCCCTCGTAGTCACCCAAGGCGCCTGGGGAAATAGCGTTAACCGCTGGCCTACCTGCGCACCTGCTCCCCTCGATCATCCGAGCCGAGCACTAGGAGGACCATGCTACGGACAGTCCTGGGCGTACGGTGTTGCCCGCGCCCTATCCCCTGCCGCGCGCAAGCGTTCTTCTAGCACTAGATGCCGAAAGGAGCCACCGGCTCTGTTAGGTGGATGCACACGGGCCGAGAGTAACTCCATTATACAAGACAAAGTTCACCCACGACTCAGGTTCTGGATGAGTTCAAATATGGAGCCCCGGAGGCCTCCATTTCTAGCCACCCAAGCACCTCCCTGTCTCATGAGCCAGCTTCGCCGCGTGGCGTACGGCTCCTCCTCAAAAGGACAGAAACCCTCACGGGGGAAACATGGAGGAACTTCTCCACGGCGGACCGACGTGACGGATCGGGCAGGCCTTGATTTTCCGCACTGAAAGCTGGCGGCTGGTACCACTGCGGCATATTCATTACATGGTCAAGACAAAGGCAAGCCTAATTGACTCGTGGTCACAAGGGGGAGCCTCTCCTGTGTTGTGTCTCTCTGCGGCTGAGGCAGAGCGATGCGACTAATCACTCTGAGCAAAAGCACAACATAGTCAGAATAGCGCCTTCGCGATTAAACAAATCGCAAAGCTGCTTGGGGGCCTCTAATGGGTCTAGGGACCTGGGGTCCCCAGTGGGCCCACTTCCCGCTGGAACTCTCGATAGCATGGATCAAACGACCGCCCTCCTGGGCATGACTTCCTTCAAACCGCCTGTGACACCCTAGGTGTCTAAAAGGCTAAACAAAAATCCAAATCATGAAATCAGTCACAACAGAGCAAGAAAAGTATGAAACAACCTTTCAAATATACCTTGCAGGCAAAGGAATTTCTGTTCATGCATAAACAATTGAAACCGTGCAATCAAACTCCGGTAACTTTCAAAATTGATCACATTTGAACATATAATTTTAATGGCACCTTTGTCATAACAAGAACAACAAAAGTCTAGTTGAACACAAAGGCTAACAGTGCAAAAATTCACATAAAATGACAAGTCTTTTAAATGCTTGTTTCCGGAAATTGAAAATAACTTTTGAACCATAGCTTAAATGAACTTTGGGCTAAAACAAAAGTTGTAGATTTTCAAGTTCCCTACAACTTTCGTGTTTAGAGTTTTTCAAGTTCCTGTTTGAAATTTTAAGGAAATTCATTTTGAATCTCAGCCCTTTCTCTCTTCCTCCTCCTGCCTTGTCTCCCCTCCCCTATTTTGGTCCCAACCGGCAGAGAGGTGCCGCCACGTGGCGGGGCACCCCTGCACCGGCGAGCCGCGCAAAGGCGCGACTCCCAAACGGGGCTGACCAGCCCCCGACCGAGCTTGCTACAGGAGATTTGCTCCTCCCCGTATTCCCGACGGTCGAGCCACGACGCGCCAGCGGAGCTGCGCCCTTGCCGCGACCCTGTCCCGGTTGCGCCCACCCCCTCTCTCCATTCTGTCGCGCCCAGCTCCTCCGCCCTGTCCCCTCCCGCGCCTATAAAAGCCACCCCGGGGCACCTCAGTTCATCGCCACAACCTCCAACTCCGGCAAGTCACCACCTGTGCGTGGACGCGCCATTCCACCACCGCATTGCCCAAAACAACCTTTCCTCCACCTTCTCCACCTCACCCCAAGGCTATATAGTCGTTCCCCGCGCCGTTTCCCTCATCGGACCGTCGCCCCCGCCATCCGCCCTCGCTGCCAGCTCTGTGCCACCGTCGGCAGGCCGCCTCGGTCCATCCCTTCCCCAATCGAGACCTCAAACAGGTGCGGTTCATCCCGCTCTTGCATCTCCCACCTTCACACCGCACCCCCGGCCACCCTAGTCGCCGGATTTTGGCCGGCAGTAGCCGTTTCCCTGTACCAAGGACCCATCTGCGTCATTTTAAATCTTCTGAGAAGTTTTCTGTAAATAACAAGGACTCATGTGTTAACCTAGAACAAGAACACAAAAATCAATCTGTTAACTTTGAAGATGCATAAAAACTCGTAGAAAAATCCTAAAAATACAAGCTAAGATGTTCTGGAATCCTTAAAAGTAGATCTACAACTTTGTAACAGGACTTTGGACCTGTTTCCACATGATTTTAGATGTGGATTTAAATCAAGTTTAAATGGCTTTTAATTGTTCCAAGAGATTCAAGTAAGAATTGCTCATGAAACTTGGATGGTAGCTTCAGAACTAGGAGTGAAGTATCTCATAAAAATTTCATGCTCTAAATGCAAGCACAACCAGGGTTTCGAGTGCTTTTGTTATCAACTTGATTCCTTTTAATCTAAAAATGTTAACCTCTGGTTCCTGCTTAGAGAAAAATCTACCAAAATGTACAGTAAACTACTCATTCGAGTAGGTTTGATCCATAAGGAGTTGAGCACCAGTTTCTTGCATGGTTGTCCTATGCAGGTAGATTTTAATCATAAAATTAACTATTTAATAAGCTTTCCATGAGTAACCTGCTGAATGATGATGGCTAAACCTATTACAGTAAGGTTGTAAATAAGTAACAAGCTCTACCTAAGAATCTCAACTCAGGAGCTACCTCTACGAGTAGTTTTGCATAAAAATCTCAACTTACAAACTGCTCTTTCGAGTGGTTCTTCAACCCAGAAACTACCCCTGCGAGTAGTTTGTGTCAACCAATGCTCCCTGCTAAAAATGGCCGTACAACGTGCATAACCACCCGCTCACTTAATGGAGTCAGTAATACAGATAAGTACTCGATAAATGACTGCCCAGGAAAATGGAAATAAAGAACTTGACTACTTAACTTATGTTTTGACTACTTTATAAAGCAATCTTGGACCAGTAAAACAACTCATACTTGTGCATTCATATAGACTCGACTACTCTCGTCGATGGGATCTCACAGAAGTCGCTGAAGACCTGGACCAACGTTCGGAGGAACCCCCGGCTAGTTTTACACAAGAAGGCAAGCACCGGTGCATGATCCCAGTTTTTAAATTATGCAACTATTGTTTCCTTTGCCTGTGCATTTAAGTTCATAGGAGTTGATTGGAACCCTAGCTGCATGATCCTAGGTACCTTTGTAATGACTACTAGAACAGGAAGATTGAGTAGATGCTATGCTAATAGGTTCGGTAAAAGTCGAGTAGTTTCCTGCTACTCGCGATAACTATAGGAGTTGATTGATTTACCGCATACTGCAACTATAAGGTTGGCAGGCGGGGCTGTAGTAAGTACTCGTGGTTGAAGCTCCGTCTGAGTAGTGAAAAATGCTAAGGCCGCAGTGTGTGGTAGCACTGGTTAAGCGTTTGAAAGTACTAACCACATGCCGAGAATATGGTAATCGGTAAGCTTAAATACTCGATTGAACCGGTGCGTGGACAGGTTCCACCGTCTTGATGCTGTCCCATCGGCCAATGGTGAGTGCAAAAGGGGTCATGTTCCAGCGTCGTCCGTGTTCATGGACTTCTTGTACTCGAGGCCGGTGGCCCTGATCCATAAACCGGGGTAAAGGGGAAAAGTTGCACGTGTGACTCTAGGAGTAACCACGTGACGTGTGTTTAGGTTTCCCTTGCAAGATTAAGAAATTCAATTTGAATCGTCTGTTTCTCGCGGTAATTGAGACTACTTAACACTCTTGCCACATAGAGTAACAAGAGGAACTATGGCTATGAAGAAACTTGTTGGATGATTAATTGTCTTTCTACCATGTTTGATTAGAATTAAATGCTCATCTAGACTGGTTAATTGAACTAGAATATGGAAAGCTAAAATGTGAAATTAAGGACTTACTCCTTGTTGCTTTTCATCAAAAAGAAAACCCTAGAACCTTAGAGTCATGCATGCTTAGTAGTCGGTTTGTACCTAGAACCAGTTGGGTAAGCCTTGCTGAGTATTAGTATACTCAGCCTTGCTTGTGGCAATGTTTTCAGGTATGCATGTTGAAGAATTGGCAGCTGGTTTGGCTTGGCCGAGTGCCTTGCCGACTGGTTGGACGGTGGAATGGGAGCCTTCCCCGGCTCGTAATGACCCTGCCGAGGAGTAGTTGATCATGTTTCTTTTATCCGCTGCAGAAAAACTCTGAATACAGTTTTGTGTTGAACCTCAAAAGTACTCAAGTGGTACTGCCGACTTGTAATAATTCACGACCGACTGGTGCTTTTAAAATCTTGTGGAATGTTGTATCCTCTGGACTTGCCTTTGTGCGAGTTATGTGTATGCTTGGTTTCGATCGAACTATTGAGTGGGTGCATCGGGATCTACTCGACAGACTATCGGACTAATCCGTTTGAAGTGCATGGTGGCCAGTTCGTCTACAAGGATGTTGGTTAGTGCACTTGAGCCGGGTTAATTCGGGCGGTTCTGCCGCACCGCCTAGGCCCACTGTCCCGACCGGCCGACCGAACTTTGATGTACACGTATCGCTGCCCCCGACTGACAATGCCGGGGGCTGGCCAGGCCTTGCGCACTGACAGTCCTCGGGAGCAGGTGCTGAGGATAAGGGTGGACGCAGGAGTCAACTTACCGTACAAGGCCAACCACCCCCCTCCACGGGGGCTACAGTCCCCCTTTGCTGCCATAGCAGAGGGACACTATTCCACCTACCCGTCCTCACAAAGGGATGGGGCGCAACGTCATCATGACATGACGGACACCCCTCCATCACGACGGAGTGACGAGGCGTGGCACCAGGGATGGGGCGTGACTGCCATACCGTACTTATCGGCGCAACCCCCCCCCCCCCTCCGACCGGCAGAGCATGACGTACAGGGACGGAACGCGATGGCCACTGCGAGACAGGACTTGGAAGGTGGCCGTCCGAGGACTCTGACTGACAGAGCTGACAGCCCCGATGACTATCTCTCTCTCTCCCTCTCTACCTCTCTTTTTCTACCCCTAGTTCCCCCTTAAAGGAGACCCCCCTTCGACTATAAAAGGGAGGGTCAGCCGCCTAGGAAAGGGGACTAAACCGAAATCGAAGAGATTCATCCTCCACTCGAAAGCTTGTAACTCCCCAACTCTCACGAGCACCTGGGATCAAGCAATACATCCGACCGACCCCCGACTGGATGTAGGGCACATTTGCCTGAACCGGTACAAATCTTGAGTCACTGTGTGCTAGGCCACCTCCGATCACGACGCACGATACACACTTCGAGTAGGTTTAGCTGCCGGCCATTTCCGAAACCGACACATTGCCTCCTCTTCTTTACTTTATTAGTACTTGAATTCTTGATCTCTCTAGTTGCGGGACCCCTTGACGGTGTAAGTAGCAACTTCTACTTATTTGCGTGTGGTCTTTACCTTAGCGCTAGGTAGGAGTAAGTGACTTGATAGTTTAGGCGTGGTACTTAGACTTGACTAGTTACCTTGAGTTGTGTTCCACCCCATGGAACTATGTGGTAGGCGGCAGGTGGTTACAACCCTGTCCATCCTTTATAGTCCACCATGTTTGGGTGCTTTCACTGTGGTATTTGCAGGCTACCTTTGGACTCCCCTCTCACCCCTTTATGCAGTCCTTCCTCTTCTAGCCGCCGAAGTAGCTAGAGTAGTAAAGTCAAGTATTCTTGATAGGAGAAGATGACATTGGAACACCTCTACCTTTATTATCTGGACATCTTTACTCCTGTCATATCCCCTGGATAAACAAGAGTCACTACTAGTATACTTATCGTTCCTCGTGGATTCAACACCTTGGAATACTCCAAGGTGAAAGCTACACCAGTATCCGTACACTTGCGGATTTATTCTGTTAGGCTGAGGACCGCCAACAGCGAGCCAAGATGGTGAGATAGTCCAGGCTATCTCGAGTCCTGCCGATTTTATTCATGTGACCTGTGTCTCTTTTTTAGGAGGGATGTTTTTATTAGATTAATAAGCATAGTAACATACAAAATACAATCAGGAGCCTGAAAAATTATTGAACGAAATAAATACAGTTTGTAAGAAATATGGCCCCATAAGGCCATAATTGTGATTTTGGTGATCGTGTGACAACATGGTCAATGGTACTAGCAAGTTTGTGAGATCACATTTGTAGGATTTTCTAGGTCCCATGGATGGAGTTCAATTCATATACAAGATAGTCCAAATCGCAGTTAAGATATCCAAGTTATAGTGAAAAAATAGAGATAGAATATTTTAGGGCTGTCCAAATGATCGCAGCAATGAATTGGATAAGTGTGAGATAAATCAGGGTGTCGGTTGAACCGAAAAAACCCAAAATGAACAGGTTGGTGCAATGCCAAATTTCAACGCTGATCAAGTGCAAGAAACTTAGTATCACCGGTTAAACCGACGGGTATCACCGGTTTAACCGATGGTACCAAGAAGGCGTCAGGGCAATGGTCATTTAATGCACGAGAAGGTTTTTGAAGTTGAACAACAAAAGGTCTTCAACACCAGTTGAACCGACGGGCATCAGCTGAAGGCATCGGTGCAATGACGCAAGCAAAAGAAGACGTGGCAGAAAGGGGATCAATGGCTAGCATGCAACTTCAGAGTGACCGGTTAAACTGACGTATGTGACCGGTTTAACCGACGCTTTAAGCTTTTCAAGGAAAAAGCATGCAACGGCTAGAAGTGGATCTCTAGCCTATATAAGGCCTCACCCCGAGTCATTTGAGGCTACTGGAGTTCTGAAAAGTCACATATACACCGAAGAAGGTCTCCAAGGCATCAGAGTGCCAATTGATCAAATCCATAGGTCGTAGCACATGATTTGAGAGTATTAGTGCTAGGTTAGCTCTAGAGAGAGTGAGAGAGCGAGGTGTTGCTGCCTTGTGCATCGTTCTAGAGTGAACCACCGCTCTAATCTATCACACCCGGTTTTGGAAAGGAACCGAAAGCATCTCATATGTGCGCCAGGATCAAGTTCACACACATATGATAGGCGTTACAAGCGTGTATCCAAAACAATGTCATAACAAAAGAGATTATTAAGATACTTTATTACATGACCGAAAGTCTTAATCTTAAGAGAATGAATAAATGTTTATAACTAGCAGCGGAACTTTAACTTCACAGGCAGATGACTGGGAGATATACGCCTAGAACTCCTAAAAATCCTCAGGGAACTATGAACAATTATCTTGTTCTGAGCAGCATTGGTTTTAATAAAGCAAGCGTGAGTACACTTATGGTTGGTACTCAGCAAGTGGAGTAAATTATATAACATGCAAGGCAAAAATCAAGATAAAGCTGACATGGTTTGACTACGATAAGCAATTTTAGTTGACCAAGTTTTATTTAGCAAGCATTAACTAAGTGTAAGTATATACCAGTCCTCAAATAAATAAAAGAGATAAGTAACAACAAGATAAATAAAGAACATCAATTTAGATCATCTTTAAGTTCAATTATCATGTGAGGGTCCAAGCCGCTCTTAACCGTGAGCGCGGCTGATATATCAGTTTTCACTCTGCACAGGTTATACACTTTACCTACAACTCGTGTTTCCCTTGATGCCTGGGTTTGCAAGGCCCTTAAACACTTCCGAGGTGAATGGCAGGGACTCAATACAAGACCTTTACAAAGATTCCCTAACTTGCAATGATCCGCTAAGGTTTCAGGCCGCAGTGGTCATAACCCTCCCTAATGAGGCGGTACCTTAGCCAAGGACCATAAACAAAGCCTCCGAGAGGACCGGGCTATACCCCATCAACGCACTCCCCTCTTGCCCTTTCGGTAAGACCATTACAAGCTAAAGTTTCTAATAAATTAGTCAAGACCACAGCCATGTAGTATTGTGGTTGCACTATTATCCTAGGTGGTTCTCCATGTTCCATTTAATGCAATGATCTTAAAGTTATCACCATAAAGGTATTTCAGAACATGAAGTAAGATAAGTGTATCATAGTCTCCAAGTTACCCAACCAAAATCTAAGTAAAAGCAACTAGCGTAGTTACAACATAAAGTAAACAACCCAGATTTAATCAAGGAAGTTCAAAAGAATCTAGGCATATCCTTAGTTTAGGACCCATCATATTGTAGACACATGCATGCATATAAAATAAATGTGTGTATTTAGAAAGTTATTAGGACCGGAATATGATCAAGGACCACTTGCCTTCTTCAAAGTACTGCTGCTGCTCAGGGGCATCATCAAAGCCTTGCTCTTGCGGACCCTCGAACTGCGCACCGTCTATCACAACACACAAGTACATACAAACAAGCAAAATACAACAAATAAGAAACAGTACACCAAACAATGTAAATATAGCAAAACAGCATTATAAAGCTACTGTACACGTCGCAAGGATTGCGTGAGTGCGAGAATCGATGAAAACGGAGTTAAAATTGAGAAGTTATGGCTAAAACATGATTCTAGGGCTTATTTGTAAAAGATTTGAAACTAGAAGGGCTCTGAACAAAGAAACCAAGGGCTAAAACATAAATAAACCTTAGATCTAGGGTTTAGATTGCAAAACAGAGGGGCTAGGGATGGCGGGTTCCATTTTAGAAAAAGATAGGGGCTAAAATAGAAGAAAAAGGATCTGTTTGTGAATACTTTTGAACTGTTGTGGATCGCGGGCTGATTTTGGTAAAACTCAGGGGCTAGATCTAATCTAGATCGTGGGATCTAGATTGGGCGCCAGAGCGTGGCTGGTAGCTCAGGGTGGCGGCGCTGGGTGCCAGCGGCGAGCCGTGTGACGGCAGTGGCGGCGGAGCTCGCCGGAGTTGGCCGAAATCAGCGCTCCGGGGATGGTTTTGCATGGGGAAAAGCCGAGAAGAGAGAGCACGAGATGGGGAACGCGTTTAGAGACTTTGGACAGGGCGTCGGGGCTGGGGGAAGGTGGGCGACAGCGAGGCGTGGCATGGCAACTCCGGCGAGGGATTGCGCACGCGAGAAGGCGGGGAAGAGAGGGGAAAAGGGCCGGCGTCGATGCTTACCACCACACGAAACTCCTGCGGCGCTTGCTCGACGGTCGAAGGCGGCGGAGTGGTGGCGCGTCGGTGGAACCGAGCTTGACAAAGGCGGCGGTGCGAGCAAGCTAGGGTTTCGCGAGGGCGAGGGCGGCGGCTGCAGGTTGAGGTGGCCCAGGGATGGGGGGCGGTGCCTATTTATGAGGCCGAGGGGGGCCTCGACATACTCGGGGTCGAACCTGAGTCTGGCTCGAGGTAAGGGGTGAACCAGACGGACGGGGCCCGCCTGGCGGTGAGGGGGAGAGAGAGAGAGAGAAGAGGAGAGGAAAGCGGATTGGGCCGCTGGGCCGGGAAAGGGAGGCGGAGGAGGCGGGCTGGGCTGGGCCTTGCGGGAGGAAGGGAAGGGGAAGGGAAAGGCTAGCCTGGGCCGGGCCGCGCGGGAAAAAGAGGAGAAAGGGACGAAGAGAAAGAAGTGGGCCGGGCCAAAAGAGAAAGAGAGAGAGAGAGAAAGAAATGCATTCAAATGCATTTGAATTTGAATTTGAAATTTAAATTCAAATGCAAGACAAGCAATAAAATAATGCAATGCGGCATGAAATGCACAAGACCTATATTTCCTTATATTTCTTTTTATGGCTAAGTAAATTATGGTTATATCATGGTGAATGTTCTAATATGGAAAGGAAATTAATAAAAACCTTATGGATCCTGCAAAACTCTAGCAAAATTTATTTAGGGTTCCTGATTCAAAATTTAGGGTGTTACAAACCTACCCCCCTTAAAAGGAATCTCGTCCTCGAGATTCGGCTGTGTGGCAGAACCACCTTAATTAATCCGGCTCAAGTGTATTAACCATCACCATTAGGGCAATTTCGGTTAACCTTACACTTCAAACGGAGTAATCCACTAGTCTGTCGGGTATAACCTCCCGATACAACCACGGTAATCGGATCGAGCGCCATACATACAAATGCTCACGCGACGATGAGCCTAGAGAATACCACATTCCAGCAAATATTACAACATTATCATAAGTAAATATTACAGACCAAGTTTTAAATTTAGAAACCAAGTATTTCAATGATCATAAATAAGTTCTTTAGAGTTTAAGTTGTAGCGGAAAATAGAACAGCGAAACTACTTCGTCGATAAGGATGTCTCGATGAAGCCCGTACGAGACATCATTCGGCATTATCTCCGTTGGACAGGGGCGTATCCCATTCCACCAACCAACCAGGGGGAAGAGTGCAGGGCCAAGTCAAGCTAGCAATCATATCTTCGAAGGTCTCACCTGAAAACGAGTCACAAGCAAGGCTGAGTATACTAATACTCAGCAAGACTTACCCGTGTAGTGGAATCTACTCCACCGACTCTAGACATGCAAGGCTTTTTGGCTCAGGGGTTTGTTTTGCCGAAAAGCATCTACAAGTGGGTCCTTACTTTCAACTTTTAGCTCAAGATTCTAGTTTCGTTAACCATTCTAGATAAGCAACTATCCAAAAGCATACATGGTGGAACATTAAGTTTTCATCCAACCAGTTCATTCATCCTCATTGTTCCTCTTCTTACCCTCCGAGAGTACAAGAGCCCCACGCCACGGTTCGGCGCCGGGTCGTGACCACTCTCTGCACTCGCCATATGCACATGGGACCGAAGTTCAAAGGGTAGGATGCCGTCCCCTTGCCGGGCCAATCAGGTACTTAAGCTTACCGATTCCCATAATCTCGGCATGTGTTTAGTACGTTCAAAGACTTAACCATCACTACCACACCCAGCAGCCTTAGCATTTTTCACTAGACAGACGAGCCTCAATCGTAACCATCGTTCCATAGCCCGTCCGTGTCCTTATGATTGCAGCGTGTAGTAGACATTCAACTCCTATTTTCTCGCGAGTGACATGAAATCACTCGACTTTTACCGGAGTCCTATTAGCACAGCATTCTATCGAACCTTACGTCTAGTTTTCAAGCAAGGGTTCCTGATACCATGCAACTAAGTTTTCATTCAACTCCTATAAACTTAATGCACAAGCAAAGAGTAATGAGTTGCATAATTTCGGAAAGAGATGGGTTATGCTCCGGGGCTTGCCTTCACAGTTAGCGTGGGGCTCTTCCAAACTTGGGCTCGGGTCTTCAAGAGCTTCAGTTAGATTCGCTTGAGCTTCACGTTGCTCACTCTCGGACGCGGGCACCAGCTCGTAAGTTCCGTCGGCGAGAGTCGTCGATTCTACATGAATGCACACGTTTAAGTCGTGGTAATGGTAACCGATACGATTTAAGAGTAATTACTACAATGGATAGTTTCTGGTCATGAAATTTTGGATTTAGGCACATCAGGGAAAGATGCGCTTACTGTAAAATTTTCAGCCAATTTTATGTAACAGATTAATTATGAGAAATATATTACATAGTTGTTGTTAGATCCTTGTTCTTTTTGTACAGAACAATTGGTGCAACAACTGAGTCTAAGATTTTTTACAGAGCTTTCACTTATGTATGCAGAAGCTACTGTAATTTTTGTAGTATTTATTATGCAGTATTCAGAGCATAGAAAATATGACATTACACACCTAGTTTATTCAAGAATTTATTTTTACAGGACCCTACACAGGGTTTTTGTCCATGGAACTTTTTACACAGCAACCTCTACCACAGTGTATCTCCTAGTAAACATTTGAGAATTTGCCAAGCTAAGATACTATTTTCTTGATTTAACGTATGTTATTAGCACATAAATCCAATAAATAGGTTACTGTGAGATAAAAAGTCTCCTAATTTTTCTCTGGCTTCTAGGTACCAATATACTAGCAAAGAAAAAGTTTCATTAGGTGATTCATCACCTAACTGCAGGGATAAAATATTTTACTTAAACATGGTATGAAACTAAGTTTAATAACAGTAAAGCTAAAGTTGGAATTTGGGCCAGATCTTTTTACACAATCCTAAACATTAAGCAACTAACTCACTGCCCAAAATTTGGGGTCAGCATTGTTCTACAACAGTGGGTACAAAATAAGTCCATTAAAGCTTCCATTTAATGTAGAGCAAAATATGTTGAGATTCTGAGAAACTTTTTGTAACAAAAGTGGTAGAGTTTGTTCTAAGGACTCCAGAACAGTTGAGTTTGCATTTTTCTGAATTTTCTACGATTTTATACGAATTTTACAAGTTCACTGAATTTGAATCTAGATTTGATACTTTCTTTTACAACTAGGTCCTTGAATCTTACGCGCAGACCCTTCTAAAGATTTAAATTCTTGCAATTGGGTCCTCGGGCGGCTCGGGTACGGCGGCCGGCCGAAATTCCGGCGAGGGGCTCGCCGGCGGCGAGGGGAGAGGGTCGGGGAAGGTTCAGGGGTGCGAGGGCTACCTCGTGGGGGTGTTGTTCAGGTGGGGGACGGTCGGGAAGGGCTCGCCGGCGTTGGAGCAGAGGCGGCGGCGGCGCGGCACGCGTCGACGGCGGTGCTCCGGCGGGCTTGGGGCGGCCTGGTCCGGTCAGCAAGCTTCAGCGGCGCGTGGGGAAGCTGCTCAGGGGCTTGGCTTGGACGGAGGAGGTCGGGGTCGCGCTGTCCACGGCGAGCAGGGGCGGCGGCGGCGGCGGCAGCGCGGGCGGCGGCGCTCCGGTGGTTCTGGGCGGCATTGGGTGGGTCGGCGAGCTTCAGGGGGATGATGTAGTGGTGGCTGAAGCTTCCGTTTGGGCGGTGGGCGGCGGTGGAGGGCTGTCCACGGGCGGGCGGCGCTCGGCGGCGGCAATGGCGGCGGCGAGTGCGTTCTGGTGCGTGGCTCGCGTGGGCGGCCGGGGCTCGGCTTTTATAGGGGCAGGAGGGGGTGCGGAGGGGCCTAGGCGGCGTGCGGGGCGGAGGCACGGCACGGCGCGGTACTGGGCGCGACGGGCGGCAGCAGAACGCCGGCGCGGCGTGCGGCGAGCGGACGCGGCGACTGGGCGGCCGGGATATGGCGTGGGCGCGAGGGGATAGCGCTGGGCGTGGAGTGGTGGAGCAGCAGCTGCAGCGGCTCGGGCGGAGGGCGGACGCAGTGACGGGCGGGGCGCGGGAGCCGGGGCGGCACGGCGGGTCGCGGCGGTTGGGCGCGACGGGCGGCGGGGCTGGGCGCGGCAGCGGCGTGCGCACGCGCGGGCGCTCACTGGGCCGCGCGGCGTGGGGAGGGGGCAAAGCCGGCCTTGGCGGGGGTGGCGCGGTGGCCACTGGCTTGGCGCCTCGCGCCGGTCAGGCGTCGCCGCCCACCTGGCGCGCGGCGGTCGGGCGGGGAGGAGAGAGAGGGGGGGGGGGGCGAGGGCCTGAATGCGAGAATTTGGAAAAGTTCAGGGGGCTGGGTGCAAACAGGACGTTTTCTCCTCTTTCTGATTTGAATTTCAAAAACTTTTGAACATGAAAGTTGTTCAGAATAAAAAGTTCTACAAGTTTGGTTTCAGGCAACATCTCATTTGGCTTATGGTTTGAAAGTTAAAGTTAAAAGTTCAAAAATAACCAAATGTGCTCAAATTAAATTTGAATTCCAACTGAACTCGTTCTAATTCTTTCCACCCTTTCATTAGTTGGTTTAAGCATAGGGTTAGGCTAATGACATTGATTTTGGAAATGTAATTTACCAGGGTTGTCACAGCCTTCCCCCCTTAACAAGAATCTCGCCCCGAGATTCGGTAATTCTTAGTGTGGGCGTGGGTGCACATACCGGTGGTTGAGATAAGAAACCCAGGGAAATGTTGGTTTAGGTAGCTCTCGGTTTCCCAGGTGGCTTCTTCTTCTGTGTGGTGATTCCATTGTACTTTGTACATTCTAATTACTTTCCTCCTGGTCTCTCTTTCTTTTCGATCCAAAATCTTAACTGGGTGTTCGACATATGAGAGGTCGGGTTCCAACGATATTTCTTGTCGTTCCACAATCTCGGTAGGGACTCGAATACACTTCTTGAGTTGAGATACGTGGAAGACATCATGGGTGGCCGTGAGCTGAGGGGGCAGTCGTAATCTGTAGGCTACGGGTCTGCAGTTCTCCATGATTTCGTAAGGACCAACATAACGGGGAGCTAGTTTGCCTTTGATTCCAAATCTTCGCACTCCCTTGGTTGGTGAAACTCGAAGATAGACATGATCGCCAACTTCGAATTTTAGGGGCTTTCTCCTTTTGTCAGAATAGCTCTTTTGTCGAGCTTGTGCGGCTCTAAGATTTGCTTGTATTACTTTTACTTTCTCCTCTGCCTCGATTACCAGGTCGGGTCCAATTATTTGACGTTCTCCGGTTTGTGACCAGCTCAAAGGAGTTCGACACCTTCGTCCTTACAGGGCCTCAAATGGTGCCATTTTCAAACTCGTTTGATAGCTGTTGTTGTACGAGAACTCTGCCAGGGGTAGGCATTTGTCCCAATTCTTGTCATAGTGAATGACGCAAGCTCTCAGCATGTCTTCAAGAATTTGGTTTACTCTTTCCGTTTGTCCATCAGTCTGAGGATGGTATGCTGAGCTGCGAATCAGTTTAGTGCCAAGAGACGTTTGCAGTTGTTCCCAAAAGCGTGCTACAAACTGAGGACCACGATCGGAGATAATTGTCTTAGGTATTCCATGTAGGCAAACAATACGATCGAGGTAAATCTCGGCATATTTCTTGGTAGAATAGGTGGTGTGTACCGGAAGAAAATGTGCCGTCTTTGTGAGTCTATCCACGATAACCCATATGGAATCATGTTTCTGGGAAGTGTTTGGTAGTCCAACGATGAAGTCCATACTTATGTCTTCCCATTTCCATGATGGTATAGGTAACGGTTGAAGTGTACCGGCTACCTTCAAGTGGCTAGCTTTTACTCTTTGGCACGTGTCACATTCCAAGACATACGTAGCAATTTCTCTTTTCATTCTAGTCCACCAGAAGTTTTGCCTTAGGTCTTGATACATTTTGCTACTGCCGGGGTAGATAGAGAATTTGGAAAGGTGTGCCTCATCAAGAATCTGCTTGCGGAGTTCACGATTCTTCGGAACGACTATACGACTTTCGAACCATAGAACTCCCTTATGGTCCTGGCGGAAACATTTATACTTCTCCTCACCTAGGGAGAGTTTTTGTTTGATGATCTTAATTCCTTCATCATGTAGTTGTGCCATGACGATTTGGTCGTGAAGAGTGGGCTCAACTGAGATGTGATTTAGAGTGCCTTGGGTAACCATTTTCAAGTTAAGCTTCCTCATGTCTGCACACAATGTCTCATGGTAGAACTCCATGGATAAGCAATGGCAATGGGACCTGCGGCTTAGTGCATCCGCGACTACGTTAGCCTTGCCGGGGTGATAGTGCACTTCAAGGTCATAATCCTTGATTAATTCTAGCCATCTCCGTTGTCTCATATTCAGATCGGCTTGTGTGAAGATATACTTGAGACTCTTATGATCCGTGTATATATTGCACTGTGTCCCCATGAGATAGTGCCTCCATATCTTCAGAGCGTGAATGACGGCTGCAAGCTCAAGATCATGAGTGGGATAATTCTGTTCGTGGGGCCGAAGGGCTCGTGAGGCATATGCAATCACTCTATTCTCTTGCATAAGCACACATCCTAGACCAGTACCTGATGCGTCACAATACACATCGAACGACTTGGTATTATCGGGCTGAGCTAACACAGGTGCAGTAGTCAGATGCTCTCTGAGAGTGTGGAAAGCTTCTTCACATTTCTCGTCCCATACAAACTTTACTTCCTTCTTTAACAGTTCAGTCATGGGCTTAGCAATTTGAGAGAAATCCGGGATGAAGCGACGGTAGTAACCGGCTAAGCCGAGAAAACTGCGAATCTGATGAACAGAGGTAGGGGGTTTCCAATCCATCACCTCTTGTACCTTGCTGGGGTCAACAGCTATGCCTTCGCTGGAGATCGTGTGACCTAAGAACTTTACAGTATCCAACCAAAACTCACACTTAGAAAACATAGCATAGAGCTGATAGTCTCTGAGTCGCTGAAGAACAATATGAAGGTGCTTGGCATGCTCTTCCTCATCCCTGGAATAGATAAGGATGTCATCGATGAACACTACGACGAATTTGTCCAGTTCGGGCATGAATACCGAATTCATGAGATACATGAAGTAGGCAGGGGCATTGGTGAGTCCAAAGGACATGACCAAGAATTCATATAGTCCATATCGTGTGGAGAAGGCAGTCTTAGGAATATCGCAGGGGCGAATCTTGATTTGATGATATCCCGAACGAAGATCAATCTTTGAGAAGACTTTGGCTCCAGCTAATTGATCGAAGAGTACATCAATGCGAGGAAGGGGGTATTTATTTTTAACTGTTACCGCATTGAGAGGTCGGTAGTCCACACATAATCTCAAACTGTCATCCTTCTTCTTTACGAATAGGGCTGGACATCCCCAAGGTGACGCGCTAGGGCGAATGAAACCCTTGTCCAGCAGTTCCTGGAGTTGAATTTTCAGCTCTGCCAACTCTTTAGGGGGCATCCTATATGGTCTTTTGGATATAGGTGCAGTGCCTGGCTGTAGTTCAATGATGAACTCAATGTCCCTATCCGGTGGCATTCCTGGTAAGTCATCCGGAAAAATGTCGGCATACTCGTTAACCACAGGAATATCCTCTAGCTTAAGTCCTTCCATCTTATAAGCACAGGAATTCGTACAATCTAGGAATGGTAGGTAAAGGGTAGTGGCTCCGTGACTAGGTGAATTTATCTCAACGGCTCGGGAAGAAAGGTCCAGCGTGACTCCATGCATAGTCATCCAGTTCATTCCCAAAATAATGTCCATGCCGTCAAGAGGTAAAAGGACAAGGTCTGTGCCGATGGTTTTACTACCCAATTTGACTGGTACTTGTCTGACCATTTGGTTTGAAGCAATTTTACCACCCGGTGTTGATATCATATATAACCCTTTGGTGTGACAAACATCCAAGACTACTGTGGCAGAACCACCTGAATTAATCCGGCTCAAGTGTATTAACCATCACCATTAAGGCATCCTCGGTTAACCTTACACTTCAAACGGAGTAATCCACTGGTCTGTCGGGTATAACCTCCCGATACAACCACGGTGAACGGATCGAGCGCCGTACATACAAATGCTCATGCGACGATGAGCCCAGAGAATACCACATTCCAGCAAATATTACATCATTTGCATAAGTCAATATTACAGACCTAGTCCTGAGTTTAGAAAACAAGTACTTTAATTAACATAAATAAGTTCTTCAGAGTTAAATTGCAGCGGAAATAAACAACGGAAACTACTCGACGATACAGGATGTCTCGATGAAGCCCGTACGAGACATCACTCGGCCTTATCTCCGTTGGACGGGGGCGCATCCCATTCCACCGACCAACCAGGGGGAAGGGTGCAGGGCCAAGTCAAGCTAGCAATCATGTCTTCAAAGGGTTCACCTGAAATCGAGTCACAAACAAGACTGAGTATACTAATACTCAGCAAGACTTACCCGAGTGGTGGGAACTACTCCACCGACTCTAGACATGCCAGGCTTTTTGGCTCAGGGGTTTGTTTTGCCGAAAAGCATCTACAAGTGGGTCCTTACTTTCAACTTTTAGCTCAAGATTCTAGTTTCGTTGGCCAGTCTAGGTAAGCAGCTATCTAATGCATACATGGTGAAACATTAAGTTTTCCATCCAACCAGTTCATTCATTATCATTGTTCCTCTTCTTACTCTGTGGGTAAAAATGGTTAAGCAGTCTCAATAGCCGTGAGAAACGGACGATTCGAATCGAATTTCTTAACCTTGCAAGGGAAACCCAAACACACGTCACGTGGTTACTCCCTAGAGTCACACGTGCAACTTTTCCCCTTTCTTTCCGGGTCGTGGATCGGGGCTACCCTCCGAGAGTACAAGAGCCCCAGAGTAGCTTCCCCACGCACCAGTGAAGCTCACCGACCGGACCACGCCGCCCCAAGCCCGCCGGAGCACCGCCGTCGACGCGAGCCGCGCCGCCGCCGCCCCTGCTCCAACGACGGCGAGCCTTTCCCGGCCGTCCCCCACCTGGACAACACCCCCACAAGGTAGCCCTCGCGCCCCTGAACCTTCCCCGACCCCCGCCCCTCGCCGCCGGTGAGCCCCCTCGCCGGAATTTCGGCCGGCCGCCGCACCCGAGCCGCCGAGGACCCAATTGCAAGGATTTAAATCTTTAGAAGGGTCTGAGCGTAAGATTCAAGGACCTAGTTGTAAAAGAAAATTTCAAACCTAGATTCAAATTCAGTGAACTTGTAAAATTCGTATAAAATCGTAGAAAATTCAGAAAAATGCAAACTCAACTGTTCTGGAATCCTCAGAACAAACTCTACCACTTTTGTTACAAAAATTTTCTCAGAATCTCGAAATATTTCGCTCTACATTAAATAGAAGCTTTAATAGACATATTTTATACCCATTGATCTAGAGCAATGCTGACCCTGAATTTTGGGCAGTGAATTAGTTGCTGGATGATTAGGACTGTGTAAAAAGATCAGACCCAAATTCCATCTCTAGCTCTGCTGTTTGTTAAACTTAGTTTTAATTCATGTATAAAAGGAATGTTTTATCCCTGTAGTTAGGTGGTGAGTCACCCCTTGAAATTTTTCCTATGCTAATGTATTGGTAACTAGAAGCCATAGAAAAATTAGGAGAATTTTTATCTCACAGTAACCTATTTATTTGATTTATGTGCTAATAACATACATTAAATCAAGAAAATAGTACCTTAGTTTGGAAAATCCCCAAATTATTACTGGGAGTTACACTGTGGTAGAGGTTGCTGTGTAAAAAGTTTCATGGACAAAAACCCTGTGTAGGGCCCTGTAAAAATGAATCTTTGAAAAGCCTAGGTGTAGAATGTTATATTTTCTATGATCTAAATACTGCATGATAAATCCTACAAAAATTACAGTAGCTTCTGCATGCTTAAGTGAAAGCTCAGTAAAAATCTTAGACTCATTTGTTACACCAGTTGTTCTGTACAAAAAGAACAAGTGTCTAACAGCAACAATGAAATCTATTTTTCGGAATTAATCTGTTACATAAAATTGGCTGAAAATTTTACAGTAAGCACACCTTTCCTTGATGTGCCTAAATCCAAAATTTCATGACCAGCAATTATCCCTTGTAGTAATGACTCTCAAATCGTCATCAAGTGCTATTTCCACGACTTAAAATGTGCACTCATGTAGAATCGACGACTCTCGCCGACGGAACCTACGAGCTGGTGCCCGCGTCCGAGAGTGAACAACGCGAAGCTCAAGCAAATCTAACTGAAGCTTTTGAAGACCCGAGCCCAAGTTCGGAAGATCCCCAAGCGAACTGCGAAGGCAAGCCCCGGAGCATAACCCATTCTTTCCGAAATGATGCAACTCTTTACTCCTTGCTTGTGCATTAAGTTTATAGGAGTTGGATGAAAACTTAGTTGCATGATGTCAGGAACCCTTGTTTGAAAACTAGATGTAAGGTTCGTTAGAATGCTGTGCTAATAGGACTCCGGTAAAAGTCGAGTGATTTCCTGTCACTCGCGAGAAAATAGGAGTTGAATGACTACTACACGCTGCAATCATAAGGACACGGACGGGTTATGTAACGATGGTTACGATTGAGGCCCGTCTGTCTAGTGAAAAATGCTAAGGCCGCAGGGTGTGGTAGTGATGGTTAAGTCTTTGAACGTACTAAACACATGCCGAGATTATGGGAATCGGTAAGCTTAAGTACCTGATTGGCCCGGCAAGGGGACGGCATCCTACCCTTTGAACTTCGGTCCCATGTGCATATGGCGAGTGCAGAGAGTGGTCACGACCCGGCGCCGAACCGTGGCGTGGGGCTCTTGTACTCTCGGAGGGTAGCCCCGATCCACGACCCGGAAAGAAAGGGGAAAAGTTGCACGTGTGACTCTAGGGAGTAACCACGTGACGTGTGTTTGGGTTTCCCTTGCAAGGTTAAGAAATTCGATTCGAATCGTCCGTTTCTCACGGCTATTGAGACTGCTTAACCATTTTTACCCACAGAGTAAGAAGAGGAACAATGATGATGAATGAACTGGTTGGATGGAAAGTTTAATGCTTCACCATGTATGCTTTAGATAGCTGCTTACCTAGACTGGCTAACGAAACTAGAACCTGGAGCTAAAAGTTGAAAGTAAGGACCCACTTGTAGATGCTTTTCGGCAAAACAAGCCCCTGAGCCAAAAAGCCTTGCATATCTAGAGTCGGTGGAGTAGTTCCCACTACACGGGTAAGTCTTGCTGAGTATTAGTATACTCAGTCTTGCTTGTGACTCGATTTCAGGTGAACCCTTTGAAGACATGATTGCTAGCTTGACTTGGCCCTGCACTCTTCCCCCTGGTTGGTCGGTGGAATGGGATGCGCCCCCGTCCAACGGAGATAAGGCCGAGTGATGTCTCGTACGGGCTTCATCGAGACATCCTGTATCGTCGAGTAGTTTCCGTTGTTTATTTCCGCTGCAATTTAACTCTGAAGAACTTATTTATGTTAATTAAAGTACTTGTTTTCTAAACTCAGGACTAGGTCTGTAATATTGACTTATGCAAATGATGTAATATTTGCTGGAATGTGGTATTCTCTGGGCTCATCGTCGCATGAGCATTTGTATGTACGGCGCTCGATCCGTTCACCGTGGTTGTATCGGGAGGTTATACCCGACAGACCAGTGGATTACTCCGTTTGAAGTGTAAGGTTAACCGAGGATGCCTTAATGGTGATGGTTAATACACTTGAGCCGGATTAATTCAGGTGGTTCTGCCACAGCTGGTATCAGAGCCGTAACTGGTGCCACAGCTGGCGACAGCGGACACCAGAGCCGAAATACGTACGCCAGAGAATGCTACAAGCCTTAAAAACTCATTTTACTAAAACTTGTCTAGAAGGTTGTGTTGCGAAATGCGTTGGTACGTTAAGGATGGTGCCTAGTTCGTAAAGCCCTAAGGGTTTATGGGAAAGTTACTAGGTGGCTATCTAACTTCTATATATAGTATCAACTGACTTCCAGCACATTATTTTCTGTCAAAACTTACTTTCATGCACAACCGACCTTAAATTCTGTAACGACGCACTCGTCGCTAAGGTAAGAAGGTAAGGATCCTCAGCCAACTGAGGGAGCTTGGCCTTCCTGTCGGTGATGCGAACCGAACGCTGCCCTCAAGCAGTGGCTTACTTGAGGTGCTGCCAATATGACAACTGTTAGTTGGACATATTGGGAGTAGAAGGTTCGGCGCAGGGTATGGCGATCGCTGTTCATACCCCCGTCTCATGACGGTACCCCCGTGAATACGCTATCTCGATAGCGTATGTTAACGTCGTCTGTACGGCGGAAATTGTACAGATATCGTTTCTATAAGTAAACGGTAATGAATACGGACGCTTTCATGAGTGCTGGCATGAAAGGTTCATGATATATAAATGCTTGTCAATCTTCTGCAGGTACACTAACCGCGATTACGATAAGTTAAGGAACGATTAGAAAGACTCGACTAGCTATTATAGCGAGAGCCGTATTGTGTAAGCCACCGAAACTATCTTCGTAAGACCAAAGCTATTTGGCGATTATTTTATTTTGTGAGGACGAATAGGACGTGCATGCATCATAAACATGTGTATCTGAAATCAAAAATGCGTTGTATGAGAGTGGTAGGGTTCTTGCGTATCTAAAGCATGGTTGCATAAGGATTATCTAGAGAAACTGTCCCGAATCTGCCACGACCGAAAAGAGCGAATTATTGACCAAAGAAAATAACCATTTCTGATAAAGTTCATGTTGAAGAAATTGTTCCAAATCTTGTGCCCTATCTTCTGTTCAAAAATGAAAAATTCTGAACTTGTGGATAATAAGAAATAACAGAAACCTCGAAATATCAGAATTCTGTCCGGAATAAGCACTTCTGCCTCTTAAATTTTTAGGCCCCCTTCCTGCGGTTTTCTGCAAAAGAGTACAACACAAAACTTGTTCCAAATTTATCCCAGAAGCTGCTGTTAAAATTTGGTAAATTTTGGCTGGGTAGATTTTCCCTGGTGCACGAAACTCTAGCCTTCTGTTCACTGAAAATTCTGGGTAGACAGTAAGGTAAAACCTGAAAAGAAAGACCATCTTAGAGACCCAATTAGCTCTGGAGTTGACTAGGAAAGTTGTTCACAAATACCTTAGAAGTGACCTGGTGAAATTTGAGAATTTTTGGACGAGAACTGTGGGAGTTATGATTATTTTTGCACACTATACAGAATCTGTCCTTGTGCTGCTCACGGTTTTCGCTATCTCACTCCATTTGATCTTTTGTTCAGATGGCCGAGCCTGTTGAGATGATGGTGAATGAGGATGGACGCGTGCACTCGCAGTGTCTCCACTGGGAGGGCTTTCCCTCTATTTTGTGGGATGTTCTGCGTACCGCGGGCTATCTAATTCCCCCACGTTACGCCGGACTGGAGTTTGCAGAAAATGGAGTTACCCAGTGCCGTGTCAACGTGACTATCTTTCCGCACCCGCTACACCCGGAGCGGCCCGCCTTGGAGTTTGAGGCTGTTGGTCGCCGTTTGGCCGATACTTGGGAGCTTGCAGCCATGAGGGCGCTCACCACATTTTGTGCGCAGCGTCCCGAGGTTGTCACACTCACTCCCATTGGATTGTTTCCTGCTGCCCAGGACGACGACCCCTTTTGGCTCAACAGGGTGCAGCACGCACAGCATTTGGTAGACTTCCATGCCCAGGAGACTATCCATACCTCCGTGCGGTGCATGAGTGCACTCTACCGACTTCTGACTCTCCAGAGTCAGGCACTCGAGCAGCTCACTGATCTTGCTCAGGCCTATCATATGATGGCAGATACCAGGGATGAGCAGATAAAGGAGCTCAGTCAGGATCTTGAGGACAGGGATGCTCAGATTGGCCAACTTGAGGGCCAAATCCAGGAGCAGGACACTCTCATGGGTGAGAGAGATACCACGATAGCACAGTTGGAGGAGCAGCTCCATGATCTGAACCTTGAGTTGGAGGATGCTAATGAGCATATTCAGTGGCATCATGATCAGAATGACCATCCCCATGAGGACGACATGGAGGAGGATGAGGAGGAGCCACAGGAGATTGATGGTATCTCAGGTATGGATTTCGAGGGTGAGGTACCACAGGCACCTCAGATGGGAGCCCACTCTCCGGCTCACAGCGAGTCGTCTGTCAACGACTTGGATGATTTCTAGAGGACGACCTAGGAGGACTTTTGCACATACTCCTCGATAGGGTAGCCTAACTTTTGGCAAGTGTTGTAACAGGCTAACTAGGAGTTGAGTAACTCTTTTGTGTTGGGTATACCTGAACCATGTGGATACCCATAACATGTAAGGAACGGCGATAAACTTGGGTGATTTCGTTGTGATTCGGTAAACGATGAAATCCACAATCGCTGAGACTTGTCGGAATTTTTACCCATGTCTCCTTGCATTTGTTGGCTGAGTGTTGAATACCAGACTTGTGCTAAATTTTGTGATCTGGGTGCTCACAAAAATTCAGCATCGTTGGACCTCACTAGTTTAAGATATAGGCGAAACAGTACCGATCAATCTGCTGAAAAACAGCTAAGACAGCAAGGCAAAGGAAGAGCTTTTCAACCACCTTAGCCATAGTCCTAGCACCAAAGTTAAATACCAAAGTGGTGCATTCCTAAATTCTCTGACTACTGCCAATGTTGAGATGTTTTGGATGGACCCACAGCAGGCTATGATTTTTTTTTTTTCTCGTAGCAAACAGAGATTCTGTCCATACTTCTAGCTATGACGTCGGAAGTCTATGACTACACCAATTATTTATGAATCAAGGAAGTAACATGGATCGCATTGCTAATGGTAACCTTTCACGTTTCAGATGGTTGGATCAACACGTGGCAACCCCGAGGGTTTTGGTGCCGGTGGCAGCCGCTCGCGACAATCGCCACCACCCCCGCCCAGTTTGGTGGAAGTGATGGCCGCTCAAACCGAGCTGCTACGTCAGATTGTGCAAGGGCAACACCAGCAGAGGGGTGGGCACCATGCTCACCAACCACAAGCTGCAGGATACACGGATTTCCTAGGGACCCAGCCTCCATTGTTCCATAAGACCGAGGAACCCCTGGACGCAGATGCATGGATTCGCACCATAGAATCCAAGTTCACGCTACTTGTGGCCCCATGCTCAGAGGCCAACAAGGCTCGTTTTGCCGCGCAACAGCTTCGCGGTACCGCTCGACTGTGGTGGGACCACTATTTTGCGATGCTCCCGGCTGACCATGTGGTCGACTGGAATGAATTCAAGACCGCGTTCCGGGCACATCATATCCCCGAGGGTCTCATGGAGAGAAAGTTGAATGAGTTCCTGGCACTCACCCAAGGCACCCGCACCGTGTTGCAGTACGCCCAGGCGTTCAACAACCTATGCCAATATGCAGGCTATCACGCTGATACGGATGCCAAGAAGCGTGATCGTTTCCGCCGAGGTCTGAATACCAAGCTCAAGGAACGTCTGAACCTAGCCAGGGCAGACACCTATAACGAGTTGGTCAATATGGCCATTACCCAGGAGGACTGTATCATGGCACACCGGGCAGAGAAGAAGAGAAAGGCACCCGCAGGGCCATCAAGTGCCCAACCACCAAGGTATCGCATCGTGCAAAATACCGCACCTACAGCTCCACCAAGGGCCCCGCAGCCAGGAAGATGGATTGCCAAACCCCCACAGCAGCCAGGCATGGTACGACCCCCGATGCCTCCACAGAATGGTCCGAGGCCCATTCTTCAGCAGTCTCTTCGACCTAGCCCGGCAAATCGTTGTTTCAAATGCGGGAGTTCCAGCCACTTCGCACGCGAATGCCCTCAGCCTGGACAGCCCAACCAAGGTCAAGGATCCAACCCGAACGCTAAGAACAGGGGCAAGAGACAAACCCTGCAAGTCAAGCAAGGACGGATTAACTTCACCACGCTTGCAGAGCTTCCAGAAGGAGCCCCAGTAATGTCGGGTACATTCTCTATCCATAACAAGCCCGCCGTTATATTATTTGATTCTGGTGCATCGCATAGTTTCATAAGTGCAAAATTCGGTGCAAAAGTAGGCTTGGATGTTTGTCACACAAAAGGGTCATATATGATATCAACACCGGGTGGTAAAATTGCTTCAAACCAAATGGTCAGACAAGTACCAGTCAAATTGGGTAGTAAAACCATCGACACGGACCTTGTCCTTTTACCCCTTGACGGCATGGACATTATTTTGGGAATGAACTGGATGGCTATGCATGGAGTCACACTGGACCTTTCTTCCCGAGCCGTTGAGATAAATTCACCTAGTCACGGAGCCACTACCCTTTACCTACCATTCATAGATTGCACGAATTCCTGTGCTTATAAGATGGAAGGACTTAAGCTAGAGGAGATTCTTGTGGTGAACGAGTATGCCGATGTTTTCCCGGATGACTTACCAGGAATGCCACCGGATAGGGATATTGAGTTCGTTATTGAGCTACAACCAGGCACTGCACCTATATCCAAGAGACCATATAGGATGCCCCCTAAAGAATTGGCCGAGTTGAAACTTCAACTCCAGGAACTACTGGACAAAGGTTTTATTCGCCCTAGCGCGTCACCTTGGGGATGTCCAGCCCTATTCGTAAAGAAGAAGGATGACAGTTTGAGATTATGTGTGGACTACCGACCTCTCAATGCGGTAACAGTTAAAAATAAATACCCGCTTCCTCGCATCGATGTACTCTTCGACCAATTAGCTGGAGCCAGAGTCTTCTCAAAGATTGATCTTCGCTCGGGATATCATCAGATCAAGATTCGCCCGTGCGATATTCCTAAGACTGCCTTCTCCACACGATATGGACTATATGAATTCTTGGTCATGTCCTTTGGACTCACCAATGCCCCTGCCTACTTCATGTATCTCATGAATTCGGTATTCATGCCCGAACTGGACAAATTCGTCGTAGTGTTCATCGACGACATTCTTATCTATTCAAAGGATGAGGAAGAGCATGCCAAGCACCTTCGCATTGTTCTTCAGCGACTCAGAGACCATCAGCTCTATGCTAAGTTTTCTAAGTGTGAATTCTGGTTGGATACTGTAAAGTTCTTAGGTCACACGATCTCCAGCGAAGGCATAGCTGTTGACCCCAGCAAGGTACAAGAGGTGATGGATTGGAAACCCCCTACCTCTGTTCATCAGATTCGCAGTTTTCTCGGCTTAGCCGGTTACTACCGTCGCTTCATCCTGGATTTCTCTCGAATTGCTAAGCCCATGACCGAACTGTTAAAGAAGGAAGTAAAGTTCGTATGGAATGAGAAGTGTGAAGAAGCCTTCCACACTCTCAGAGAGCATCTGACTACTGCACCTGTGTTAGCTCAACCCGATAATACCAAGTCATTCGATGTGTATTGTGACGCATCAGGTACTGGTCTAGGATGTGTGCTTATGCAAGAGAATCGAGTGATTGCATATGCCTCACGAGCCCTTCGGCCCCACGAACAGAATTATCCCACGCATGACCTTGAGCTTGCAGCCGTCATTCACGCTCTGAAGATATGGAGACACTATCTCATGGGTACACAGTGCAATATCTACACGGATCATAAGAGCCTCAAGTACATCTTCACACAAGCCGATCTGAATATGAGACAACGAAGATGGCTAGAATTAATCAAAGATTATGACCTGGAAGTGCACTATCACCCCGGTAAGGCTAATATAGTCGCGGATGCACTAAGCCGCAAGTCCCATTGCCATTGCTTATCCATGGAGTCCTACCATGAGACATTGTGTGCAGACATGAGGAAGCTTAACTTGGAAATGGTTTCCCAAGGCACTCTAGATCACATCTCAATTGAGCCTACTCTTCACGACCAAATCGTCATGGCACAACTACATGATGAAGGAATCAAGATCATCAAACAAAAACTCTCTCTAGGTGAGGAGAAGTATAAGTGTTTCCGCCAGGACCCTAAGGGAGTTCTATGGTTCGAAAGTCGTATAGTCGTTCCGAAGAATCGCGAACTCCGCAAGCAAATTCTTGATGAGGCACACCTTTCCAAATTCTCTATCCACCCCGGCAGTAGCAAAATGTATCAAGACCTAAGGCAAAACTTCTGGTGGACTAGAATGAAAAGGGAAATTGCTACGTATGTCTCGGAATGTGACACGTGCCAGAGAGTAAAAGCTAGCCACTTGAAAGTAGCCGGTACACTTCAACCGTTACCTATACCATCATGGAAATGGGAAGACATAAGTATGGACTTCATCGTGGGATTACCAAACACTTCCCAGAGACATGATTCCGTATGGGTTATCGTTGATAGACTCACGAAGACGGCACATTTTCTTCCGGTACATACCACCTATTCTACCAAGAAATATGCCGATATTTACCTCGATCGTATTGTTTGCCTGCATGGAATACCTAAGACAATCATTTCCGATCGTGGTCCCCAGTTTGTAGCACGCTTTTGGGAACATCTGCAAACGTCTCTTGGCACAAAGCTGATTCGCAGCTCAGCATACCATCCTCAGACCGATGGACAAACAGAAAGAGTAAACCAAATTCTTGAAGACATGCTGAGAGCTTGTGTCATTCATTATGACAAGAATTGGGACAAATGCCTACCCCTGGCAGAGTTCTCTTACAACAACAGCTACCAAACGAGTTTGAAAATGGCACCATTTGAGGCCCTGTACGGACGAAGGTGTCGAACCCCTTTGAGCTGGTCACAAACCGGAGAACGTAAACTAATTGGACCCGACCTGGTAATCGAGGCAGAAGGGAAAGTAAAAGTAATACAAGCAAATCTTAGAGCCGCACAAGCCCGACAAAAGAGCTATTCGGACAAAAGGAGAAAGCCTCTAAAGTTCGAAGTTGGCGATCATGTCTATCTTCGAGTTTCACCAACCAAGGGAGTGCGAAGATTTGGAATCAAAGGCAAACTAGCTCCCCGTTATATTGGTCCTTACGAAATCATGGAGAGCTGCGGACCCGTAGCCTACAAATTACGACTGCCCCCTCAGCTCACGGCCACCCATGACGTCTTCCACGTATCTCAACTCAAGAAGTGTATTCGAGTCCCTACCGAGATTGTGGAACAACAAGAAATATCGTTGGAACCCGATCTCTCGTATGTCGAACACCCAGTTAAGGTTTTGGATCAAAAAGAAAGAGAGACCAGGAGGAAAGTGATTAGAATGTATAAGATACAATGGAATCGCCACACGGAAGAAGAAGCCACTTGGGAAACGGAAGGCTACCTGAACCAACATTTCCCTGGGTTTCTGGTCTCAACCACTGGTATGTGCACCCACGCCCACACTAAGAATTGCCGAATCTCGGGGCGAGATTCTTGTTAAGGGGGGAAGGCTGTGACAACCCTGGTAATTAAAATTCTGAAATCAAATGTCATTAGCCTAACTCTATGTGTTAAACCAACTAATGAGAGGGTGGAAAGAATTTAAAACGGGTTCAGTTGGAATTCAAATTAAATTTGGGCACATTTGGACACAATTGAAACTTTTTAAATAACTTTAAAACCATAAGCCAAATGAAATTTTGCCTGAAACCAAAGTTGTAGAACTTTTTGTTTTGAACAACTTTCGTGTTCAAAAGTTTTTGAAATTCAAATCAGAAAGAGGAGAAAACGCCCTGTTTGCACCCAGCCCCCTGAACTTTTTCGAATTCTTGCATTTTGGTCCCTGGCGTCTTCCCCCTCTGCTGCCGCGCCGCGCGCACGCGCCCGCCCGCCGCGCGCCAGGTGGCCGGCGTCGCCTGACCGGCGCGGAGCGCCAGGCCAGTGGCCGTCGCACCACCCCGCCACGGCCGGCTTTCCCCCGCCCCGACGCCGCGCCGCCCAGTCCCCGCCCGCGCGTGCGCTGCCGCGCCCAGGCCGCCGCCCGCTCGCCCAGTGGCCGCGCTCCGCCGTGCCGCCCCGGCCCCCGCGCCCCACCAGTCGCCGCGCCAGCCCTCCGCCCGGGCCGCTGCAGCAGCTGCTCCCCACTCCACGCCCGGCACTATCTCGCCGCGCCCACGCCACAATCGCGGCCGCCCAGTCACCGCGCCCGCTCCCCGCACGCCGCGCCGGCGTTCTGCCGCCGCCCGCCGCGCCCAGTGCACGCTGCTGCCGTGCCCCGCCCCGCGCGTCACCCAGGCATCCCCACGCACCCTCCTGTCCCTACAAAACCGCCACCCCGACCGCCCGCGCGAAGCCCCGCCACCAGAACGCCTCGCCGCGCCATCGCCGCCGCCGAGCACCACCCGCCCGTGGGCAGCCCTCCACAGCCGCCCCCTGCCCAAACCGAGCACCCAGCCACCACTACATCACCCCACCGCAGCTCACCGACCCACCCAACGCCACCCAAAGCCACCGGAGCACCGCCGCCCGCGCTACCGTCGCCGCCGCCGCCCCTGCTCGCCGTGGACAGCACGACCCCGGCCCCCTCCGTCCAAGCCGAGCCCCGGAGTAGCTTCCCCACGCACCAGTGAAGCTCACCGACCGGACCACGCCGCCCCAAGCCCGCCGGAGCACCGCCGTCGACGCGAGCCGCGCCGCCGCCGCCCCTGCTCCAACGACGGCGAGCCTTTCCCGGCCGTCCCCCACCTGGACAACACCCCCACAAGGTAGCCCTCGCGCCCCTGAACCTTCCCCGACCCCCGCCCCTCGCCGCCGGTGAGCCCCCTCGCCGGAATTTCGGCCGGCCGCCGCACCCGAGCCGCCGAGGACCCAATTGCAAGGATTTAAATCTTTAGAAGGGTCTGAGCGTAAGATTCAAGGACCTAGTTGTAAAAGAAAATTTCAAACCTAGATTCAAATTCAGTGAACTTGTAAAATTCGTATAAAATCGTAGAAAATTCAGAAAAATGCAAACTCAACTGTTCTGGAATCCTCAGAACAAACTCTACCACTTTTGTTACAAAAATTTTCTCAGAATCTCGAAATATTTCGCTCTACATTAAATAGAAGCTTTAATAGACATATTTTATACCCATTGATCTAGAGCAATGCTGACCCTGAATTTTGGGCAGTGAATTAGTTGCTGGATGATTAGGACTGTGTAAAAAGATCAGACCCAAATTCCATCTCTAGCTCTGCTGTTTGTTAAACTTAGTTTTAATTCATGTATAAAAGGAATGTTTTATCCCTGTAGTTAGGTGGTGAGTCACCCCTTGAAATTTTTCCTATGCTAATGTATTGGTAACTAGAAGCCATAGAAAAATTAGGAGAATTTTTATCTCACAGTAACCTATTTATTTGATTTATGTGCTAATAACATACATTAAATCAAGAAAATAGTACCTTAGTTTGGAAAATCCCCAAATTATTACTGGGAGTTACACTGTGGTAGAGGTTGCTGTGTAAAAAGTTTCATGGACAAAAACCCTGTGTAGGGCCCTGTAAAAATGAATCTTTGAAAAGCCTAGGTGTAGAATGTTATATTTTCTATGATCTAAATACTGCATGATAAATCCTACAAAAATTACAGTAGCTTCTGCATGCTTAAGTGAAAGCTCTGTAAAAATCTTAGACTCATTTGTTACACCAGTTGTTCTGTACAAAAAGAACAAGTGTCTAACAGCAACAATGAAATCTATTTTTCGGAATTAATCTGTTACATAAAATTGGCTGAAAATTTTACAGTAAGCACACCTTTCCTTGATGTGCCTAAATCCAAAATTTCATGACCAGAAATTATCCCTTGTAGTAATGACTCTCAAATCGTCATCAAGTGCTATTTCCACGACTTAAAATGTGCACTCATGTAGAATCGACGACTCTCGCCGACGGAACCTACGAGCTGGTGCCCGCGTCCGAGAGTGAACAACGCGAAGCTCAAGCAAATCTAACTGAAGCTTTTGAAGACCCGAGCCCAAGTTCGGAAGATCCCCAAGCGAACTGCGAAGGCAAGCCCCGGAGCATAACCCATTCTTTCCGAAATGATGCAACTCTTTACTCCTTGCTTGTGCATTAAGTTTATAGGAGTTGGATGAAAACTTAGTTGCATGATGTCAGGAACCCTTGTTTGAAAACTAGATGTAAGGTTCGTTAGAATGCTGTGCTAATAGGACTCCGGTAAAAGTCGAGTGATTTCCTGTCACTCGCGAGAAAATAGGAGTTGAATGACTACTACACGCTGCAATCATAAGGACACGGACGGGTTATGTAACGATGGTTACGATTGAGGCCCGTCTGTCTAGTGAAAAATGCTAAGGCCGCAGGGTGTGGTAGTGATGGTTAAGTCTTTGAACGTACTAAACACATGCCGAGATTATGGGAATCGGTAAGCTTAAGTACCTGATTGGCCCGGCAAGGGGACGGCATCCTACCCTTTGAACTTCGGTCCCATGTGCATATGGCGAGTGCAGAGAGTGGTCACGACCCGGCGCCGAACCGTGGCGTGGGGCTCTTGTACTCTCGGAGGGTAGCCCCGATCCACGACCCGGAAAGAAAGGGGAAAAGTTGCACGTGTGACTCTAGGGAGTAACCACGTGACGTGTGTTTGGGTTTCCCTTGCAAGGTTAAGAAATTCGATTCGAATCGTCCGTTTCTCACGGCTATTGAGACTGCTTAACCATTTTTACCCACAGAGTAAGAAGAGGAACAATGATGATGAATGAACTGGTTGGATGGAAAGTTTAATGCTTCACCATGTATGCTTTAGATAGCTGCTTACCTAGACTGGCTAACGAAACTAGAACCTGGAGCTAAAAGTTGAAAGTAAGGACCCACTTGTAGATGCTTTTCGGCAAAACAAGCCCCTGAGCCAAAAAGCCTTGCATATCTAGAGTCGGTGGAGTAGTTCCCACTACACGGGTAAGTCTTGCTGAGTATTAGTATACTCAGTCTTGCTTGTGACTCGATTTCAGGTGAACCCTTTGAAGACATGATTGCTAGCTTGACTTGGCCCTGCACTCTTCCCCCTGGTTGGTCGGTGGAATGGGATGCGCCCCCGTCCAACGGAGATAAGGCCGAGTGATGTCTCGTACGGGCTTCATCGAGACATCCTGTATCGTCGAGTAGTTTCCGTTGTTTATTTCCGCTGCAATTTAACTCTGAAGAACTTATTTATGTTAATTAAAGTACTTGTTTTCTAAACTCAGGACTAGGTCTGTAATATTGACTTATGCAAATGATGTAATATTTGCTGGAATGTGGTATTCTCTGGGCTCATCGTCGCATGAGCATTTGTATGTACGGCGCTCGATCCGTTCACCGTGGTTGTATCGGGAGGTTATACCCGACAGACCAGTGGATTACTCCGTTTGAAGTGTAAGGTTAACCGAGGATGCCTTAATGGTGATGGTTAATACACTTGAGCCGGATTAATTCAGGTGGTTCTGCCACAACTACTTTTGCACCGAATTTTGCACTTATGAAACTATGCGATGCACCAGAATCAAATAATATAACTGCAGGCTTGTTAAGGATAGAGAATGTACCCGACATCACTGGGGCTCCTTCAGGAAGCTCTGCAAGCGTGGTGAAGTTAATCCGTCCTTGCTTGACTTGTAGTGTCTGTCTCTTGCCCCTGTTCTTGGCGTTCGGGTTGGATCCTTGGCCTTGGTTAGGCTGCCCAGACTGAGGGCATTCTCGTGCGAAGTGGTTGGAACTCCCGCATTTGAAACAGCGATTCGCGGGGCTAGGTCGAAGAGACTGCTGAAGAATGGGCCTCGGACCATTCTGTGGAGGCATAGGGGGTCGTACCATGCCTGGCTGCTGTGGGGGTCTGTCAATCCATCTCCCTGGTTGAGGGGCCCTTTGTGGAGCTGTGGGGGCGGCATTTTGCACGATGCGATACCTTGGTGGTTGGGCACTTGATGGTCCTGCGGGTGCCTTTCTCTTCTTCTCTGCCCGGTGTGCCATGATACAGTCTTCCTGGGTTATAGCCATATTGACCAACTCGTTGTAGGTGTCAGCCCTGGCTAGGTTCAGACGTTCCTTGAGCTTGGTATTCAGACCTCGGCGGAAACGATCACGCTTCTTGGCATCTGTATCAGCGTGATAGCCCGCATACTGGCATAGGTTGTTGAATGCCTGGGCGTACTGCAGCACGGTGCGGGTGCCCTGGGTGAGTGCCAGGAACTCATTCAACTTCCTCTCCATGAGACCCTCGGGGATATGATGTGCCCGGAACGCGGTCTTGAATTCATCCCAGTCGACCACATGGTCAGCCGGGAGCATCGCAGAATAGTGGTCCCACCACAGTCGAGCGGTACCGCGAAGCTGTTGCGCGGCAAAACGAGCCTTGTTGGCCTCTGAGCATGGGGCCACAAGTAGTGTGAACTTGGATTCGATGGTGCGAATCCATGCATCTGCGTCCAGGGGTTCCTCGGTCTTATGGAACAAGGGCGGCTGGGTCCCTAGGAAATCCGTGTATCCTGCAGCTTGGGGTTGGTGAGCATTGTGCCCACCCCTCTGCTGGTGTTGTCCTTGCACGATCTGACGCAGCAGTTCGGTTTGAGCGGCCATCACTTCCACCAAACTGGGGGGGGTGGTGGCGATTGTCGCGAGCGGCTGCCACCGGCACCAAAACCCTCGGGGTTGCCACGGGTTGATCCAACCATCTAAAACGTGAAAGGTTACCATTAGCAACGCGATCCTTATTACTTCCTCGATTCGTAAATAATCGGTGTGGTCATAGACTTCCGAAATCACAGCTAGAAGTATGGACAGAATCTCTGTTTGCTACGAGAAAAATCATAGCTTGCTGTGGGTCCATCCAAAATATCTCATACTTTGGCAGTAGTCAGAGAATTTAGGAATGCACCACTTTGGTATTTAACTTCGGCGCTAGAACTATAGCTAAGGTGGTCGAAAGGCTCGTCCTTTGCCTTACTGCCTTAGCTGTTTTTCAGCAGATTGATCGGTACTGTTCCGCCTATAACTTAAACTAGCGAGGTCCAATGATGCTGAATTTTTTATGAGAACCTAGATCACAAAATTTAGCACAAGTTTGGTATTCAACACTCAGCCAAGAAATGCAAGGAGACATGGGTAAAAATTCCGACAAGTCTCTGCGATTATGGATTTTCATCGTTTACCCACTTACAACGAAATCACCCAAGTTTCATCACCGTTCCTTACAAGTTGAGGGTATCCACATGGTTCAGGTGTACCCAACACAAAAGAGTTACTCAACTCCTAGTTAGCCTATTACAACACTTGCCAAAAGTTAGGCTACCCTATCGAGGAGTATGTGCAAAAGTCCTCCTAGGTCGTCCTCTAGAAATCATCCAAGTCGTTGACGGACGACTCGCTGTGAGCAGGAGAGTGAGTCCCCATCTGAGGTGCCTGTGGTACCTCACCCTCGAAATCCATACCGGAGATACCATCAATCTCCTGTGGCTCCTCCTCATCCTCCTCCATGTCCTCCTCATGGGGATGGTCATTCTGATCGTGGTGCCACTGAATGTGCTCATTAACATCCTCCAACTCAAGGCTCAGATCATGGAGCTGCTCCTCCAACTGTGCTATCGTGGCATCTCTCTCACCCATGAGAGTGTCCTGCTCCTGAATTTGGCCCTCAAGTTGGCCAATCTGAGCATCTCTGTCCTCAAGATCCTGACTGAGCTCCTTAATCTGCTCATCCCTGGTATCTGCCATCATGTGGTAGGCCTGAGCAAGATCAGTGAGCTGCTCAAGCGCCTGACTCTGGAGAGTCTGAAGTCGGTAGAGTGCACTCATGCACCGCACGGAGGTATGAATAGTTTCCTGGGCATGAAAGTCTACCAAGTACTGTGCGTGCTGCACCCTGTTGAGCCAAAAGGGGTCGTTGTCCTGGGCAGCAGGAAACAAGCCAATGGGAGCGAGCATGACAACCTCGGGACGCTGCGCACAAAAAGTGGTGAGCGCCCTCATGGCTGCAAGCTCCCAAGTATCGGCCAAGCGGTGACCGACAGCCTCAAGCTCCAAGACGGGCCACTCCGGGTGTAGCGGGTGCGGGAAGATAGTCACGTTGACACGACACTGGGTAACTCCATTTTCTGCAAACTCCAGTCCGGCGTAACGTGGGGGAATTAGATAGCCCGCGGTACGCAGAACGTCCCACAAAATAGAGGGAAAGACCTCCCAGTGGAGACACTGCGAGTGTACGCGTCCATCCTCATCCACCATCATAGCAACAAGCTCGGCCATCTGAACAAAAGATCAAATGGAGTGAGATAGCGAAAAACTGTGAACAGCACAAGGACAGATTCTGTATAGTGTGCAAAAATAACCATAACTTCCACAGTTCTAATCCAAAAATTCTCAAATTTCACCAGGTCACTCCTAAGGTATTTGTGAACAACTTTGCCAGTCAAATCCAGAGCTAAATAGGTCTCTAAGATGGTCTTTCTTTTCAGGTTTCACCTTACTATCTACCCAGAATTTTCAGTGAACAGAGGGCTAGAGTTTCGTGCACCAGGGAAAATCTACCCAGCCAAAATTTACAAAATTTTAACAGCAGCTACCTGCGTAAATTTGGGACAAGTTTTGTGTTGTACTCGTTTGCAGAAAACCGCAGGAAGGGGGCCTAAAAATTTAAGGGGCAGAAGTGCTTATTCTGGACAGAACTCTGACATTCCAAGGTTTCTGTTATTTCTTACTATCCATAAGTTCAGAATTTTTGATTTTTGAACAGGGGATAGAACACAAAATTTGGAACAATTCTTTCAACATGAACTTTACCAGAAAAGGTCATTTTCTTGGGTCAATAATTCGCTCCTTTCAGTTATGGCAGATTTGGGACAGATTCTCTAGATAATCCTTATGCAAACCACGCTTAGATACGCAAAAACCTTACCACTCTTATACAACGTATTTTCAATTTCCGATATATATGGTTATGATGCATGCACGTCCTATTCGTCCTCACAAACTAAAATAATTGCCAAATACTTTTGGTCTTACGAAGATAGTCTCGGTGGCATACACAATACGGCTCTCGCTATAATAGCTAGTCGAGTCTTTCTAATCGTTCCTTAATTTATCGTAATCGCGGTTAGTGTACCTGCAGAAGATTGACAAGCATATACACTTTATGAACCTTTCATGCCAGCACTCATGAAAGCGTCCATATTCATTACCGTTTACTTATAGAAACGATATCTGTACAATTTCCGCCGTACAGACGACGTTAACATACGCTATCGAGATAGCGTATTCACGGGGGTACCGTCATGAGACGGGGGTATGAACAACGATCGCCATACCCTGCGCCAAACCTTCTACTCCCAATATGTTCAACTAACAGTTGGCATATTGGCAGCACCTCAAGTACACCACTGCTTGAGGGCAGCGTTCGGTTCGCATCACCGACAGGAAGGCCAAGCTCTCTCAGTTGGCTGAGGATCCTTACCTTCTTACCTTAGCGATGAGCGCGTCGTTACAGAATTTAAGGTCGGTTGTGCATGAAAGTAAGTTTTGACAGAAAGTAATGTGCTGGAAGTCAGTTGATAATATTTCATAAGTTAGATAGCCACCTAGTAACTTTCCCATAATCCCTTAGGGCTTTACGAACTAGGCACCATCCTTAACGCACCAACGTATTTCGCAACACATCCTTCTAGTCAAGTTTTAGTAAACGAGTTTTTAAGGCTTGTCGCATTCTCTGGCGTATGTATTTTGGCTCTGGCGCCAGCTGTTGCCACCTGTGGCACCAGCTACGGCTCTGATATCAGCTGTGGCAGAACCACCTGAATTAATCCGGCTCAAGTGTATTAACCATCACCATTAGGGCAATTTCGGTTAACCTTACACTTCAAACGGAGTAATCCACTGGTCTGTCGGGTATAACCTCCCGATACAACCACGGTAATCGGATCGAGCGCCATACATACAAATGCTCATGCGAAGATGAGCCCAGAGAATACCACATTCCAGCAAATATTACCACATTAGCATAAGTAAATATTACAGACCGAGTTTCGGGTTTAGAAACCAAGTACTTCAATGATCATAAATAAGTTCTTCAGAGTTTAAGTTGCAGCGGAAAATAAAACAACGGAAGCTACTTCGACGATAAGGATGTCTCGATGAAGCCCGTACGAGACATCACTCGGCATTATCTCCGTTGGACGGGGGCGTATCCCATTCCACCGACCAACCAGGGGGAAGAGTGCAGGGCCAAGTCAAGCTAGCAATCATATCTTCGAAGGTCTCACCTGAAAACGAGCCACAAGCAAGGCTGAGTATACTAATACTCAGCAAGACTTACCCGTGTAGTGGAATCTACTCCACCGACTCTAGACATGCAAGGCTTTTTGGCTCAGGGGTTTGTTTTGCCGAAAAGCATCTACAAGTGGGTCCTTACCTTCAACTTTTAGCTCAAGATTCTACTTTCATTAACCATTCTAGATCAGCAGCTATCCAGAAGCATACATGGTGAAGCATTAAATTGTCATCCAACCAGTTCATTCATCATCATTGTTCCTCTTCTTACTCTGTGGGTAAAAATGGTTAAGCAGTCTCAATAGCCGTGAGAAACGGACGATTCGAATCGAATTTCTTAACCTTGCAAGGGAAACCCAAACACACGTCACGTGGTTACTCCCTAGAGTCATACGTGCAACTTTTCCCCTTTGTTTCCGGGTCGTGGATCGGGGCTACCCTCCGAGAGTACAAGAGCTCCACGCCACGGTTCGGCGCCGGGTCGTGACCACTCTCTGCACTCGCCATATGCACATGGGACCAAAGTTCAAAGGGTAGGATGCCGTCCCCTTGCCGGGCCAATTAGGTACTTAAGCTTACCGATTCCCATAATCTCGGCATGTGTTTAGTACGTTCAAAGACTTAACCATCACTACCACACCCTGCGGCCTTAGCATTTTTCACTAGACAGACGGGCCTCAATCGTAACCATCGTTACATAACCCGTCCGTGTCCTTATGATTGCAGCGTGTAGTAGACATTCAACTCCTATTTTCTCGCGAGTGACATGAAATCACTCGACTTTTACCGGAGTCCTATTACCACAGCATTCTATCGAACCTTACGTCTAGTTTTCAAGCAAGGGTTCCTGATACCATGCAACTAAGTTTTCATTCAACTCCTATAAACTTAATGCACAAGCAAAGAGTAATGAGTTGCATAATTTCGGAAAGAGATGGGTTATGCTCCGGGGCTTGCCTTCACAGTTAGCGTGGGGCTCTTCCAAACTTGGGCTCGGGTCTTCAAGAGCTTCAGTTAGATTCGCTTGAGCTTCACGTTGCTCACTCTCGGACGCGGGCACCAGCTCGTAAGTTCCGTCGGCGAGAGTCGTCGATTCTACATGAATGCACACGTTTAAGTCGTGGTAATGGTAACCGATACGATTTAAGAGTAATTACTACAATGGATAGTTTCTGGTCATGAAATTTTGGATTTAGGCACATCAGGGAAAGATGCGCTTACTGTAAAATTTTCAGCCAATTTTATGTAACAGATTAATTATGAGAAATATATTACATAGTTGCTGTTAGATCCTTGTTCTTTTTGTACAGAACAATTGGTGCAACAACTGAGTCTAAGATTTTTTACAGAGCTTTCACTTATGTATGCAGAAGCTACTGTAATTTTTGTAGTATTTATTATGCAGTATTCAGAGCATAGAAAGTATGACATTACACACCTAGTTTATTCAAGAATTTATTTTTACAGGACCCTACACAGGGTTTTTGTCCATGGAACTTTTTACACAGCAACCTCTACCACAGGGTATCTCCTAGTAAAAATTTGAGAATTTGCCAAGCTAAGATACTATTTTCTTGATTTAACGTATGTTATTAGCACATAAATCCAATAAATAGGTTACTGTGAGATAAAAAGTCTCCTAATTTTTCTCTGTCTTCTAGGTACCAATATACTAGCAGAGAAAAAGTTTCATTAGGTGATTCATCACCTAACTGCAGGGATAAAATATTTTACTTAAACATGGTATGAAACTAAGTTTAATAACAGTAAAGCTAAAGTTGGAATTTGGGCCTGATCTTTTTACACAATCCTAAACATTAAGCAACTAACTCACTGCCCAAAATTTGGGGTCAGCATTGTTCTACAACAGTGGGTACAAAATAAGTCCATTAAAGCTTCCATTTAATGTAGAGCAAAATATGTTGAGATTCTGAGAAACTTTTTGTAACAAAAGTGGTACAGTTTGTTCCAAGGACTCCAGAACAGCTGAGTTTGCATTTTTCTGAATTTTCTACGATTTTATACGAATTTTACAAGTTCACTGAATTTGAATCTAGATTTGAAACTTTCTTTTACAACTAGGTCCTTGAATCTTACGCGCAGACCCTTCTAAAGATTTAAATTCTTGCAATTGGGTCCTCGGGCGGCTCGGGTACGGCGGCCGGCCGAAATTCCGGCGAGGGGTGAGGGTCGGGGAAGGTTCAGGGGTGCGAGGGCTACCTCGTGGGGGTGTTGTTCAGGTGGGGGACGGCCGGGAAGGGCTCGCCGGCGTTGGAGCAGAGGCGGCGGCGGCGCGGCACGCGTCGACGGCGGTGCTCCGGCGGGCTTGGGGCGGCCTGGTCCGGTCAGCAAGCTTCAGCGGCGCGTGGGGAAGCTGCTCAGGGGCTTGGCTTGGACGGAGGAGGTCGGGGTCGCGCTGTCCACGGCGAGCAGGGGCGGCGGCGGCGGCGGCAGCGCGGGCGGCGGCGCTCCGATGGTTCTGGGCGGCGTTGGGTGGGTCGGCGAGCTTCAGGGGGATGATGTAGTGGTGGCTGAAGCTTCCGTTTGGGCGGTGGGCGGCGGTGGAGGGCTGTCCACGGGCGGGCGGCGCTCGGCGGCGGCAATGGCGGCGGCGAGTGCGTTCTGGTGCGTGGCTCGCGCGGGCGGCCGGGGCTCGGCTTTTATAGGGGCAGGAGGGGGTGCGGAGGGGCCTGGGCGGCGTGCGGGGCGGAGGCACGGCACGGCGCGGTACTGGGCGCGGCGGGCGGCAGCAGAACGCCGGCGCGGCGTGCGGCGAGCGGGCGCGGCGACTGGGCGGCCGGGATATGGCGTGGGCGCGAGGGGATAGCGCTGGGCGTGGAGTGGTGGAGCAGCAGCTGCAGCGGCTCGGGCGGAGGGCGGACGCAATGACGGGCGGGGCGCGGGAGCCGGGGTGGCATGGCGGGTCGCGGCGGTTGGGCGCGACGGGCGGCGGGGCTGGGCGCGGCAGCGGCGTGCGCACGCGCGGGCGCTCACTGGGCCGCGCGGCGTGGGGAGGGGGCAAAGCCGGCCGTGGCGGGGTGGCGCGGTGGCCACTGGCCTGCCGCCTCGCGCCGGTCAGGCGTTGCCGGCCACCTGGCGCGCGGCGGTCGGGCGGGGAGGAGAGAGAGGGGGGGGGGGCGAGGGCCTGAATGCGAGAATTTGGAAAACTTCAGGGGGCTGGGTGCAAATAGGGCATTTTCTCCTCTTTCTGATTTTAATTTCAAAAACTTTTGAACATGAAAGTTGTTCAGAATAAAAAGTTCTACAAGTTTGGTTTCAGGCAACATCTCATTTGGCTTATGGTTTGAAAGTTAAATTTAAAAGTTCAAAAATAACCAAATGTGCTCAAATTAAATTTGAATTCCAACTGAACTCGTTCTAATTCTTTCCACCCTTTCATTAGTTGGTTTAAGCATAGGGTTAGGCTAATGACATTGATTTTGGAAATGTAATTTACCAGGGTTGTCACAGGCTGGGCTAGCAAAGAGCTGGGGAAATTCTGTCTCTAACTCATCCTCTCGTTCCTAAGTAGCCTCATCCTCGGCATGGTGACTCCATTGAACCTTACACATCCGTATCCTCTTACTCCGGGTGATTCTCTCCAATGTGTCCAGGATTTTGACCGGGTACTCTGTGTAAGTCAAATAATCCTGCACATTCAACTCCTCCAGTGGTAACTGTTCCTCTGGTACCCTCAAGCACTTCTTCAACTGCGATATGTGGAACACCTTATGCACATTAGACAGTCGCGCATGTAGCTCTAGCTGGTAAGCTACCTCGCCTTTCCGTTCCAAGATCCTGAACGGGCCAATATAACGGGATGACAACTTCCCTTTGACCTTGAATCTGCGCAAACCTCTGATAGGTGACACTTTCAGATACACAAACTCTCCTTCTTCAAAAGTCAACTCTCATCGTCGAGTATCTGCGTAACTTTTCTGCCTCGACTGAGCTACTTTCATATTCTCACGAACAACCTATACCTGTCGTTCGGCCTCTTTAATGATCTCAGGACCGAGCAACTGGCTTTCACCTGTCTCACTCCAATACAATGGAGTTTTGCACTTCTTGCCATATAATGCCTCAACGGTGCCATCTTAAAACTGGCATGATAACTGTTGTTGTAAGACAACTCTGCAAATGGCAAACTCCTATCCCAACTGCCTCCGTGTTTTAGGGCACCGGCCCTAAGCATATCCTCTAACACCTAATTTGTCCTTTCTGTCTTCCCATCAGTCTGCGGATGATAAGCGGAGCTAAAATTCAACTTCGTGTCCATTGACTCATGCAACTTCTGCCAAAATCGAGACGTGAACTGGGTACCTCTGTCTGACACTATCTTATTAGGTACCCCATGCAAACACACAATTCGGGAGATATATAGCTCTGCTAATCGTGCCCCTGTGTAGGTAGTCTTCACCTGAATAAAGTGAGCTACCTTGGTCAACCGATCCACTATGACCCATATATAATCATAACCATCTCGGGTGCGTGGCAATCCCATAATGAAATCAATACCAATTTCTTCCCATTTCCATTCTGGCACCTTCAATGGCTGTAACAAACCGGCTGGCCTCTGATGTTTTGCCTTGACTCTTTGGCACACATCACACAGTGCCACATGAGCTGCAACATCACGCTTCATGCCATACCACCAATATCTCTCCTTCAAATCCTGATACATCTTGGTACTGCCAGGATGAATGGAATAAGCTGAGTCATGAGCTTCCTACAAAATTTTCTCACGAAGGTGATCCACATCGGGCACACATATCCTCTTTCAGAACCACATAGTTCCACGTTCATCCTCAGTGAAGTCAGGTGCCTTGCCTGCTTCTATCATCTCCTTCATCTCCTGAATCTTAGCGTCTTCAAGCTGACCCTTCCGTATCTCCTGTTCGAGACTCGGCTCCACTTCTATAGTGATCCCTTCAGTATGAGCAACGAACTCAAGGTTGAGTCGCTCAAACTCCTTATACAATTCTCGATGCATCCGGCTAGCCATTGTCGCATTCACATAGCTCTTGCGACTTAAGGCATCAGCAACCACATTAGCCTTCCCTGGATGATAGTGTATCTCCAGGTCATAGTCCTTGATGAGCTCTAACTCGCTGCCTTAGGTTGAGATCATTCTGAGTGAAGATGTACTTCAGACTCTTGTGGTCGGTCTATATCTGACATCTATGACCCACTGCTGCTAACTCCAGATCATGTGTGGGATAATTCTGCTCATGTTTCCTCAACTGGAGAGACGCATATGCAGTCACGTGTCCCTCTTGCATCAATACACAACCAAGACCTTGTTTAGAAGCATCACAGTAGATGTCAAAACTCTTATGAATATCAGGCATAACCAATACTGGTGCGGTAGTCAACCTTTTCCTCAACTCATCAAAACTGTTATGACATGCCTCTGACCATATAAACTTCTTTTCTTTCTCTAGTAGTGAAGTAAGGGGTTTCACTATCTTTGAGAAGCCTTCTATAAACCTCCGGTAATATCCTGCGAGTCCTAGGAAACTCTGGATCTCTGACACTGTCATTGGCGGTTCCCACTTCAACACATCTCTGACCTTTCCTGGATCCACTGCAATACCTCCGTCTGTGATAACATGACCAAGAAACGAGACCTCACTCAACAAGAATTCACACTTGCTGAGCTTGGCATACAATTGATTTTCTCTGAGTTTCTGCAGAAGAAGCCTCCAATGTTCCTCATGTTCCTCCTCATTCCTGGAGTACACTAAAATATCATCAATGAACACCACCACAAACTTGTCAAGATACTCCATGAACACTTTATTCATCAGGTACATGAAGTAAGCTAGAGCATTAGTCAACCGAAAGGACATTACTGTATAGTCATAAAGCCCTTATCTGGTAGTGAAAGCTGTCTTGGCAATATCCTAAGGTCATATCCTTAGCTGATGATACCCTGACCTCAAGTCAATCTTGGAGAATACTCTGGCTCTCCATTCACCTGATCAAACAGGTCTTCTATACGAGGCAAAAGATACTTGTTCTTGATGGTAACCTCATTCAAAGCTCTATAATCAACACACATCCTCTGTGTACCATCCTTCTTTTCAACAAATATCACAGGTGCTCCCAAGGTGAAGAACTAGGACGAATGAACCACTTATCGAGCAATTCTTTTAGCTGTTTCTTAAGCTCCTCTAATTCACCAACCGACATTCTATATGGCCTCTTAGCAATAGGTGGTGTACCACGTAAAGATCTATGAGGAATTCAATGTCGCGTTCAGGTGGCATACCTGGCAAATCATTGGGGAAGATGTCCGGGTACTCACACACCACTCTGATGTCCTTAATCAAATCTGCCTTCAGTTGATTCACTGCACAATCTGCTGCAGACGGAAGTGTTGCAACGAACTCAAACCGTTCACCCTCTGAACTAGTGAGAAGCACTGACTGCTTGGAACAGTGAATAACTGCATCGTACTTTGTCAACCATCCCATTCCGAGAATAATGTCAATACCACTGGACTCCAAGACTATTGGATTTGCATAGAATTCTCTTTCCATAATCTGTATTTTCACCCCAAGACACTGATACATAGCCCTCATATTTCCCCCAGGTGAATCTACCAGCATGGAACTAGGCATGGTGCATAGGGGAATGGAGTACTTAGCAACGTACTCGGCAGAAATAAAGGAATGCGATGCCCCAGAATCAAATAAAACTGATGCAGGGGCTGAGTTGACTAGGAACATACCGAACACAACGTCTTGAGCCATCTGAGCAGTCTCAGCAGCCACATGATTCACACGCCCGTGGACGTAGTTCTGCTAGCCCTTGTTGTTCTACGGCGTCTGGTTGTTGTTTCTGGGCTGTTGCTGCTGTGGAGTCTGCCTCTATCCACTGTTGTTGAACTGGCTTGGAGTATTCTGGATGTTCCTCTTGGGACAACCATTGGCATAGTGTCCAGTCTCGCCACATCTGAAGCATGTGTTGCCACCAGTGGGAAGAGGTGTGTTGTTCCTCACAGGTGTGCCAGTAGGGGTGTTCTAGCGATTCTGCGGGAAACTGGGGCGCTGCACTGACTGAACAGCACCCTGGGCCTACTGCTGCTGCTGGTTCTGCTGATTGGGGTGCTGGTATTGATTCTGCCCATAGTTGACATTCTGTCCTCCAGTGCGGAAAGGTGTCCCTTGCGGGGGCATAAAGCGAGGGCGTGAGTTGTTGCTGAACTGCCCTGACTCAAACTTCCTCTTCTACTCACCCATCTCCTTGCGAGCATGCTCCACCATGATGGCATTGTCCACCATCTTCTGGAAGTTTTCAAAGGTGTGCACTATTAGTTGATACTTGATAGGACCAATCAGTCCATCCCTGAAGTGATCCTACTTCTCTTCATCATTCGCTACATCTACAGGAGTGTAGCAAGATAGCTGGATGAACTTATCCCGGTACTCACTCACAGACATTGCTTCCTATTTCAGTGCAAGGAACTCTTGCTTCTTGAGCTTCATCAAACCTTTGGGTATATGTTGCTCTCTGAACTTGCTCCTGAACTCCTGCCAGGTGATGGTGTTGGGGGTGTCACGAGCTGCAGTGTAAGCATCCCACCAATCTGCAGTGGTTCCTTCCAGTCTTCCTGAAGCATACAGGACCTTCTCCCTATCAGTACACTGGACGATGTTCAGCATCTTCTCCACTGTCTTGATCCAGTCATCAGCTTGCAGAGGATCAGATGAGTGAGAAAATGAAGGAGTTTTGTGGCTCATGAATTCCCTATGCTTGTCTCTAGCTGGCGGTGGTGGCGGTGGTGGAGCTTGGTTCATCTGGGCCTGCATGTTGGCGATAGTGTTCGCCATGTTGGTTAGCTGCTGAGTCTGGGCGGCGAAGAACTACTCCATCCCTACTGGTGGCGCCTGGTGTTGTTGACTCTGCTGAGAATCTAGGTTGTTGTTGTTGCTTCTTTCCTGACGTGGTACTGCCGGCTGATCAACCCCTGACCTGAACCTGGTGTTCACGACTTGATCGGTTAGAAAAATGACTCATGAAATCAATCATGGAAAAAGGATAGGAGCAAGGATAAGATAAAGACAGTAAATAAAATAGATAACCCCAAGCTTTACTAACTATCTATCTTTATTAAAAACTTGATGTAATTGTGGTCATCACTCCACAATTCATCGCAATCATTACAAATATCCAAATCAAATTGTTCTCACAAAACCAAGCACACAAGCACACTAACTAAGATTAAGCAAACTATAAAGACCATTCGAACTAGCGATTACAAAAAGACTAGCATATCTAATGGTAGCGGGTGCGGTAGCTGGGCTCTCCGTAGTGGATGCACCTGCGGGGAGGTGACTCTGGCAGGTAGTCGATAGACTCGTCGCTGTCATACTCCGGGGGTAGCTCCTGATCTCCCCTCAGCTGAGCTCCCAGAATCGCCTTCTCCCAGAGCGTCTTCCTCAGCTTCCTCTTGACCTCCTGGATCTCTGATCCGGCAGCATCCAAGTTGGTGCTGAGAGCGGGGACCAACTCCTATGTGGTGTCCATGAGCAAGCTTCCCTCCCCAGGGGGTGGAATAGGAATCTGCGCACTGGTGCACCCTTCCTACGGCGTGGGAACTGCTGAAACTCGGTGCCCTGGAGCTCATTCCGATAGGCATGGCAGAGATAATAGAGAGCTCTCCTGGCAGCTTCACTGGTCCCTGCGTCCAAGGTCTTCCTGGGCACGTCATCGAAGTGCTTATAATATTCCATCCGGCTGCCATACCTCTCGTCCGGAACACTGATCACTACTGCCACTAACCACTCCTCCTCCTGTTGAGCATTCCTGAACAAGGAGGCTTCATAGCGTGGCATCAGGGGAAAGCCGATTCTCTCCATGGCCCTCCATAGAAGTGTTGGGAATGGACCTTCAGCAAAGTCCAAATGGTGTAGTTCCTTCTCATAATGGGGTTCTGGTGGCGGTACGTCTGCTGCGGCGGCTGGCTCTAGATCATCATCTGGGTCATCATCACCACCATCTAGCGCAGCTAGGTCATCACCACCATCTTCTGCATCGTCTCCTCCTGCGGCGTCCTCCTCTTCGCTGCCCTCAACAGCGTCTGGGTGGTCCTCATGCAGCTCCATGGGCTCCTCCTCAGTGTCAGTGTCCACCTAGCCTCCTCCGTAGTAGTCGTAGTAGTAGTCGTCGTCGTTGTCGATCTCCACGATCACGGGGGCGTCCTCTAGTTGCACGGGCTCCACCTGTGCGCGCACCTCCTGAGGATGCTGGATCTGACGAGGCGGTCCATGGGTGCTCTTGCGGGCGATCTCCCTAGTTCTGGCCATCTGTATTAAATTGAGGACAGTGCAGGATAGAGAATATTTAGAAAGTGCTATGGGTGACCTTAAAGCAAGAAGGAGTTTGGAAAATGGAAACACAATTATGAGGCAAGCATGAAGTCAAGGATGAGATAATAGTGATATAATAAAGAAATAAGAAATTTTTCAAAAGCAAGAATGCAGAAGTTGGGTTACTAAGCAAGATAAGCCTTAAAATCTGACCATCACTAACTAGGCTAACGTCCTACAGTCAACATTGCTTTGATACTACTTTTGTCATACCCGATTTTGGAAAGGAACCGAATGCATCTCATATGTGCGCCAAGATCAAGTTCAAACACATATGATAGATGTTACAAGTGTATATCCGAAACATTGTCATAATGAAAGAGAGTATTAAGATACTTTATTACATGATCGAAAGTCTTAATCTTAAGCGAATGAATAAACGTTTATAACTAGCAGCGGAACTTCAACTTCACAGGCAGATGACTAGGAGACATACGCCTAGAACTCCTCAAAATCTTCAGGGAGCTCCGGACAATTATCTTGTTCTGAGCAGCATTGGTTTTAATAAAGCAAGCGTGAGTACACTTATGGTTGGTACTCAGCAAGTGGAGTAAATTATATGACATGCAAGGCCAAAATCAAGGAAAAGCTGACATGGTTTGACTGCGATAACCATTTTTAGTTGACAAAGTTTTATTTAGCAAGCATTAACTAAGTGTAAGTATATACCAGCCCTCAAATAAATAAAAGAGATAAGTAACAATAAGATAAATAAAGAACATCAATTTAGATCATCTTTAAGTTCAATTATCATGTGAGGGTCCAAGCCGCTCTTAACCGTGAGCGCGGCTGATATATCAGTTTTCACTCTGCAGAGGTTGTAAACTTTACCCACAACTCGTGTTTCCCTTGATGCCTGGGTTTGCAAGGCCCTTAAACACTTCCGAGGTGAGTGGCAGGGATTCACTACGAGACCTTCACAAAGATTCCCTAACTAGCAACGATCCACTAAGGTTTCAGGCCGCAGTGGTCATAACCCTCCCTAATGAGGCGGTACTTTACCCAAGGACCATAAACAAAGCCTCCAAGAGGACCAGGCTATACCCCATCAACGCACTCCCCTCTTGCCCATTTGATTAGACCATTACAAGCTAAAGTTTCTAATTAATTAGTCAAGACCAGAGCCATGTAGTATTGTGCTTGCACTATTTTCCTGGGTGGTTCTCCATGTTCCAATTAATGCAATGATCTTAAGTTATCACCATAAAGGTACTCTAGAACATGAAGTTAAATAAGTGTAGCATAGTTTCCAAGTTACCCAACCAAAATCTAAGTAAAATCAACTAGCGTAGCTACAACATAAAGCAAACAACCCAGGTTTAATCAAGGAAGTTCAAAGGAAACTAGACATATCCTTAGTTTAGGACCCATCATATTGTAGACACATGCATGCATATAAAATAAATGTGTGTATTTAGAGAGTTATTAGGACCGGAATATGATCAAGGACCACATGCCTTCTTCGAAGTACTGCTGCTGCTCAGGGGTGTCTTTAAAGCCTTGCTCTTGCAGACCCTCGAACTGCGCACCATCTATCGCAACACACAAGTACATGCAAACAAGCAAAATACAATAAATAAGAAACACTACACCAAACAATGTAAATATAGCAAAACAACGTTATAAAGCTATTGTACATGTCGCAAGGATTGCGTGAGCGTGAGAATCGATGAAAACGGAGTTAAAACGAATATGTTACGGCTAAAATATAACTCCAGGGCTTATTTGTAAAAGATTTGAAACTAGAAGGGCTCTGAACAAAGAATCCGAGGGCTAAAACATAAATAAACCTTAGATCTAGGGTTTAGATTGCAAAACAGAGGGGCTAGGGACGGCGGGTTCTATTTTAGAAAAAGATAGGGGCTAAAACAGAAGAAAAAGGATTTGTTTGTGAATACTTTTGAACTGTCGTGAATCACGGGTTGATTTCGGTAAAACTCAGGGGCTAACTTGCAAAACAGCCTAGGGTTGACAGGTACGGGGTTGTTTGACCCCGGTCTAGATCTAATCTAGATTGTGGCATCTAGATCGGGCGGCTGAGCGTGGCTGGCAGCTCGGGGTGGCGGCGTTGGGCGTCGGAAGCAAGCCGTGCGACAGCGGCGACGGAGCTCGCCGAAGTTGGCTGAGATCGGCGCTCCGAGGACGGTTTCGCGTGGGGAAAAGCCGAGAAGAGAGAACACGAGATGGGAAACACGTTTAGGGACTTTGGACAGGGCGCCAGGGCCGGGGGAAGGCGGACGGCGGCAACGCGCGGCATGACAACTCCAATGAGGGATTGCGCGTGCGAGAAGGCGGGGAACAGAGGGGAAAAGGGACGGCAGCGATGCTTACCACCGCGCGAAACTCCAACGGCGCTTGCTCGACGGCGGAAGGCGGCAGCGCGTCAGTGAAACCGAGCTTGATGAAGGCGGCGGCGCAAACGAGCTAGGGTTTCGCGAGGGCGAGGGCGGCGGCTGCGGGTTGAGGTGGCCCAGGGACAGGGGGGCGCCTATTTATGAGGCCGAGTGGGGGCCTCGATGTGTGGGCCCAGGGTGGCGCGGGGGCGGCGTGCCGTGGCCGGACTCGAGGTCAAACCCGAGTCTTGCTCGAGGTAGGAGGTGAACCTGACAGGTGGGGCCCGCCTGGCGGTGAGGGAGAGAGAGAGAAGAGGAGGGGAAAGCAGATTGGGCCGCTGGGCCGGGAAAGGGACGCGGAGGAGGCCGACTGGGCTGGGCCTTGCGGGAAAAAGGGAAGGGGAAGGGAAAGTCCAGCCTGGGCCGGGCCGCGCGGGAAAAAGAGGAGAAAGGGAGGAAGAGAAGGAAGTGGGCCGGGCCAAAAGAGAAAGAGAGAGAGAGAAAGAAATGCATTCAAATGCATTTGAATTTGAATTTGAAATTTAAATTCAAATGAAAGACAAGCAATAAAACAATGCAATGCGGCATGAAATGCACAAGACCTATATTTCCTTACATTTCTTTTTATGGCTAAGTAAATTATGGTTAATTCACGGTGAATGTTCTAATATCGAAAGGAAATTAATAAAAACCTTATGAATCCTGCAAAAATCTAGCAAATTTATTTAGGGTTCCTGATTCAAAATTTAGGGTGTTACAAATCTTGGATTGCCGGCCCCTTGGAGTCTTGGTGGCTCGCTGGCAAGTCATCGACCCTCTGGCTTGGTATGGAGCGGCAATGATGGCTTTGTGCGGGGGACGAGGAGGACCCCTCCTTCGTGGGAAGCTCCGTAGTGAAGGTGGCATCAAGGTGACCGGGGGACTTGGCATGAGCCTTAGTGGTGGCCGAGCCTTTGTGGCAAGTCAAGGGGAGTCCTGGAAGAGACTTGGTGACCGGGAAGCAATACTCTATTTGTGAGTGCTTCAACAACATGGACTAGGGGTGTCTTAGTGCCTACCGATACCACGAAAAAAATTCTCATGTCAAGAGTTTGCTTCCTCTCATCCCCTCCTTTACGTTTCCGTATTTCGTACTTGCAACTTGTGTGCCTTTACTTCCTTAGAGTAGTTCCAAGGTAGGATTGGCTACAGGTTGCAAAACTTGTTTAGGATGAGGGTTTCACACTAGATGTGAACTGTTGTTGCACATCTAGATAGCATGTTCTAGTTTATATCTTGTGCAATTTAGATTGAGCCATAGGTTAAGATTTTAAGTTTGCCTAATTCACCCCTTCCCCTCTTAGAATACGAGCACCGATTCCTTCACATTTCTTGATCAACACCACCCCGGGGATTTTCTGATTGCCACCACCAAGTTGGATCCAAAGAGCGAAAACGATACTTACATTGCAAACAAGGTAGGGCCTTTAGAGGATATAATTTTCTGGAGCCACAACGAGCAGCGCAAAGTGCTATGAGAACGATGAACGATCCGGGAAACCCTATTGTAACCTTCCCTTATAAACGGAAGTAGAAGCAACGACATCACCGAAAGCCAATACAATAGCACTGGCAGGTCGGAGAAAGCCCAATCCAGTGGACGGTGAGATCCATCACCCAACCACCAGTAGGGAAATAGATATGTACCTTATCCTCGTTATCCTCGCAACGCTGATCACCAAACACAGCACTGGCCAGAGAGGATTAGGAAGGAATAATTTACCCGTCGTACCAAGTCACCATGCGGGTAGCAAAACCTAAGCTATCTATAACTGTAGATCAAGCTAAGGTATTTACATAGTCACCGAAACCCGGTTTCCCACCATCTTTGGTGCCGAAAATGCCCCGGGAGAATATGGTGAACTGGCAGAATCGACATCGGGAGCGGTCGCCTTCTCAGTCACTTCTCTCTCCTCCATGGGTTGTGTCTGCTCGGATGAGCCTGGAGTACGATCTTATTTGGTTGATCAATATATGTGGGCTGATTTGCATGTAGGATGTGTACCAGGGAGGGAAGGCATTGTCAAGTATTCAAATTCGCTGGGGAACCCACTTCGAAACGTTTGCATTTATTCATCAACAAGTTAGATTGAAACTGAATCATCAGACCCTAAATTACAAAGCTCATCAGTACAGGTAAACAACCAGATGTAGTACTCTGTATATCTCTTAACAGTTCACTTATACTCCTTCACTGACCAATGGTTGAGTCGATGTGCATGGATGTTGGATCATGATCTTGGTGGCTTCTCGAGCAGCGCGGAGAGGTAGACCTCGTCTTTGGACTTGAAGGAGACGACCCATCGGTGCTTCTTGTACCTGAACTGCAGGAACATGTACATGTAGTCGTCGAGATCCTTGCGCGCGCAGGCAAACTTGTCGACCCAGAGCAGGCCGCCGGGTCGGAGCACGCGGTCCCAGTCGAAGAGCACGAAGTCCAGGAGCTGCAGGTCCACCCACCCGTCGAAGAACCCCGCCGTGTGGATCAGATCCATGGTGTTGTCGAACAGCGGCAGCCGCTGGCTCATGGTCGCGTACAGCGGCACCAGCCCCCGCAGCGCGATCGTCTCCGCGAACGGCGCGCCCAGGTTCAGCGCCGCGGACACGATGGTCACGTTGCGCGCCCGCATGCGCGCCGCGAAGCTGCCCGTGCCCACGCTCACGTCCAGCCCAATGCGCACCTCGCCGGGCTTTGCCGCCAGCACGTCGTCGATGCGGAAGTCGGCGAGGGACGACGCCGTGCCGTTGGGCGCCGCGGCCACCCACCGCTGCCTCTCCCGGTCCATGTCGAAGCACCCCACGCAGCGGTCGTAGCCGCGCCGCTGGTTCCTGGCGGACAAGCACTTATAGCCGCGGCAGTGGTAGCGGCTCCACCGGACGTTGCCGTCGTCTGGGAGCGTCCAGAGCGACTCGTTGATGGGTAGCGGGCGTTGGAAGAACTTGGAGGCGAGGGCCAGGCAGCGTCGACGCGGCAGCGGGTCGCAGCCGCCGAGCATTAGGCGCTGGCCGAGGTCCCAGTCGTCGGGGCAGTGGGCGCCGACGTCGTAGCTCATGTACTCGTCCAGCTCCTGCCGCAGGAGCACGCAGGCATGGCCGATGGTGCCGTACGTCCGGTTGGTCCCGTACACGCTCGGCAGGCCGTCTCGGTTGCCCTTGGCCGTCACGTACTTGCGCGTCTCCTCGGCCGTGAAGAAGTTGACGAGCGGGTCTACGGCCGGGCCGGCCGCGTCGCCGTCGCCGCCGTCGGGGTCCGGGCGCGGGATGCGGATGAGGCGGAGCGCGATGTGCGCGCTGTAGAGCGGGTGGATGACCTCGTCCTCGAGGAAGCGCCTGAACTCCGGCATGGTCATGTTCTCCGGCTGCTTGTGGCGGGCCTTGCTCTTCTTGGACTTCTTGGCGATCTTGAGCGCCGTGGCCTCAAGCTTGTCCTGCAGCTCGGCGAGCTGGACGAGCACGTCGTCGACGCGGTCCGCTAGCGCGCGGATGTCGAAGCCGGCGTACCCGCCGGCGCCCGCGACGGTGTGGAACTTGGCGCAGAGGGCGGGGTCGTCGAGGCCCGGGAGGAGGCTGTTGGTGGCGTAGAACCGGTGGAGGCTGGCCATGCTGATGAAGATGACGAACACGCCCAGCACCAGCTGCATTGCCGCCATGAGCCGCGTGAACCGGCACCGCGCGAAGCAGAACCCGTCCATTGTTGGCGGGACGATCGGCGCAACGACGGGCGACGCGGCCAGAACAGAGCACAGCGCTAATGGTGCGCGCTTCGATCAACAGTGGACTGGTGTTGCCAGCTTTAGTCGTCTTGGTACATGGGATTGCTTTGGTTAGCCATGATCGGATGGGTGGCAGGTGACCAGTGCTTAGGGCGCACTCCACTCGCAAAGCTCGGATCTCCATGCTCATGCATTTGTTTATCAGCCTACTCAATGTTGAAGAAAAGGAAGCTAGGAATAGTGCAAACATGAAGCAGAGCAAATGGGGATTGCGCATGGAGGAGTTGAAGAGTCAAATAATAAAAGTGACGCGAAAGCGCGTCTCGGAAGCAAACTGCGCGCTGGAAGGAAGGAAGCAATCATGAACGAATTTGCACCTTCTCTGATGAACGAATTTCCATTCATCTTCTCAACCGGAATTTGAAGTGTACTTTCTAAGCACTCAACTCGTGGCGACTTTTAATTGGATTTGGGAATATGTGCCCCGCATAGGATAATAATAGGGTCTGCACGTGAAAGCATCAAGATGCTTGAAAGGGGTGAATTAGGATCTAGCTAAATTTTTTTGCCGAAATTAAAACCTACGACTAAGCCTAATCACCCTATATGCTAGTATAGGAAATTACCATGCTAGTATAGGAAATTAAAACCTACGACTAAGCCTAATCATCCTATATGCCTAGGTCTTAGAAAGTGTAACTATTACATTCGTTCCAAAGTTTTACAACCTAGTTCCAACCCTATACTAGCATGGTAATTCTAGAAATTGAAATGCAGAAAGTAGGAGAGATTAGAACACCGTTTTCTTCCAAGGTATCGAAGAGTCGGCACTCTCCCCTAGTCCTCATTGGAGCACCCGTGCAAGGGTATAGCTCCCCCTTGATCCGCGTAAGGATCAAGTGCTCTCTAGTGGATATCCATTCTCCAACTTCGGTTTGGCGGATTCCAGAACCAAGCACAACCTTCTTTGGGTTTCTCACAAGACTCCTTCTTGAGAGCTCACCAACAACACCACCACCAAACTGTCTAGGTGATGCCGACCACCAAGAATAACAAGCAAGGATTTCACTTGACCTGCACAAGACCAAGAGAAAGGGTGGATGCACACTTGCTACTCCCTAAGCACTAATAATGTCCTTAATCTTAAATTGAGAATTTTGCAAATCACTCTGGTGCTTCACTTTCCCTTGACTCCCAAATGTGAGGGTAAATGTTTCCTAGTGCCGAGAGAACTTCGTTGGAGCCGTAGGTTTGGAAGAATCAAAACACCCAGCGATTAATTCGATAAGGCTTAATTGCTAGGACCGAATTAATCAGTCTTTCATGCTTAATCATCTCAGTTAACCCAGTACTACCGACTGATTCGGTCAGTACAGTTTCATTGAAGACCGAATTAATCCGTCATTCTAGTACCAAACTAAGTTAGAGCCAGAGAGCAGTGACTGATTTGGTGACCCTTCTTCTCCATGACCGAATTAGTCGGTTAGTTAAAATAAGCTATCCTGAGTTGAATAAACTTGTCCAATTCAATTCCTTTGAGTTTCTAACTCGTATCTTTGCTTCTCATGGCTTCATTGGAGCTACCTAATACTAGATTTTCACAAGTGTGCACCACACCTAACTCTAGCCTTATCTAGGTCAAGCTACTATGCTTTGCCCCTTTTATAGTACGACAAAAGGAAAAAAAAGTTCTAAACTACTTTAAGTGTCTCTCAACGCCAAACGACACTTAGAACTAGCTTATCCTTAATCTTTCGTATATCCTTTGCACCGATATAATAAAAACTACAACGATGGGGCCCAAGAATATCATGAAAGCCCATCATTGCATTAACTTAAGATTACCACTGCAAAACACATGTTAGTCGCAATGATCATATTATCATTAATCCTCAAAATCAAATTAGGGACCTAGATGCTCTTTCAGCGTGCATAGACTAGAAATGAATTTTAATTTATGCATCGTTTTGTTCAATTAGAAAATTAAAAAGGTTTTCAAGTTTTCCTTTCCTATGTATTTCTGAAAATCACAAGAAATTTTTGCCAACGTTGTGGATTAGATAGGCTTCTTAATGTGACTAAGCTTATGCTGTCTTCATGTTTCATATGTGTTTCTCAAAGTCACAAGAATGTGGATTAAGCTTCGGAAACAAAATCAAACAAATGTAGATGATTTGCATAAGAAGTATTTTAGAATGAAAAGGCCTTCAGTAAATTTTGAACTTTGGTTGCTCTTATCATATATTGCCAAATGCTAATTTTAAATTATATTAAAAGCACTTTGAAATATTAATCAACTGATATGATATGAAAACTGTGCATGTATATTAAATTTGCAGAGTTAGATTTTTTTTCAAAAATAGATTACACCTTATATACATGGATTGATGGAGTAATAACAAATAAAAGGAAAAATAGCTGTTTTGGTCCCTCAACTTTGCTCGGAGAGTCAAGTGTGTCCCTCAACTTTCGGATCAACTAATTTAGTACCTCAATTTTTATTTTCTGTCAAACTCCTCCTGACACTATTGACACTATAATGGCATGCGATTAATGAAAAGTCCTCTTTGCCCTTGACTACTTTCCCTCAATTTGCGCCATCACCGTCGTGTCCGCTCGTATGGCTTTGCCTCCTGACGGGTCCAGGGCCCCGGGGTCCCCAACGGGCTCACCTCTCGTTGATTAGTCCAAGGCCACACCTGGAACATGCACCCGTCCGTAAAGGGCAACAACTTCATCTGGGCCATCTCGGCCCACAACCCCGACAGACAACTCGGTCGGGATGACCAAGGCCTATATCCTTGACTGTGGGAACGGTCGGAGGCTGGGTCTGTACCAAGGCGCCGACCGGGAAATCCAACTGGGCTCCACCTTACACGTGCTCGCCTCATCGACCGGCAGGCTGGTCGGGAGGCCAGGCCCGGCTTACCAGCGGGCCCCAGGACTAGGTACGAAGGATAAGGATGAGCCTCAGGGTCAACTTATCGTACACGGCCAACCACTCCCTCCACGGGGGTTACAGTCCCCTCTGTTGTGGCAATAGCGCGCCATTATTCTACCTGCCCGTCCTCGCGAACGGACGGGGCGAAACGTCATCATGATACGGTCGGAACGCCCCTAGTCACGATGGAGTGGCCGAGCAAGGTGCCAGGGATGGGGCGTGATAGCCGTACCATACCTATCCACGCCCCCATGACCACTGACCGACAGAGCATGATGCGTAGGACCAAGACAAAACGCTTGCCCCACGACACAGGACTTGGACGGTGGTCACCGGAAGACTCCGACTGATGGGATGGGAAGACCCAACTAACAAAGCTGACGACCCCGACCGGCGGGGTCGGGAGTTCTTTCTTTCTATCCTCACACCCTTAGCTCCCCTGTAATGGAGCCTCCCTTGGACTATAAAAGGGAGGGTCTTCCACCTAGGAAATAAGAGAGACAACTCATCAAATCCGATCTCTCTATAGACCTAAACCATAGACTCTTGAGTCATTGTGTGCACGATTGCCTGAACTGGTATAGATCTTGAGTCATTGTGTGCTAGGCCATGTCCGATCACAACGCGCGATACACAATTTGAGTAGGTTTAGCTGCCGGCCATTTTCGGAACTGACAGTTTAGCACCGTCTGTGAGGAGGACATCGTGCGTCCACCGTCCCGGCGATCGGATGGCCTCCATCTCCGGCACCTCCGACCTTGTGAGCCTGGGTGGTACGATCCTCTTTGGCTCGCTGGAGTTTCCCACGGCACCGCGCATTGGGCTGTGGGAACCTCCCGTCTTCGCGCCCTTCCCGGCCTTCCGCTTCGAAAGCCTGGACTTCACTGCCAATCGTCTCAGCACACTTCATCTCCGCAAGGAGCCCACTCCTCTGACATCGCTCGAGGGAGACACCCCCTTGAATGGGCTGCTGGCCAACCTCGACACCAAGGCGCTGGCGTGGCGCATCGAGCTCATGCTCGATGCCGACCCCTCAGCGAGCGACGTGGACCTGTTTCTGTTCTCGTTGCACAAATTCTTCCGCCAACTTTCCGGGGCAACCCCGCTATCCCCGCCGCTCTCATCGTGCGGCCAATTCTTGTTCGGCCTCACGAACGCCGCAGGCATACACGCCACGGAGCTCCCGAGAACCATGCCGCTACCTTTGCTCGCAACCAAGCTCATGGGCATGACGAGGTAGGGCCCCGCCTCATTCCACGATCTCTTCTCCGACGATGACCTCCTTACTGAGGGCTCCAGCGTCGGGGATGTGTCATCCCTCGGCTGTCCCGTGCTACGGGAATGCGTCATGGTGGATGTGCAGGGGCCACAGTCGGTCCTTGTGGAAATCGGGGACACCCACACCCCGCCAGACCCAAGCGCACGGCGAGGACCTACGCCAGCGGCGAGAACACCAACCACCGCCCGCGTTGATGCACCCCTGATGCAACTCCAAGCCAAATGCTCATGACGTGGTGGGTGGCGCGCAGGTGCGCGCCCGTCAAGTCCAGCAGACCATCATCGCGGACACCGCAGTTTGCGTGGGCCGGGCAGAACATTGCCGCAGCGGCGATACTCCTACGCAACCAGCCCGAGCCTACAGACCCTGAATAGCAAGAGCTCTACCGCAACATCGGACATTGGTGGAGCGTGCCGCCGTACAGCCACCGGCACACGGCCTCCTGCCCGGTTGGAGGGGTAGGCTAACAGCAACCAAACCCCTAATTCCATCAACGGCAAGGGCTTCCAGCCTGGGCGGGTCGCAACGCCATGGCTGCACCACGTCTCGAAGTGGCGCCCGTCGCACGGCACCCCCCAGTGCACGCCCGGCTCGAGCCCAACTACGACGCACGCAGCAACATCCACTTGTGGCAACTAGCCCGCCGCGGCACCTCAATCCGGACGGCCCGGGCCCATGGGCCTTCGAATGCTGCATCCAGAAAGCGCCATTCCCACCTCGCTTCCGACCACCCACCAACATCACCAAGCACACCGGGAAAACGAACCCCGCTGTATGGCTGGAAGACTTCCGACTCGTCTGCCGAGCTGGAGGGGCGGATGATGACTATTTCATCATCCAGTACCTCCCCATCTGTGTTGGGGAGCATGTTCGAGCATGGCTCAAATTTTTGCTGCCCAACAGCATTCGTAGTTGGGCGGAGCTCAAATAGGTTTTCGTCGGGAACTTCCAGGGGACATACGTGCCCGGAAACTCCTGGGACCTCAAGAGCTACAAGCAGAAGCCTGGCGAGTCCCTGCCGGACTACATCCATAGGTTCTCCAGGCAGTCATATTCTCTACCTGACGTCGTCGACGCAGACATCGTCGGTGCGTTCCTCACTGGAACCACCTGCAAGTCCCTCGTTCACAAGCTCGGCTATCGAAAGCCGCGCACCACCCGCGAGCTCTTGGACATCGCCACGAACCACGCCTCTGGAGAGGATGCGGTCGGGGCGGTCTTCACTGACGACCGGACCATAGCGCCCCAAGGGTCAAGGCCTTTGACTCGGACCAAGCCGCGGAGGCTTAGCAAGGACGTGGTCGACTTGTTGGATGAGGCCTGGGAGACAGCCCTGGTCCACTCGGCAAGCTACCAGCAGACCCTTCGTAGGTAGCACTCGAGGAAGATCCGAGGAAGAACCCTCGAAGTTGGCAGCTTGGTGCTCAGAAGAGCGCAGTCGACCAAGGACAAGCACAAGCTCACTCCGTCCTAGGAAGGACCGTACACGATCATGGAGGTGGTCCGGCCAGGAACCTACCGACTGAAGGACAACGACGGCAACATCCTCACTAACACTTGGAACATTGAGCAGTTATGTCCCTTCTTCCCCTAAATTTAGTCCTTTCATACGCTTTTGTTCGAACGACGACTCCTACAACACCCCGGCTCGAGCACTCTAGGAAACAAAGGGATACGGGCAGGACACGCTTCCCAAACATCATCAAAACAAACATCAGTTAAAGTAACTGCAAACACTTAAGGATGTTCACTCGGGGGCTCCTTTAAGCCTCCTGCACTAAGTTTTTTTAAAAAAAAGCTAATCATAAAACTTTCTACTGCTATGCCTCGTCCGCGTTGGCCAACGATGCGGACGAGAGGAGCCGCGTTGCAGGGTCGACTGGAGGATTTCCCTGATCAAGAGCGAGCTCAGCTGGGGTAACACTCGGCCCAGCTTCTGTAGATTGGACGCCGCCTCCGCCTCGAGTCGCTTTCCTCTCCACGCATTGATCCTCCTTCACCATTCCGCAGTGGTCGTCTCTAGTATCATCGTCGCGACCGGCTCCAAGCTATGTCCGTGTTCACAGAGCTGGTCGGCGGATCACCTGACGGTGCAGTCCCTCCCAACTGCCCCAAAGTCCAGGGTCGGTTAGTGGGACGCCACTGACATCAACACCCCCGAGGCGTTGTGGAAGACTCCGTCGGTGATGAGCCCCGCCATCTCACCCAGGATCTGCGAGAGGTCAACGAGATTGTTCAAGAGATTGTTCCTTGTTCCTAGCTCTGAACATGAACAAAGCAAAGGTCAGAGGCCATAGAACGCAAAACAAAACCGAAGGGATGGGGAGAACCACTCACCAGTCGCGGCCACCTCCAAAGTCTTGAGCCCTTGTTCCCTTTGGGACAGCGTCACCTCCAACTCGGTGATACGCTGCCCCTTGGACTTAGCCTGCCCTTCAGCAAACGCTTGGGCCGCCCGCTCCGCTCCCAGCGCCGCCTGCTCCACACCCAGAGCTGACCGGGACATGGCAAGTTCCTGCTCGGCAACAGCCACGCGCCCACGCTCGTGGAGCACCGATGCCCGAGCAGCCTCTAATTCGTGGGTCAGCTCCACGACCCGTCGCTACGCTGCCGCCTCCTGCCCAAGCCGAGCGTGCTCCTCTCGGAGGAACCGGGATTTGTTCAACGAAATCCTCTCAAAGTTCTTCAAAATAAAACGTCAAAAACGCCAAGGTAGGCTACCCACCAGAAACTAGGAAGGGGTCGTTAAGACTCACCCGAGGAAGACTTAGCAGTTCGCCGGACGCGGTCCACCGAGTGACCTTGACCCTACGAAGGGCTTCCTCGAGCCCCGATTCTGTGGAAGTGAGCTCATCACAGGCCGACTGCCCGCTTTGCTCGAGAAGATCCCAAAGTTTCACCTCCCGCTCATCGCGTAGGACAAATCAAGCCTCACCCGGCTTGCTAGGGTCGGGCCACACCCACTCTCCGACCAACCCGCTCATTGAGCTTGACGGACTGGAGACTGGGACCATTGCACGCTCCTGACCTTCCCCCTACCCTGCTTGCTATGCGGGGGGACCGCTTGATTGGGCGAGGCGCTTGTCCGCCAGACCCTGAACCTCCCGCCCTTAGTCTCAGTGACCACGTTCGCGGACGTCGGCGCAGCCCCTTCATTCTCCTCCAACTCGGATCACGCGGGCGAACCGTATGCTCCTCCGCCCGGGGACTCAGGCGCCGCGATCTCATTCTTCTTTCCCACGATCACCTCCGCACCGAACTGTAAGGGGATCGCCTCCATCACCGGTGGCCTGCCCGTGGAAACTAGTTCATGAAGCCCTCCTCGGGTTGGAGTGAACCGCGCCAGGCTGGGTCTCCATGGCACATGCTAGACATCAGCCCCAAGGGTGATCGTCGTCAAGTTGCTGCAAAGAAAAGCAAAGTAAACAAAAAACATCCTGAAATAAGAGCCAAAACCACAAAAGCGGTCATCTTACCTCGATGCCCGTCCAATCGGAGGAGGTCCAAGCTTCCCAAACCTCCAGACGCTCGGCTGGGACCGCAAACCATGCCCCATTGCGTGGCTCAAGCCTAGGGCCGACCCTGCCTACTCCTGAGGTGCGGCATTATGCTGGTCGCGGGGCGTGTCGGTCACGTTCATCATCATCGGGCGCGCTAATGGACCGGTGCGCTGCCCCGACTCATCCTCGCGCCGCTCCAAGGGAGACGGCATCTGCGGCACCCCCGGATGTTCATCCACTCGGGCTCGTTTCGCCTCCTCCCTCGGTGCCGCATCGTCCTCTGTGACGCGCTTTCTCACCTTCGGAGCGCTGGCAGACATCCCGGACCCCTCGGGGATCTTCGACCCCGCGATGCCATGAGGCTTTACCACGAACAAGTCAGCGTCCCCCGACTCCGACTCTTCCTCCTCAGAATAGTCGCCGTCATCAAAGTTGGTCGAGGGCTCCGACTCATATTTTTCTTGGACGATGTCACGATCCTCTCCCATCCGGACCCGATGCGCAATCTCCATCTCCTTCTCCTGCCTCCTCTTGGCCTTCTCGGCTTTCTTCTTTTTTCTAGCCAGGGAAGCCTCCACCAGAGCGGCTTGCTTAGCCGCGCGCGCTGCCCCCTTAGGCAAATGCGGGTGGGATTGAGGGCGATCGAGTTCCTGGAAAATCGAGAGGAAGTTGGGTGCCAATCGAGCACAAGAGAACCAACAAGAAGAAGGGGAGGGGAAAAAACTCACCAAATTCGGCGGGTGCCCCTTGTCGAAAGCGTGCGGACCGCCAACGGTCTGCTGATTCCCCACCTTGAGGACCAACTCCACCCAAGACCACACCTCATCGTCAGGCATCTCCTCCGGTGACACTCGGTCTGGATCCGCGGGGCCGGTGTACTCCCACATCCTGGTCATCCTCACGGCTAGAGGAACAACACGGCGGGCGCGGATGGTGCTGAAGAGCCGCACCCCGTCGAGCCCCTCCTCCGTGACGCGATTTCGCAGCGCCCTCTCGAGAAACACCACGCGTCCCTTCTCCGAGGTCGGGGGCCCCCATGTCCAGCTGTTCTACTTCACTGGACGCGCCCCCGTGAACGCCAGGATGTAGAACCATTCTTCGTGCCAGCCCTGATTTGAATCCGCGGGGGTGTACGCTGGGTAATCCCTCGACGAGCGAGACCTCTTTTGCAGGCTGAAGCCCTCGACCGGCGCAGGTAGAGTGATGTGAACTAGGGTTCCTGATCTTCCGAAAGGTTCTGTTAACTCTCAATTTGGTGGAGTCGCGACACAATTCGATTCGGCTTCTGAACAACACATTCCGAATCCCGCAATCGTAGACACGTCTCCTCAGGTTATCGACTAGTGTTGCACGGCCAACCTCGCCAAGAAGGCTAATCCTTGCCTGCAAGTTGAAGAACACAAGCAAGAACAAGAAAGAATGCAACAAAAATTGCAGATGTATGATTAACTCCCGAAGTTGGGGTCTCACAAACTGACGAACGGTGAAACTGTTATTGACAGATTAATCTAAGCAAATTCCAAACCCTAACTTGGGTGACTCTACTGAATATAAAGTGCTTAGGGACGTGCAAGACTCCTAGACACACCCCTAATGGGCTCCAATATGATACACGGGCCAACAATTCAAAAGACAGCGACGCAGCACCGAGACAGATTCTGGACGTCCACTTGATTCGATGATTTCCGTTGACTCAGGCATCATTTGGTCATGGGTCCGGTGCCATTGGAAGCTCTATGAAAATATATTGCCATCCAAATGTGGAACGTCAAAATCAGACTCCGTATGCGGCCTAGGCGTCCAATCTAAGGCAGACTGCTCCTGGACTCCGTGGTGGACTCGAAGTTGAGTTGTATTGGGCCTCCAAGTATCTTGGACGTCTCTTGCTGGCCTTGTCCGACTCCAAGCTCCACTCCATGCATCCCCTGGTCCTCTCCTTCATTCCTAATCAAAATATAATCATTAGGTAGTAATCTATTCTCAAGATCATAAAAGGAAGTGCTTAGGAACGAGCTCACCTGTAAATTGTCTCGCGCGAGCTCTAGTGATTAGACCTTGAATGTTCAGTGGAGTGTTGTGTGCATCCGAAGGAGTGATGTCCTCATCATAGAGGGTCCGCCTTCACTGTCAGACCTTGCCCGTGGAAGAAGGCTCGAAATAGATTCGCATGCGGATCTATCCCGAGGAAGCCCTCACAGAGCGTGACGAAGCCTGCGATGTGCAGCACCCCATTCGGATTGAGGTGCTGCAGCTCCACCCCCCACTCGTTCAACAGGCCGAGGAGAAACAGGTGCGCCGGGTGCCCGAGGTCGTGCTCGTGGAATGTGAGAAAGCTCACGATCTCGCCAATCAGGATGCAGCTCCTCGTGCTCCACCGGGGGAGCCCTCTAGTGCGCCACCGCCTTTAGCGGTAGAAATCCTTTCGTTGCGAGATCCTCCAGCTGCGAATCCACCACGGTCGATGGACTCCAGTATGACATCGCGATTGGGAAAGAGGAGGTGGCGGCTTCTCTCTTCTCTTCTATCTCTCTCTCCCTCTTCCTCCTTAGGCACGACAGGCGCGGAGAAGGGGAGGGGCAATCGCGATTGGAAAACGGGGGAGATGAAGGCCGGCGGCAGCGATTGGAACAAGGCAAACGGAAAGATAAGGAAGACGACGACCCTCGGTCCTCCCTCTTTAAAGGGAGGCACCCTGCAGAAGCCCAACCGATGAGCCACAATGCGGGGCGTGGGGGCCCACCATGACCATGGCGTGGGAGTGAAAAGCGGGGCGACGCTGCGACTTGCCTAGTAAGTCCCCATGGGCCACGCACCCGAATGGTATTTAACAACAGGCGGGACGAGCCCCTTAGACATCATCAAATTAAAAAACAATTAGTTTTAGTCGTCCACTCGGGGGTACTTCAAGTCCCCCGAACACGTTGTTCCAAGCATATACATAAAAATGCATAAGGTCGACGCAACCGCCGCTACTTCAACAGCAAGATTCGCCTAGGCGTCGTCCTAGCCCGGGTCGACGCCCCTTGTGAGGATGTCGTTGATGTTGACCTCCGCGGCGTTGGCGGTAGCAGCATCGGTGAACACGTTCACCAGCGCACTCCGCTCCTAGGGGCCGGTCGCTGCAGGGAACCCGGGCTCCAACCGGGCTAGATCCCAGCCGGAACGAACCCGCACCAAAGCCAGCGCGCTGGCAGCCCCCGGCGAATGCCTATCGCCACCGCGTCCCTGACCTGGCATGGCAGGGATCGGAGATGATCGGGCAACAGGTGCCCCTTCGGCCTCACCACCCTCACCGCGTCAAGCGCCATGTGGGCAAGAGCCTCGTGGCGGTCTTCCAGGTCGTTCAGGCGGCGGCGCAGCTCATTCGCCTCAAGACGAGAAGCGGCCACCTATTGCTCCAAACCTAAAACGCGGAGGGTTAAGGACGCTACAACCACTTCAAAAATAAAAACAAATGAAAGCCCTCGCTATAAGGAACGCACCTGCTGCCCGGGCGTTTGCGTTCGCGGCCCTGGCCAGGGTCGAAACTGTCTCCTACTTTGAAGCGCGGAGGGTGGCCTACACGGCGGCGAGATCGGCCTCCAGCCTGCCCACCTCCCGTGTCGCGTCTGAATACCGGCCCCTGGCCTCGGACGCCTCATGAATGAGGTCCCGTATCTCCCTGTGCCGACTCACGTCGGACTCGGATGAGGAGGATGACCCCGACGACGCCAACGTTGTGGCCGCAAAGGGTCCTCCAACCGCTTTGTGTGTGGCGATGAAGCCTTGAGAACCCGTGGAGATATCCCTGCACGAACACAGAGCCAAAACATCACCAACCGCAACCAAGGAGTGCAGCGACAGGGTGGGCAATGCTTACCCCTGACAGTGCAAAGTCTCCCAGAGGAGCGGCGACCCCCAAGGCGGAGCGCTGGAGCCCTCATCCGCCGGGCGCTTCTCTCCCACCAGCTCGCCAAAGGGCAAGGAAGACGGGAGGACTTTTCCTTTTCTCCTGAATGGAAAACAAGCGCTTGCCAGTGAGAACGTTTGGCTGGGATGGTAAAGTTTTGTAATGGGCCCTGGCACCACGCGGCGCACAACCCCTCGATCTCCGCAGGAAGAGGAAAAGGTATGAACTGTCTCCCCTCCCGTTCGAATTAAATTGTGACAGGAAAAGGCGACAGGCGCGATTACACTCCACTGATCTCGGAAATCATGGCGGAGCGAGCACCCCATTATCTTCCGTGACGTGGTAGGGTCGCTCCCAACACGCACCCCCGAAAAAACTGCACCGGTACTCCAACTCCCCGGGTAAGCCTCAGTAGGCCACACCCTCATTCGGTATAGCTCAGTTTTTGAAATACTTAAAAACCCAAAAGCACGCCGTCACGGAGTAGTGGAATGCCACCTGTGGGCTATGCCGACCCCATCATGAACGACGGACCCGGATTCCACTCGGACGCCTGGAATTTTTACCCGGGCACACCCGTTAGGAGCTCACTGAGCACGTCACTCAGGCCATCGAGGCAAGTGACGCCGACTCAACCCCTCCGGTCGCGGAGACCGCGGATGGGGCCACCTCTATGCATGCACACTCATGACGTCACCGACCTGACCGCCCTCCTTCATGACAAGGACTGTTGCGGGTCGGGGTACCACGTTTTCCACTCGGGAAGAACGGCAAAATGCCAGCCCCCGAAGGGACTCCCGATCGGGCGCAACGGGTACAAAACTTTCTAGGATAAACGCATTTTATTCCTAGCAAATGAGTGTTACAAAGTACAGTTGGCCCATGGCCGTTACAAAGTACAAAAACCCATTACCACCGCAAGGATGGTAACGCTGGAACCTCGAGGAGGGCTGCTACAAGTGCGGAAGCTTGGCAGGAACATCTTCCTCGCAAGCCTTCTTCTTGCACCCCTTCCTCGAGGACAACCTGGCACGGGATAACGACGAGCAGTCTATCCGTCGCCGCCGCTGGCCGAACTCCTTCGCCGTCTTAAACGACAGCGAGGAGCTCTATCCCAGCCTCAGCCGCCTAAGAAGAATGAGCCTTCCGACGATGCGAGCTGAGGCTGAGGCACACAGAGAAGCCAAACCCACTCGGAACCCAGGCAGTTCCTGCAGGCACGCGCCGCGCCAGGAAGGGTCGAGGAGTTCCTCCTTGTACCCGTACCCGGCCGGTGGAAGCACTGACACATCCTCCGCCGGGAACCAACGCCTCCCCCTTGGTCGCCCAAGGCGCCTGGGGAAGCCGTGCCACCTGCCCGATGGAGACGGTGCCCTGCCTGCACACCCGCTTAGCCCGATCACATGAGCAAAACGCTTGGAGGATCGAGCTTGCGAAAAGCACGGGTGGACGGCGTCGCCCGCGTGCTATCCGTTGCCGCTCGCAAGCATTCTTCTAGCACCGGATGCTAAAGAACCACTGGCTCCATCAGGCTAAAATCAACTCCATTATTCGAGGTAGGGCTCGGTCATGACTCAGGCTGGGACGAGTTCAAAACAAGGCTCTGGAGGCCTCCATTTATAGCCGCTCAGGTACCCTCCAATCCGGCGAGCCGGTTTCATCGCGTGACGCACGGCTCCATCTCAAAAGAAGGGAAACCTTCACAAGAGGAGTAGGGGGAGCACCACCACAGCGAGCCGGCGTGACGGGTCATGCAGCCCTCGATATTTCACGCTGGAGATGTGCAGCTAGCGCCACTACGGCGCACTTATTACGCGGACTGACCTTTGTAACCCCAGTTGACACGCGGTCACAATGGGGGATCCCCTCAACACTGCGTCACTCTGCAGATGAGACAGAGCGATGCGATTCCTCACCCCGGGTGAAGGTACAACGCAGCAAGAAATAGTGCCTTTGCGATTAAACAAATCATGAAGCCGCTCAGGGACCTCTAACGGGTCCACGGACCCGGGGTCCCCACCGGGCTCACCTCTCATTGACCAGTCCAAGGTCACGCCTGGAACAAGCACCCGTCCGTTTAGGGCAACAACTTCATCTGGGCCATCTAGGCCCACAACCCCGACTGACAACTCGGTCGGGATGACCAAGGCCCATATTCTCAACTATGGGAACGGTCAGAGGCTGGGTCTGTACCAAGGCGCTGACCGGGGACTCCGACTAGGCTCCGCCTTACACGTGCCCACCTCCCTGACTGGCAGGCTGGTTGGGAGGCCAAGCCCGGCTTACTAGCGGGCCCCAGGAGTAGGTACGAAGGATAAGGATGAGCCTTGGGGTCAACACGCGGCCAACCACTCCCTCCACGGGGGTTACAGTCCCCTCTGCTGTGGCAGTAGCGCGCCATTATTCTACCTGCCCGTCCTCGCGAATGGACGGGGCGAAACGTCATCATGATACGGCCGGAACGCCCCCCGTCACGACGGAGTGGCCGAGCAAGGTGCTAGGGATGGGGCGTGATAGCCGTACCGTACCTATCGACACCCCCACGACCGCTGACCAACAGAGCATGACGCGCAAGGACAAGATAAGATGCTTGCCTCACGACGCAGGACTTGGATGGTGGTCACCGGAAGACTCCGACTGACGGGATGGGAAGAAACGACTGATGAAGCTGACGACCGCGACCGGTGGGGTCGGGAATCCTTTCTTTCTATCCTCACACCCTTAGCTCCCCTGTAATGGAGCCTCCCTTGAACTATAAAAGCGAGGGTCTTCCACCTAGGAAATAAGAGAGACAACTCATCAAATCCGATCTCTCGATAGACCTAAACCATAGACTCTCGAATCTCATAGCTTCAGCTCGAAAGCTTGTAATTCCCCAACTCTCACGAGCACTTGGGCTCAAGTAATACATCCGACTGACCCCCGACTGAACGTAGGGCACGATTGCCTGAACCAGTATAGATCTTGAGTCTTTGTGTGCTAAGTCATATCCGATCACAACGCGCAATACACACTTCGAGTAGGTTTAGCTGCCAGCCATTTCCAGAACCGACACCTCCAAAGACTTAGAATTTATATTAGTTCTGGCACTAATGCCCTACGTCCAGTTTCAGTCGGATTGTATTTCCGAGCTCGGGGGCTCAGATTCTGCACTAGGGGTTACAAACAGATCATGAAGAGGTTGAAGAAGGCCCCTTGCGGGAGAAGTGAGTGGAAAATATTCAGTGGCAGAGCTAGGATTTTTGTATGGGGTATGCCAAAACAAAATGTTTATATGCAAACCGGTAAAATCCATTTAGCAATTCGGTAGAGTTCCATAAAAATTATCCAACAATTCATTACACAACTACTAAATGGCATAAGTTTTAAATTATAATCCAGATAGTTTAAAACAGCATACTAATAGTTTGGAAATATAAACGACACAAGCTTAAATAACAAGGTTTCCTAGACCATTGAATCTATCATCATGTCTCATGACATCAATATAGGTATCAAGTTGTAATTCTAGCTTAAGCAAATCAGAGCCAAAAATGTCCTTGGACGGAGCCGGAGCAGCGGGCGGGGCGCGGGAAAGGGTAGAGTGCCGCCGTCGGGCGTCGGGGATGAGCGCTCGCGCCTCGTGGGCCGCGCGAGCGACGGAGCAGCCGTGCGAGGATGGAATGACCAAGGGAGACGGGAGGAAGAGAGGTTTTTTTACATAATACATGTATGCTTGTTGCCTTGTTGGGCTGGGCTTAGGGTATGCCTGGCCATACCCATGCAGCCCACTAGCTACGCCCATGAAAATATCTAGGGTCGAGGAGAAGGGAGACCTGTTCTTCCTTTTTATAAGTTTCAAAGGAAGGCATGGGACAATGGTGTGGTAAAGATCAAGGTGGTCTCGATTGTCATCCTCCGCTAGGTTCTCTCCCATCGTCTTGTGGTTGTAAGTGCGTGGCTACAGTGGTGTGTAACAGGGCACACATTTGCACTTGGGGGTTGGTAATAAGCATGCGAGGGAGGCGTGTGCCAGGCTCGCTCTGATGTCGCCGCAACCTATCGACAACCTGTTCCAGTGGATAGTGGTAGGAGGGCGCATGGGCTTTGGTACGATGATGATAATGGTCTTTGACGGTTGGGTGGGGGGGGGGGGGAGGGGGTGTTCACACGAGTGACTTGACTGCGTGAAGTCCTATCTAGCGGTCGCAGAGGTCGGGCGTTCCCGAGTCCAGCCTGCGAGCCCCATTCACAGGTAGCGGAGGTCGGGGGTCCGACCTCAACCCCCGACCTCAGCCGGGCGTGCCCTGTCTGTGAGCCGCTCCGACCACTCCAGGAGACGGTCGATCATCTGTACGGAGGGTTCCAGTTACATTCCACCTTGGTATTCTATACTTCATGGTATATGCCCTCAACATCCCTTTTCTCAAAATTTATAGTTTATGAAAATAAAATGTTAACAAATTGGGTTCCTAACTGCATTAAATTTCACTTCATCATCACCAATAAAAATAGAAAAAAAGTAAGGTATAAGAAGGAAAACGAATTCATCGAGCATACAGGTGCTAATGAGCTTACCAGTCTCTTGATTGGTGCCAACTCCAGAGAAGTATGCTTCATTGTGAGAGTCATGCCTGATTGTGAGAATGTATCCGTCAGGTCTGCTTGCTGCTGTTAAGAACAGCTATGACAACATGGATAAGCATGCCTACAGTTATGCAATGAGAAGTTCAAAATTCCTTGAAGCTGTCCATTCTATACGTTCCTCTTTTTCAATTGCAAAAATACCAACTTTTAATAAATTATGCAACATTGTTGATTTTCTCAAAAGGCTTCCAAGGAAGCTGCAGTTTCACGAAAAATGCATGTTGTGATTCAGCCTATTTGAGCCATGGAGCAATGGAAGAGATTCAGAAACTGGAAGCACTGATACAAGTTCCAAAATTCAAACTTTCATGCTCCGGTACATATTCTCACAGCTGATAGGCCATACAGCTGGCTTCATTATAACAAAATCTGTAATTGTACCAGCTGGCGAAAGAACAAGGCAAAAACTGATGATTGATTGCACAATGAGAGCATCTCCAGCTGACAGCTGTCACCCTTTCTCTAATAAGCTACCACAATTCGGAAAGATGTTCTTGGCAATTCCCCAATACCTCTTCCCTTCCCAATAATTATTGGTTTTATCTCAATATTTTACCCTAACTCCCTCAAATAAAGGGAGAGTTTATACTCTCCCAATACGGTCTCCCAATACGGTAATTGTATTGGGATAAGATTATTATGGAGCTGTAAAACTCCTTCACCAATAACCCATAAAATTGGTATTGGGGCATCCCAACAACACATTATTGATAAATGTTTATTGATTCCCGTCAAAATAAATGTTTATTGAAGGACACCACAAACTTGTCAGCCTTAACCTCATATAGCGCATTTTCATTTCTCTAATTTACAATTCAAGCTAACATTCAACAAAATATCAACGAAGACTCACCACCGGGAATAGATAAGAATCAGTTTCCATGCATACTACATCGTAAAGCAATCATTTGTTACTTAAATGATCCATGCCAGCAGTGGTGCTACTACTGGAACTACAACTTCCACCATTCACAACCGGATAGCGCATCTGTAAAACACAAACCAACTGGTCCAAAGGATCAACTGTAATAGTATAAGCATCATGTCCATTCCTAACAAACTATTTCAGGTGACTGAGCGCACACATCAACTAGAGTTTAGAGCACAACCTTCACCACAGAAACACACATGAATTTGCAGTTCTAATTTCAATGAGGAAGACCGGTAGCAAATAGAGATGGCAATTATACCGACGGGTACTGGTACCGGCGGGTTTGGTACATGATAGTTTTTTCCTTTTAGGGGGTGGTACCTGATAGGTGAGGGTAAAAATTTTTACTGCGGGTGTACGAAATTTTACCCACGATCACGGGTAAAATTCTTACCCACGGTTACCCATGTAAAAAGCCCAGCAAATTGGATAGAAGCCCATCAAAACCCTAGCGGCCCACGGCGCCCGCCTTATGCACATCTGAGGCAGCACGTCCCTAGGCTCCCCTCCACGCTCCACTCCTCAGTCAGGCGCCGCCCGAGGCCCCCCGCCCGGCACCCGCACGCTGCAGCCGGCCGGCCTGGCCGCGGGCTGCTCCGCGCTCTCCTCGTCCCTCAAGCCTCCGGCCTCCTCCCCTCCCACTGCTCGTCCCCTCCTCGGGTCCGGCAGCCTCCGCTCGCCACCTGCGGCCCTCGGTCGTCCGCCCCTCCTCCTCGGGGCCGGACGCCGCACGGGCAGGGCAGGACAGGCACGCCGCACGCGGGCACGCGGCCGGCCGCAGGAGTGCCGCCCGCGCCGGAATCCGTTCAGATGAACACGGATCCAGGTATCCTTGGGCCTGCGCATACTGGTTTAGGGTTCTCGCAGAAATTTTTTAGGGGCATGTCCGCCGCTGCTTCGCTTGTGATGATTCACCGCACCCGCTTGGTTTGTTAATGCTGCTTGCTTGTTGCGGCTGCTTCTTTCTCTCTTCAGGCGAGAAGAGGCCGTTCGGCGATCTGGACGACGACGACGATGACGTCTTCGCTTCCAAGAAGGTTAGGTCCTAGGTGTTGCTATTGTTCTGGCATAGTGCAAAACATTTAACTTCTACTTGAACGCTGGAAAAATTCGTAGTGAATTTTGCATCAGACTTAGTACCTGCTTTGGAAATTACTGTCTCACTCATGTTTTGCACCAATTAGGAGTTGGAATGTTGGGCATCGAAAGTTGCTTCTTGTTCTAATGCCATAGCAAAAGGGGTGCGAAATTGTTGGAGATTTGTTTGTATAAGTACTGATGAAGACATTTTGCACCCTTTTAAATTACCCCACCTATCATCCTCTTCCATATATTTACACCCATCCCGCCCAACTTATACCCTCATGCCCACATCTACTGACCAGATAACAGACTTCAGATCCATCCCAGATATTACCTTTAAATAGGCTTGTGCTTTGCAACATTATATTAAGTGAAAAATAGTTAGCTGTTCAGGGCATGTTAGGATTGTTAGCCTTGACTCGCCAAGCTAGGGGCAAGGAACTGATTGATTGTGTAGTAGAACCAATCTGACCTGCCCTTTGAAGTAGTTAAACCAGAAAGGCCAGGTAAGAAACCAAAAACTTGCATCCTGGCCTACTAAAAATCCTAGGCACTGAAACTTTGTTCCATGGAATAATATTCTATGGCTGTTTTGCTATCAGATATGCATTACGACTTACGAGACCAAGTAGTTTGTAGTATAATGGAAAGATGGTATATCCTAGGTTTGAGTATGAAGTAGAATCATATAATGTATTATACAGGTTGCATGTGATGCAGTTAGCAAGAAAATAGCACTTCTTTTTAGCCATGTATTAGATTTGTTACATGATTAGTTGATTACTTTGGAAGACATAAGATTCTGTGATTTTGACCGACAGCTGGGTCTGGAAAACTCGTATGCTAAAAAGATCACTTTATATATTGCTCTGATTGTGCTTTTTTATCTTCCGATACTAGAATCAGTCAATATGGAACATATGCAAACCATACTTTGGTAAGGTTTAGTGTGGAAATGAAGTTGCTTCTAAATAGTTAAGATGATACTTAATCAGTATATTTCAATTTTGAACAAATTTGCTACCTCGATATCAGCCATGCATTAAAACTGTAATTGTGGTGCAGGCAAAGACAAAGGTCGAGGAAAGTGCACCAGGAGCTGCGACAGGAATGATTCTGTCTCTTCGTGAAAGGTATATCACATTTCATGTTCGATCTTTTGAGCCAATGAGCATTTATATTGTTATAATATAAATGGACATGGAACTAACATTCTTCCCCTTTGAAGTTTGCAGGACTGTAAACATAGCCTTGCATCCTGCCAGGTTTGTTGTCATTCACTTTTTCTGCTGTTCTCATTTACTAGTAGTGCATTAAAATACTGTTATCTGGTTGTATAATATTCTATGTGTATTTTATTATTCAATAATTTTGGTATAAGTTGGTGAATCAGCATTCACTTAGCAATCAGTTTCGTGCAAGTGGAAAGAAAAATATTTACATGTCACTATTAGCTGTAGAAGAAAAGAACCATAATATGCAAAAAAAATGTTGCTGCCGGTTTCTTGTTCAATATAGTGCGCAACGTTTTTTTCCCATCTCCAAATAAATAGAACTCCTCGATTTGTATCACAGGTTTATTGTAGTACATATCTATTGTCATGTGTGGGGTGTAGCATCAACTGATAGTTGGCTAGTTTATTTGTCTGCTTAATTTTGGTTTGGAGCTGAGTTGAATTATTTACAGAATGAGATCAGTTAGTTAGTCTTAAAGATAATATTTGTATCGCATGGCATGTATTTCAGTCAAGCAAGAAATGTATCAAGTTTTCCCAAGAACTGGCCATGATCAGAAATTCCTACCAACAGGGTGCTTACCATATAACTGGATCTGCATTGCTGCTGATATATCGGCAATATAAAATTTATCAACTAAAAAGTCCGGCAAAGTCAAAGTTGACCGGAGAAAAGAAAGCCAACAGCCTAAGTACAATTGCACTGCCGAAGTGATAAGCTCTTTTTGAAGATTTAGGTAGAGAAACGAATTTGAAGATTTTGATGGATCAAGTAATATAGGTCTGCGCAGTTAGCTGCTCGACTGTTGCTTCCACTTCACTACAATGATGCTTTGATTGCTCTACCCAGCTAAATGTCATGACCCTTTTGTCACTGGAAATTATTTTTGAACTATTATCACAGGTGGAACTGGAAGCTGCCAAATCAGAAATCGAGAAGTGGCATTCAGCATTTCAGAACATTCCAGCTCTACCTTCTGGAACTAATCCAGGTTTGTGAATTAAATACAAATCCGTCCTAATATTTTGTATGGCTAACCAAATCACCAAGTAAAGTCAATTTATTTCAATTATAGATCCTGTTTCAGTGGTTTCATACCTGAGTAACCTGAAGTCATCAGAAGAGTCATTGAAGGAGCAGGTTGTTTTTGTTTGGTCAAATTTTTTATATTAGGGACTAGTAAAATGGTTCTGCTTTGCTTCAATTTTATTTTTATTTTGTTACATACTCAGCTGGAGAAAGCAAAAAAAAGGGAGGCAGCTTATATTGTAACATTTGCAAAACGGGAGCAGGAGATTGCAGAACTGAAGGTATACCCTCAGGAAGCCTCATTTTGCTATGAGACTTGTCCCTTTGATTTGTTGGATATTTTGTGATTCAACCTTTTTAATCTGTATACAGTTCACAGTGGCGACCAATTGGAAACTAATTATCAAGATTTAACTTATTTTATGGGACTATTGGTCTTGCTGCTTTTTTTTTCATTTCGTGTTTTTTTCATTCTTGTGCTGATTGTTTTTTTTTTGTGGATGAAATTTTACAGTCTGCAGTTAGAGATTTAAAAACTCAATTAAGGCCACCATCAATGCAGGTAAACATTAGCTTATGTTATTATTTATGTGAAATTTTCAGTGTTGAAATGGACTATTGTATTTTTCATGCTGGGGTTGATGTCCACTTCAGCACCTCACACCCAAATATAAAGTTTACCAGGTGTCTCATAAGCATCCAAACACAGCTGCTCTGTTATGGTTACTCATCTTGGGAGAAAATACCTTATCATAGCGCTGACTATCTCTCTCCCTCACTATCTCTCATCTAACTGTGCAAGTAAACTTTGCCTTAGAGATCCCCTCATTCCAGTGGCTACTGTTCAACTGTGGTTGTAGTAAAAGTAAAACTAGGTTTATTTTTGTCTTAATATTTATATTATCTTGTACCTAATAACCATTTGTCGTTAGATATTATTCAAGGCAGCATCTTTTTGGTATCAAGAGTGTTTTTGCCTCTCTTCTATATTACTTTTAAGTATAATAATAAAGAGGTGTGTTCACCTCTTTACTAGTAAGGGAATTATATTGAATTTGGTACAGTGCTTTATTCCTTCTTTAATGCAATGACATGCAACTCTCCACTCTCCTGCATGCTTGAAAAAAAAGAGGTGTGTTTATAAATTAATGCATTGCACGTTCTTTGTACAAGTCTTAGTTCAATACGGCATTAACACAGGAAAGTTCCAGGACAATGTCCAAGCTTGAACAAGATGAGATACTAAAATTCTGAAAAACTCTCGAATTCTACTATAGATTGTGTCCCCAATAATTGCCTTAATTTTGTTTAACCAATGTTTATGATATGGTTAGCTTATAGTTCATTCTTCTGTATGATTAACAGACAAGGAGATTATTGCTTGATCCAGCAATTCATGAGGAATTTACACGCTTAAAGGTTAGTTACATTTCCTGAATCAGGCAGTTCTTATTTTAGCGTACTGTCTTGTACCTGTATGTTTAGAACAAGCAAACCACTTGGCTGTGTAGTTTGATTCTTTTAAAGAAAAGACACTTTGCTGTGATTCCTAAAAGAAACATAGCAAGGACGTTTATGATTTCCTTTTGCTCTACCTTTGTACTGTTTGTCAGATATGGTTGTCATAATATGCAAGTGCATCATCCTATTGACCACACAAGAAATTTCTTTGTGTTTCCATCTAAAATGTGCATTAAGAAATGAATTGTCATAAGCAGCGAATATCCTCTTTCAGGAAAAAGAAAAGGGATAGGTAATTTAGTCATATTGTCTATTTGTTTTTTAGACTTGTTGAATTGCTGATTTCACCGTAGGTGGAAGACTGTGAATTATATGATGAATCAGAATTTGAAACTTGGCCTAGGAAAGTCAAAACTGCCATATCTTGGGACTCATTGGTTATTCCATGCATACCAAATCTTAGTCTACTTTTGTGCAGAATCTTGTGGAGGAGAAAGAGAAAAAAATAAAGGAACTACAGGATAATGTTGCTGCTGTCAATTTTACTCCATCGAGCAAACTTGGGAAAATGCTAATGGCTAAATGTAGAACATTGCAAGAGGAAAATGAAGAGATTGGGGCAATGGCATCAGAAGGAAAAGTAAGACCTTTTACAGACTCCTGCTTACCTCTGTGATCATAATTTTGGATATGCTTTCTGATTGAATATTAGGATCATCATAAGAGAATAGTCCTGGAGCAACCAGAGTGTGCCATAAGAAAAATTGCATCCGCTATTGTTATGCTGATAGTGCATCTGACGTGAATGCGTGCCTATTATATCTTCTTACTCAACTAGTCCATTCTGTTTCTTGTAGGGTATTAGGGTTTGGAGAAGTCTTTAGAAGCATTTTCAGAAAAAAAAGTCTTTAGAAACATACTTTGATCACCAATGTCTGTTACAATATATTTTAAATTGCTACAATCAATATCTTATTAAAATATCTGTGTAAATACAAATCTATTGATGCAACTTTCCAACACTCAGTATGCATATAGTGCAACTAATTGTTAGTAAAAAATTATAAATCTTTTGATTTTCTCAAATCCTACTATGCTGTAAAAAGAAGCAGACTTTTATCAATGCTTTTAACAATGTCTTTGGTACAGATCCATGAGCTTGGAATGAAAGTTGCAGTTCTGAAGTCTCAGAACAAAGAGCTCAGGAGTCAATTTGATGGTTAGTGATTTTATCTCTCACCGTTATGGACTGCTTTCTTTTTAATGTTTTTTTGCTTCTCAGTGATTAATGCTCATAGTACTACCAAGAGTATCCTTCACTACACTTCCCATTTTAGATTTTTCGGTTATTTGACATCTATTGCGCTGTGCTATCACGATTAGTTTTCGTCGAGAAGGTCTTAGCAAAATTTTATCTGACTTGGAATCCACTTAAGACGAACTACTTGTTTGCTATGCCTGTCAGTCTGTTATTCAAAATAAGAATGCAATGAGATGATGTGCTCAGTTCCAGTATTGTCTTGTAATTGGCATTGCATTTACCTTCAAACATCATCCTGCTTTTGGATAGGTGTGTATGCACCTTTAATAGTACCTCCTGTTCTGGCATTTGTTGTTTTGTATTTTGAGTGTGGTGTGAATGTTCTAATTTTTGGTGTTATTGGGTATGTTGTGTGTAGTGTTGTACTTTTGGTACTTCCTAGAAATGATACACAGCACCATACATGTTAGAGAAAAAAAAAAGAATTAGTTTGCTGAGAACCGTTTACTCTGGTACCACAACATATCTTAGATTTGAATTCCTTTTTCCCCCAAGTTGCAACAGAATCACACAACTTTCTATTTAGTAGATTGGTTATTCTGTGACAGAACTTTAGCTATGATTAGATGGATATGTTTGACCCTTTTTCTTTTGGTTCCAGTTTTGTATAAACACATGGATGGTGTAACAAATGACGTGGAGAGATCAAACGAAATGGTAAGCTTCATCATTGTTACAACTGCCTACTTTTGGTTGGCTGCCTTCATAGGTCACTATGATCTTGGCCTCGCATCTTTTTCAGGTGTCTATTCTGCAAGAGGAGTTGGAAACCAAGGATCTAGAGGTGGCAAGATTGAAGGAGATGCTTTCCCAGAAAGAAGCTACTCATGACACAGCAGTTGAAGAAGAGAGAGACGAAGCTGCAAATGATATGAATACAGTTTCAGATCCAATGGAAGTCAAAGTGGAAAGTTGAGGTAGTTTCCCGTAGGGCTGCCAACTAGGTGGGTTGTCCTGAGAAATCCATATGTACTCTGCAGCAGGCTTCAAGTGACTATTTCCTGGGATGCCGATGTACCAAAAAATTTTGTTATGTCACTCAGTGTATCTAATAGACCTTTGCTTATCTCAGCCTTGGTGCATGTTTTATTTTGATGGGTGGCTTGCATAACTTGTGAATCTTGCACTCTTGAGGGCACGAGGAAAAAGGGAAAACATTGCCAGGCGCTGATGAGGGTATAGCACCTGTTCTCTCAGTGCGATGCATAACTAGGTGGTGTTTCATTTTCAACTCCATCTGTTTCGAATTATATATCATTTTGCCTTTTCTAGGCATAATATAATTTTTTTACATATCTAGATAAAAAGTATGTACCTAAACCAACCTATTTCAAATGGGAAAGTACGATGCATGTGCATTCCGAGTTGCTAGCTGGGGTGATCCAGTGTACATGTGTCACTAACGTGATGGTGCTAGCTAGTGTTGTGAACGCCACCCGTGTTCTACGTGTTTCATGACCAACACTGTCAGCCAAGCATCTCAGCCGCAGACCAGTTGCGTCGCGCTTAGCAATCGGGATCCTGCCTCTCGTCTCGTGTAGCCGTGAATCACAATCGGCAGAGCATGCTTTGCATCAACACCCACGTGTGCTTCTCGCTCTCCCTCCCTCCCTCCCTCCGAGTGAATACGGTTTCAACTATGGCAATTTTAACAAAACATTGTCAAGTCTTTTAGAGGGTGCTTGGATCCAATTGCTAATATGCAAAAATGCTAAACTTTAGCACTAGCTCATCTAAACAAGAGTGCTAATGGGGTGGTCTAAACTTTAGATAAGACTCAAAAACTTTAGTATAAGGTATGAGTGCTAATAGGTGCTAAAATTTAGTACTCAACGTTAGTCCATCTAAACAGACCCTGAACTCCAAACAGACCCTAGTTTAGGTGCGTCAAAGGTTTTTATGCTACTGTTTAGTTCTTAGCCACAATTTTAATTCAACTATCATGGGTCCATTCCTTTGTCAAACCATGAAAAAGCTTGGTAAAGATATGTGGCAATTTTTTACCGTAAACCAAACATGTCTTTCTAATTCTCCATCCATTACTTAGTACAGAACACCTCATTCGTATCAGTCCATCCATGCAAGCCATCCATGCTTGCGCACTGATAACCGAACAGTGGTTCAAGGGAACCTACAGCGGGCACAACGTATAAGGATGTTGCTTTCTAATTATTTTTAGTTTCTAGTGAAGACACCGAGTTTCACAAAACTTTGGCCAAAATTTTGATAAAAGGAGTATCTTTCGATGTCTACCGCCCACAAACGAATGGTCAAACAGAACGTGCCAATCAATGCTTGGAGATGTCTTAGGTGTTTAGTGCATGATTCTCCTACAAAATGACACAAGTGGTTATCTTCAGTAGAAATTTGTTATAAATCTAGCTATCACTTAACCTTGAAGTGCTCCCCATTTAAGCGTATGTATGGTATGGATCCCAACACTGGTACTGTGCCTATGTTGACTCAACAGAATTCTTCTGATGCCACTGACTTTCTGCAAGATAGGCAAATTTTGTTGGAATTACTGATGCATTATCTGCACAAAAGCCAATGAAAGATGAAGTCCTATGCTGTACAGATCACTAAGAGAATTTCAGGTGGGTGACTTTGTTTTCCTTAGGCTCAACCTTATGCTCAATCTTCAGTGGAAAATAGATCTTTTCTCAAGCTAGCATTCAAGTTCATTTCCCCTTAGTGGCAAGAATTGGTCACACTACATATAAAACGGAACTACCTGACTCGCAGATCCATCCAGTGTTACATGCGAGTCAGTTAAAGACATTGGTGCCTGACTATACCCCAGTTTTCTCTACCATGTCTACTTTACCATCTTTCAATGCTATTGATGCGCGGTTCCTAAGAAATTAAAATCATCAACCGCGTAGACTCATTAAGAAAGGGAATGCCACCATAACACAAGTGTAGGTGCAATGGACATGGACTGGTCTTCCTAAAGCTATATATGGCCACTTGGGAGGACTATACTACGCCTTGAAGATAGGGTCTCCTTCAGCATCAGCTTGGGGACTAGCTGGTTCTTAATTAGGGCAGTGGACTTGGCACAACCGACAATGTAGTGTAGTTATTCAAAGGAGTTTTGTTATATGTTGCTGTAAACATTTAGATGATGCTTTGGGCCTTGAGCAGAATCTTGTACTAGCGGGTTGCATTGGCCCAGCTAAGGAGTATATGTACCTGGGCAACTGATTTGGCTTACTATCAATGAAATGAAAGCAAACAATCCTCCCTAAAACTTTTTGTCTTTCTTCTACCTTCTGTTCTTCTTCCTGTGCTAGCTTCTCCCACTCAAACACTACTAAAAAATGATTTATAGCAACACCCCGAATTTTTTTAGGGGCGGACCAAAATATCACCCGTTCTTACAAATGGGGCGCGGGTACTGTAGCAACCGAGCCGCCCCTGTAAATGCCATTTGTAGGGGCGGCTCACCCTCCCCCCGCTGCCCCTGAAAATGGCGCCCATTTGTAGGGACGGCTGGGGGTGAGCCGCCCCTACAAATGGATTTACAGGGTCGGCTCACCCCACAACCCGCCCCTAAAAATATCTATAAAAATTTGGGCACCTTCCTCCTCCTCCCGACCCTCCATTTGTTTGCTTAGGAGAGGAGCTAGCCCAAGAGCCGAAAAAAGAAAGGGGGGGGGGGACTTTTCAACTTGATTTCCTTCGAGCTAGGGGCTCTAAGGAGGTAAGTTGAAACTAATTCCTTGTCATTTCTAAGCGCTTTTGTTAGATTTATGGCTCAAATGGAGCTCTCTTTACCTCTAACTAGCTCTAAATCTCTATGGTGTGGAATAGCCATTTGAGACTCCATTTGTCTCGAACTTTTGGATGAAGTTGTGCTATTTTAGTAGGAGTTATGTAATCATTTTGACTCGATCTATAGTTTTTAGCATCATTCTTAAGTAAATAATGCCCTAGATCTATGGAGGAGAGAGAAGAAGATTTATTTTTTCTCCTATTTTTCAAAGATGCATGTTAGATTTTTCCCAACATTTAGTGGTAAAATAATATGTTGAGTTTTTTATTGTGTTTATTTAGTACAAGTTAAATTGATTTTTTCCCACACCTATGCATATATAGAAGTATATATTTATGTCAATTTAGGGCTCCATTTCATTTGAGAAAAAGATTTGATTTGTTTTTTTATATTTACATAGATGAATGTTACATTTTTTTTCCTAATATTTAGTTGTACAATAATAGGTTGGAAATCGATTTTTTTATTTAGTATTAGTTAAATTGACTTTTTCCAACACCTATACATATATAAAAGTATATATTTATGTGAATTTAGGACTCTATTTCTTGCGAGGAAATAATTTGATTTATTTTTTTTCTATCTTTTCAGATATGGATAGGACATGGATGTACAATGCAAAAAGGTCGGACGCCTATTTCCGTGGAGAGCTTAATAAATTCAAGTTGCGTTGAACCACGCAAGAAATAAGAAGACACGATTGATGTATTGCCCATGCAATGCCTACAAGAATTTAAGAGTATTCAGCGACCCAACTACAATCAGATCGCATGTGATGATGAGTGGTTTTGTTAGGGACTAAAAGATCTGGAAGTATCATGGCGAGACGGATACTCTCTCCCTCTGACGAATAATCCATTGGATGAAATCATACAAGATGAGGAGTTTGACAGAATGTTTCATTCTTATTTTGATGGTGGTGGGGATGATGATGGTGATGGTGATGATGATGATGATGATGATGATGGGGTTGCTGATGATGATGGGGTTGGTGGATTCCAAGATGCTGATGTCGACGGTCCCATGGATGGTGATAGTAGTGGCGATGAACTTGATGATGGTGATTTTCTCAGCCAGTTGTTGCGCCACATCAAAGAGGAGGTATTGGTTGCTAGTGCCAGGGGGTTAGCAAACTTTGAGACGGTGAGAAAATCAGCAGAGAAAAATATATATGAGCGATCGAAGGGATGCCCGAAACACTGGACCGTTTTTTCGTTTCATACTTGAGCTCTTGACTCTGAAGGCTAAGCATGGTTGGTTAGATGCTAGTTTCAATGATCTGCTGCGTATCTTGGCTTGGTTACTTCCAAAGCCAAATAAAGTGCCAGCCAACGCATACCGAGCAAAGAAGCTTGTGAGCCCGTTCACGATGGGTGTGGAAAGAATTCATGCATGTCCAAATCATTGTATTTTGTATTGTGGGGATACTTTCAAAGACTTGAAGAAATGCCCTGTATGTTCTGCAAGTTGGTACAAAAATAATGCTGGTTACTGTGGTGACAACAATCATGGTCCAACCGATGTGAATAAAAGGAACGTGGCGAAGAATAGTGTTGCCTTTGTTGAGCCAAATGATGCTACTTTAGGCATTCCTGAGAAGCAGAGCAGAATTCCCGCCATGGTTATGTGGTACCTCCCAGTTTCCGATCGCCTCAGGCGTTTCTTCTCGAACCCAAAGGATGCTGAACTGATGCGATGGTGGAATTCAGATAAGCGTAAGAAGGGTGACGGAAAGCTCCGACATCCAGCTATGCTCGGCAGTGGAAGGAATTCGATGAGAAGTACTATCTGGAATTTGGGAATGACCCGAGAAATATTATGTTCGCGTTGAGTACAGATGGAATGAATCCATTTGGTGAAAGAAGTAGCACCCACAACACATGGCCAGTGATATCGACGATGTACAACCTGCCTACATGGTTGTGCCAGAAGAGAAAGTATCTTTTGCTATCCGTCCTTATATAGGGCCCCAAGCATCCTAGCATCGATATAGATATTTTTCTTGAGCCTCTGATGCAAGAGATGGAAACTTTATGGAAGGAGGGTATCAATATCTTTGATGGTTGTGCACGTCAGCCCTTTAATCTTAGAGCCATTATATTCGTCACCATCCATGATTACCAGACATTGTTTGTGCTGTCAGGAAAGATCAATGGTAGGACGGGATGCACGGTGTGCGTGGATGGCACCGTATCGTCTTTCCTTGAAGGTTCTCGAAAGGTAGTTTACCTTGGGTACAGACGCTTCTTGGTGGAAGGACATAGGTACCAAAGTAAGAAGTTCTATAATCTTTTTGATGGCAGGCCTGAATTACATTCTGCTCCAGTACAACGAGACGGGCACTATGTTTTCAATATGGTTCGGACCATCCAGGTCATTTATGGGAAGAAAAAGGAAGATGGGAAGAAGAGAAAGAGAGATAAGGCACCCATCGATGGCGTACCATTCAAGAAGCAGTCCATCTTCTACAAGTACTTGCCGTATTGGGCAGATCTTGAGGTCCGCCATGCAATCGATGGTATGCACCTAAAGAAGAATGCGTTTGGTAACACAATTGGGCTCCTCCTGGAGACATCAGCCAAAAGAAAGGATACCTTGAAGTCGCATCAGGACTTGGTAGCCATGAAGATAAGACAAAATCTTCACCATGCGGATAAAGGGAATGGCCGATATGAACTTCCCCCAGCTAGCTACAACTTGACACGTGATGAGAAGAAGGCAATGTGCGAGAGCTTAAGAGATATTAGAGTCCCGAGTCATTTCACGTCCAACATAAGGAAACTAGTCTCGATGAAAGATCTGTCACTATGTGGCTATAACTGTCATGATTCTCATGTGTTGCTGACGGCGTTCCTCCCGATTGCAATCAGAGCGATCAAGCCAGTATATGTAAAGATAGTAATCACTTGGTTTTGTTACTTCTTCAATAGGATTTCACAAAAGGTGATCGACGAAGATGAGTTGCAGGATCTCCAAGAATTGATTTGGGAGACTATGGCGCAGCTCGAGATGTGCTTCCCTCCGGGGTTTTTTGATATAACCGAACACCTAATGATTCACATGGTCGATCAGATACGGGCACTTGGTCCACTTTACTTACATGAAATGTGGACGTATGAGCGTTTTATGTCCATCCTCAATCGGTACGTACTGAATCGTACTCATCGTGAGGGGTCCATGATAAAGGGATGCAGTACTGAGGAAGTCATCAAGTCTTGCCTAGGTTACCTAAAGGATAACGTGTCCCTTGGTTTGCCTATTCCACGATTTTTGGCGAGGTTGGAAGGTGTGGGCACAGTTGGGAGAAAAATGTTCATCGGTAAAGATTTCAAAGGTGTGCAACAAGCCCATCATAGCATCTTGCAGCACCTCACGATAATGACTCCTTTAGTCAAACAACACTTGAGCATGATTCGTGCAGAAAGTAACGGCCGCTCGGATGATTGGATCATGAGAGAGCACAAACGTCGGCTAACTGCATGGTTGAAGGACCTGGATCTACCACATGGGGAGACCGTGGAGGAGCAAACGATCAAAAGATTGGCAGCTGGTCCATCTTGCCAAGTCACATCATGGCAAGGGTATGATATTAATGTATATCTATTCTATACTGCCACCAAGGACAAGAAGACCGTGTCTTAGAACAGTGGTGTTCGTATTGAGGCCTTAGATGAGAGAACATGGCAAAGTACAACATATTTCGGTGTCATAGATGATATATGAGAAGTGTACTATGGTTCCAATATACAAATCCCGGTCTTTCGGTGTCGTTGGGTCAAACACCCAAACGATGTTGAGGTGGACGGCTATGGGCTCATGATTGTCGACCTCAACAATATTGGTTATAAAGATGACCCATGGGTACTTGCCTCATAGGTCGCACAGGTACTCTATGTAGTTGATCCTGCAAAGAAGACAAAACATGTCGTTGTCCCTGGAAAACAAGATATCATAGGAGTTGATGGTATCAACGATGTTAAAGAATATAATCAGTATGATGAGATGAATCTCTTCACAGACGTACCACAAAAGATGAGGATTCTAGAAGCAAGCATAAGAAAAGACGACAAGCCATGGTCACGTAAAGATGGTGAATCCGGAATTGTTACCGCTTGAACATTGGTGTTTCAACGCTTTTATTTATTACATACACTGCAATTGAATTTTGATATTTTTCTTATGTTCCACATATCAAAATATGCTTATGGTAAAAATTTCACATTTTTTAGAGGTGTGTTGCTATTTTTTGTTGAAATAAATGGATTTTCGACATAAATTGGAAACCATTTTGTAAGTGCTATGAGATAGTATGTTGTGGAGGTGCACATTGTGGTCTTGACACTTTAAACCATTATATACAATAAAATAGTTATTTGATATTTTTATTATGTTCTACATGTCACATAATGCTTATGGTAAAAATTTTAAGTTTTTTCGATGTGTTTTGCTATGACTTATGAATTAAATGAATATTCAGTGGAAATTGGAAAAGGATTTGTAGGGGCGGGTGGCGGCCCGCCCCTACAAATCCTTGTCCTATATAATCCGCCCCGGACTTAGAAAATTTTTTCAGATCGGGCAAACGCGAGCAGACGCCGTTAGGCTGCCAAAAATTTCCGCCGCCGCCACCGCCACCCGCGCGCGCGTCTTCTCCGCCGCCGCCCGCTCCCAGCCTCTCCACCGCGCGCGGCCTCGAGCTCCCCTCCACGCGGCGCCTCCCCTCCCCGTGCCTCCTTCCCGCGAGCGGCGGTGCCATTCGTCACGCCTTTGCCCACAGGCGATGGGCAACAACCAGGTATGCCCTTCCCTTCTCTCTCCTCTTTCGGCGAGCTCTCCTCCTCTTGGGAAGACTCCATAAAAGACAGTCGAAATCGTCTTCGGCTGTCCTATGCCCTCGGCCGTTGCCGCCGCTCTCCCTCCGTCCCTGCCTCCTTCACTCTCCCATCTCATCACCAACCTCCAGCCGCAACTCGCAAGTGCTCTCCGCCACCATCACCGCGCACCCCACCGCCGCCGCCGCCGTAACCCTGCAGCAACCGCCCTCGTCAACCACTCCGCGTTCCCATCGACGCGGCGGCCCCGAGGCGGCGGATGGAAACGGCGAGGCCCTCAGTGGTCAAGGCCGTCGCTACCCAGGGCGTCCCCACGGTGCCCCCCAAGCTCTCCTTCCCGATACTAGTACCGTTGCTTGGTTTGGTTCTGTGTTGGCTCGGGGTTGATGGTTCTGTTATGTTTCATTTAAGTATGTTAATCTCGTGTTGGGATTGGAAGGGTAGGACATAATGGTAAAGAAGTGGGCCAAATTATTGCTTGGAGTTTGCCATTGCGTTATAGGGGATGATTTGTTCTAGTTCAGAGAATATTTGATATAGTTACTGCTTGTTCAGATAACAAACTGTATGTGTTTCAGTGAATTGGTGGAGTAGTAAGGTAGCAAACGGTATACTGCATTCAGGATTTCAGCACTATACATTGTGAGACAATACTTTCAGTGAGCTGATGTAAGCAATTTGAACCATACATAGTCGGTTGAAATATGCTTAAAAAAGTCATTTGAACACATTGACACATACTGTATGTCATTTGAACCATACATAGTCGTATGATAAATACATTGCATTGGTTGTTTGTTTCACTCATTGTTAACACTTTATTGTAGTTTTAAATTTTAGTCATTTGCATTTGTACAATTTATGGATGGTAGGTTCTATTGCAGTACACTAAGATTCTACGTACAAGTTTGTTTTCAGTGCCACAAGTCAAGGTTAATCGATGCTCTGCCTTTGTTTTTTTATAAGCATAGTGAAACTGTAATGCAAAGAAGGGTTCAGTCTCAATGTATCATTGAATCGTCAGCTTACACTTGTTAACAAGTAATTTAATATAAAATGGCAAGGCTCAAGACTCATTTGTCACCTGTACACTGTTCAAGTTTAAGTTATGCCATCATAGAAATGTGAACTCAAAGGACACAAATATGGATGGAGCTTTAGAGCTCAGCAATGTGAAGGCAATGCTAGCTTAACTGTTTTGTTACAGTTTCACACCTTATCCCCTTCCGCTTAATATTTTAGCACTACAGCATCATTCCTCTTTCAACCTGAACAAGGGTGAAGGATACCGACTTGTCGCAACAATTTCCGAGCTATGATTGTAAGTGTAAAAACTATAGATCTTAACTATAGGCATGATTCTTGATTCAGTTTATAATTTCCTCCTGAATAGCCCATTTAGTGTGAAATGTAAAGTATTGCCCATTTATGATTATAAGCGTAAAAAACTATAGATATGCCGTTGGTTGTGTTCGTGGATGAGGCTCATCACTGATCACTCATAGGTGTTGCTTCATACGACTTCTGTTTTCATCCTCTTTGTTAATTTTCGTACATACTGTGCTGAATTTTTGAACCTATGCAGATAAACTGAAGATTAATTGTTCATCAAATTACTTCCGGCGATTGAGTTTGTCAAGACTAGGGCTAGGGCGCTTGATGCAGTACTGTTTATGTTATGAGTTCTTTGATGGAAGGTTCTGGTGGTATATGTTATGAGTTTACCTGTTTAAATTGGTGATTATTAGTGCTGAGCAAATGGTGGAGACATATAGAGAGAGTGATAATGTTGACATTGCGGAGCAAATGTTGACCTCTAATCAGTGCTGAGCAAATGTTGACCTCTAATGATGTATATATTTGCAGCATTTCTATTCAAAGTAATTGTAATTTAAATGTGAAATGTTCATGATATTAAATATGAAATGTTCAGGAATTTCTGATTTGTAAGAAATTTCTCTCTCTCATTTCGTTTTGAATTGAAATATTTATTGAAATATATCTTCGATGGCTATGTAGCGTAGAAGTCGTAGATGGATCCTCCGTCGTCATCTTCCCCACGAAGGGATGATGCCGCACCGCAAGATGAGCTTGAACAAATTGCATCCCAGATGGAGTGGGACAACGAGCATGATGTCGGTGACCAATCTGGGGACAAGGAGTCCGACGACGTCGGTGTCGAATCTGGGGACGAGCAGGGCCCTAGGATTGGACAAGGCGCTTGGGTAGGAAACAAGTGGCACGATCCGATTGATCCACACCCTGTTCCGGCAAAAGAAAGACGGTCAGGGGAGGCGTTCGATCCGGATTACCAACCGGAAGCACGTCAGGTAATGAATACACGATTAATTACAACGAAGCAGACTATATGAGTAATGACCTGTATGACATGTATTATCTGTGTAGGCAGCTCCAACAGGAAGGAGTAAGCGCCGACGCGGAACCCCTAGCCCCACAGAGGAAGACAATGAAAGCTCGGGTGCCGATCCTACAAGTACAACCTCTGACAGCCAAAACAAAAGGAAACAGGGTTAGCGAGGAAGAAACCAATACCCCGAAGGGCAAAGGACTGTCAATGCAATTAGCGCGGCAGGAGAGCCCATAGATCCCCCGCAGGTTGTAGCAAAGTTTCGGAATGCTACCGGTGCTATAATCAGAACAAAGATGGTTTTGGATCCAACGATCCCAAACTGGCCCCTAGTTCCTGAGGGGAGGAAAGAAGTGATGTGGCAATTGTTGAGCAGAACTTTTATTCTGCCTAGTGGAAGTAGAGAACAAGTAAAGCATTATGTTCTGAAGATGTTGGGTGAAACTTTCTGCCGGTGGAAGAGCGAACTGAATACCCGGTATGTCCAGAAGGGTCGAACGCCATTTGCAGATTACGGAGACATTACACCAGCACAATGGGGACAGTTTGTTCGACAGAAGACCACTGAAGAAGATCTAGCTCTAAGCCAGAAGCAAAGTGAACTAGCAAAGAGCAACATACATAGAGTCCACCTTGGGCTAGGTGGGTACCAAAGGAAGGTCGAGAAGTGGCGGCGTGAAAGAGAGGCGGCAATAGCTACCGGGCAGCCTGGCCCTTATGAAGGCTTGGACAAACGTGGATGGCGGTGGCTTGAAGCAAGGAAGCCAAAGATAGTTGAAGGGAAACCAAAATTTGATCGACCCGAGACCGAAGCGGTGGCAGAAAAAATATTACCACTTGCCGAGCTTCAGAAAAAAGGTCAGTTCAAACCCCATAGGGAGAAGATGTGCTCAGTACAGCCATTGGATCCAAAGAGCATGAAGGCTATATCAGAAGCCTGTCCTTTAAGTTGAGCATCAAGGATGGGTTCGAGAAGGACCGGGCTAGGTACAGGAGCCATGACCGCTATAAAGAAGAAATCATGGCAGCAACAGAGAATGCAATGCAAGCAAAGTTCAAGGATTTGTTCATGGCAACACTTGCGGAGCAGCAGCAGCCGGGCTACTTATGTTCAACCCGTCGCAAGAGGTGGGGCAGCAACATATGGTGGGCATGCAACCTCAAGTACTTGGCCAAGCGAGTCCGGCATGTGCATAGAGCAGTGTTGCCTCGACCACAACTCAACAATACCCGGTGGATACCATAACAAGTATTACTCCCTGCTTGTTGCTCTATCTGGTCGGCAGAGCTGGAAAGACAAAGGAAGTTGCCAAGGCCCAGGTACATCCAGCTAGGGGTTTATTTGAGAGAAAACTGATCCTGGCCCTATATGCATGCGTACAGGTGGAGCAACTCTTGAAATCAAGCTATGAGGATAATGAGATAGACATCCCCACTGTAAATGGAAAGAGTTGCCTTGGAGAATGTGTCGGAAACACCATTCTATGGCATAAACGAGATATCTTACTGGTTGGTCAGGTATCATTGGCTGCTCCGGACCATATCGCTCCAGCACCACAACGACAAGAGTAGGGGGCAGCACCAGAGCATTCACTACCGGCCCTGCCGTCACCACAACCACAAGATGCATCACCAGTGGCTCCAGTATCACGAGAGCCATCACCTTAGGCTCCGCCATCACCAGTGGTTCCAGTATCACGAGAGCCATCACCTTAGGCTCCGCCATCACCAGCGGCTCGAGTATCACGAGAGCCATCACCAATGGCCTCGCGATCACCGCCAGCTCGAACATCACCACCACCACGAGAGCTATCCCCACAGGCCCAGGTATCACCACCACCACAAGAGCCATCCCCACAGGCCTCGGTATCACCACTGGCTCCACCACCGGCTCCACCACAATGCCCGTAGTTGCCTCCAGTGTTTAGATGGCACGCCGCAAACAAGAAGTCCGATGAAAATGCTAAGAAGGCTAAGTCAAAGGATAATCCAGCAGATTGTAGTGCCAGCAGACGGTCGGGCTTTTCTACGCCCCGCACTGACACGGAGCACGAAAAAGACATTGGGGTTGATGACCTTCCAGACTTAGATGATGCTCCTTTAAAGTTTCAGTACGGAAAAGACTTACTACCGGACTAGGCACTAAGGGATTGTCCTAGTTTTATGCAGAGGTTTCATAATTGGTACAAGAGGGCATGTATACATGGACTAAAACTATATATGCTCCGCACCATCCGGATGTATTCGGACTTAAGGGGCAACAAATCTTTGATATCATATTCGAATTTGAAGACATCCAACACATGTTCCGCCTCCCACAACTTGGTATTGAAATGGTTCGACTCTGGTGCATGTAAGTGCCTCATCGATACTAATTTGATTTATATTACGACCTAAAGTACTGTATATGCACAAATTTTTAATTGTCATACATTATATTCTACAGGATGCAAACAATGGATGCCATTATTTTAAAGAAAAAGGTCCGGTACCTTGACCTCGTAGCAATTTGCGAGGCCAGGCACGCCGGGCCAAAATGGATGAAGGACGACGATGACTACCTAAAGCCATTTGCAGCAAAGAAGGAAAAATAAAAGGAATGACATAAATTTCACCGAGAGACCGTGAAGAGGGTTGCGGCCTACATATCGCATATGATGACACGATGGGAAGACATGGATATCATATTTGCGTCATACCACATCTAGTAAGTCTAATATCAACCATTTGATATAATAAACCACTGGATTGCTTACAAGTCGTACATAATATTTTTTTCAGAAATCACTGGATTGCTTTCCAATTACAGCCAAAGCTTGGAAAATTTCTCGTATTGGACTCCTTGGACTGGTCAACCCAGAGATACCGAGAATTCATAGAAATTCTACAACTGTGAGTGAATTTCTTATCTTCCCTATGCACATCATGCTTATTTCTCTATAGAAGTATACATATATAAATTAACTTTCCATTTCTTTTATTTTAAAATAGGGCTTACCAGTTCTACGTTCATAAATGATCAATTCACCCCCCCGGCAAACCAGAGAAAATGACTATACGCACAAGGTTCCCGTGCCACAAGCAACCCGCGGGTTCCGTGTACTGTGGGTACTACATGTGCGAGCATCTAAGGGTGCAAGGGAGATATACTACTGATCCTGAACGTGTAAGGCGCTATTCTTTATTAGGGAAAGATACATATGTGTACATTGTTTTTTTACTATAACAAGCACTTGGTTAATTAATTTTACCATGGATTCAATAATTGCAGATTCACCCAGAACAACACTGTGACCAGCTCGGCGAGAAACAACTTCTACATGTAGTCGACGATTTGTGCCGTTTCATTATGCATGAAGTGGTCAATGTGAGGGGCAAATTTTTTCATGAAGCACAAGATTTGGCAACGGAAGATAAATACATTGGACTTCGTGAGTGGGACAATCAACGGCACCGTGCCGCCTCTAGTAGCGTTCCCAGGGAGGACTAGAGGAAAAACATGTATTCAATGTACGCTTTAATGATGTACTCTAATGATGTTCGATTTCCATATAATTTAATTTTTTATGCATAAGTATTTTTAGTTAGCGAACGTATTCCGCGTCACGATCGCGAACTAGATTGAGAGCTCAAAATTAGCGGGAATGCAAATCGCAATCATGATTGCGAACTAGATTGAGAGATCAAAATTGGCGGGAATGCAAATCGCAAAAAATAGCGGGGAACCCATTTCCTGGGGTGGGTCACCCCCTCACTCACCCCTGGAAATGCATTTGCAAGGGCGGGTAACGCACCCGCCCCTGCAAACAGCTATTTTTAACTGCGAAAACTAGCAACGGGTGCGCTACCCGCCCCTAAAAATGCGTTTTTACGTGCCCCTAAAATGCTTTTTGTAGTAGTGAAATTCTCTCTGATTTCCTATCACCAAGTTATCATAGTGTTCCAATTCATCCACTAGGGTGATGGGGATACTATCGGCTTGTAGTTCTATGATTTGATTATCTTACCAAGCTACTTTGAGATCACCATAAGAGCTTGTAACCGTTTGCAAGGCTCATACACATACACCCAACCCAAGCTAACAGAAAGGATAGCTGCATAAATCCATAAAGTGTGTACTATATCGTACCTTGTATCCATGACATGCTTTGTAGTCTATGGTACCTACGTTCCAAGTGTTGAGACATGCCATGTGGTGAGTGGTGATCAAGGTGGCTGCCTAGTGCTGGTGCCTGCATTGAGCGTTTCTTATACCTTAAGAGTAATTATATCAATTCTGCAAGCACACAAAATACCATTGCATTTCACCATGAAGTATTCCAAGGTATCATGGATTTCCTCGGGAAAGCACTATGATCTAAGAGTATCACAAATAGGATAGAAGATAGAGTAAAATGCACCCGAGGTCAGCTAATTTGGCTCAAGATGTCATCCAGGTTTCCAAAGTTCAAAAATACACATCTGGGTCCCCAAACTTGCTAACCGTTTCACGTGAAGTTCAAATCACCGTTACTTGTGTTAAACAACCTGCATGATAGCTGACTGTGCGTTGGTATGGAACTGACATATGGGGCTTAAAGTGTGTCCAGGCCCCTAATAGATTTGGTGATTTGTATGACAAGACGATTAAAGGACTAATGTGTTTGTTAAAGAATTGTTGACTAGGGATTTATTTGTAAATCAAATCTATGTTGTTGGCTCACGAGACATGCAATCAATTAAAAGATCATATAATTCCGTCCGCTTGAGGAAAAACTAGACCAGCAAGCTCCCCGCGTTGCCTGCCAAATGACTCGGGGGCGATTTCGCCTCGGTGCCTACTCCCCTCCCCCACACTGCCTATGGCCACCGCCGCTGCCGACCAGCTGGCCAGGTGGGCGGCAGCGGCCCAAGGCTGGGCCGAAGCCGTCCCAACTTGCCTCCTTCCCTCCCTCTTCTTTCTCCTACCCACTAGCTACAAACCTAGGTCGCCGCCATCATTTTTGGCCACCACCGCGGGGGGTAGATCTGGGTGTCCCTTCACCGGATCCGGGCACCCCCGGGCCCGGATCTCGTCGGGGCGCCCCTCCCTTGATTGGGGTTCACCGGCAGTCGATTGGGGGCACAACAGCCAGCGCCTCCGGCACCTCGGCACCGGGCTGGTGCCGCGGTTTCGCCCCTCACCGGTGTCCCCTTTCCTGCTGCTGCCTGGTGGGTTGGGGGCGCGGGTTGGGTGCGCCGCCGCTTCCTCGGCAGCCAGATCCTCGCCTCCCCTGGTGGTCCCTCAGCCCCTTTTGCTACTTGGTGGGATGGGGGCGTGGTCTGGGTGCGCCGCTGCCCCTTGGCGGCCATGCCCTTGTCGGGGGGGGGGGGGGGGGGGGGCATGGCCAAGGTGCTCTGACCATGATGCGCCCTCTACTGCAGCGGGGAACCGGCCGGCAGGCTGTCCCAGTCCATGATGTGGTGGCGCTCATCGGCCCCGTGGAGGTGCTATGGTGGCGCCCGACGGTTTCTTCGGCTTTATGGAGGGAACGGGGTGTAGGCGAAAGCCTAGGGCCTGCTTGCAGGCCAATGATGGCGACACCCTCCTGTGTCGTAAACTTGAAGGCGTCATTCTTGAAAGGACCGTGACACCCAAAGAGGGGGAGGGGTGAGTTAGGTGTTCTAAAGACTAAGGCTCCAATCATATACAAACACCTATTCTAAAATCTATCTAGATGTGCACTAGGTTTTTCTATATGTTGCTATCTCTATTGTACAAAAGTTTTGCACCCTAGGTTCCAATCCTGCAAACTACACAAGAAAATTCTAGGAGAGGTAAACGCGGAAAGTAAGTGCAAGAAGTAATGCGGAATGTAAATGAGATAGAGAATGCAAACTCCCGGCACGACGACTTTTTTACCGAGGTATCAGAAAGCGAGAGCATTCCACTAGTCCTCGTTGGAGCCCCTCGCGAGGGAATGCCCGCATAAGGGCCAACTGAAAGAGCATCTAGGCCCCTAATTAGATTTTGGCGATTAATGACAACATAATCATTGCGACTAACGTGTGTTTTGCAGCGGCAATCTTAAGTTAGTGCAATGATGGGCTTTCATGGATGTCTTGGCCCCCATCATTGTGGTTTTCATTGTATTGGTGCAAAGGATATGCGCAAAGAGTAAGGATAAGCTAGTTCTAAGTGTCGTTTGGCGTTGGGAGACACTTAGAGTAGTTTAGAACTTTGTTTTTCATTTCTCTGTACTATAAAGGGGGTAAGGTGTAGTAATGGACCTAGATAAGCCTAGAGTTAGGTGTGGTGCACACTTGTGAAAATCTAGTACTAGATAGCTCAGATGAAACCATGAGAAGCTTAGACACGAGTTAGCAACTCAAAGAAATTGAATTGGACGAGTTGACTTAACTCAGCACAGCAAGGTTCAACTGACCGATTGATTCGGTGGTGGAAAAATAGGGTCACCGAATCAGTCGGTGGTCCCTGGCTGAAACTGAGGTGGTACTGTGTAGACCGATTGATTCGGTGAGCAGAAAAAATGAATTGACCGAATCAATCGGTGGTGCATGGAAGCTAAACATGCATGGAGGACCGATTCATTCGGTGGTGTTTGAATACTTGGACTGAATCAGTCGGTGGGTGAGGTACACCTTGCAGACCTTTCTGTGTAGACAGGTGAAGCCAGTAAGGTTTGGTGATTATGAAAAATGATGTGACCGAATCAGTCGGTCAACTTTTAGTGTTCGTTATTCCTGTCCAGAAAGTGATCACCGATTGATATGGTGAGGCAATGTTTGCCTGACCGAATCAGTCGGTTAGGGCTGCGTCTGCAACACTAAGGGCAAGGGCTAGTTCTTTGGAGGGGCTCTATATATACATGTGCTACAGCTCCAATGAACCTCTCTTGACACCAGGAAACATTCATACTCACTTTTGGTAGTCAAGGGCAAGTGAAGCACTAGAGTGATTTGCAAAATTCTTAATTGAAGATTAAGGACATCATTAGTGCTTAGGGAGTAGCAAGTGTGCATCCACCCTTTCTCTTGGTCTTGTGCAGGTCAAGTGAAGTCTTTGCTTGTTACTCTTGGTGATCGGATGACTTAGACGGCTTGGTGGTGGTGTTCTTGGTGAGCTCTCAAGAAGGAGTCTTGTGAGAAGCCCCAAGAAGGTTGTGGTCGGTTTGGAATCTGCCGATACGGGGTTGGAGAATGGATGTCCACTAGAGAGCATTTGATCCTTGCGTGGATCAAGGGGGAGCAATACCCTTGCGCGGGTGCTCCAACGAGGACTAGGGAAGAGTGCCGACTCTTCGATATCTCGGGAAAAATCGTCGTTCTAACCCTCTCTTTACTTTTCGCAATTTACTTTCCGCAATTTCAATTTCTAGAATTGCCATGCTAGTATAGGGTTGGAACTAGGTTGCAAACCTTTGGAACAACTAGAATAGTCACACTTTGTAAGGTTTAGGCACATGGGGTGATTAGGCTTAGTTGTAGGTTTTAATTTTCGCAAGAAAATTTAGTTAGAGCCTAATTCACCGCCCCTCTTTGGCATCTTGATCCTTTCAATTGGTATCAGAGCCTCGTGCTCATTTGGATAGGCTTCACCGCCTAGAGAAAGATGTCTAGTGGGGATGGACCCCCTCCTTTGTTCGACGGTGACGATTTTTTCTATTGGAAGATTCGTATGGAGGTTTATCTAGAAGCCGTCGACCCAGGTAGGGCTGCTGTGAGTGGTCTTCCCCCCATTGCGGACAAATCAAAACTGTAACACCCTAGGTGTTTAAAATCCTAAGAAATAAAAACTAAATATAACATCATGCATAATAACCCAAAATCATTGAAACGCTGCATTTAATTATGTGTGTGCATATGCATGTGTATGAATGTGTAAGTGCATGTGTATGTATGTGTGTATGTGAGACTTTTTCCTGTTTTGTTTATAACCTTTTCATGCTCCACTTTTTATAAAAAATGTAGCATAAAACACACTTATATTTTGGTACCTTACAAAGTGTACTTCAAACACCATTTTCAAATTCAAATTTTAAACATAGGAGATGAATAGGAATTCAAATCCTAGTAGTCTTAAATTTAAAATAACTTCTAAACTAAAGCTCAAATGAACTTTTATCCAAAGCAAAAGTCGAAGATTTTCAAATTCCCTAAAACTTTTGTGTTCAAATTTTTTTGTGATTCTATTCGAAATTCTGAGAAAATTTAATTTGAATCCCGGCCCTTTTCTCTCTCTCATGTCTCCTCCCTCCCCTCCCCTGTTCTGCCGACCATGGTAGACCCCGGCCTCCATGTCGCTAGCGATACCTGCGCTTCACGTCTTGCCAAACCAATCACCAAGCTTGCCTCCTGACCAGCCTCTGCACGCCGTGCGCTCACCCAGCGCCCGCACGCCATGCACCGCGCGATGCCGGCTGCCGCGTCCGGACAAACCAGTCGGCGAGCTCGCCGCCCGGCAAATCGGCGGCCCCAGCAGCGCGCTAATCCCTGGCCAGCTAGCCTGCCAGCGCCCGACGGCCACACGGCAGGGCATCTCTGCTGCCCACCTCGCGACGCGCACCCCGCCGGCGACACCGCTACCCGGCTCCCTCCTCAGCTGCTGCCGCGCCCAGGCCGCGCCTTCCCCTCCTCTTCCCCCTCGCTCGCCTATAAAAAGGGGGCACGCACGACCCCTGCTCACACGTCAAACCTCACCGTCGCACGCCATTAACGCCGTCACCAAAGCCCCACGTCGAGCCCCACCCTCCGCCCATCCTCCACCCGAGCCGAGAACCTGAATCGGTTCCCCATGGCCCCCTGGAGCTCTCCGACCTCCCCACGCCAACCTCCCTTGCTAGACCACCGCCGCCCGCCGCCCGCACCTTGCCGGAGCTCCTACTCACCGCCGGCAACCCAACTTCGGCCACCCTAGCACCAACCGAAGCCATAACGAGGTAGCCCTTGCATCACTCATTCTTCCCCACCCCTTTCCCCTCGCCGCCGACTAGTTCCCTCATCGGATTTTGGCTGGGAACAGCCCAGCTCCAGCCAGGGGCGACATTGCAAATCCCCAGATCTTTCTAGGGTCCTTTCTGTTAGATCCAGGGACCTATCTGCGAGAACTAGAGATAACTTTTATTTTCAAGAGGCTGTCAATTTTAAAATCAATCTAAAATCATAGAAAAATCAGAAAAATGCAAACTAAAATTTGTTGAGACCCCCTTGATGAATCCAACAACTTATGCACAGAAGGATGACCATTTACAAACTATAACTTGATCTAAAATTAATCTAGTTTTAAATAACCCATAAATGTATCTCTTGATTCAGGATAGTATTCTGGATGATTTTTGGATTGTAAGCTAGTCTCTGCTTACTAAGACTTGTGTAGAAATCTCAAGGCTAGAACAAGTCCCTACGAGTAGTTTTTGTTGGACCTTCTTTGATGTGCTATTTTGCTAGAGTTATTTGTTCATGCTGTTCTACTAATATTTTAGGGTTGAAACTTTTACAGTAGAGTTACCTTGAAGCATAAATGCTACGGAAAAAGTTTGGAACTTTTTACTTCTGTCAAACTTGCTCATATATTTTTAGTTAAGAACAATTACATTAAATCGAAGTAACTAGTTCTGTTTCTTAGAAAAATAAAAAATTTTAACCAGAGACTACCTTTGTGAAGGTTATCATGTTGGAAAAGTTTGACACACAGAAACTTTGTGGAACTGCCTGTAGAAATAAATCTTGATTAATGTAGATGTATATTAACTTATTTTCTATGCTCTGTATCTTGCACACTAAAACCTTAAAAATTTACAGTGGACTCATCATAAGTTTAGGAGTACTCAGTAAAATGTTGAGCACCAGTTGTTGCGTGGTTTGTTCTGTATAAATGGATCTTGATCCTAGCAGTAGTTGTTTAATGTATTTTTTATGATTAATCTGCTGAATGAAAATGGCTGAAAATTTTACAATGAGCTTGTACTTAAGTAATGTGCTCTGCATAAAAATCTCAACTCCAGAAACTATCTCTAGTAGTTATTTTGTTTTTAATCCATGCTTACTTTTGAAAAATGGTCGTTTATAAAATGACAAAACACCTCACTTACTTAATGAAGTTAGTTAATCCAAATACTACTCGATAAGTGATTTCCCAAGGAAAAGAAAATTAAGTGCTTTACAACTTAACTTGAGTTTTGTTTAATTACAACTTTACAGTGAACTAGTTATTTATCTTGTACCATTAAAACAACTCATACATTTGCATTCATATAGAATCGACGACTCTTGCCGACGGAACCGACGAGATGGTGTTGGAGCCCGAGAGTGAGCAACGCCAAGCTCAAGTTAATCTAACTGAAGTTGCTGAAGACCCGAACAAAAGTTCGGAAGAGCCCAAGGCTAGCTTTGCTCAGGAAGGCAAGCCCCGAAGCATAACCCCTTTTTTTAAACTTATGCAACTTTTACTTATATATGGTATTGTGCATTAAGTTTGTAGGAGTTGATTGAAACCCTAGTTGCATGATCCTAGTACCTATGATATGAACACTGAACTGTATCAGTCGCTAGATTGCCATGCTTATAGGACCCCGGTAAAAGTCGAGTGATTTCCTGTCACTCGTGAGATATAGGAGTTGCTTGTTTCACTTATGTTGGAATCATAAGGTCGATGGACGGGGCTATGTTACGATATTTTTGTTGATGATTGAGGCCTTGTTTGTTTAGCGAAAATACTAAGGTCGCGGTGTATGGTAGTGGTGGTTAAGTTTTTGAACTTACTAACCACATGCTGACAACATGGTAATTGGTAGGATTAAGTACCTGATTGATCCGGCGAGTGGACTTTACCCTCACCCTCTTGACTTCGTTCCCATGGGCACATGGTGAGTGCAAGAGCAGCCACGGCCCGGCTTCGTTCTGTGGTTCGTGGACCTCTGTACTCGAAGGGGGTGGCACTGATCCACAACCCGGAAAGAAAAGGGAAAAGTTGCACGTGTGACTCGATGAGTAAGCACGTGACGTGTGTTTAGGTTTCCTTTTGCAAGGTTAAGAAATTCGATTCGAATCGTCCGTTTCTTACGGCCATTGAGACTGCTTGACCCTTTTACCACATGGAGTAAGAAGATGAACAATGATTATTATTAATCTGGTTGGATGCTCAATTAATTTTTCCACCATTCGTGATTTGGATAGTTGCTTACCTAGAATGGTTATTCAACTAGAACTTGATGCTAAAACTTGAAAGCAAGGACTCACTCTTAGATGCTTTTTGGCACAAACAACCCTCAGTCAAAAGCCTTGCATGTCTAGGAGTCGGCTAAGTATATACCACTAGTCGGGTAAGCCTTACTGAGTATTAGTATACTCAGCCTTGCTTGTGGCTTTATTTTCAGGTGAGACCTTTGAGGACATGGTTGCTAGTTTGACTTGGCCGTGTATTCTTCCTCCTGGTTGGTCGGTGGAATGGGATGCGTCCCCGGCCAACGATGATAACGCTGAATGATGTCATGTACATGCTTCATCATGATATCTTGTATCGTCGTTAGAACTATCGTTTATTTTCCGCTGCACTATTAAACTCTGAAAGTACTTGTTTATGAATATTTTCGAACTTGGTTTGTAATAATAATTCCTGTTGAACTCTGGAATGTAAAATTTGTGGATTTTTGTAATCTCTGGGCTCGCCTTCGTGTGGGTTGTATGTATGCATAGTTTCAATCGAAATTCTAGTGGTTGCATCGGGATGTTACCTAACAGACTGTCGTTTTATTTTGTTTTAAGTGCGTGTTAGCCCGGATTGCCTCTATGGTGATGGTTAGCGCACTTAAGCTGGATTAATTCGGGCGGTTCTGCCACAGCTAGCATCAGAGCCGAAATGCATACATCAGAGAGTACAACAAGGCTTAAACAAATGTTTTCATAAAAATTGACCACAAAAATCATGTTTGAAAAATACGTTGGTTCGTTAAGGATGACGCCTAGTTCGTAAAGCCCTAGAGGATTATGGAAATATGACTAGGTGGCTATCTAACTTATGTTTATTATAACTGACTTCCAGTATATGACTTTCTGTCAAAACTTACTTTTGTGCTCAACCGACCTTTAATTTCTATAACGATGCACTGATCGCTAAGGTAAGAAGGTAAGGATCCTCAGTCAACTGAGAGAGCTTAACCCTCACGTCGGTGACGCGAACCGAATGCTGCCCTCAAGCAGTGGCTTACTTGAGGTGCTGCCAATATACCAACCACTCGTTGATTATATTGGGAGTAAAATATGTTGCACGTACGGTGGCTTCGACGTACAAACGTCCCGTAAGTCGATTTATATGGGAAGTGAATATGTTATCACGGTAACGTATGAAGCACTGTTCATGCAGTATCGAACGCATGGATGCCGCTACTATAGTGAGCGGTAATGTATGGGGACGCTTTCGTGAGTGCTAGCATGAAAGGTTCAATTTATATTCTGTCAATCTTGTGCAGGTACACTAACCGCGATTACGTTAAGCTAAGAACGGTTAGAAAAATTCGGCTAGTTAATATAAGGAGAGACGTATTATGTATGCCACCGAAATTAACCACGTAAGGCCAAAGCTATTTGACAATTATTTTGCTTTGTGAGGACGAATAGGAAGTGCATGCATCATGATCATACATGAACATTGAATGAAAAATTATCCTGGGTTTATATGGGAGTAAGTTGCACTAGAGCACGTTTGAGCACTCACTTAAGGGCTATCCAGAAATCTGTCTTTTTCTGCCATACCTAGATAGAGGAATTAATTAGGCTTAGGAAATGATCTTATCTGAAAGAAAATCTGAACAGGGAAGTTGCTTCAAATTTTGCCCTCTTTCTGCTGCTGAATTTTGAGAATATTTGGACTAGTACTCACTGGGCAACACTAGAAACATCCACACCTTAGTTTTCTGCCTGTTTTGAGCACTCCTGTTACAAATAAATTCTTAGACCTTCTTAGTGAAGTTTTCTGCAGACGTGTTCTTGTAGAGGAATTCTTACACCTCAGTTTTCTGCCTGCTTTTAAGATGCTTCCTCATGAAAATGCTAATCAAATGTTCTCTCGCTTGAATGTTCTTATAGAGGAATTGAATGACCTTGGGCTTTCCAAGATGAGTGATATTGACATCATAAGAAGAATTCTTGGTTCCCTCCCCAAGGAGAAGTATGCCAAGATTTTCACATACTTTCATCACGTTGATCTTGACTAGTACAAGATAACTCAAATCTTGGGAAAGATTAGTGGTCATGAAATGTACATGGGGCTCGCTCATGATGAAGGCATTTCCTCTTCCAAGAAAAATGATATTGCATTCAAGGCAACCAAAGAGAAGAAAGTTATCATCAAGAGAGATTCAAGTGATGATGAAGAAAATGATGATGGAGATGATATTGCCTTACTTGTGAGAAGAACTTCCAACATGCTCAAGAAGCTTGACAAGCAAGGAGTTAACTTTGACTCCAAAAAGAAGAAGTTCTATACAAATAGCAAGAAGAAGTCTATCAAATTCATGCCATGCTACAATTGTGGTGAACTTGGTCATCTTTCTCATCAATGTCCTCTCCCGGACAAGAGAAAGAAGAAGAACAAGAGCAAGAATAATGAGAGTGATGATAACAATGAGAAAGATCACAAGAAGAGGCACTCTCACAAGAACAAGAAGCATGACAAGAGAAATTCTTCAAAGAAAGGCAAGAAGAAAGAAGGCAAGGCATATATTGGTGAATGGGTCACCGATGAAAGCTCCGAAGATTCTTCTTCATGAAGTGAAAGTGAAGATGATGGCGTTGCCAGATTGGCTATCAAGGCATATCTACCTTCGCCACCTTCATCCTCATCTTCATCAAGCTCACATATTTGTCTCATGGCTAAGGGTGACAGCAAGGTGAGCAATCATGATGATGATTCCGTCTCTAGTGATAATGAAACTAGTGATAGTGATAGTGAATTTACTCCCCCAACATATGAAGAACTCACTAAGCTTCTCAAGAAATATACAAAGATCATCATGAAGTCAAATGAAAAGCTAGACAAGCTTAAGCTAGAAAAGAAAGATCTTGTTAGCAAGAGGAATGAGCATGAAGCAAATGGTACTAAGTGCAAGATTGAGTTAGACAACTTGAAAGTGAATCATAGTGAGCTTGATTCGAGGTATTCTTTGTTAAAGAAAGAGTTTCAAGATCTCAAAGCTAGTTATAATAATCTTGAGCTTACCTTTGATGCTATGTCCAATCAAAGTTGTGAAAGTTGATTGCTCCACCTCTTGTGATGATTTGGTTAATCTCCCAATGAAACCATTCAAGTGTGATCTATGCAATGGCAATGGTGGGATAGTTGAATCTTGCAATGATGAATTGGCTTTAGAGAATGAATTTCTCAAGAGCAAAAATGACAAGCTCATGCAACAAGTAGTTGATCTCAAATCCGGTTACAAGACTCTCTCAAATGGTCATAGACTTCATGTTTCGGTTGTCACTAGAACTATCAACTATGAAAAGAATGGTCTTGGTTTTCCTTATCCCAAGTTAGTTCAAGCAAGCAAGAATAGGCCCGAAAGGCCAAATATCAAGTATTGCACTGAGTGTAGACAAGATGGTCATTTTTCTTTTGAATGCAAGACTCCACCTGCTCCAAAATTGTCACCTTAACTTAGGCCCATTGCTTTCAATGCTCCTTACTTGCTCTCCAAGATCTCAAATGGCCAAGTAGTAGCAAGGATTTGTGCTGCTAAGGACAAAACTAGGCCTAAGCAAATTTGGGTGCCCAAGTCACTAGTTGCTACCGCTCAAGCTCCTCTCATTACCGCTCAAGCTTCTCAAAAGGTTTGGGTGGCTAAACCCCAAGCTTGATTGTGTTGTGGATGTAGGTGAACTACAAGACCGGGGGATACTCTTGGGTTATTGATAGTGGTTGCACTCAACATATGACCGGTGATCCCCGGATGTTCACCACATTAGATGAAAATGTACAAGGGTGTGAAAAGATTACTTTTGATGATAACTCAAAGGGCAAAGTTGAAGATTTGGGCAAGATTGATATCTCCAATGATCATTCCATCTCCAATGCTCTGTTGGTTGATACTTTGAACTTCAACTTGTTGTCCGTGGGTCAATTGTGTGATCTTGGTTACATGGCTACATTCACCAGTGGGGGAGTGGAAGTCACAAGAAAGTCAAATGATGAGTTGATCTTCAAGGGCTTTAGATATCACAATCTCTATTTAGCGGATTTCTCATCAAATGAAGCAAGCTTGAGTACTTGCTTTTTCACCAAGGTGTCAAAAGGTTGGTTATGGCATAGAAGACTTGCACATGTTGGCATGGGTACTCTCAAGAAACTATTGAAGAATGATTTGGTTCTTGGTTTGAAGGAATTGTGTTTGAAAAAGATAAACCATGTAGTGCTTGTCAAGCGGGACAGCAAGTTGCAAACACTCATCCAACCAAGGCATATGTATCAACATCAAGACCACTAGAGCTTCTTCACATGGATTTATTTGGACCAACAACATATGTGAGCATTGGTGGAAATCTTTAGTGTCTTGTGGTAGTGGATTACTTCTCTAGATACACATGGGTATTATTTCTTCATGACAAGACCGAAGTAGCCAACACATTCAAGAGGTTTGCCAAGAAAGCTCAAAATGAATACAAAGTCAACTTGGTGAAGATTAGAAGCGACAATGGGAAAGAGTTTGACAACACTAACATAGAAGAGTACTGTGATGATCAAGCATGAGTTCTCCGCAACTTACACACCTCAACAAAATGGTGTTGTAGAAAGGAAGAACCGTACATTGATCACTTTGGCAAGAACAATGCTTGATGAGTACAATACACATGAGAAGTTTTGGGCCGAAGCCATCAGCACCGCGTGTTATGCTTCAAACCGTCTATTTCCTCACCGGCTCTTATTGAAGACTCCCTATGAGTTGCTCATTGGGAGAAAGCCCAATATCTCTTATTTTCGGGTGTTTGGTTGCAAATGCAACATCTGCAAGAAGCGTCAACACCTAGGGAAGTTCCAAAAACGTTGTGATATTGGTTTTCTTCTTGGTTACTCATTGAAGTCCAAATCATATAGAGTATTCAACAATGCCACCGGCTTAGTTGAAGAAACATATGATGTGGATTTCGATGAATCTAACGGCTCCCAAGGAGCACATGAAAATTGTGATGATGTTGGTAATGAACCATTGAGGGAGGCTATGAAGAACATGTCAATTGGAGATGTCAAACCAAAACAAGAAGATGATAATGAAGTACAAGTGATTGATCAACCATCTTCTTCATCCATGATGCCTCAAGTTGGTAGTGATAACCAACCTTGTCAAGATGAAGTGGATGATGATTCACCACTTCCCCATGAAGACACTCATGTATCACAAGATCAAATTGAGGTTCAAGCTCAAGATGTTGATGCTCCACAAGCCCCTCAAGTGGTTGAACCTAGAAGACACAATCCAAGAATTCAAGCTCATCAACAAGATCTCATCATCGGGAGTACATCAAGAGGAATCATGACAAGATCAAAGTAACAAGCTTATTTTTGTGAACATCATTCATTTGTCTCAAGTTTTGAGCCAACCAAAGTAGAGGAAGCTCTTGGTGATCCGGATTGGGTGAATGCCATGCATGAAGAACTCAACAGTTCCACCCGCAATGAAGTATGGACTTTGGAAGAAAGACCAAAAGGTGCTAGAGTGATTGGAACCAAATGGGTTTTTCGCAACAATCAAGATGATCAAGTTGTGGTTGTTAGAAACAAGGCAAGACTAGTTGCAAAGGGTTTCTCTCAAGTTGAAGGCTTAGATTTTGGTGAAACTTTTGCTCCGGTTGCAAGATTGGAAGCCATTCGGATTCTTCTAGCATATGCTTCAAGTCATAATATGAAGCTTTATCAAATGGATGTGAAGAGTGCCTTCTTGAATGGCTACATCAATGAACTAGTCTATGTTGATCAACCACCAGGCTTTGAAGATCCAAGATACCCCAATCATGTGTATAGGTTGTCCAAGTCTCTCTATGGTCTCAAACAAGCACCTAGAGCATGTTATGAGCGCCTTAGGGACTTCCTATTTGCAGAAGATTTCAAGATTGGGAAAGTTGACACTAAATTATTCACCAAGAAAATTGATGATAACCTATCCATTTGCCAAGTCTATGTTCATGATATTAGTTTTGGCTCAACAAATGAAGACTTTTGCAAAGAGTTTGGTGATATGATGTCAAGGGAATTCGAGATGTCTATGATTGGAGAGCTTACATTCTTTCTCGGTTTTCAAGTCAAGCAACTTGAAGAAGGGAGTTTCATATGTCAATAAAATATACCAAGGACCTTCTCAAGCGCTTCAAGATGGATGATTGTAAGCCCATCAAGACTCCAATGGCAACAAATGGACATCTTGATCTAGATGAGGGAGGTAAACCGGCTGACCAAACTCTCTACCGTTCTATGATTGGTAGTTTGTTGTACTTGACCGCATCTAGGCCCGACATCATGTTTAGTGTATGCATGCGCGCTAGATTTCAAGCAAATCCTAAGGAGGTTCACTTAGTTGCCGTGAAAAGAATCCTTAGGTGCCTTAAGCTCACACCAAGCATTGACCTTTGATATCCCAAAGGAGCTAGATTTCAACTCGTTGGCTTTTCTGATTCGGATTATGCGGGTTGCAAGGTTGATAGGAAAAGCACCTCCGGAGGGTGCCATTTGCTTGGTAGATCACTAGTGTCTTGGACCTCCAAAAAGCAAAATAGTGTTGCGGTTTCAACCGCCGAAGCCGAGTACATAGCCGCCAGTTCTTGTTGTGCTCAAATCCTTTACATGAAACAAACCCTTCTAGACTATGGTGTAGTTCTAGAAAAGGTACCTTTGTTGTGCGACAATGAGAGTGCGGTTAAGCTTGCTAACAACCCGGTCCAACACTCGCGCACAAAGCACATTGATATTCGTCGTCATTTCCTTAGAGATCATGTTGCTAAGAATGATATCATGCTGGAAGGTGTAAGGATGGAAGATCAATTGGTGGATATCTTCACAAAGCCACTAGATGAAGCGAGATTTTGTAAGTTGAGGAACGAGCTTAATGTGCTTGACTTTACTAACTTCAACTAACAAGCAATCTAGTGTTGTTGTGCTTGCATTGCATTTGTATCATATGCCATATGCATTAGGTGCTTGTCTAACCCTTGCAAGATAGTGACGAGTTTGGGTTTGGTTAGAGCCGTTGGAAACTTGGTTGCTCTAGACACGGGAGAGGCTCATCATGAGTAAGCTTGCAAGGGGCTCAACTTGACAAGATAGATTTAAATTATGTCTTAAATTCTTATCTTGCATTTGCATGCATATGTATGGTTGTTATTTAAGTCGTTTGTTGTTATTTGGTTGTGGTAGGCATTTATGGGGAGCTTTATTTGTCCTTGACAATCTCTGAAACTCCTAAGTGTGTGGTGCCCTCCTATGGCTTTGCTTTTGGTTTTCCATTGCAAAAATAACTATTTAGCTTAAAGCATCTATTAAAAATATTTTAAAATGAGTGTTTGAGGGAGGTTCGCTTGAGTCAAGTTCAAAATGTGTTTATTTAGCTTTTATTTGGATGCTTGGACTTGAAACAAGAAAATGTCCGCGAAAATTCCTCCTCAAAATCTTTTTAGAAGATCACCGACGCCTTATCACCGAAGTATTGGAGACACCACAGTATCAATGGGTCACACTGCGTTTCAAACAGTTTAAAGACCTTAACTGACCGATTAATACAGTGATCTCTAGAGGAGTTGACCGAATCAATCTGTGAAAATGCAATCCAACGCGAGCTTCTCTGTAATGACAGTATCATTCGGTGGCTAACTCAACTTTTCTGACCCAATTAATCGGTGCACCTGCACGTAGACCACGTTTCCTCCAATCACTGACCCATTCGGTATAGCTATCTGGTCAGGACCGAACCATTCTGTCAGCCAAGGGCTCAGACAAATTTCTCACCGACCGATCTTTTCGGTGGTAGCCCCGTCCTTTGACCGAATCAGTCGGTCTCCGGCGCCTTTTGCAGGAATCTGAATTGTTTTTCTTTGTTTGTCGCGTGGGCCCGGCTCTTCCCTTTCTTCCTCGCTCGCACGCACGGCTTCCTGTTTCCCGTCGCATGGCCGCCGTCCCGCCGAGCCCCTGCGCCCCACGCCGCCCTGCACCGCCGCACTCAGCGCCACCCGCGCCTCCGCCGCCATCGCGCTGCGCACCACCGCCGCCGCGCATGCACGCCCGCGCCGCCCTGCCTGCGCACCACCACCGCACTCGTGTGCTGCCTCCGCCGCACCGCGCACCACCGCTGCCGCGCACCGCCGCCGAGCCACTGCCCCGCGCGCCCGTGCTGCCGCCCTGCTCGTGGCACTGCCGCCTCCTCCTTGGTGCCCACAAGGTGTTCGGTGTTTTGCCCCTGAGGGTCTGCTGTTTCCCTGTGCTGTGGTGAGCTACTCTTCCTCCTTTTCCTGTTCACACCACCTAGGGCTCTTAGTTTCTCACATACTTAGAGCATGTTCCCACACGCGCTCTTGCACTTTATCACATACACATCTTCTTGCACATTTAGAGCTTGATCGTATACACACGTACTCACACTTCACTCACATACCTTATCTATCATAGGATTAGTATTCGTGTCCGAGCTCTTACCTTATTCATGCTTTCTACAGGTCTCGCTCTCTAGTTATATTTATTAAACCTATATATCCTATTCCTATGCGTGCAGGGTGTTCTCGGTTTGCGTGTCAGTGGCATTTTGGTTGATAGTGGAGCTCAGATTTACGGTGGCAGTCGCTTGAGGCCAAGCCTCGGGTGCTTATATTGGACATCGAGGCCGAGCCTCGACGAGGACAGTTCTGCGAGTGCTCTGGCAGCTTGTGACCGTGGGCAGTTGTACTTGGCAGCATGGCAAATGTTCAGGGCAGTAGTGGTGCAGGTGATGGTGATATTCCACCACGCTGGCTTCCGAGAGCAGCTAAGGGCAAGGCAGTTACTCGGCAGCCGCAGAAGAAGAAAAAGAAAAAGCTCCCGCGTGGTCATCCAGATGGTTGGGGCACTACTCTTGCAGTGGCAGCAGCAGCAGGGCGAGTTGAGTGTGGTGGAGCCGCAGCAGCTTTTCCGATCCGTGATTAAACCGGCTCACCCATCGCTACTGAGGGGGCCACCTCCTCCACCGCTGAGGCGCTCCTCGCGTCCTCGCTGTCAGCCGGTCGCCACACCGACTCCTCCAGCTTCGACTGCTCGTAGTGGCAGGAAGCGGCCTCGTGCAGAGCCTCAGAAGCAGCAGCAGCCCTGCCAGAGACAGTGACAGCAGCAACAGCCAGTAGAGGAGTCCGAGGAATCAGGTTCTGAGGAGGAGGAGATTGAACAACTGCCCTCGATAAAGAGCATCATGAAGGGCAGCGCGCAGATTGTGTGGAAATACAGATTTTACGATATGGATCTTTGGTTCCCGGAGCAGCGCCAGACACCTGAGAAGTTCCTGTTCTGGACCTGAGTTGCAGCACCGCTTTCACCTAGCCTACTACCATGCTCGCACTCAGATTCAGCCTCAGAGGCGCTTGGTGATGAGCACCATGGCCCAAGCAGTTCCCATAGCACTTGACGAGTTTGAGCGGTACTTCAGTTACATGCCAGGGATGCTTGATCTGTTCATCTTGCCGGGGCACTACATTGAGGATTGGGTCCAGATCTTCTACTCCACAGTGTTTGTTCCTAGTGACCGTTCACGGATTATGTTTATGTTTGAGGGAGAACGGCAAGTTTTGTACCGCAGTGACATCGCTCAGGCTCTGAGGTTGCAGTTGCATGACATCCGCATCCACAAGCTAGTATACCCTGGAGCTATACCTTCCCGTCGTCCCATAACTACAAGTGTATTCCCTCCAGACTTTGACATTTTCAGGATATGCTTTGAGGAGCCGTTTGGTCCTGCTTCACCTCGCCATCCCTCTGATCTTACCAGACTTGCTTATATTGTTCTTGAGGGTTTGAGGCGCTCTTTGCTTCCTCGCACCGGGAACCGTGAGGCCATGACAGCTCTGCAGCAATGGCTTTTTTCCTTCATTCTCCATCAGCAGCCGTTCGATATTGTTGATTTTCTGATTTGTGAGATTGAGGATGTGATTGCAGAGGGTCTAACTGTCGGACGCAGACTTCCATATGCACATAACATATGCTACTTGCTTGCTCGCTCTATTGCGCCTACGGGTGAGCACCTTGAGCAGTGGAGCAGCTCTCCGACAGGCTTCCCAGATTACAGGCCTGCCCGTCCAGAGGATCGTCGCTGGGGTCAACGCGCACTTGCAGTTGTTCAGCAATGATGGAACCCTGAGCAGCGCGAGCAGTTCCGAGATGAGGACGAGGCACTGAGGCACACAGAGGTACAGGCTGGATTAGAGGGTATCCAGATGATACTAGACAGTGATGAGCTCTCTGAGGATGACTCGTCGGATCCTGAGTTCATTCTTCCAGTTGTCACACCTTTCAGACGTACTCACGACGACGAGGCCGGTGGCTCTACTGCAGCTGCTGCAGCACCTCCAGCTTCTCAGGCACAGCCGGACACACCAGACATTGCTACTCAGATTGCTGCACTTACCTCGTCCGTTAGGGTGATGGCAGACACATTTGTGCAGATGCAGCAGGCTTAGTTTATCAAGGAGCAGAGGACTGAGGAGAGGTTTTAGGCTATTCAGCAGCATCAGCAGAGGTTGCTTGACTCCTTACAGCAGCATCAGCGTCAGTCCGACTACTATTTCAGTATCTCTTTCAGCAGACTGGCGTTCCTATGCCTCCTCTTCTACCGGACCCGACCGATCCACTTGCATAGCTTCAGGATCCGGTAATGCCTCAGCCGATACGTCCGTTAGCTACACCAGGACCTGCTCATATACCGCAGCCAGTTGCTCCAGGGATTCACTCGCCAGCACTGCCGGACATCTCGACATCTTTTCGTACTCCCACTTCAGCGCTACTTGGACAGTATGCTACTACTCAGACACCGTCAGCTTCTGTTTCAGCACCAGTGTCAACCGGTGGGCTAGCCGAGTCTTCAGTCACTCGCCAGCTCAAGTTTTCTTATAGTGAGCTCACTGGTTTGACCACTCCGTCGACGCATACCCCCGTTGGATCTATTGACTCAGCGCAGCCCCTCTCAGTTGCGGAGTCCTCAGTCGCGCCAGCACTTGCAGCAGTTACTACTGAGGCTCCTCCACGTGTTTCAGCTCCTGAGGTTTCTATAGAGCAGCAGACAGTTGAGCCGTCTACTTCAGTATCTGATCCAATGACGACAGCTGTTCGTGTCTCGACTCCGTCTCCTGAGAGCACTTTTGCACCCCCTCCAACTTCTGACGCTTAGTGTTTTTGGTGCTTGACGCCAAAGGGGGAGAGAGTGGAGAGATGTGAGTCAGGGGGAGCTTTTGGTAGCTAGGCTTTTGGATCTTATGATGTGCTACTCTCATGCATCATGTCTACTTTTGTGCATTTGTATATATTGCCTGCTACCGTGGTTGACATGTGCTTGTGCTTAATACATATCCTTTGCCATGTGTTGTGTTGCTTGCGTATGTGCTTAATCGCTTATTTCTTACTCATACGCGTTGTTGGACTTGATTTGCATGAACTTGGCTATCTTTTTTCTCTTCTTTAAAACAAGTTCATGCACTTCAAGTGTGTCGTGCCTCACATTCCTTTCAACTTATATGATTTGAGGTTGTGTTGTCATCAATCACCAAAAAGGAGGAGATTGAAAAACATCTAGGCCCCTAATTTGATTTTGGCGATTAATGACAACATAGTCATTGCGACTAACGTGTGTTTTGCAGCGGCAACTTTAAGTTAGTGCAATGATGGGCTTTCATGGATGTCTTGGCCCCCATCATTGTGGTTTTCATTGTATTGGTGCAAAGGATATGCGCGAAGAATAAGGACAAGCTAGTTCTAAGTGTCGTTTGGTGTTGAGAGACACTTAGAGTAGTTTAGGACTTTGTTTTTCCTTTGGCCGTACTATAAAGGGGGGCAAAGCATAGTAACTGCACCTAAATAAGCCTCGAGTTAGGTGTGCTGCACACTTGTGAAAATCTAGTATTAGGTAGCTTAGATGAAACCATGAGAAGTTTAGACACAAGTTAGAAACTCAAAGAAATTGAATTGGATGAGTTGACTTAACTCAGGACAGCAAGGTTCAACTAACCGATTGATTCGGTGGTGGAAAAATAGGGTCACCGAATCAGTCGGTGGTTCCTGGCTGAAACTGAGGTGGTACTGTGTTGACCAATTAATTCGGTGAGCAGTAAAAATGAATTGACCGAATCAGGCGGTGGTGCATGGAAGCTAAACATGCATGGAGGACCGATTCATTCGGCGGTGTTTGAATACTTGGACCGAATTAGTCCGTGGGTGAGGTACACCTTGCAGACCTTTCTGTGCAGATAGGTGAAGGCAGTAAGGTTTGGTGATTATAAAAAATGATCTGACCGAATCAGTCGGTCAGCTGTCAGTGGCCGTTATTCCTATCCAGAAAGTGATCACCGATGGATACGAGTAACACCCTGGTGTTTAAATTGCTAAACAAGGATCATTAGCATAGCATCATGCACGAAGGGCCAAGGAAAATTTAAATAAATACCTCATATTATGCTTGTGCATGTGTATATGTGCATTAACAAGTAACTCTCTCTAACTTTCAAATCAGTCCAAATATGTCTATGAAAATAAGTAGGCACATCACCCTTGACATGGTCAATAAATGTCTAGGTGGAGTCCATGAGAGAAATCAAAGTGGTACACATAAAATGACAAGTTATTCGAATCACGGTTTTCGAGAATTTGAATTATCTTCTGAACCGTAACTCAAATGAACTTCGGCCTGAAATGAAACTTGTAGAGTTTGAAATTTTGAACCACTTTTGTATTCAAATGTTTTTGAGCCACCACATCAAAATTTGAGAAAATTTTAGATTTTCAATCCAGCCCTCTCGTTTCTCTCTATTTTCTCTCTCCCTCCCTCTCTCTTCTCTCCCCTCCCCTGCTTTGTTTCGGCCGTGGCAGAGGCCGCCGGCCACCTGGCCGATGATGCCAGCCGACGCTAGACGCCAAGCCCGTGGCCGGCGTTGCCTCCTCGACCAGCTATGCCACGCGCCGCGCGATGCCGGCCGCCGCGTCCGGACAAGCCAGTCGGCGAGCTCGCCGTCCAGCAAACCTGCTGCAGCAGCCGCCCGCCAACCCCCGGCCGCGACAGCGCGATCTCCCTCCCCTGCCTGAATCCTCCCATGCCCGACACGCACGCGCTTTGCGGCCGTCGTTTCCCGACGGCCGAGCCACGACATGCCGGCGACGCTGCGCCCCTGCCGCGGCGTCGATCGCACCTTCCTCCATTGTGTCGCGCCCTGCCCCTCCTCCCTTCCTCTTGGCCCCTATAAAATGCTGGCCCCTCCCCTGCACGCGGGCCTGAGCCTCCACCTCCTGCCATTGCCCCCGTCAAAGCTCGGCCCGACGCCAAGCCTCCTCCTCCCGGCCTCCCTCCTCCGCGAACGACCCCACTAGCAGCTCACCCTCACCCCCCCCCCCTCGAAGCTACCCGGCCCGGTCTCCCTCTACGAAGCTCACTAGAGCTCTCCGCAGCCGAGCTGCACCGCCGCCGCACCCCCTGCTCCCGCGGCCAGCCTCCTCCGGCCATCCCCGAGCCCAACCGACGCCATCTGCAGGTAGCCCTCGGCCCCTTGGTCCTTCCCCACCACTTGCCCCTCGCCGTCAGCGAGCAGGCTCGCCCGAATCCGGCCGACGTGCCCTTCCCCGCCGTAGACATGGCCCAGGGGCCACATTGCAAAGTTTTCAATCTTTCTAGGGTTCCCAGTGCAAAACCTAGGGGCATATCTGTAAAACCATATCTCAAGTTTTGAATCCAAACCAATGAACTTCAAAAATGCTTTAAAAGTTATGGATTCCGTGCAACTAGATCTACAACTTTGCGTACATAACCATGCTCAGTTTCTGAATATTTTGTAGTCTAGAATAAAAGTTATAGTAAATAACTCATACATGTAACTTATGTTCTAGGCAAGTGCTGTACACAATTTTTGGACTGTGGTTTAGATTCTAGGAGTTTGGATCTGTGTAAATTTTTCAGGGCCAGAGGACATCTCTAGCAATAGATTTTATGAGATATTGTTCTATGCCATGAATAAATAGATCTAAATTTCTAGGTGTTCTACTATGATTCATAAAGTGAAACTATTACAATAATATTACATTGATGTCTAGATGCTCTGGAAAAAGTTTAGGACTTTTTGCTCCAAGTGGAACTTGCTCAAGTAATTTTTGCCATGAATAAGTACAATAAATCAAGATAAATAGTTTATGTACTTAGAAAGTTATGATATGTTTACCAGTGGATATTTTTCAGTAGGTGATCATGTTGGAAAAGTTTGAGACACAAAGACTTGGCAAAACTGTCTGTAGAAATAGATCTTGAGTAATGTAAACTTATGTTGATTTATTTTTCTATGCTCTAGAACTTGCACATTAAAAATCTAAAAAATTCACAGCAGACTTACCATAAGTTTAGGAGTACTCAATAAAAGTTTGAGCAGCAGTGCTTGCATGGTTTGTTCTGTATAAATTGATCTAAATTCTAATAGTAGCTGTTTAATTTTATTTTTCATGATTAATCTGCTGAATGAAAATGGCTGAAAAATTTTACAGTGAGTTTTTTATTAAGTAATGTGCTCTGCATAAAAATCTCACCTCCAGAAACTATCCCTAGTAGCTGTTACCAATAATCCATGTTGCTTTTGAAAAATGGCATTTTATAAAATGATAAAACCCCAACTTACTTAATGAAGTTAGTTAGTTTAAGTTATACTCAGTAAACGATTGCCCAAGAAAATATAAATAAAATGTTTTACAACTTAACTTAAATTTTGTTGGATTACAACTTTATAGTGAAATAAACAATAAATCTTACCATCAAAATAACGCAAACCTATACATTTATATAGAATCGACGACTCTCGCCGACGGAACCTACGAGCTGGTGCCAGAGCCCATGAGTGAGCAGCGGAAGCTCAGATCAATCTAACTGAAGTTGTCGAAGACCCGAACCAAAGTTCGGAAGAGCCGAAGGCTAGCACTGATCAGGAAGGCAAGCCCCGGAGCATAACCCTTATTTTTAAAATTATGCAATATTGTAATTCTATTTACTTGTGCAATTACATTTATAGGAGTTTGGTTGAAACCTTAGTTGCATGATCCTAGGTACCCATGCTATGAACACTAGTTGTAAAGTTTGCTAGATTGCCATGCTAATAGAACTTCAGTAAAAGTCGAGTGATTTCCTGTCACTCGCGAGATATAGGAGTTATTTGTTTACTTATGTTGGAATCATAAGGTTGATGGGCGGGGCTATTTATGATATTCATGTTGATGGTTGAGGCCCCGACTTTATAGTGAAAATGGTTAAGGTCGCAGTGTGTGGCAGTGGTGGTCAAGTTTTTGAGCATACTAACCACATGCCGAGAATATGGTAATCGGTAAGCTTAAGTACCTGATTGAACTGGAGCGTGGAACATACCACCCCACCGTCTTGACTTCGTTCCCATGCGGCCACATGGTGAGTGCAGAGCGCGGTTCTGTACTCGAGGGAGGTGGCCCTGTTCCGCGAAATGGGAATAAAGGGGAAAAGTCGCACGTGTGACTATGTGAGTAACCACGTGACGTGTGTTTAGGTTTCCCTTGCAAGGTTAAGAAATTCGATTTGAATCATCCGTTTCTCGTGGCCATTGAGACTGCTTGACCTTTTTACCACATGGTGTAAGAAGAGAAAAAATGATGATGACTAATATTGCTAGTTGCTTAATTTAATTGCTTCCACCATGTGTGATGTTGGATAGATGCTCATCTAGAATGCTTAATCAAACTAGAATCTTGAAGCTAAAATCTGAAATTAAGGATCTACTCTTTGTTGCTTTTCGGCAAAAACAAACCCCTCAAGCCAAAAGCCTTGCATGTTTAGGAGTCAGCTATACCAATAGTCGGGTAAGCCTTGCTGAGTATTAGTATACTCGGCCTTACTTGTGGCTTTATTTTCAGATGAGACCTTTAAGGATATGGTTGCCAGTTTGACTTAGCCGTGTACTCTTCCTCTTGGTTGGTCGGTGGAATGGTATGCGTCTCCAGCCAACGATGATAACGCTGAGTGAGGTCATGTACGGGCTTCATCGTGACCTCTTGTATCGTCGAGTAGAATTATCATTATCCTTCCGCTGCACTTTAAACTCTGATGCACTTTGTTTTATAAATTCGAACTCGGTTTGTAGTAATAATTAATGTTGTACTCTGCGTTGTAAAAATTGTGGATTGTTGTAATCTCTGGGCTCACTTTCTTGTGGGTTGTATGTATGCCTTGTTTCGATCGGAAGTCCAGTGGTTGCATCGGGATGTTACCCGACAGACTGTCCGGTTACTCTGTTTTAAGTGCGTGTTAACCCGGATTACCTTTATGGTGATGGTTAGCGCACTTAAGCCGGATTATTTCAGTCAGTTCTGCCATAGCTGGTATTAGAGCCGAAATGCATACACTAGAGAGTACAACAAGCCTTAAACAAATGTTTTCATAAAATTTGACCACAAAAATTGTGTTTGAAAAATACTTTCTTTCGTAAAGCCCTAGGGGATGATGGAAAGTAACTAGGTGGCTATCTTAATTATATTATATATAACTGACTTCCAGCATATTACTTTCTTTCAAAACATACTTTTGTGTACAACCGACCTTTAATTTTTGTAACGACGCACTCATCGCTAAGGTAAGAAGGTAAGGATCCTCAGTCAACTGAGAGAGCTTGAACCTCACATCGGTGACGCGAACCGAACGCTGCCCTCAAGCAGTGGCTTACTTGAGGTGCTGCCAATATATCAACTATTCGTTGATTATGTTGGGAGTAAAATATGCTGCACGTACGGTGGCTTCGACGTACGGACCGTAAGGAAATTTATATGGGAAGTGAATACGTTACCCCGATAACGTATGAAGCACTGTCCATGCAGTGTTGAACGCATGGATGCCGCTACTATAGTGAGCGGTAATGTATGGAGACGCTTTCGTGAGTGCTGGCATGAAAGATTCAATTTATATTCTATCAATCTGCAAGTACACTAACCGCGATTACGTTAAGCTAAGAACGGTTAGAAAAATTCTGCTAGTTAATATAAGGAGAGACGTATTATGTATGCCACCGAAACCAACTACGTAAGACCAAAGTTATTTGGCAATTGTTTTATTTTGTGAGGACGAATAGGATGTGCATGCGTCATGATCATATCTGAAATTGAAAAACAATGCTTGTGCGTTGATTGAGAGTGGTAAGGTTTATGCGTACACAAGATCATTTCACATAAGATCTATCTAGAAATCTATCTTTTCTACCGTATCTGGTTAGATGAATTAATTAAAATTATAAAATAACCTTATCTGTGGGAAAGTTCAATAATCAAGATGTTTCAAATATTGTATCCTACCTTCTGTTAAAATTTGGGAATTTTTGGGCAAGTACTCAGTGAGAAACACTAGAAACCTTGACACATCAATTTTCTGCCTGTTTTGAGCACTTCGGGCACTTGAATTTGTCAACCCCCTTAGAGACGTTTTATGCAGAAATGTTCAACACAACAATTGTTTTAAACTTGATCAAGAATCTACTGTTAAAATTTCGAAGTTTTTGGTTGAGTAGATATTTTCTGGTAGACAAAACACTAGCTCTCTATCCACTGAAAATTCTGAGTAGACAGTAAGGGAAAACTTTAAGGATATGACCATCTTAGAGTCTTATCTAGCCCAAGGGTTGACTAGAAAAGTTGCGCACAATTACCATAGGAATGTTCTAGAAAAATTTAAGAATTTTTGGGCATCAACCTTTTAAGATGGCCGACCCCGTCGTTATGGGGGTGTATGACGAAGGACGCGTGCACTCGGAGTGCCTCCACTGGGAGGGTTTTCCCTCCATTTTGTGGGACGTTATGGGCGCCGCGGGCTATCCCAGTCCTTCCCGCTATGTGGGATGGGAGTTACTCAGAGCCAAGTGCACATGACTCTCCTTCTGCCCCCAGCACACCCGGGGTGTCCCGCCTTGGAGATCGAGGCTATGGGTCGCCGCCTTGCTGATACTTGGGAGACTGCCACCATGAGGGTGCTCACCACCTTTTGTGAGCAGCACCCCGTGGAGGTCACCTTGGCTCCCATTGGCTTGTTCCCTACTGTCTAGGACGACGATCCCATGTGGCTTGATAGGGTGCAGCACATGGACTACTTGGCAGACTTTCGCGCTCAGGAGACCGTCCTGACTTCTGTGCGGTGCATGAATGCACTGTACCGTCTCCAGGCTTTTCTGAGTCAGGGGCTTGCACAGGCCACTGACCTTGCTCAGGCCTACTACATGATGGCAGACACAAGGGATGAGCAGACTCAGGAGCTTGTCGAGGATCTTAAGGATAGGGGTGCTCGTATTGGCCAACTTGAGGGCCAAATCCAGGAGCATGGCACTGTCATGGGTGAGAGAGATGCCATAATTGAGTTCTTAGAGGAGCAGATTCATGACCTGAACATTGAGTTGGATGATGCCAATGAGCACATTGCGATGCACCACGCACAGGAGGAAGCTCAGGATGCCCCTCCTGATGTGATGGATGTGGATGGTAATGAGGACCCTGAGGAGATGGAGGGAGTCTCCGACGTTGACTACGATGGTGAGGCTCCGCAGCCACCACCGACGGGAGCTCACTCTCCCATGAGCAGCGAGTCGTCCATCAACGACCTCGACGACTTTTAGATGATGATTATTGGAAGACTTTTGCACATACTCCTCGATAGTGTAGCCTAACTTTTGGCAAGTGTTGTAATAGACTAACTAAGAGTTGAATACCTCTTTTGGTAATGTGTGAGCTTGACCTTATGAACACTCTAATCATGTAGGGCATGGCTAAGGACATGGAACTTTGTTTGTAATGCTTGGCCAAGCTGTAGGTGTTCTGCTGCAGAAAATTGTGTAAATTTTTATCCATATTTTCTTGCATTTCTGGGCTGTGTGATGAATACCAAAGCTGTTAGCAATTTTATGATCTACATTCTCACAAAAAGTTTAGCCCCATTGGACTTTTTTATCCAGAGTTATAGGCAAAATAGTATAGCCCGGTCTGCTGAAAAACAGCCAAAATAGAAGCAAAAATAGAATTTTTTGACCATCTTAACCCTCTATTTAGCCTCTGAGTTGAATACCAAAGTTGTAGAACCCTAAATTGTCTAGTTATTATCAAAATTTAAAAGGATTTGGATGAAAAAATGGGAGTTATGAATTTTCTCGTAATCAGCAGCGTTCTGTCCACCGTTTATTTATGGTCTTTCGAGTTCTACATCTTCCTGTACTTATCCTATTGAACCTTGGAAGTAATATGGATCATTTTGCTAATGAAAAACTTCCACATTTCAGATGGTTGGAGGAACACGTGGTAACCCTGATGGTTTTGGCAACTCGAGTGGTAGCGGATCACAGCAACCGCCACCACCTCCACCCAATCTGGTGGAAGTAATGGCCGCCCAGACCGAGTTGCTCCGCCAGCTTGTTCAAGGGCAGCAGCTCCAGTAGCAGCAACGGGGTGGGCACAATGTCCACCAACCTCAGGCTGTCGGCTACCCGGATTTCCTGGGCACTCAGCCCCCTCTGTTTCACAAGACAGAGGAATCCTTGGACGCGGATGCTTGGATTCGCACAATCGAGTCCAAGTTTTCTGTACTTGTGGTGCCATGTTCCGATGCAAATAAGGCCTATTTTGCCGCGCAACAACTTCGCGGTACCGCGCGTCTTTGGTGGGATAACTATTTCACCATGCTCCCAGTCGATCATGTTGTCACTTGACACGATTTCAAGAATGCCTTCCGAGCCCATCACATTCCAGAAGGGCTCATGGAAAGGAAATTGCATGAATTCCTGGCTCTCACTTAGGGTACCCGCACCATATTCCAGTGTGCCCAGGCTTTCAATAACCTTTGTTAGCACGCGGGCTATCATGCTGACACTGATGCTAAGAAGCGTGATCGCTTCCGTAGAGGCCTTAGTACCAAGCTCAAGGACCTCTTGAACCCCATCAAGGTAGACACTTATAATGAGCTGGTTAACTTGGCCATCACTCAGGAAGATTGCATCATGGCTCACCGAGCCGAAAAGAAGAGGAAAGCACCAGCTGGGCCCTCTAGTGCTCCACCATAGAGGTATCACTTAGTGCAGAATGCTACACCTAAAGCTCCTCAAAAGGCCCCTCAACAAGGGCGTTGGGTTATCAGGCTCCCACAGCAGCAGGGCGTCACACGTACCTCTGTTCCTCAGCAGACTGGCTCAAGGCCGAATGCTACACCACCAGTTTGTCCTAGCAACGCAAATCATTGCTTTAATTGTGGGAGTTCTAGCCACTTCGCTCGAGAATTCCCCTAGCCTAGGCAGCCAAATCAAGGGCAAGGTTCTAATTAGAACAATAAGAACAGGGGAAAAAGACAGACTGTTCAAGTTCGGTAGGGAAGGATCAATTTCACTACACTTGCTGATCTTCCAGAAGGTGCACCAGTGATGTCGGGTACATTCTCTATCCACAACAAGCCTGCAGTGATATTAGTTGATTCCGGTGCATCACATAGTTTTATTAGTGCAAAATTCGGTGCAAAATTAGGACTGGATTTTTGCCACACAAAAGGGTCATACATTATATCAAGACCGGGTGGTAAAATTGCTTCCAACCAAATCGTAAGGCACATACCGATCAAGTTGGGTAATAAAACTATCAAAACTAACCTTATCCTTTTGGCACCGGAAGGGTGGGCACAATGTCCACCAACCTCAGGCTGTCGGCTACCCGGATTTCCTGGGCACTCAGCCCCCTCTGTTTCACAAGACAGAGGAATCCTTGGACGCGGACGCTTGGATTCACACAATCGAGTCCAAGTTTTCTGTACTTGTGGTGCCATGTTCCGATGCAAATAAGGCCTATTTTGCCGCGCAACAACTTCGCGGTACCGCGCGTCTTTGGTGGGACAACTATTTCACCATGCTCCCAGTCGATCATGTTGTCACTTGAGACGATTTCAAGAATGCCTTCCGAGCCCATCACATTCCAGAAGGGCTCATGGAAAGGAAATTGCATGAATTCCTGGCTCTCACTTAGGGTACCCGCACCATATTCCAGTGTGCCCAGGCTTTCAATAACCTTTGTTAGCACGCGGGCTATCACGCTGACACTGATGCTAAGAAGCGTGATCGCTTCCGTAGAGGCCTTAGTACCAAGCTCAAGGACCTCTTGAACCCCATCAAGGTAGACACTTATAATGAGCTGGTTAACTTGGCCATCACTCAGGAAGATTGCATCATGGCTCACCGAGCCGAAAAGAAGAGGAAAGCACCAGCTGGGCCCTCTAGTGCTCCACCATAGAGGTATCACTTAGTGCAGAATGCTACACCTAAAGCTCCTCAAAAGGCCCCTCAACAAGGGCGTTGGGTTATCAGGCTCCCACAGCAGCAGGGCGTCACACGTACCTCTGTTCCTCAGCAGACTGGCTCAAGGCCGAATGCTACACCACCAGTTTGTCCTAGCAACGCAAATCATTGCTTTAATTGTGGGAGTTCTAGCCACTTCGCTCGAGAATTCCCCTAGCCTAGGCAGCCAAATCAAGGGCAAGGTTCTAATTAGAACAATAAGAACAGGGGAAAAAGACAGACTGTTCAAGTTCGGTAGGGAAGGATCAATTTCACTACACTTGCTGATCTTCCAGAAGGTGCACCAGTGATGTCGGGTACATTCTCTATCCACAACAAGCCTGCAGTGATATTAGTTGATTCCGGTGCATCACATAGTTTTATTAGTGCAAAATTCGGTGCAAAATTAGGACTGGATTTTTGCCACACAAAAGGGTCATACATTATATCAAGACCGGGTGGTAAAATTGCTTCCAACCAAATCGTAAGGCACATACCGATCAAGTTGGGTAATAAAACTATCAAAACTAACCTTATCCTTTTGGCACCGGAAGGGTGGGCACAATGTCCACCAACCTCAGGCTGTCGGCTACCCGGATTTCCTGGGCACTCAGCCCCCTCTGTTTCACAAGACAGAGGAATCCTTGGACGCGGACGCTTGGATTCACACAATCGAGTCCAAGTTTTCTGTACTTGTGGTGCCATGTTCCGATGCAAATAAGGCCTATTTTGCCGCGCAACAACTTCGCGGTACCGCGCGTCTTTGGTGGGACAACTATTTCACCATGCTCCCAGTCGATCATGTTGTCACTTCAGACGATTTCAAGAATGCCTTCCGAGCCCATCACATTCCAGAAGGGCTCATGGAAAGGAAATTGCATGAATTCCTGGCTCTCACTTAGGGTACCCGCACCATATTCCAGTGTGCCCAGGCTTTCAATAACCTTTGTTAGCACGCGGGCTATCACGCTGACACTGATGCTAAGAAGCGTGATCGCTTCCGTAGAGGCCTTAGTACCAAGCTCAAGGACCTCTTGAACCCCATCAAGGTAGACACTTATAATGAGCTGGTTAACTTGGCCATCACTCAGGAAGATTGCATCATGGCTCACCGAGCCGAAAAGAAGAGGAAAGCACCAGCTGGGCCCTCTAGTGCTCCACCATAGAGGTATCACTTAGTGCAGAATGCTACACCTAAAGCTCCTCAAAAGGCCCCTCAACAAGGGCGTTGGGTTATCAGGCTCCCACAGCAGCAGGGCGTCACACGTACCTCTGTTCCTCAGCAGACTGGCTCAAGGCCGAATGCTACACCACCAGTTTGTCCTAGCAATGCAAATCATTGCTTTAATTGTGGGAGTTCTAGCCACTTCGCTCGAGAATTCCCCTAGCCTAGGCAGCCAAATCAACGGCAAGGTTCTAATTAGAACAATAAGAACAGGGGAAAAAGACAGACTGTTCAAGTTCGGTAGGGAAGGATCAATTTCACTACACTTGCTGATCTTCCAGAAGGTGCACCAGTGATGTCGGGTACATTCTCTATCCACAACAAGCCTGCAGTGATATTAGTTGATTCCGGTGCATCACATAGTTTTATTAGTGCAAAATTCGGTGCAAAATTAGGACTGGATTTTTGCCACACAAAAGGGTCATACATTATATCAAGACCGGGTGGTAAAATTGCTTCCAACCAAATCGTAAGGCACATACCGATCAAGTTGGGTAATAAAACTATCAAAACTAACCTTATCCTTTTGGCACCGGAAGGCATGGACATTATTTTGGGGATGAATTGGATGGCTCTGCACGGGGTTACATTAGATATTTCTTCCCGAGCCGTGGAAATAAATTTACCTAGTCACGGAGCCACTACTCTTTACCTACCTTCCCGGGAATGCATAAATTCTTGTGCTTTCACAATGGAAGGAGTCAAACCAGAAGATATTCTAGTGGTATGCAAGCTCGCCGATGTTTTTCTGGATGACTTGCCAAGAATGCCACCGGATAGGGATATTGAGTTCATTATTGAACTGCAGCCAGGCATTGCACCTATCTCGAAAGGACCCTATAGAATGCCACCCAAGGAGTTGGCCGAATTGAAAATACAACTGCAGGAACTTTTAGATAAAGGTTTCATTCGTCCATGTGCATCACCTTGGGGTTGTCCAGCCCTCTTTGTTAAGAAAAAGGATGAGAGCCTGAGGTTATGTGTGGACTACCGACCTCTCAATGCGGTGACAATCAAAAATAAATATCCACTTCCCTGCATTGATGTTCTCTTTGATCAACTAGTTGGAGCTAGAGTATTTTCAAAAATTGACCTTCACTCTGGATATCATCAAATTAAAATCCGTCCAAGTGACATTCCTAAACTGCTTTCTCCACACGATATAGACTCTTCGAGTAGCTAGTAATGTCTTTCGGGCACACAAATGCTCCTGCCTACTTCATGTATCTCATGAATTCGGTATTCATGCCCGAACTTGACAAGTTCGTTTTGGTCTTCATTGACGACATCCTGATATATTCCAAAAATGAGGAAAGCATGCGGAGCACCTGCGCATTGTTTTCCAATGTCTCAGAGACCATCAGCTCTATGCTAAGTTTTCCAAGTGTGAATTCTGGTTGGATAGTGTAAAATTTTTGGGCCACACTATTTCCAGTGAAGGCATAGCCGTTGATCCTAGCAAAGTACAAGATGTGATGGATTGGAAACCTCCCACCTCCGTCCATCAGATTCACAGTTTTCTTGGTTTAGCTGGTTATTATCGCCGCTTTATTCCGGGCTTCTCCAGAATTGCTAAGCCTACGGCTGAACTATTGAAGAAAGGAGTAAAGTTTGTGTGGAGCGAGAAATGTGAAAAAGCTTTCCACACTCTTCGGGAACACCTGACTACAGCCCCAGTCTTAGCTCAACATGATAACACCAAGCCATTCGATGTTTATTGTCTTGGTTGTGTGCTTATGCAAGACAATTGAGTCATTGCCTATGCTTCACGAGATCTTCGACCTCATGAACAGAATTATCCAACACATGATCTCAAGTTAGCAGCGGTCATTCATGCTTTAAAGATTTGGAGACATTATCTTATGGGCACTCATTGCCATATCTACACTGATCACAAAAGTCTCAAATATATCTTCACCCAAGCTGATCTGAATATGAGGCAAAGGAGATGGTTGGAATTGATCAAAGATTATGATCTTGAGGTGCACTATCACCCAGGAAAGGCTAATGTAGTCGCGGATGCGCTAAGGCTAATGTAGTCGCGGATTATGATCTTGAGATTAGGAACTCGAAGGTGCAACGAACACAAGGTTTAGACAGGTTCGGGCCACCGAGAGCGTAATACCCTACGTCCTGTGTGGTTTGTATTTCCTTAGGTGGTGATCGGGTGATCTCCTCTGTTTGGAGGGGGTCCCTGTCCGCCCTTATATAGTCCGGGGGGACAGGTTTACATGGAAGTCCTAGTCGGGTACAAGCCCAGGAGTCCTACCCGAGTACTTCTCGGGTAGTTTCCTACCTTGTCCGACTAGTTTCACTACTGTATGAGTAGTCCTACTACACTTTGAGTAGTTACAACAGATGTAGGGCATGTGCCATGTCCCATCCCGTATCCTAGGAAAGTACGCCACGTGCACAGTCACGTGTACCCGGGTCTGACAAGCCCCTGAGCACTTTGTAGTCCAGTACTGCAGGCGTCCGAGTACTTCTGAAGGCGTCTTCGAGTTCTCCTGAACTTCATCTTGAAGGTGTCCTCCGAGTACTTCCTTGGCTGCGTCGAGGCTTTGAGGTGATCATGCCCCGAGTAGTTGTCAAATCTTCTTTTATATGGGGTGCGATTAAACTCGCACTCCATACGGAGTAGCCCCCGAGCCTTAGGTTGATTCATAGAATCAGGCTGAGGGTCAATTTAATCTTGAGTCTTCTGTCCTTATCTTCCAACAGATTTGAAAAATAAGTCACTAATGACACGTGTCCCGCAGCCCCCGAGCCTTGAATCCAAATCCCCAAGATTTGGAATAAAGGATCCAAAGAATCATGGCATGCAATATATGATAGTAGAGATTTGATGGTGAAGATGGGCAAATCGGTTTAGTAAATTCGAAAACCTCTTTTTTCGGGATGAATTCCCTGAAAAAATGGTTAAACAAATAACTTCTCCAACAAACGCCCGAAATTACCACTCAAATCTAGCCTTCGTTGCTGAAAGCCGTGTCGTATCCAGCCCCCAAGCCTGGGAGCTAGATGAGTGGCATAGGATATGCCTAGTTGTCGGTGGCGCAAGCCTCGGAGCCTAGGTATTTGCCAAGTTGCCACTGAATCTTGTACTATCGATGAAGCCGACTCGTCGGAGTCAATTCCGACTAGTTTTGTAGGCGAGACGAGTAGTCGAAGTAGTCACCCGCGCATCGTCAAGCATGGTCGTCTCCGACTAGTCTTGTAGTTGAAATGAGTAGTCGAAGTAGTCGCCAGCGTGTCGCCGTGCATTCTTCACGAAGTCAAGAAGTCACCGACGGCAGGCGATGAGCCCAACAAGTCAGAGTCGGATCTTGCGAGTAGTCGTTGTAGTCTGCGACATGTAGTCGAGCGTTCTCGCAAAGTAGAAGTAGTCATGGGCGATTGTTGATGAAGCCAACTAGTCGGAGTTGTATCCGACATGCCTAGCAGCACGGCTTAGATCAGGTCCCCTGCAAGGTAAACATAAAAGTCTCTTGTAACTGATATACATGATATCGTGTTGGGAGCAAATCCCAGCATTGTAAAATGCATGTAAAATTTTTTGCGTTGTACTCTTGCTGGGTCGCATAATGTCGCCGGGTTGGTAGCCTATTACGCTAGGCATTTGATCCCTGAGTGCTATAAACCATTGCGCAGGGAGCTTGGCCGCGTGCACATGTAGTTGCATAGGCGTACAGAAGAGTCGAGGTTTCATGAAAAGCGTACACTACCCGGGTATTGTAGGAACCGCTGAGAGGAAACTAGTGTAGTCGTCGCTGTGCGAAAAAAGAGAACGCTCGTGGAGCGCACGTATAGGATGTAACCCGACCGCCTGTGTTGCAGGGCGGACCGTGCAGGCAATCAGGAACAGGCCCAACATGGCCTGTGTAGAGAATGCACGTTCCGCAAAAAGTATCCAATCCTGTGAAGAACAAGTCGGAAAAGGTATAAGTGACTTAGCTTGATTCGTGGACGATTGTTGACGAGCCGCAGCGGCCGTTGATGGAGCCGCGATGATTTGTTGATAAGCCGACTAGTCAGAGTCGATTCCGAATAGTTATTGACGGTGTGAAGCCTACTGCCGACTAGTTTTCTTGCCGAAACAAGTAGTCGGAGTAGTCGAAACACGCCCACTCGTGGACGGTTGTTGACGAAACCGCAGCAGTCGTCGATGGAGCTGCGACAATTTGTTGATGAAGCCAACTAGTCGGAGTTGATCCCGACCAGTTGTTGACCGTGCAGAGCTAGTTGCCAAGTAGTTTAAGGCTCGTCCACGACCAGTTTCTAGTCGAGACGAGTAGTTGAAGTAATCGTTGGCGATGAAGATTTGTCGAAGTAGTCGTAGCCGGTGGTAGCAGCGCGTCTGCGATGCGGTGCTAGCTGAAGTCGAGCGGCGACGGCGTGTCGCCGTTGTGGCACGAGCTGAATTCGACTCGATCACGAGTAGGAGCCGGGTTGGATCCAGACTCGTCCTTACTATTTTCGATTAGATCGGAAAATCAAATTCTGCCGAGATCTTCGGTGAGGTCGTCAATGTCGCGGTAGGATGCTGGAGCAGATGCCGCCGGCTCCCTGGTTTTAGCGAGGTGGCTGTTGAAGCCACCACCTCGTCGGCGATGTAGACCCAGGAGTCGAAGGTGAACGTCGTGCCCTCATCGAGCACAGCGCTGGTGAAATTGGACGATGCCATCGAGTTCTCTGGTGGATCTTTGATGAACACCCCTACCTGGCGCACTAGCTGTCGGTATTTTACCGCCACGCCCACCGAGGGATATCCCGAGGTGGTGAGTTTGTAGGTACGGTGTAGTCGAGATTAGGAACTCGAAGGTGCAACGAACACAAGGTTTAGACAGGTTCGGGCCACCGAGAGCGTAATACCCTACGTCCTGTGTGGTTTATATTTCCTTAGGTGGTGATCGGGTGATCTCCTCTGTTTGGAGGGGGTCCCTGTCCGCCCTTATATAGTCCCGGGGGACATGTTTACATGGAAGTCCTAGTCAGGTACAAGCCTAGGAGTATTACCCAAGTACTTCTCGGGTAGTTTCCTACCGTGTCCGACTAGTTTCACTACTGTATGAGTAGTCCTACTACACTACGAGTAGTTACAACAGATGTAGGGCGTGGGCCATGTCCCATCCCGTATCCTAGGAAAAATACGCCACGTGCACAGTCCCGTGTACCCCGGGTCTGACATGCAAGGCTCATTGCAATTGCCTGTCCACAGAATTCTATAATGGAACGTTATATCATGAGATGAGGAAACTCAATTTGGAAATGATTCCCCAAGGCACTCTAAACCACATTTCCATTGAACCAACCCTCCACAATCGAATCATCATGGCACAATCATCATGGCATAATTACATGATGAAGGTGTTAAAATCATTAAGCAAAAACTCTCTCAAGGAGAGGAGAAGTATAAATGTTTTCACCAAGACCATAATGGGGTTCAATGGTTTGAAAGTCGCATAGTCGTTTCAAAGAATCATGAGCTCCGAAAGCAAATTCTTGACGAAGCCCACCTTTCCAAATTCTCTATTCATCTGGGCAGTAGAAAAATTTATCAAGATCTTAGGCAAAACTTCTAGTGGACTAGAATGAAAAGAGAAATCGCTAAATATGTCTAAGAATGTGACACGTGTCAGAGAGTAAACACTAGCCACTTGAAAGTAGCCGGTACACTTCAACCTTTGCCTATACGATGGAAATTGGAAGACATAAGTATGGATTTCATTGTTGGATTGCCCAACACCTCCCAAAAGCACGATTCCATATGGGTTATCATGGATAGACTCACGAAGATGGCACATTTTATTCCGATACACACTACCTACACTGTCAAGAAATATGCTGAGATTTACCTCGATCGCATCGTTTGCTCAATTCGTAGCACGTTTTTGGGAACACTTACAAGCTTATGTTGGCACCAAACTGATTCGAAGCTCAGCTTATCATCCTCAAATGGATTGGCAAACCGAGAGAGTAAGTCAAATACTCAAAGACATGCTTAGAGCTTGTGTCATCCATTATGACAAGAGTTGGATCAAATGGTTACCTCTAGCAGAGTTCTCATACAACAATAGCTATCAAGAATGTTTGAAAATGGCATCGTTTGAGGCCTTGTATGGTCGAAGGTGTCGAACTCCTTTGAGTTGGTCCCAAACTCGAGAACGTAAAATATTTGGACCAGACTTGGTAATCGAGGCAGAGGAAAAAGTAAGAGTAATACAAGAGAATCTAAGAGTTCCATAGTCTAGGCAAAAGAGCAATTTTGATAAAAGCAGAAAGCCTTTGCAATTTGAAGTTGGTGATCATGTCTACCTTTGGGTTTCACCACCCAAGGGTGTGCAAAGGTTTGGAGTGAGAGGGAAATTAGCCCCCCGATATGTTGGTCCTTATGAAATCACCGAAATTTGTGGACCCATGGCCTATAGAGTGCGACTTCCTCTGCAACTTGCAGCCATCCATGATATCTTTCATGTCTCTCGACTCAAGAAGTGTATCCGAGTGAACAAAAAGAAATATGGGTAGAACCGGATCTCTCCTATGTTAAATATCCTATCAAGGTCCTTGATAAAAAAGAAAGGGTCAGTAGAAGAAAAGTAGTTAAAATGTACAAAATTCAATGGAATCATCATACCGAAGAGGAAGCTACTTGGGAAACTGAAAGCTATATAAACCAAAACTTCCCCTGTTTTCTAAACTCAACCAAAGGTACACCCACTTCCCGCACTTAGCTTGCTTATCCGAATCTCGGGGTGAGATTCTTTTTAAGGGGGGAAGGCTGTAACATCCTGGTGTTTAAATTGCTAAACAAGGATCATTAGCATAGCATCATGCATGAAGGACCAAAGAAAATTTAAATAAATACCTCATATTTTGCTTGTGCATGTGTATGTTTGCATTAACAAGTAACTCTCTATAACTTTCAATTCACTCCAAATATGTCAATGAAAATAAGTAGGCATATCACCCTTGACATGGTTAATAAATGTCTAGTTGGAGTCCATGAGAGACATCAAAGTTTTACACATAAAATGACAAGTTATTCGAATCGCGGTTTTTGAGAATTTGAATTATCTTCTGAACCGTAACTCAAATGAACTTCAGCCTGAAATGTTTTTGAGCTGCCACCTGAAAATTTGAGAAAAGTTTAGATTTTCAATCTAGCTCTCTCTTTTCTTTCTATTTTTTCTCTCCCTCCCGCTCTCTTCTCTCCCTTCCCCTGCTCTGTTTCGGCCGTGGCAGATGCCGCCGGCCACATGGCTAGCGAAGCCTGCTGGCGCCTAGCGCCAAGCTCGTGGACGATATGTTGGTCCTTATGAAATCACCGAAATTTGCAGACCCATGGCCTATAGAGTGCGACTTCCTCCGCAACTTGCAGCCATCCATGATATCTATCATGTCTCTCAACTCAAGAGGTGTATCCGAGTGAACAAAAAGAAATATGGGTAGAACCGGACCTCTCCTATGTTGAATATCCTATCAAGGTCCTTGATAAAAAAGAAAGGGTCAGTAGAAGAAAAGTGGTTAAAATGTACAATATTCAATGGAATCATCATACCGAAGAGGAAGCTACTTGGGAAACTGAAAGCTATATAAACCAAAACTTCCCTCGTTTTCTAAACTCAACCAAAGGTACACCCACTTCCCGCACTTAGCTTGCTTATCCGAATCTCGGGGTGAGATTCTTTTTAAGGGGGGAAGGCTGTAACATCCTGGTGTTTAAATTGCTAAACAAGGATCATTAGCATAGCATCATGCATGAAGGACCAAAGAAAATTTAAATAAATACCTCATATTTTGCTTGTGCATGTGTATGTTTGCATTACCAAGTAACTCTCTATAACTTTCAAATCACTTCAAATATGTCAATGAAAATAAGTAGGCACATCACCCTTGACATGGTTAATAAATGTCTAGTTGGAGTCCATGAGAGACATCAAAGTTTTACACATAAAATGACAAGTCATTCGAATCGCGGTTTTTGAGAATTTGAATTATCTTCTGAACCGTAACTCAAATGAACTTCAGCCTGAAATGTTTTTGAGCTGCCACCTGAAAATTTGATAAAATTTTTTATTTTCAATCTAGCCCTCTCTTTTCTCTCTATTTTTTCTCTCCCTCCCGCTCTCTTCTCTCCCCTCCCCTGCTCTGTTTTGGCCGTGGCAGATGCCGCCGGCCCCATGGCCGGCGATGACTGCCGGCGCTAGGCGCCAAGCTCGTGGCCGGTGTTGCCTCCTCGACTAACTATGCCACGCCCAAGCCGCACGCCAGCCCTCTGCACGCCACGCACCGCACGATGCTGGCCGCCTCGTCCGGATAAGCCTGTCGGCGAGCTCGCCGTCCGGCAAACCGGCTGTAGCATCTGCCCGCCAACCCCCGGCTGCGACAACGCAATCTCCCTCCCCTGCCCGAATCCTCCCATGCCCAACGCGCGCGCGCCACGTGGCCGTTGATTCCCGACCGCCGAGCCACGAAACGCCGGCGACACCGTGCCCCTGCCGCGGCCTCGTCCCGGCCGCACCTCCCTCCGTTGTGCTGCGCCCAGCCTCTCCTCTCTTCCTCTTGCCCCCTATAAAATGCTGGCCGATCCCCTGCATGCGCGCCCGAGCCACCACCCATTGCCATTACCGCTGGCGAAGCTCGGCCCGACGCCAAGCCCCCTCCTCCCGACCTCCCTCCACCCTGAACGACCCCACCAGCAGCTCACCCTCGCCCCCCTCCCCTCGAAGCTCCCCAGCCTGGCCTCCCTCGTCGAAGCTCTTCGGAGTGCGCCAGAGCCGAGCCGCACCGCCACAACACACCTTGCTCCCGCGGCCAGCCTCCTCTGGCCATCCCCAAGCCCAAGCAACACCACTTGCAGGTAGCCCTGGACCCCCTGGTCCTTCCCCACCGCTTGCCCCTAGCCGCTGGTGAGCAGGCTCGCCGGAATACAGCTTGCAGTGCCCTTCCTCGCCGTAGCCATGGTCCAGGGGCCACATTGCAAAGTTTTCAATCTTTCAAGGGTTCCCAGTGCAAAACCTAGGGGCATATCTGCAAAACCATATCTCAAGTTGTTGAAAATGCTTCACAAATTGTAGAAAAAACCTAAAAATGCGAACTGAAGTGTTTTGGATTTCGTGGAACTAGATCTACAACTTTCCGGGCATAACCATGCTCAATTTCTGAATATTTTGTACTCTAGAATAAAAGTTACAGTAAATAGCTCATAAATGTAACTTATGTTCTAGGCAAGTGTTGTACACAATTTTTGGACTGTGGTTTAGAATTCTAGGAGTTTGGATCTGTGTAAAATTTTCAGGGCCAGAGGACATCTCTAGCTATAGATTTTATTAGATCTTGTTCTATGCCATGAATAAATAGATCTAAATGTTCTAGGTGTTCTACTGTGATTCATGAGGTGAAACTTTTACAGTAATATTAGATTGATGTCTAGATGCTGTGGAAAAAGTTTAGGAATTTTTGCTCCAAGTGGAATTTGCTCAAGTAATTTTTTCCATGAATAAGTACAATAAATCAAGATAAATAGTTTCTGTACTTAGAAACTGATGATATGTTTACCGGTGGATATTTTTGAGTAGATGATCATGTTGGAAATGTTTGAGACACAGAGACTTGGCGGAACTGTCTGTAAAAATAGATCTTAAGTAATGTAAATTTATCTTGACTTATTTTTCTATGCTCTATAACTTGCACATTAAAAATCTGAAAAATTCACAGCAGACTCGCCATAAGTTTAGGAGTACTCAGTAAAAGTTTGAGCACGAGTGCTTGCATGGTTTGTTCTGTATAAATAGATCTAAATCCTAGTAGTAGTTGTTTAATTTTCTTTTTCATGATTAATTTGCTGAATGAAAATGGCTAAAAATTTTCGAATGAGCTTGTTCTTAAATAATATGCTCTGCACAAAAATTTCTTCACTAGAAACTATCCCTAGTAGTTGTTATGAATAATCCATGTTTCTTTTGAAAAATGGCATTTTATAAAATAAAAATACCCCCACTCACTTAATGAAGTTACTTAGTTTAAGTTATACTCGATAAATGATTGCCCAAGAAAATATAAATAAAATGTTTTACAACGTAACTTAAGTTTTGTTGGATTATAACTTTATATTGTGAAATAAACAATAAATCTTACCATCAAAATAACGCAAACCTATGCATTCATATAGAATCGACGACTATCACCGACGGAACCTACGAGCTGGTGCCAGAGCCCGAGAGTGAGCAGTGCAAAGCTCAGATAAATCTAACTAAAGTCGTCGAAGACCCGAACTAACGTTCGGAAAAGCCCAAGGCTAGCATTGCTCAGGAAGGCATGCCCCGGAGCATAACTCTTATTTTCAAAATTATGCACTATTGTAATTCTATTTACTTGTGCAATTACGTTTATAGGAATTTGGTTGAAACCTTAGTTGCATGATCCTAGGTACCCATGCTATGAACACTTGTTGTAAAGTTCACTAGATTGCCATGCTAATAGAACTCCGGTAAAAGTCGAGTGATTTCCCGTCACTCGCGAGATATAGGAGTTGTTTCTTTACTTATGTTGGAATCATAAGGTTGATGGGCGGGGCAATTTATAATATTCATGTTGATGGTTGAGGCCCCGTCTATATAGTGAAAATGGCTAAGGTCGCAGTGTGTGGTAGTGGTGATCAAGTTTTTGAACGTACTAACCACATGCCGAGAGTATGGTAATCGGTAAGCTTAAGTACCTGATTGAACCAGAGCGTGGAACATACCACCCCACCGTCTTGACTTCATTCCCATTGGGCCACATGGTGAGTGCAGGGCGCGGCTCTGTACTCGAGGGCGGTGGCCCTGTTCCACGAAATGGGAATACAACAACAACAACAACATAGCCTTTTTTCCCAAGCAAGTTGGGGTAGGCTAGAGATGAAACCCATAAAAAAACAAAGATCACAGATCTTCAGGTACGTGGATCGTGAGTCTCCAAGCGCTCCTATCCAAAGCTACCTCTTTGGAGATATTCCACTCCTTAAGGTCTCTCTTCACCGACTGGTCCCAAGTCATTTTAGGTCTACCTCTACCTCTCTTTATATTTTCGGCCTGCTTTAGAACCCCACTACGCACTGGCGCCTCAGGGGATCTCTGTTGGACATGTCCAAACCATCTCAATCGATGTTGGGTAAGTTTCTCCTCCATTGGGGCCACCCCGACTCTATCCCGAATAACTTTGTTCCAGACTCTATCCCTTCATGTGTGCCCGCAAAACCACCGCAACATCCGCATCTCTACTACACTCAGTTGTTGGACATGTCGTCTTTTTGTAGGCCAACATTCAGCACCGTATAACATCGCCGGAAGAATCGCTGTCCTATAGAACTTACCTTTTTGTTGACGCCAGATTTTGACACGTGTTGAATCGGCGTCAGGAGAAGAGATTGGACGATGCGGCAGATCTAAAGGCTGCAGTAAAGAATCGGCCGATTGAGGTTACAGTTGGGAATCGGCCGATTGGCGATGCAACTTGCGCCAACAGATTGGGATCACAACAGAGGATCCCGGATAAAAGTGGCCTAATGTTGGTCAACGGAGTAATGCTGATTCGGTGAAGAGGCAAAAGAAAAGAGTCCTGATTGGATTAGGAGACAGCGACAGAAGATTCTGCGGGAGTCCGTTTCCTTTATAAGAATATTATAGATATAGCAGTTTTTCTGTTTAAAATAAGGTTGTAACAAGTCGTAATCGATCAGGAGTCCTGATTTTAGGGTATAAATAGGAGTCGTCAGGGCTTTGTAGAAAAAGGACACAATCAATCAACAAAACACATCTACTTTTTTCATAGTTCGTACGGATTGGCAGGGCTGCATCGACTCGATCTCTGGCCAATTGGTAGGTTCCGCTTATCGAATAATGTCTGAGCTTTAACCTCGGGCGCATCGCTGTGGTTTTGTTTAGATTTATTCATCAGTTATCGATATTTACTAGAATTATAGGTTTTACCTGTTGTTCTAGTATTATCACCAGTTATCCAGCTTGAGATTGAAACTATCGGCTTTATCATCGCTCTTCTTCGTTCATCGTCATATAGCTGAGTACATCTATCTCAAGTCGCTCCAGCAGTTTTCTTTGCAATTATTACGTGATTATCGGCTGATCCATAGCCGGTCATCTTCATAGCAAATCGGCCGATTCGCCGATGCGCTCTTCGGGATAGATCGGAACCCCAGCCGATCGGGACGCCCGGAATTTAATACTTTTATTTCCTTGTCTATCAATAGGTCAGATTGACTGGCACGCCGCGCGAACCGCACCAGGGCAATAACCCGAACAGGAGCTAAGCAGATTCTCCCGGGTCGTGTGTCCGCCGCTGAAGACCATCGGCCGATTCCTGGCCGATTTTTAGCGCCAACACACTTTTGGCACGCTCGGTGGGATCGACTCAAGATCCAATATGTCAAAGAACGCAGAAGTTTCCGAGAACAATATCATTGAGGTCACAGAAGCGGATCTCAAGGACGACCAGAAAGAAGAATTGGCTAAACATTTGGAAGATTACAAAAGGATGTATCTGCAGTTGTTCAGTCGTACCAGAAGCGGGGAGGCGGTCAAGAAAGCTCCTCTTCCTGTTCCCCGCCAGTCTATCAGGCTTCGGATTCGGGCAAGATGTCCGATATGATCCAACAGTCCGTCTATCAGGCTTTCATCGACCAATCCTCGGTGATGACCAACACGGTGTATAACGCAGTCATCAGCTCTCTGGTCAGCGGAGCAGCCCATGGATATCAGGGGCCAGCGTATGCCCCACCGATTGCACCTCCAGCAAGAAGCTCACCAGGCACGTCCCACTCGGCTCCTCAGCCGATGTCGACGCAACGCGAGGGATACAACACTCCATTGCCTCCATTGTCTCCAAGGTATAACGGTGCACCAAGTTTTCCATCGCAAGCACCGCTTCAGCCTGTCCAGATTGCTTCTATGCAATCCTTGCCCACAAAGTCAGTACCCTGGGGGGCATCGGCGACGACGGTTTTTCCCGATCAATCAACCGGACATGGGAGCTATCCAATCCAGGCGTCGTTCCATTCAGCCGCCCGGCCGACGGTCCCTCAGTATCAACCAGCCCCGTCAGAAATCGGCAGGGGGGCAGGCGCTGTAGAGGCACTCCGAAGCACGGCACCGATGACGATGTACGACGAGGCGGCGGATTCGCTTCGCCATCAATTGTCAAGTGCTCAGACGGCCATGACGCAACAGAATTCGCCGCATGCTTCGATCCATCACCCGACCGTACCACCGCCAATCTTCCAACATATGCCAGCACCCCGAACGGCTGTTCATCAGCAGCAGGTGGATTGGACGGCACGAATAGCAGAGGTAATTCAGGACCAATTTGGGTTGAGGCCGAAAGTGCAGACTTATACATACAAGACGCCATACCCATCGGCCTATGACCTGCTGCCGTTTCCCCACCGGTACAAGGTTCCTGATTTTACCAAGTTTTCGGGGCTGGACGACACGTCTACCGTGGAGCACATTAACAGATTCATCATCCAGTGCGGGGAAGCCGCCACGCAAGATGCTCTGAGGGTGCGCCTGTTTTCATCATCTCTGTCTGGATCGGCCTTCCAGTGGTTCACTACTTTACCACCTAATTCCATTGTTACTTGGGCCGATTTAGAAAAGCAGTTCCATAAGTACTTCTACGCAGGAGTACATGAGATGAAGCTCTCAGATTTGATCAGCCTCAGGCAAAGAAGCGACGAACCAGTAACTGAATACATACAGAGGTTCAGAGAAATCAGGAACAAATGCTATAGTCTGGCTCTGACCGATGCCCAGTTGGCCGATATCGCTTTCCAAGGCCTCTTGCCACAAATCAAGGAAAGGTATGCCTCACAGGAATTTGAAAGCCTAAACCAGATCGTCCACCGATTAGCAGGTCAGGAAGTCCGTCCGTTTGAGCAGCGGAGGAATTTCTAGAAAAAGGTGGCATATCTGGAAGGATCTGAATCGGAGGGAGAGGAAGAAATCGGACAAGCAGAGTGGGTGAAAGGCAAAAAGCCAATATTGTGCCCTTTTGGAAAGAAAGAACCAGAAGCATTCGGCTTTGATACGACAAAGGCCGATAAGATTTTCGACTTACTACTTCAGGAAGGGCAAATCAAGCTATCACCATACCATACCATTCCTTCGGCCGATCAGCTCAAAAAGATGAAATACTGCAAGTGGCACAACGCCACGTCTCATGACACAAATGAATGCAAGATTTTCCGTCAGCAGATACAGTCGGCCATCGAGCAGGGAAGACTCAAGTTTGAAACCCCGGCAAAGCTGGCGAAGCCGATGAAGATTGACCAGCATCCTTTCCCAGCCAACATGGTTGACACGGGAAGAAACTCACTTCAAACCAAGGTGCTGACGTCGGAATCGGCAAGAAGAAACGGCGCCGTAGATCCCAGGAAGCAGGTCACGGTGGATGAAGTCAAAGGGAAAAGGCGGGCTGAAGACAAGGGCGAAAGATCAGAACGATCGCGCAAACCCGTCACCTCCCAATTCTTGCTCAACAAATATCGGCGGCAGCAGGAACGGTCAAGATACCACGATGAGATGATACGCCGGCACGAGGATCACTGGCAATGTCCGTTCTTCATCCATTGCTGGGAAAATGATCTCCGATTGCCATCAGCTGATAACTGTCCTGAGTGCAACGGATTAAGCCGCAATGATCGCCTGCTCAAAAGATCACGCTCCAGAGACAGAGAATCAGAGCCGATCAGCAGAAATCGGCGCGAACAAGAAGGACGGCGCCTTTCAGTGCATGATCGGCTGGGGGGCAGAGTTGACCGGTATCACCGGTCGAAAAGCAGGATCAACCAACAGGATCGACTGGGGGGCAGAAATAGCGTACACGATCGGCTGGAAGAGATGGCTGATGACAGGGTGTCGGATGAAAACCCCCTAGGAAGGGAACCAGATTGGGAGCACGCCAAATCATCGGCCAAACGAGTGAACCCCCAGATGGTGTCCTAAAGGATTGTCTAAGTCTCAGAAGCGGAGAATCCAATGCTTGCGCCAATGGGAGCAACAAGAAGAAGAGCAGAGGCAGGTACTGGAAAAGAGGAACGTCAAGTCTCGGGTCTGGCGCCCCAAGAAAAACAACAGTAAGGAAGCGGACAGTCAAGAATCGGCAGCTGATGTCAACATGGTGTTCATATTGCCGATGGAGTTCATGGCGCCTGCCGATCGAGACAAGGCGACAAGGATGGAAGAGCAGATGGCGCAGTTGGTATTAGAGCCGATGACGGCCACCTTTGAGAAACCAGAAGACGAAAAATGGCAACATCTCAAGGCATTATTTCTCAAAGGGTACGTTAACGGACGACCCGTTACTAGGCTACTAGTGGATGGAGGCGCTGCAGTCAACATCATGCCATATGCCATGTTCCGAAAGTTAGGCAAAAGTGATGAAGACCTGACCAAGACAGACATGATGCTCAAGGATTTCGAAGGTAACGTGTCTCCCGCCCGTGGAGCGCTCTGCGTCGACCTCACCATCGGCAGTAAGACCCTTCCTACTACCTTTATTTATTATTAATGATAAGGGGTCCTACAACATGTTGCTCGGTCGCAACTGGATACATGCGAACTACTGTGTCCCATCTACAATGCACCAATGCCTCGTGCAGTGGATCGGCGACAATACAGAGATAGTCACCGCCGATTCCGCCTACAGCGTCGCAGCGGCCGACACGCAACAATGGAGCTGTGAACACGTCAGGTGTATATTTGGCAGGACTTGGGACACTGATTTTCTAAAGGTGTCCGATTTTGGTCTACAGCCGATCCAAGCAGTCGGCTCTGAAAATTCTGAATAGATGGACCAGTTCCTCCGAGAAGACGGAAAGCTTGGGCATGGGTTTACATCGGCCGATTCATTAGAGATGGTGGATTTGAAAGATGGTAGCAAGCCAAGGCCGACGTATGTTAGTGCTAGCTTGGATCCTGGATATAAGTGTAAACTGATAAGTCTATTAAAAGAATTCAAGGATTGCTTTGCTTGGGAATACCATGAGATGCCTGGTCTAGACCGGTCCATTGTTGAACACCGGTTACCTATAAAATCAGGGTACCGGCCATATCAGCAACCTGCACGACGGTGCAATCCTAAAATTCTATCTGATATAAAGGTCGAGATCACAAGATTGATTGAAGTAGGATTTATTCGGCAGTGCCGCTATGCCGAATGGATTTCTGATATTGTACCCGTGTATAAAAAGAACGGAAAGTTGCGCGTATGCATCGATTTCAGGAACCTAAATCAGGCCACACCAATGGATGGATATCCGATGCCAACGGCCGATGTCTTGATAGATGCTGCCGCAGGACACAAAGTCATCAGTTTCACGGATGGTAATGTTGGGTACAATCAAATATTAATGGCCGAAGAAGATATCTCAAAAACGGCTTTCAGGTGTCCGGGTCACCTTGGTTTATTCGAGTGGGTTGTAATGACGTTTGGGTTAAAGAACGCCGGTGCTACATATCAGCGGGCCATGAACTATATCTTTCACAAGCTCATTGGTGCATCGGTGGAGATTTACATCGATGATGTGGTGGTCAAGTCAAAAGGTCATCAGGAACATCTGGCCGATTTACAAGAAGTACTGGAATGCACAAGGAAACATGGGTTGAAAATGAACCCGAACAAGTGTGCGTTCGGTGTATCGGCCGGGCAATTCTTAGGATTCATGGTCCATGAGCGCGGGATAGAGGTTAACCGGAAGACCATAGACGCCATCAACAAAGTTGTAGCCCCACAGAATAAAACTGAGCTGCAATCCCTCATCGGCAAGGTTAATTTTATCAGAAGATTCATATCCAACCTGTCCGGGCGTATTCGAGCTTTCACTCCTTTGTTGAAATTGAAGCCCGATCAGGAATTTGTATGGGCAGAAGAACAACGTAGAGCGTTAGAAGATATCAAGCAATACCTGATTTAACCTCTGGTGTTAGTCCCGCCATAGCCTAGTAAGCCGTTCAAATTATACTTATCGGCTGATGAACAGGCTATTGGATCGGCGTTGGTACAGGAGTTCGAAGGGAAAGAACGGGTGGTATATTATGTCAGCAGAAGACTCCTGGACGCCGAAACAAAATATTCCCCGGTGGAGCGGCTGTGCTTGTGTTTATACTTCTCGTGTACCAAGCTCAGGCACTATTTGTTATCGGCAGAATGCATAGTTGTATGCAAAGATGATGTGGTGAAATATATGCTATCATTGCCGATTTTGAAAGGGCGGATTGGAAAATGGATCCTGGCTCTGTCAGAATTCGACTTAAGGTACGAATCGGCCAAAGCTGTCAAGGGTCAAGTCATGGCCGATTTCGTAGCTCAGCATTGTGGACTAGAAATTGCTGTCGTCGAACCGGTTCATGGACTCTATACTTCGATGGTTCTTCGTGTGGGGCCGGATCGGGAATCAGCATCGTTCTTGTGTCGCCTCGGGGGGCAAGCTATGATTTCTCTCTGCCGATAGAAGCGTCCGCAACTAATAACCAGGCGGAATATCGAGCCATCCTAAAAGGTATCCAATTATTAAGGGACTCAAAGCTGATGCAGTCGAGATTTTTGGAGATTCCATGCTCATTGTAGATCAGTTAACGGGGAAATCTGAGTGCAAAGATGATATCTTGAGGATTTATTATGAAGATTGCCTCCAGCTGTTAAAGGAATTCAAGTCTGCAATAATTGAGCACATCCCCAGAAATTATAATGAGGAGGCCAAAAGGCTGGCCCAACATGCGTCCGGATATCGGCCGATTCAGAGAGCTATGATTTTGGAGCTCGCGGCCGATGATTGGCGAAAGGATATTGCCGATTACTTGAAGGACCCGTCCCAGAAGGTGGATCGGCGAATGCGTTTCCAGGCCACAAAATATGTGTTACTTGAAGATGATTTATTTTACCGGACGATTGATGGGGTTCTTCTCAAGTGCCTGGGAACAGAAGAAGCAAAGGTCCTGATGGGGGAAATCCATGAAGGCGTATGTGCAGCCCATCAATCAGCTCACAAGATGAAATGGATGATCAGAAACAATGGGTATTATTGGCCAACGATTCTTGAGGATTGTTTCAAATATTATAAAGGTTGCCAAGACTGTCAGAAGTTTGGCATTGTGTAGCACACGCCAGCATCGGCTATGAATCCAGTGATCAAGCATTGTAAAAATTGTGGATTGTTGTAATCTTTGGGCTCACCTTCGTGTGGGTTGTATGTATGAATTATTTTGATCGGAAATCCAGTGGTTGCATCGGGATGTTACCCGATAGACTGTTCGATTACTCCGTTTTAAGTGTGTGTTAGCCCGGATTGCCTTTATGGTGATGGTTAGTGCACTTAAGCCGGATTAATTCAGGCGGTTCTGCCGCAATATGGTGAGGCAAAGTTTGCTTGACCGAATCAGTCGGTCAGGGTTGCGTTTGCAGCACTAAGGGCAACGGCTAGTTCTTTGGAGGGGCTCTATATGTACATGTGCTACAGCTGCAATGAACCTCTCTTGACACCAGGAAACATTCATACTCACTTTTGGTAGTCAAGGGCAAGTGAAGCACTAGAGTGATTTGCAAAGTTCTTAATTGAAGATTAAGGACATCATTAGTGCTTAGGGAGTAGCAAATGTGCATCCACCCTTTCTCTTGGTCTTGTGCAGGTCAAGTGAAGTCTTTGCTTGTTACTCTTGGTGATCGGCATCACCTAGACGGCTTGGTGGTGGTGTTCTTGGTGAGCTCCCAAGGAGTCTTGTGAGAAGCCCCAAGAAGGTTGTGGTCAGTTTGGAATCCGCTGATCCGGAGTTGGAGAATGGATATCCACTAGAGAGCACTTGATCCTTACGTGGATCAAGGGGGAGCAATACCCTTGTGCGGGTGCTCCAACGAGGACTAGGGGAGAGTGACGACTCTTCGATACCTCGGGGAAAAAATCGACGTTCTAACCCTCTCTTTACTTTACGCAATTTCAATTTCTAGAATTGCCATGCTAGTATAGGGTTGGAACTAGGTTGCAACCTTTGGAACGACTAGAATAGTCACACTTTGTAAGGTTTAGGCACATGGGGTGATTAGGCTTAGATGTAGGTTTTAATTTTCGCAAGAAAATTTAGTTAGAGCCTAATTCATCCCCCCTCTAGGCTAACTCCTAAAGCAATGTGTTAAGAGGCCTAAACTAGCATCAATCAAGCCCTAAGACTTTTGCTAATTGCCTTAATATTCTCTTGAGCACTTTGGTGAATAGAGCACTTAAATATGTGTGGAACACAAGTCTACAAGTTCCCCAAGCTCTAACTCGCTTCAAATGGCCTGGCTATATGGTGTATATATAGCCACAACCAAGAAACTATCCATTGCCCCTTATGCTGCAGATGCAGCACTGACCGACTAATACTGTTAGGCAATCCTCACCGACTCAATTGGTGCTCTTTTTCCAAACAGGGCCAACGGTCACTGACAACTGACCGATTGATTCGGTCTGAGCCTTTCTTCACAATCATGGAACCTTTATGTCAATTCAGAGAGGTCTTCAAGAGTTCATAACCTCACCAATTAATACTGCCAGTACACTCAATGAGGACCGAATTAATCTGTCAGGCAAAACTAGAGTTCAGCTGCCTTAGCACAGTATCACCGATTAATACTGTCGGTACACTCAGTGAGGACCGAATTAATCTGTCAAGCAAATCTAGAGTTCATTACCTCAACACAGTATCACAGATTGATTCGGTCAACCCCACTTCTCCTTACCGATTTAGTCTGTCAGGCAAAATAAGGACAACTGAGTGGGATGACCAACTAAATCGGTGACCCCCATTTCTCCTGACTGATTTAGTCTGTCAGGCAAAATAAGGACGGCTTAGTTGATTTCTTAACGTCTTTTCTTCTTTGATCATTTGAATGGCTTCCGTTACATTCTAGGAATCTATAAACACCTATATGGGCATATCTAGACAAAACCATTAGTCTCAATGTTGTTATTCAATCACCAAAATCACAAACATTGGCTTAAGAGCCATTTTCCTTACAATATCCCCCTTTTTGGTGATTGATGACAACATAACCGAAGCAAGAGATAATAATACAAAAATAAAACAACTACTTGCTTGGATGCAATGCAAGAACGAGAACATGTGGTAATTGAAATATGCAAAGATACCAAATGAAAAAATGGAGATACCATTTGAAATACAAATCCCCATTGTGTGGTCACAATGGATATGAGACTCACCCTCATTTCAATGCCACTTTTCTCCCTTTCTTGGACCAAATTCTTGCAGTCTCCCTCAAGATAGTGATATGAACTTGTAACATGTACTTGAGGTTCTTGCTTTCTTGCATACTTGCTTTGGTCGCTAAAATTCTCCCCCTTTGGATTCGAACACCGAAAAGAAGACATCAAATGCACAATGGAGAGTTTCATAGATCATGATCTTTTGGATGTGGAAGGCAAACAAGATCATGAAAATGAAACTCGCATAACATAAACTAAGCTCCCCCTAAGTGTGTGCATACATATGATGGAAGACAAAGCATATGCACAACCAGTCAATTAAGACAAAATGAGGAGATTAACCTATATTATGCATGGAGATAGCTTCAAATGAATTGAGAGGTATGGAATCAATGAAAACAAAGATACCACATATGTGAAACCAATTGAAGAGAGATTCATGCATATTTTCGGGGATTATTCTTCTTTCAACTTGAGACTATACACATGATAAGCCTGCAAACAAGGTTAGTTTCAAAATCACAAACCATAAGGTAGCTCTCCTAAATGTGTGCATACAAGTATTTGAATTACTTGTGGGAGACATGCACTAGTCAATGATGACATTGGGAAGTTATCCTATGACTTGGATTTGGCACATAAGATAAGAAATAAAGTTAGTGACATTTTCCTACAACTAATAAACATTGTAGGTTGCTCATGGGTTAGAGATAAACACAAGCAACCTACCATAAGAAAGCTTACTCCAGGCAATGCAAAGGAATTTAAATATGCTCATGCAATCCTAGACAAGTATATGAACTAGATGCTAATTGAAATTGCTTGGAAGTACATCTAGTTACCTAGGTTACCTATGGAGGATTTGGGTATTGGATTGATTAAGGATTTCAATTTACTTTAATTCTTGATAAACGTGGCTTTACATTTACTTTCTCTTCTTGTCTAGACAAGTCTCTAAATCCTCCCAAGTCCCTTGGACTCTAAGTTGCCTTTGGAACCCAAACCTTCTTGGAGCCCTTCATGGTAGTGATGATTTCCTTGGGCACCCAAATAGGTTGGTTCCACCCCTTGCCTTGCTTGTTGATCATGTGAGCCACCACCTTGTTTTCCTTCTTCTTGAGGAGACAAGGTGTGCTCTTTTTCTTATCAACCTTCAAGTAAGGTTTGGTGTTGGAGTTGACTTTCTTCTTATTTTCTTCCCCTTTCTTTTTGTTCTTGCACTCATAGGACTCGGGACCTTCTTGATGGCATGAGTAGCAAGTTACGGTTGCTCCCTTTTCAAGGCATTCCTTGTTTTTAGAAAGAAGTTTTGTTTTGGCTACCTCTTGAGTGTGAACAAGATCCACAAGTTCATGAAGAGAAGGGCAAGAGTCATCATTCACTTACATCGCTATCACTCATAACTTTGGAAATAAGGCAAATGTGCGATGAGCTTGATGAAGGTAAGAAGGTACGTGGCTTGTGATGGATTTCTTCATCACTTAAGCTTGTCATATCAAATCCACCCTTTGCAATGCTAGTGAAAGCCTTTTTGCTTGCCTTTCTTTCCTTCTTCTTTTGCTTGCGTCTTGCTTTCATGAGAGGACAATCTTCATTGTAGTGCCCCTTTTCGCCACAACCAAGGCATTCCTTTTTCATGTTCTTTCTTCTTTGGTTATAGCTCACCAATTGCTCCATGGTAGTAGGGACACCCTTTGAGTTGAACTTCTTGAGTAGCTTGTTGACTCCTTTAACAAGTTGCTTGATTTCTTCACTATCATCCAAGGAGCTACAACTTGCTCAATAATCATCTTCCTCTTCTTCATCATCACAACTCTCATCTTCATTTGAGGTTGAAGCCTCACTTAAACTTGAACTTGAGCTTGATTCTTGCTTTTGAGCTTTCCTACTTGATGTGGAAGATTCTGGTTTATCTTCAATCTTCTTATCCTTTTATTTTTTGCTTGATGTACCAACATCTTGACTTGAAGGAGAAGGTTCTTTGCCAATCTTCATGGATAGATCATGAGCAATGATCTTGCTCAACACTTGAGTGGGCTTCATCTTGCTCAAGTCTTCAAACAAGTGGAAGTAGGTGACTATGGCTCTTGAGAAGTACTTGGATGATCTTTCTTGATATATCCTCATCACTCAACTTGGTCAAACCTATTTCATTTAGCTCATTGACAGTAATATTTAAACATGAGTACATGTCATTAGCTAATTCATTAGGCAACATTTTGAAAAGAATTGAAAGCCTCTTTGACCAAGAGATACTTCACTCATTCCATTGTGGAGCTCCTTGAGCGTGTTCCAAATTTCGTGTGCACTTTTAAGATTATACACTCTATTGAACACATCAATGCTAAGAGATTCTAGAAAAGAATTCCGAGCGATAGCATTGAAGTGTATCTCTTTTTCATTGGCCTTGGTGGGGTTGTTTGGCCGGGCTACGGGATTCATTCCTTCATTCTTCACTCTCCAAACACCTAAACCTTTTGCTTCTAAAAAGCATGACTTATGAACATGCCAATAGGGGTAGTTTGTGCCATCAAAGTGCGGAGGCCTACGAAGATCACTCCTAACCTCTTTGGATGCCATTTTGCTCGATGGCGATGAAGCCAAAGGTCCAAAAATGAGCCATCAGAACTTATACCAATTGAAAGGACCGTGACACCCTAAGAGTATGGGGGTAAATTAGGTGTTAAAAAAACTAAGGCTCCAAGCACATATAAAAAAGTATTCCAAATCTATATAGATGCGCACTAAGTTTTTCTATGTGTTGCTATCAATGTCGTACAAAAGTTTTGCACCCTAGGTTCCAATCCTGCAAACTACACAAGGCAATTCTAGGAAAGGTAAATGCAGAAAGTAAGTGCAAGAAGTAATGCGGAATGTAAATGAGATAGAGAATGCAAACTCCTGGCACGATGACTTTTTTACCGAGGTATCGGAAAGCTCTCGCTTTCCACTAGTCCTTGTTGGAGCCCCTCGCGAGGGAATGCACACGCAAGGGCCAAGCTCCCGATCGAGTAACTCTGTGGATAGCCGACGGGCCTTCCCCACGCGTAAGTGGGTCTCCGCCTTACCTCTCAGGGATGCTCCCCGCCATCTTCACTAGGTAGAGCTTTGACAAAATGTCGAGGGCCTCTCCTCTCTCTCACAAGCACACCAGTGGCCTGTCCACAAACTCGGTTGGAGGGTCTCGCAAGACTTACAAGCCCCGGATTTACAACACTTGGTGCGCAACAAGCACTGATAGCAATGAGGTAAGAAAACCTCACCTAACTCTAGGCTAACGCCTAAAGCAATGCGCTAAGAGGTCTAAACTAGCATTAATCAAGCCCTACGACTTTTGCTAATTGCCTTAATCTTCTCTTGAGCACTTTGGTGAATAGAGCACTTGAATATATGTGGAACACAAGTCTACAAGTTCCCCAAGCTCTAACTCACTTCAGATGGCCCGAGCATATGGTGTATATATAGCCACAACCAAGTAACTAGCCGTTGCCCATTATGCTGCAGACGCAACACTGACAGATTAATATAGTTAGTCAATATTTGCCTCACCGATTCAATCGGTGCTCCCTTTTCAAACAGGGCTGACGGTCACTGACAACTGACCGATTGATTCAATTTGAGCCTTTCTTCACAATCCCCAAACCTTTCTGTCAATCCAGAGAGGTCTTCAAGTGTTGATAACCTCACCGATTAAAACTACGAGTACACTTAATGAGGACCAAATTAATCCATCAGGCAAAACTAGAGTTCAACAGCTTTAGCACAGCATCACCGATTAATACTATCAGTACACTCAATGAGCACCGAATTAATCTGTCAGGCAAAACTAGAGTTCAGCTGCCTTAGTATCACGGATTTATTCGGTCAACCCCAATTCTCCTCACCGATTTAGTCTGTCAGGCAAAGTAAGGATAGATGAGTGGGGCGACCAACTAAATCGGTGACCCCCCATTTCACCTAACCAATATAGTCTGTGAGGCAAAATAAGGACATCTGAGTTGATTTCTTCCTATCTTTTCTTCTTTGATAATTTGAATGGCTTCCATTACATCCTTGGAATCTATAAACACCTATAAGGGCATATCTTGACAAAACCATTAGTCCCAATGATTATGTTGGTATTCACAAACAATAGCTTAAAGGCCATTTCTCTTACAATTATTTCCCCTCTTGCCTCCTCTCCGGCGAGTTTTCCTGGTGAAAGCCTTCACCACGTTGGTCGGACGATGATGGCGCCAGTGGCATCGCCCCCTCCCTTGAGGTGTCATATTGGAAGCTCTGCTGGTTGTCGAACACCAGCCCCATTCGCCATATCCTGGAGGTGGTCGTCACCTCTCATCGAGGAGTTTCTGCTTCTATGCCTGTCTTCGCTTTGTTTCGTCCAACTCATCCAGGTTGCGTAGGTCATCGTATGGTGGTTGCTTTGCCGCCGCTCTCTTCACTGGCGGATACTTTGCCGCCCCTCTCTTCACTAGCGGATACTTTGCCACCGTTCATTGCATGCTCTAGCGGATGCTTTGCCATCGTTGTTGTGGGTGTTGGTGATCGCTTTGGACGGATGCTTTGCCGCCTTGATGTGTTATTCGGGCAGATGCTTTGCCGCCATGTTTATGTTGTTTGGGTGGATACTTTGCCACCTTTGCTATTTGGAGACCTTATGCACCCTTGACGATGTTGTATCTTTTAGCAGGTTCAGATGTGTGATGGTGTCTAGGTTTGTGGGTTTGGGTGAGTTTCCTCCTCTGTTGTTCTTGCTGTTCTTGTTTGGATTTGGGGTTGCTTGCCACTGGCTTTGTGGTGCTCTGTAACCGCCTTAATAGCCTCTGCCTATTAAGGTTTGTAATGGTTGTATTGCTTTCCTCTTAATGAAATATGTGCTAAGGTATGTTAGCGAAAAAAGATCATATTAATGAATGACAAGGAACATGCAATGTAAATTAGTGACAAGAGGTCTTCCATATCAAAGATGGCTTCTAACTTGGGATTGTTGTCATGAAAAGTGGAATATTAAAATTTGTTTGATTGCAAGCAAGACAAGTATCGTTCATCGGTCTGACCGGTCTAAGTCTGACAGACTAACAACTAGTTTTTGGAAGTGGGGTATTTATACCCCTTGACCCTCTCCTTTGAGAGTTGTTGGTTCTTTCTGCATTTTGAGCTTCCCAAAGCATTTCTGCTGACCAGCAAGCTCCCTCCAACCACTCTTTGTGAGCTGTGATTGGGTTGAGAGAGTGAATGTGTGTGAGCATTTTGTAGCTTGAGAACATGTGGTTAACGTCAAGGCAACTCGTGAAGCATTTGTTACTCTTGGATGTGAAGCCTCCTAGATGGCTAGGCGTCACCGGCTAGCTCCCAAGCTTGTGGTGAGCAGCGGCAAGTTTGTGAGGGTTGGGATCTTACCTCCCGCAAGGGAAAACATCACATCTAGTGGAAACGAGGAGCGGTTGAAATAGACCGAGATCAAGGGACCGAGTTGAAAAAGACTCACACCCAACGAGTTCCCCAACGGAGATGTTCGGTTTACAGTGGTGGATTCAAACTTTGGGAAAGAAATCCTCGTGTATCCATTTGGTTTGCATCATTTCACTCTCTTTAGCATTTGTCATTTCCGTATTATTCTACTTAGTCATGCTTGTTCTATGTGTAGGGACGAGTTAAACACTTGAAAATATTCACAACAAGTTAATACCAAGTTTGGTTTGTCTTAGATCTCAAGGAGGGAAGTTACTCTGATTTTTGTGTCTTTTCTATTGTACACCAATCTGATCGGTCTGCCCAACCGGTCTTATCGGTTTAAGTGCTGACAGTGCTATTAAGTGTTGTAATTTATAGAAAAATCTATTCACCCCCCGCCCCTCTAGGCAACATAAAGGTCCTTTCAAGGGCTCACATGTTAGCTCCACCTATCTTCTCTTTGCCTTCTCTCTTCCCCTCTCTCTCTGTCTCTCTCTCTCTCTCTCTCTCTCTCACCCCACCACAACTGCTTACGCTCAAGCCGCCACCAGCTAGGTCTAGAAAAAACCAAAATCAAGAAAATGAAATAAAATAACCGGGACCAAACCTTAATAAACCGAAATCAAATTTCTCGGTCTCAGCAAGCAACTAACCGACTTTTTTCAATTAATTCGGTTTCAGCCTCGGCTAGCTGAAATGCTTGAAAAACTGAATAAACATTGAAGCCCAGTAACCATTTCCAACTCTCCCGTCCCTCCCACTCGATCAACCTTAGGTATATAAACTAGCGCCCCACCTAGCGACTAGGATTATCCGCTACCCCCCCTCTAAACCCGTCAGCCGCCGCCTCTAGACCCGCTACACCAGCGGCTCCTACTGCGCTGGTGGCTGGCGCCCGATCGCTAGTGCATCATCGACTCGGGCTTGGCCACCATGTCGTCCGCGCGACCGCGTACTCAGGCTCGGCCGGTTGGCCCCGCATGACAACAGGTCGGCACCTCCTCCCGCTTGGTCCCGCACAGGCTGGCCCTCTGTTGACACTTGTTACAGACCGATTTTGACCGTAAATTAGATGCAGAAAACCATGAGAACTAACATTTTGTGCCTGCATATTTATCTAAAATAATGCCAAATCCACATGTCCCTTGGAAAATATTGCTATGCTGGAAATTGAGATCAAATGAAGGTAAAACAGGCTCCAGGTCCAAGCTACAAAACACCGAACAATCACGAGCAAGCACAAGGATTGAAGGACCCACATGATAGCCTAAACATACTCTCAATCCAAGGCAACACCTCTCCGACCAATCAGAACACGCCATTCAGCCTCCCATGGATTCAAGGGCCCACCAAGCATGCAACCGACATAGGACTGCGCCAAGTCACCCAGAACCGACGTAAGGGCCCACATACCAGTCTCCTGGCCAAAGGCGGTGGCTAGGGGTTGGCCGAACCACTAGTTCGGCCGAACTGCCATTGGGCCCCCTCGCCCCCAGCTTCCACGTGGTGCTTCCTGGTGACATCTAGAAGTCGGTTCTGCCTGCGCCCACCTGTTTTCCCGGCCGAAACCCCCCTGGTCATAGCTTATAAATAGTAGAGGAGGGGGAAAGAATGAGGACACACCATTCACTCTCCTCTCTTGTGCTTACACTCTTATTCTTGAGCTTTAGGCTCACCTTAGAGGTTTAGTGCTGCCTAGGTAGTGCTTAGAAAATCGGGGTGGTGCTGGTCGGGCCCCGGTGCTCTTCTCCAGCTTGTACCTCGAGGATGCTTATCAATCATAGTAAGTGTTCGTGATTTCCTTTGTGCTTTAGTCTCTAAGTTAATTAATAGTTCTAGTCCCCTAGTTGTTTACTGGATCGATAGTTCACTAGTGTAGTGGATGCTCTAGAGTAAGATCGATTCCAGACTTAGTAAAGGATGGTATAGATGTGATGTCTAGATCAGTCTTTACCTGTTGGTTGTGGTATATCCCATGGTTAGATGAGGTAGGTAGCAGGTGGTGACAGCCCTGTCTATTCAGCGTAACCCTCCCTGTTCGGGTATATCCCAGTGCCGTATTACCGGAGCTCACCAGGTTTTGTCCTGCGGGAAGATAGTAGCCCGACGTGAACAACTAGGACAGATCTATCTTACCTCTGATTCTTAGCCTTAGGAATCCTCTCTACCCATTTCCTCTATCCAGTGTGGTGTCCTTGGACGAACCTGAGCCTTAGATAATATACACATGTTCCTCAGTGGATATGATTCCCTAGAATACTTCGGGTGAAAGCTACAATGATATCTATGCGCTTGCAGATTAATTTGTGATCGTAAAAATATCCAACGAGCTTTCTGACGCTGTTGCCGGGGAACGGTTGCTATATTCTCTTCGGACCTAGTTCGCCCTCGTATCGTTTTCTTTTCTTTTCTTTGATTCTATCTCTTCCCCCGCTATCCATGGAGAAGCTATCCATTCAACAGCTCTCTACCTCAAAGGGCGATCTATGAGCCATCACTATCTTCGAAACAAATCCCTTCATCTCGCTATGAACTCCGTCCTGGCTTTATGGCCATGGTTCGGAATCGACCCTTCTCCGGAGCAACTAACGAAGATCATTATGATCATTTGCAAGAGTTCGAGGAACTATGTTCGTGCGTGGTAATCCCAGGCATGACACAAGAAATCTTGCAGTGGAAGTTGTTTCCTTACTCTCTCATAGAGAGGGCAGAGCAATGGTACACCCGCACGATGGGGAGTATGAGCGGTGATTGGGAAGAACTTCGAGTTGACTTTTGTTATTCATTCTCCCTTACTGAACGCAAAGACTCCCTATCGATTGACTTCCTCAACTTTGAGCAATTAGAGAAGGAGTCCATAGGTGCAGCATGGGCTAGATTCTCATGCCTTTTGGCATCTAGCCCAGACTTGTCTATGCCTGATGATGTATCACTAGAGATGTTTTGCTCAGTTTTAGACATGAAATCTGCCCTAGACCTTGACGTCGCCGCCGGAGGGTTGTTTGCACACAAAACTCCGACGGAAGGAAGAGAGATCTTAGATCGCCTCTTAGAAAACTCTTCTTTCCCTACCGACCATAACGAACCCCGCCGACAGGAATCCGAGTCGAGCCATGAGAGGCCCTCAACAACCAAATCCGAGTTTTCACCTTTCGCGTCCCAAGATTCGGCCATTGAACCCTCTCCCAAACCACGAACACCGAAGGAAGAAGAAATTTAACTTTCAGAGTTCTCTTCCCAATTCGAGGATGATCCTTCAATAAACATTAGAAACACCTCGAATCATCATAGGCACGAGAAGCCTACAACATCGTTGTGTCTTTATGAGACCCTTGATGAAGATCTCCACCATACAACCACAATGGATTAGTTGAAGGAGGTAAAGCGTACTTCCGAAGCAATTCTGATTAGCTCAACTTCCACAACCATCCCTTGTGCTATGAAGGGAAATGCCGTAGAAGACCTTCATGACTCTACTGTTGAGGCTTGTATCTTATCCGAGTACCATCGCTTAGATTTCCACGTCTATGATGTCATCGATTTTGATCTTCTCCTAGACTACCCGCTAGAAAAACTTCTCAACACATCTCAAGGAAGCCTAGATGAAAAGCTTAGGGAACCCGCTTCTACCACCGCTACCTCTTGTTTAGACAATCCTATGGCAAAGCCTCATCTCGAGCAAAACCCGCTCGAGAAGGTGATGTATGGATCTCCATTTATATCGTCTGAGACTGTTCTCTTTGAAGCTGCAAAACCTGCCACTTTCGAAGACTACGACTTGGAAGAAATCCTTCACCTTGGTGAAGATGAAAGATCATCATCACCCTCGATCGAGTTTGAGCCTCTTCCCGCTGGGCCGGAGTATGTTGTTCTCGACTGTGATCGAGATCCAACCATAATCATTCATGATGAATCTCTTGAGATGGAAGATTCATGGGCCATGGAATTCCATGGATAAGCATGGGAGATTCATTCTTGAAATACAACAAGAACCATGTTCATTTAATGCCTCTCCAGAGTCAGCCATGCTTTGTGCCCCGAGCACGTACGAGGACTACAACAACCTTAACGTCCTCCCTTGCAAAAGGTTTAGGAGGTTGGTTCTAGATGCATATGTTTATCATAAGCATTGCAAATTTTGTGGATGCACTATGGCACTAACCTTGCAGCTAAAGCTTCAACAATTATCAACAATTGGTGGTGAGATGTGAACACACCACCAACGATAGCTGGAAGAGGACGTTCCCATGGTCGAGCTTGTGACCATAAACAAAGCACTGCCGAGAGATAGCCCGGATTATCATTTCCCTTCCAAATAAAGGCAAGATCATGTCTCTAGGATAAACTCTCATTCAGGTATTTTTGGTCACTAACCATTTCAGGTGGAGATTAAAAAGAACGATGGACAGGTGACGCCTAAGAACATGAGAGCTGCATCGACTACAACACTACGGTAATTCTTGGTGAGGGAACGATTATGAAGGGAAGCTTGAACTCTACACACTTGAAAATATGTTGCCCAACAATGCAAACTCCAAGTGTGGGGGAGGTATGTGAGTACCCCAAGTAAGTTCCTTTCGTACCAATTCTTATCTTGGTTTGGAGATGGTGTTAGTTCTTGCATCTTGCCCAACTTAAAAAGAAAAAGAGGATTTATCATGGTGGCAATTCAGAATTCTCCATCAAACAAAACGCCATGGTAAGTACCCTCAGGTATGTCCTGCTTTTGACTTTAAACAAAGCTCTTCCGGGAGGTGGCCCGAGGTTCACCATTCTCATACTCATGCTTATCTCTGTTTGAATATAGCTTGATCATATTTTCATGCTTCCTTTATCCGTGCTCGTCTGCTCTAGTTTGAATATATGCTGCAGCATACATTCATAGGCCTTTTAAATTAAGCATGGTGCATAGGTTAAAATATCTTCTTCAGTCAAACTAGAGATGGTATCAAGTTTGATTGATGAACCTTAGAGTTAATACTTTCATGGACATCGGTGGCATATGTGGACTAACCCCTGCATGGAAAATCTTCAGATCCAAACGGGTGAGTCGTTTAGCTGAATTCAAGTGGAAAGGTAAGTCAAGGCATTGGATTCATGTTGCGCAATATACGAAGGAGGTACATACCACCCTTCAAGGGTCCATCGTAAGTAAATCCTCTTTCGCTTATGTTGATGCAATTCTAATTTAGCCTTATTTGAGTAAGTCTCATGGTGAAAATAAAAAACAATATTTGAGTTCGAATAAAATACTCCCTGGTTCTCGAATCAGTAGAGTCCCTTTTTATTTCCACCTTTTTGTTTCCACCTTTTTATTTTTGAATAAAAGCACCAGGTACAAGAACAAGTGTAGGGGAGATCTATCGGAGTTCCAACACACATACGCTCGAGATCACCCACAACACGCACACAACACCGAAGGAACCAGCACGCAAAAGGCCAAGGTGAACAGGTGCTAGCGTGGGTTGGCGGAACCCTAGGTTTGGCCAAACCAGCACTGGCCCCACTTGTTCTCCATCGCGATGGTTTGTGCACTCTATCCCTCATTCTCCCTGAACCATGAGTTTAAATGAAAACCTTTATTGTCAATCACTAAAATTAAACTCAAGGTTATCCTATAATAATGTGCGTCACAAGATTGGCTTGCATATATTTTATTCCTTACTAAACTTGAACTTGTGAATCATATCCTAGGGAACCCATAATTGTTAAGTTGTTGAAAAGTGAGATATGGTTTGATGAATGAATCCTTGCTTTCTCTACTTTTATGTCTGGGAAATTTTATTTTAAAAAGAGAACCCCTCCATAGCTTTACAAACTCCCCGTATTTGTCCTACCAAAGTCATATGTCGATCTTCATGAAGCAACCATTTACATATGTGCCTTGTTGCATTGAGCTTCATCAAATTTTGTGACCCTAGTGAGATGTCTTTTCATACTTTCTTGATCATGATCATGTACACTCAGCATGTTTTGTACACTGAAAGTTAGCCATTCCATCCCATCCATCCACAAAATAAAACTCCATACTAAATGATCTCTCTCTCCAATAATGTTACAAAAGGGACATGGGCTTTCAAAAAAAAGAGGGCACATGAAGATCCTAGTGTTGAAAAAAAATTTGGACACATGAAGGTCCAAGAAAAAAATGAATATATAGCCATGTCCTCACGTCTTCCAAATAAAGAAGAGAGAGTTTCATAAAAAGGAGTCTCGTTTTCATCATACACTTTCCATACACATGCACAATCTTGATCAACTGATGTGTCATCTCCGTGGATCCAATTTTTGATTTTGCAATATATGTGAAACAAGTGCATGCTTCCAAATCTCCTATCATAAGCCCCACATAAGCTATCATTAGAAGTAGGATGAAAAGAGGCAATGCCTTAGTAAGGATACATACACACTGAGTGCTTGAGAGATCCTATGGAGGAGTAAAGCTATGATTGGTTGTTTCAAAAATCTATCGACCCTCAGTCATATAGCGGAGAAATGAAGGAGACTCAAGTCAATACAGTTCCACTCTTCAACCACCCAGACTATTATGGTAGACACATCAAGATTCACGGGTAACGATGAAGCCCAGAATAATCTATATGTAGGTATCATATGAAAAGGAAGTGGTGTTCCACCTTAGTCCTAACCTTTACTCGAGAATGAGCAAAGACTAAGTGTGGGGGATTTTGTTGACGCTCTTTACGGACCGATTTCGACGGTCAATTTGATGCAGAAGACCATGAGAACTAACATTTCATGCCTGCATATTTATCCAAAATAATACCAAATCCACATGTCTCTTGGAAAATATTGCTATGATGGAAATTGAGCAGAAATGCAGGGAAAACACGCTCCAGGATCCAAGCTACAAAACACCGACCAATCACGAGCAAGCACAAAGATTGAAGGACCCACATGAAAGCCTAAACACGCTCTCAATCCAAGGCAACACCTCTCTGACCAATCAGAACGCGTTGTTCAGCCTCCCATGGATTAAAGAGCCCACCAAGCATGCAACCGATATAGGACTGCACCAAGTCACCTAGAATTGACGTAAGGGCCCACATACCAGTCTCCTGGCCAAAGGCAGTGGCCAGGGGTCGGCCCAACCACTGGTTCAGCCGAACTGCCACTGGGCCCTCTCGCCCCCAGCTTCCACATGGCGCCCCCAGATGAGGTAGGTAGCAGGTAGTGACAACACTGTCTATCCAGCGTAACCCTCCCCGTTCGGGTATATCCCAGTGCCGTATTACCGGAGTTCACCAAATTTTGTCATGTGGGAAGTCAATAGCCCGACGTGAACAACTAGGACAGATCTATATTACCTCTGATTGTTAGCCTTAGGAATCCTCTCTACCACTTTCCTCTATCCAGTGTGGTGTCCTTGGACAAACCTGAGCCTTAGATAATATACACACGTTACTCTATGGATACGATACCCCAGAATACTTCTAGGTGAAAGCTACAACGGTATCTATGCGCTTGCAGATTAATTTGTGATCGTAAAAATACCCGACACCCTCCTCCTAGGCTAGTGTAACCCCTATAGAGGAGGAGGACGCGGGAAGTCTACATTATGCCATCGACGTGTGATTTGAGTCATGCTTTATTTTAATTATCAGTTCGTAATTGTGGACCCAGGGTGTCAGTGTCTGAGCTCGCGCATATAAGCCGAGATTCTCTATATCGTGAGACCATGAAACATTCTTGAGAAGAAAGACTTGCTTGGGGTGTCAGGGTTCTCTGCCCAGCCTCTACCACCTCAGATTGCTCTCTGTGATCCGCTCACGTCCTCGGAACATCACCGGTGGCAAGGGGTTGTTACAGTTGGTATCAGATTCAGTTATCCTCGACGCGCTGCTGCTCAATTCGCAGAACTCCGTCAGCGTCGAACTCGCAAACTGTGTTGGTTGGGACGATCTGCTCGCGTGCCGTGCTGAACCGGCCACGATTGGTGAGCTCCATGTAATTTCTTCACGCCGCGGGTTCCGCATGTGGGCGAACTGGCTCGGTTCGTTCGAATCGAAGATGGGATTCTACGATTTGGGGTATTCGGAGGCGATTGGTGGCGTGTGGCAGCGGTAGACCGGGTTTGACGGACAGGCACGGCATTGAAAATCACGGCGCACGCTCGGGGATTTCGGTGAGTGTTTACTAAACTCCTTCGGCTTGTGTGACTCGATTTGGGCCTTGTGTAGTGACCAGGGGTTACATCAATCCAAGTCGCGGTCCGCTTGCTTGAGGTGCAGACACCATGGCTCCCTCTGAGCCTTCTGTGCAAACCCAAATCCTGTTGTCCACCATGGACGAACAGGCTAATCTGGATAAGGAGCGTTGGGATTCTATCTATGAGAATTTTGATCTGTTGCTTTCCAAAGTAGAAGAGGTAGATCGTAACCAGCAGAAGTTAGAAGCCAAGTTTGATGTCTCTACCATAGTGATGGAACAAATGATTAGGGATCAGCAAACACTAGCCAAGCAGTTAGAAGCTACTGGTCAGGCCATTGCTTAGTTAACCATCAACCAGATGCGTGCCAATGAGGATGTTCCATCCAGCCCCACCTCTTCTGACACTTATACTTAACCACCTTTTCGTCCACCTAGGGCAGGCACTTCTAGAGTTGAGATCCCAGGCCGCAATGGTTTTGCTGCACACAGAGCTTCTCAAGGTGACAGACAAATGAATCGTGGGTTCTTACCCAAGATGAATTTCCCACGCTTTGATGGAAAAAGCCCCTATATATGGAAGGACAAGTGTCAGGATTATTTTCAGTTACTGAACATTCCTGAATCTGTGTGGGCTACAGCAGCATCTTTGCATATGGATGCCAATGCAGAAAAATGGTTGCAAGTACACAAACTGAAGAATGGTCTTGGTACTTGGGAGGAAATCATGAAGGCGGTGGAACAGAAATTTGGGGCATATGATTATCAGCATGCTATTGATGAGCTGCTAGAATTGCAACAGACAGGATCTGTGGAAGATTATGTCACCGAGTTTGAAGCTCTCCAATACCATATTACAATGCATGATCAGGGCATAAGGGATACATATTTTGTCTCACAGTTTATCAAAGGGTTGAAGCCTGATATCAAGTACCAGTGAAGGGTCGGGTCCTAGGGACCATGGAAAGAGCTGTGATGTTAGCAAAAATAAAGCAGACCATTCAGGAGAAAGCCAAAGCAAAACTTTCCAAAACCACCAGTACTTTCAGACAATCATCTTCCTTTCCACCAAGATATGACCAGAAGGGGGTCAACAATAACCAGCAATTGGTCAAGGAGAGGCAGGTGAGAGATTACTGCAGGACCAACAACCTATGCTTCTATTGTAGAGAACCATATGATGCTGCTCATGCTGCCAAGTGCACTAAAAGACCCAAGAGCCAAATTAATGCATTGCCATAAATGATTTGGATATTCATCTCACTGAAGAAATTGGGGTACGGCTAGAAATGGAAGATACTCTAGCAGAAGAGTTCTGTAACTAAGAGCTCTGGTGAAGAACAAGGTTTTGCTAATATTGGTAGACAGTGGGAGTTCTGACTCTTTTGTCAGCTCCTCATTCTTGGGCAAAGTGGGGATTACACCTATTCAGGCAACACCAAAGCAAGTCAAAGTAGCGAGTGGGGATATTCTTGATGGCAACGCGGGGGTGCCCGATCTTCCATCAGGAGGATAACTATCGATTTGTCGACAACCCGACACAAGCGATCCGGCTTCCGATCAACAAGATCCGAGCCCACAATCGAAGCACCACGTCATCTCTTCGTTATCAACCATGCGCTACCCGGTTGACTTCGCCACGAAGGCTATCTCCTACAGGCGAATCGAAGAACACAAGCAAGAGCAAGGAAGAACACAACTCAATTGCAAAAATCCTTGGATTAAGCACTCGAATTGGATTTTACAAACTGATGATGGCGAAACTGTTCTTGACAGATTAATCTAAGCAAAACCCAACCCTAACTAGGGCGACGGCTACTGAATATAAAGGTTTAAGGTCATCCATGAAACCCTAAACTCGTCCCTAATGGACTCCAACATGATACATGGCCCAACAGCCTGAAATATGACGGCGCAGCACCCTGACAGATTCTGAACGTCCACTTCTTTCGACGATTTCCGTTGACTCAGACCTGATAATGATGTGGGACCGGTGCCATTGGAAAGCTTATCTCAGATCTTCGTACATATGTAGAACGTCAAATTTGGACTTTGTATGCGACCTGGGTGTCGATTTTAGTGCATGCTGCTCCTAGACTCCAAGGCAGACTCGAACTCGGGATGTTGTGGGCCTCCGGCTTGACTTGGACGTGTGGGCTGTCTCCCTACGCCTCCAGGCTTGTTCTCAAATCCTCCCTGGTCCTCTCCGTTATCCCTAAGCATAATAAAAATATCCATTATCCCTAAGCATAATAAAAATATTAGGTAGCATACCATTCTCAAAATGTACATAGGAACGAGCTCACCTGCTGATTTTGTGAAGCAATGTCAAGTATGCCAATAGGAAAAACATGAGCTGGTGCATCCCGCAGGGTTGCTACAACCTCTGCATATACCTCAAGGAGCTTGGAAAGACCTGTCCATGGATTTCATTGAAGGTCTTCCAATGTCTGAAGGAAGCAATGCTATATTGGTGGTGGTGGACTGATTTACTAAGTATGATCACTTTATTCCTTTGAAACATCCATTTACAACACAAAAAATTGCTAACGTGGTGTTAGATAATGTGGTCAAGTTGCATGGGTTCCCAAAATCTATTGTGTCTGATAGAGATAAGATCTTTAATAATACTTTTTGGCGTATATGGTTTTCTTTGGTGGACACTAAACTGTTGATGAGTTCCTCTTACCATCCTCAGATTGACGGCCCGACAGAGAGAGTTAACCAATGTCTGGAGATGTATTGAGATGTGCAGTCAGTGAATCACCAAAGCAATGGAAGTCCTGGCTTGCCTTAGCTGAGTTTTGGTACAACTCTAATTATCATACTTCGTTGGGCTGTTCCCATTTCAGGGCACTGTATGGGTATGATGCTGAGTTGGGAACCATGCTACCTGTCAGTGTAGACTAGTCATCTTCAGCCTCTGTTTTTCTGCAGAATAGAGAGACCCAGTGATCTGCTCTGAAGCAACACCTAGCTGCAGCTCAAAACAGGATGAAGATACAGTCAGATCGCCATCGTACTAACAGGCAATTCAAAGTTCGGGAGAAGGTACTACTGAAACTTCAGCCATATGTTCATCAGTCAGTGGCTAGTCAACCATATCCAAAACTGGCATTTAAGTTCTTTGGTCCATTTGAAATACTGGAGAAAATTGGCGCTGCTGCATACCGTTTGGTGTTGCCTGATCACAGTTTGATCCATCTGGTATTCCATGTATCCCAACTTAAACCTTTTACTCCTAATTACTCACCAATTTACTCTGAATTGCCCAAGTTGGTGGACCTCAGTTCTCATGATCTGCAACCTGAAAGGATCTTGGATCGTCGACTGGTGAAGAAGGGTAATCAAGCTATTCAACAGGTCTTTGTCAGTCCTGTGCCTAAAGTGTCAACTACCTGGGAAGATCTCTATGTCGTCAGAGAGCGTTTTCCAGGTGTTGTTGCTTGGGGACAAGCAACTTCTGCGCCCGGGGGAGGTATAACGCCTGCAGAGGAGGAGGACGAGGGAAGTATACATTACGCCATCGACGTGTGATTTGAGTTATGCTTTATTATAATTATCAGTTTGTAATTGTGGACCCAGAGTGTCAGTCTCTGAGCTCGCGCATATAGGCCGAGTCTCTCTGTATCGTGAGACCCTGAAACATTATTGAGAAGAATGACTTGCTTTGGGTGATATAGGCCGAGTCTCTCTGTATCGTGAGACCATGGAACATTCTTGAGAAGAATGACTTGCTTGGGGTGTCAGGGTTCTCTGCCCGGCCTCTACCACCTCTGATTGCTCTCTGTGATCCGCTCACGTCTCCGGAACATCACCTGTGGCAAGGGGTTGTTACAGATGAGATAAAATAGATTTCTAGTCTTACAACCAAAGCTAAGCAATTAAACTATACTAGGCAAATATGCATGTGCGTTGCTACGGATAAAGTTGGTATAAGTATCGGATACGTATAGTTGCCCGTGCGTTAATTTGTAGAAATCTACGTAATCGAGTCGTGAATGGAGGGCTGGTCCAACTCGCATACGGGATGGACTAAGGCCCACCTATCAATGACACAAGGCAGACCAATCCAAAAATTTAGGTTGGGTGGGCACCTGTCCGCCACCTTGTTCATCGCTGTGGATGGGCGGGCGCGGATGAACTCGTAGGTACTGCATGGCTACACAGGCAACGTTGTGCTGTGGGCGTGTGCTAGCAACCTGGTGACGAAGACACTGCAACACACGGTGGAGGTCATCAACCGGGCGGTGAACCGGATTGACGACGCATACTTCAAGAGCCTGTTTGGTAGAGCTCCACCTAATTCTAATTCTCTTGGGAGATGATTCTCTGAGAAAAGTGATTCCCTGACCGAAAGTGATTCTCTAATATTCTCTAAGATTTACTTTATGAAAAACAAATTCAGTGTGAGAAGTGAATCAGGAGAACGTATTCTTTTCAGCTTCTAGCTCCTTAGTTTATTTCAGATAATCACTTCATAGAATCAGCATACAATCACTTCAGCATACAATCACTTCTCTTAGAAAAACTGTTTCGCAGAGCTTTTCCTGAATTCAGCCTAGAAGCTGCTCCAGGCTGCCATCAACTTGGCGAGCTCGGGGCGGTGGAGAAGGAGCGTCCGGTGCCGACGGCGGACACCCAAGAGATGGTGCTGACCCCAAACATCGAGGACTCGAGGTGGACAGCTGGCTGCAGATCCCGTTCTGGGAGCTGGACTTTGGCGGCGGGCTGCCCATGTTCTCCATTCCTAGTGCTACCTGCCGGCGGAGGGCCTGCTCATCCTGCATCCTTCTTCAGGGACGGCAGCGTCGACGCCCACAACCGCGACATGGACACCTTCAAGAGCTGCTGCTATTCCATGGACGACTAAGCTCGTGCTGTGTTGCTGTCTTACTGTTTGCCCTTTTCCCTCTTCCTTTCCGAATGAGCAATCTGTAAAGCTGCCAGTTATACAACAATTGGTGTTTGGGGCTCGTGAATTGGACAAATTAGGAGGTAACTATGATGTCCAGGGCTCCGTTTTGCCTTTTGGAACCAACCCAAGTACCCAACTATTGTTGATGACATAATATGCTTCTGAAGCAACAGCAAATTACTCAATCAGGGGCGAAAGATGAAAATTATTATTTTCAATGGTTAGTAAAGCGTTGAACTTACCAGAACCAAATGTGCAAACAAAATGACACACAACAACATGGGTCCACAGGTCAGCATTCATTTTCTATGAATTCAATCTTTGAGTGCGGACTACACCCATATAAATGACTAGATGACATGGGATCCACACACTAGGCAAATTCCACCTACGAATGCCCTCAAAAAAACACACCTACGAATAACTAAATCCTCCACACGGTTTAACTTCAACTCTTCTCAAAGCAGATTCTTGAAAAAAGAACTAGTCTGTCTCAACAAACTTGAACCCGTGCTTCTTGAAATATTCTCGAAATCCATACACACTCTGGTCATTGTTGAACTGCAGAAGAGGATATTACCATGCTCAACAAAGAATGCAGGGCCCACATCTATAAAACATTGCACTGACAGGTGCAGGCTCATTAGTGATAGTTTTGAAGGTTTAACCATAAATTCAGAGCATTACTTACAGGTAAAACTTCTACAGAATATTTAGTGACGTTGGGATCCACACTCTTTCTGTCACACCCTAAAATATTTAATTTTAGGATGTGAATGACTTTTAGAATGTGCTAATCCATCTTTAAGGTTTTTCGAGAATTTTTCAGATTTTTCTGGCAATTATTCTTTTTTCCCTAGAGCTAAATCCATCTATTAGAAAGTTCTAAAATCTTTTCATGAGTTTCAAATATTTTATTAGGACTCTCGTGCCCCCGAACTATCTTCAAGAAATATTTCAGGAATTTTTGAAACTTCAGGATATATTTTTTATTTACAAGATTTATCTACAATTTTCTAGATTTATTTAAGCTTGAAAATATCTTATGGAAAGTGAATTCTTTTTCTTTTCATCTCGAGCTGGATTCAACTCGTTTTGGGTTTAGTCCACCATAAATCCTAGAACATGCTATGCACAAGCTTGAGGTCAGCTACCACCCTGATCTCGTCGTTCGTTGGTTTTTCATCGACAAAAAGTAAATCAAAAGCTTTTTGTTGTTATACCGAAGCAAGCACCCTTGTTTTCGCCTTTTGCCTTTCCTTTCCGAAGCTTAATAGCTCGTCAAAGCTACCTGACCGACACTCACCGTCCATCGCCTTCCTTCAGCAAGTTGGAGTTATCCAGAAGCTTTCCCGCTTCCCCTTTCTTTCTTTCTTTCTTTCTTTCTTTATCTCCTCGTAGTGGGACCGAGCCGTTTCTTTGTCATCCGTCATTTTTTCTGTATCCTATCTGAGACCATAAGAGGCCCATTCGAGTTTCCCCATTCTCTATCCTTTCTCCCCGAATAAGTCATGCTTGAAGCAATGTCCCGTGGCTCGTTTCAGTGTTTTGTGCCGGTGCTCTAAATCCTAGACCCAAGTTGATCCCCTCAGCCGCCCAGTCTTTTTTTCTTCTCTCTTTACCCTTCTCTCCGAGACCTGAATTCTATTCATCGGCCCGAATCAATGTTGGCTCTGCCGAGCGCTCCTCTTTGGCTCTCTACGATGACACGATCCCGCTTGTTACTCCTCCTCCTCCTCCTTTTGTTTTCACCATGATAGCCATCCCATGCTATGTTCAGTTTCCCGTGTGTGCGTGCTAGGACTCGTTGACCGAGTCTGGTTTGGCCACTCATGCCGACCTCATCATACGCATGTACGCCACCTGCTGGCTGAGCTAGTTGTTCGCTCCGTGCCTGTTCTTGACTTCATTCGAGACCGATCGACTCTCGCTGCTGTCGTCGGCATGTGCATCACGCAAGCCCGGCCATCCACGCCCTAAAAAAGGTGCAGCCTTCTCACATTCCCTCTCTTTCTTTCTCTACGTGGCCAGGTTTCTTTTTGGCCGGCCCGTCAGTCTATGCAGTTTTGACCTCCCCATCTTTTATTCGCAGCCAGCTCGGTGGTCTAGCCCAACACCAACCGAACCTTCTCAGCTAGCCTAGGTTTAGCTTTCGGCCCACGCAAATATGTCTCGACCTGACCCATCCCGCCAATAGCTCCCAGCTCAGATCGGCCTCAGCAGTCTACGATACCTGCATCGCTGCCCTAGCCCTACTGCAGCACACGCCGCCGTTTTGGCGTGCTTTGCACGATGGCGTGGCGCACATCGCTCCTATAAATCGCGAGGCCTGAGCCCTCCCATGATCCCTTCTGCCTGCAGCCCCTCGCCTCCTCCCTCCTGAGTGCACACCGCTGGCACCAGGATCCCGTGCGCCCAAGCCTTACCCCTGTGCTGCACACCCTGCCTACGCAGCTCTGCTTTGCATCGCCCCGTCTCTGCAGCGCCGCTGGCCCTAGGCCTTCATGACCCCGCACCCCCTTCTGCTGCGCCCTATAAAGGGCAAGCGCTCGAGCCTCCCTGTGCCCCCGTGCACCACCACCAGGAGCGCCCCCAACCCCTGTGCGCGTCCCCTCCTCGCGTCGCCCAGACCAGCGCCGCCACCCCCGTGCAGTGCGCCGCCGCCACTCTAGGTGTGCGTGCCTTGCCCCCTGCTTGCCTTGGCCCTGCACGCCCCTGCAGCCGCGCCCTCCTGCACGCGTCCCTCGTGCAGCGCCATCGGCGCCGAGGAGCCAACCAGCGCCGCCGCCAGCATGATCGCCTCGCCCCCTGCTGCTGCTGCAGCCGCACCCCCTCCTGCATCGCCCAGGAACTCGCCAAGAAGAACAGAACGCCGCCCTGATCGTTCTCACGAAACAGAGCACCGCCGCCTCCTTTTCCAGCGAGATTCCAACCATTCCCGTCGACGTTGGCCGCAAAGTAAGAGGTAAAACGGAACCCCCTCGTCGTCCTCTCTCTATTCCCCGCTCCCCGCTCTCTCTCGTGCCCTAAATCACCGGAATTTCAGCCGGCAGTGAGCTCCTATCAGCCAGCCATGGAGGAGCTCGAGTTCTTACAATCTAACCCCTGCAAAAGAGTATAATTTTGCTGTTTTTCTTGTGCCTATGGAAATCTACAGTAAACCCCCTAGATCTATTGCATCTTTTCAACCCAGCCCCGCCCGTGGTCTTTTATTGATCTAACCCTAGCTTTTGATTTATTTGTGAGCACTATTTCTGTGTCTTGCAAATCTTCTCTGCTAGCCTCTGAAATCTATAGTTAATCGCGACTAGGTCCCTAAAACCTTGTTTCTTCCATAGTTTCCTTGTTTTAGATCCGTTTTGATCCGTTCCTTTTGCGTTAGTCCTCTAAAATCCTAAGCTGTCGTTTTGTAGCGTTGTTGTACCATATTTCCTATTTTTAAAATTAAATATAGATTTAATTTGATAAATATCCTCTCATCTAGTTTTTCCTAAATAAAATCCAGTTAAGTCTATACTCCGATTTTCATAATTAATGTAACTTGATTAATATCAACTCAAATATATTTATAATTTAATTTGTTTAGTTCAACTCGAATTATAAAGTTATACACTTAGATGTTCTCACAAGTCTTCTTTCTAATTAATTGTCTAATTAGTGTAGACAATTATATATAAAATTTGACTAAGTTCTACTTTGTTTTTATTAATGCAAATATAATATGAGTTAATTATAATTAAAGATATTATCGTTTAAATATATTTTACATTTGTTTTCCAATTAAAATAAATGAAGCTTATAGTTCTTTTATTTTCTTTTATAATATAAATCTTCCGATAGCTGTTTCTTTTCAACTGTAGCTCCGCCTTCCGTGTTTCTTGCATTCTCGTGACCATAGCAACGAGCCCCCTTTAGTACGCTCTTTATAAGATTTCTTTTTGTTTGGTGTATTTATTCTTAATTGTTCTTGTTTATTTGTTTGCTTGTATGCTTGGGCCCAATGCTTGTGTGATGTTAGAAGGAGCGCAATCGAAGAGTTTTGAAGATTAAGAGTTTCAAGAACAAGAGTTGAAGACTCTAAGGAGCTATTCTTTGGAAGAAAGGCAAGTGTTTCCTTGATCATTCTTTTGTCCTAATAATCACAATAAGGAAAAAGTCTATTTTACTCCTCTCAACAATTCACTTTGTCCACTTAACCCCCTAAACAAAATTTAGGCTCAAGCTAATACCCAAACTATTTCAATTGGTCCAATCTACCCCAAATAAGATTTTTCTTTTTTATTTCTCCACTTAAAAGTGGAATTTGAACTTTAACTTTTGCAATGTAACTTATAATATGATGCCCTATGCTAGAAAAATACATTATGATTTTTTTATGAATATTTTTCATGCAGAATTGTATTTTTTAATAAATTCCGTGTTAAATGTTTTCAAATTATGAAAATAACCATGAAAATTTTTTAATATATTTTTTAACATATGACATCATGTTCTCTATCCACTCACAAAATTTGAACTTAAAATTCAATTCATACGCGGAGAAACAAAAAGGAGAAATATCATTAGATTGGACTAATTGGAATTGTTGGGGGAGTAAATTGAGCTTAAATTTTGCTCAGGGGGTTAAGCGGACACAGTAAATTGTTGAAGGGAGTAAAATGGACTTTTTTCTCACAATAAATATAACTTTTTCTATATGCATGCATGTTTCCTAATTTTGATGGATCCTAATTAAGGATATGCATATTCTTTATGATCATTCCTTGTCAACCTGGGTTTTATATTTCTTGTTGATAGCTTCTGCTTAGTTGCTATAACTGGTTTCAGTTTGGGAATGTCAATAACCATGATGATTACAATGATGATGCTACACCTGTTTTATCCATATTCATGCTCTTTGTGTTGTTAATCACAAGATCATATATGTTTAATCAGAACATGGAGAACCACCCAGGAAAACAGTGCAACCACAATACTATATGGCTCTGATCTTGGCTAATTAATTAGAAACTATAGCTTGTGATGATCTTACCGAAAGGGCAAGAGGGGAGTGCGTTGATGGGGTATAGCCCGATCCTCTTGAGGTTTAGATATGATCCTGGTTAAGGCGTCTTCCTCATTGGGGAGGGTTATGACCACTGTTTATCGCAGTAAGCCAGTCATCCTTTCCTTGCTTTTGGCCTTCATATCATATAATTCCCAACACTTGATGAGTACCAACCATAAGTGTACTCACGCTTATTATAATTACTGCTCAGAAGAAAAAGTTGATGTGATGTCTGTTGAAGATGATTCTGAGTTCTAGGCTACACAACCTTACCCCCGGTCGATTGCCTGTGAAATTTGATGCCTTCGTTTCCAGGATAAGTTGTATAACTCTGATAATCTTTTAGTTCTCTTTTCGTAATACTGTTACCGATTATTCACTGATGAAGTCACTATATGTATGGAACTTGATCCTGGCATACATATAGTTATGCATTCGATTTTGTCCTTAAAACCGGGTGTGACACTTTCCTTGGCTAGCAGCCTGACAAAATAAGGATCAAGTCATTACCAACACAAAATGAAAGAAATCCTATGGTGTGCTTATTGGCATTATGCTTAAGAAAAAACTTAACTACAACTTATAACCACATAAAATATGCACCATATAAGAATGGAACTGCATAGTGCTACACCTGGTCGTTTTCTATTGCATAAAAGGCACAAATGTTAGGAATGAAAACAATTGTAACCAATTTCTTCTTAATGCAATGACACGTTGTTCTCTTGCTCGTTCCGAAAAAAAGAGGAATGAAACTGCGTTTTAGAATTGTACACGACTACACGGCTGAGCAAGTAATGATCAAGAATTCTTACACCATTTAGGATCAACGAACAAAAAAATAATCAAGCCTACGGGAGTTGTTTCTCGAAGTTTGGTACAACGTCCCTTGAAATTCTACATTCCCAGAAGTGGATTGAGTCATAGAGTGCATGCTACAGGAAATTTGTTTTATATCTTTAACATTAGAATATTCTTAAACATGTCCTGAAACTAGAGAAAATGACTTCACAGGTTGTTGAGTATATCATGCAGAAAATTGGTTATTTGTTCTTGTGTCACACCCGATTCTAGAACCAGATGCATCTCATGTGTGCGCCAGGATCATGTTCACACACACATGATAGACGGAAAAGTGTAATATATCAAAGACAATGCTCAAAAAGTAACTAAATAAAGTATTTAACAATATTACACTCCGAATAAAAGAGACACAAAGGTCTTTAAATGATACACCGATATACGCTATACGAAGTCTGCAACAACTCCGTCTTCCACAGGTGTTGACTGGTGAATGCAAAGCCTAGAACTTCTCGTAGTCGTCGAAGATCTCCTCTTCAAAGTTCTCTTCTGAACAGCAGTGGGCAAGGGTGAGTACTCTTATGGTTGGTACTCAGCAAGTGGGGAGAATATGGAAGGCCATCAAGGATAGTCTAAGGTTTGCAGCAGCGAGCACTTTTAGTTGGTCAAATATTTATTAGCAAGCACCTATTAACTAGGTTTAAGTTTATACCAACCCACTTTAGTAAAATCATAAGGATTCCATCAACATAAACATAAACCATGAACCACAATTTAATTAATCTTCAAGTTTCATTATCATATGAGGGTCCAAGCCACTCTTAACCATGAGTACGGCTGTTATAACAGTTTTACACTCTGCAGAGGTTGTACACTTTACCCACAAATCGTGTTTCGCTAAGTCGCCCGGGTTCGCAAGGCCCTTAAACACTTCCGAGGTGAGTGGCGAGGGTACACTACGAAGCCTTTACAAAGACATATCGAGAGCTAGGCAGCCCGCTAGAGTTTCAGTAGCAGTGTGGTCCATAAACCTCCCTAATGGTCAGCTCCTTAGCAAAGGCAGCTACCCCAAGAGGACCGGGCTATCACCCCTATCACCGACCCCCTCCTTGCCCTTTCGGTAAGGCCACCAGCTAACTTCACACCTAATTAATTGGCTAAGGTCAGAGCCATATGACTTTGTTGTTGCACTATTTTCTTGGGCGGTTCTCCATGTTCCCAGTAATCAAAGTTGATCTTGAATTAACGCGGTATAACAACAATATGAAATGTGAGCAACATTGCCATAAGAGTAAACCAACACCAATCCCAAAGTTTGCAACTAAGTGTGACTACCCAACATGAAAAGCAAACCCAGGTGTTTCAAGGCATTGGGTAAAAGACTAGGTATGTCCTTAGTATAGGTAACCCATCAAGTTTATGCAAACAACATTAAAGTAAAGTGATTTATCATGCTATTGTTGGGATAAAATAGAATATGCAGGGGAGGTAATCCACTTGCCTTCCTCAAACAGTTGTTGATTCTCTTCCTCGTAAGCTTGCTCTTGGTCTTGCTCGAACATCACGTTGTCTACGCGAGCACACAAACAAGCATACACAAACAAATAAGAAACAATACAACAAGCAGTACAAACAGAGAGTAAAAAGATGATAATATTGTAGTTCATGGTGCAAGGATCGCGTGAGCGCAAGAATCGCTGGAATCGGAGTTGAAACGATGTAGATATTGCTAAAACAGTGATCTAGGGACCTATCTGCGAGACTTTTGAACTTCCAGGGGCTAGATCTGAAGAAATCAGGGGCTAAAACATAATTAAACCTTAAACAGAGGGTCGGGGTGAAAAACTAGAGGTTCTGGACGGTGGGTACTAATTCTAGAAAAGTCAAGGGTCGGAACAGAAAAAGAAAGGGCTCAACTCTAATTATTTTTCTACTGATCTGGACTGCGGGTTGATTCCTGGAAATCCTAGGGGCTTTTCTGCAAAAGTTCCGGGGACGGCTAGGGTCGGGTGAATCTGGTCCATTGGATCAGAATCGGCGGCGTGGTAAGGGTCGGGCGGAACGGACGCGGCTCGGATCTGTTCCGGCCGTGAGATCCAAATCGGGCGGTGGAGCGAGGGTCGGCTCGACTGAATAAAAAAGGTCGGGCGAATCCGAGCTGTGTTGGGCGCCGACGGCGAGCGAGAGCGGCGGCGGACGGCCGGAGCTTCACCGAATCCGGTGTTCTAGGGCTTAGTTCAAGCTGGGTTTATGCCGGGGAGAGAGTGGGCGGCACGGCGAAGGTGAGGGTGGTCACGGGACAGCCGTGCGGCGACTGTAGACCGGCGGCCACGGTGGCGGGCGGAAACAGGGGTCCGGCGAGAAATCAGGGTTGCGGCGGAGCGAGAGAGAGGGGGAAAAATGAGTGCGGCTTGGCGCTCACCACCACGCGGAACTCCGGCGAGAGTTGAAGGCGGCGGAGAAGCAGCGGGACGGCGAGTCGACGGAGAGGCGTCGACACGGGGTGGCAGCGTTCCTCCGGTATGCGAATTCCAACGGTGTGCGACGGTGTGGAGTAGAGGAAAGGGTTGAAGACAGCTCTGGGTGCAAAGCGGGGCTCCGGCGGGGTTTTATAGGGGCGGAGAAGAGACGGAGCGGCCGGGAAAAAGGGAAGGCGGCGAGCAGCAAAGGAAAGAGCGGACGCGTACCGCGGCCAGTAAGGCATCCAGCGTCGCGGGGAAGGAAAGAGGAGACGCGGGCAACGGCGCGGAGTCGATTCGGACTCAAGGTGAGGAAGGAAAAAGGAAGGGGAGGGAGCGCGGGACGACGGCGCGGCGGCGCGTCTGGCGTCGTTGCGGAGAAAAGGAAAGAGGGGAGCGGTGCGGAGGAAGAAGAAAGGAAAGAAGAGAGAAGAAACATATGAGTGGGACCAATGCGTCGGTGAGAGAGGTGAGGGAGGGTATGGCGGGCTGGGCCGGCCGAGTTGGGCCACGGGGAAGGAAAAAGGAAAAGAAGAGGAGAAGGATTGGGCCGACTGGATTGGGCTGCGAGAAGAGGAGAAAAGAAAGAAGGAGAAGAGAGAGGGGTCTAGGCTAGGCTAAAAGAAAAGAGTGGGAGAAGAAAAAGAAAAAAGAGAGAAAGATGCATGCACAATTTTTATTTTGTGGCTTTTATAAAAAAAATTAAAATTTTATTCCTATATTTTTGGGTGTTACAAAACCTACCCCCGTTAAAGAGAATCTCGTCCTCGAGATTTGGAAGGATTAGGGAATAGCTGAGGGAACTCTGCAATTAGTTCATCTTCTCTTTCCCATGTAGCCTCATCCTCTGAGTGGTGACTCCACTATACTTTGCACATTTTGATCACCTTTTTTCGAGTAACCCTATCAGATGTTTCCAAGATTCTAACCGGATGCTCTGCATAAGTAAAATCTTCTTGTATATTGAGTTCCTCTAGCGGTAACTGCTCCTCAGGCACTCTCAAACATTTCTTTAGCTGTGATACGTGAAACACGTCATGGACATCTGACAATCATGCCGGTAACTCCAATTGATATGCCACTTCACCTTTCCTTTCCAGGATCTGAAAAGGACCAATATAATGCGGTGACAACTTTCCTTTCACTTTGAATCTACGTAAACCCCTGATGGGTGATACCTTCAAATATAAAAAATCTCCAACTTCAAATGTCAATTCCCTTCTTCGTGTGTCAGCATAACTTTTCTGTCATGACTGAGCAGTCTTGAGATTATCCCGGATTATCTGGACTTGTCTATCCACTTCTTGAAGAATCTCTAGTCCAAAAACCTGACTTTCTCCTGTCTGATTCCAATACAATGGTGTCCTGCATTTTCTCCCATATAGTGCTTCAAATGGGGCCATCTTGAGACTTGCTTGATAACTGTTATTGTAGGAGAATTCTGCATATGGCAAACTTTTATCCCAATTTCCTCCATGTTTGAGGGCACATGCTCTCAACATATCCTCTAATACTTGATTCATTCGCTCAGTCTGATCGTCTGTTTGTGGATGATATGCGGAACTGAAATTGAGCTTTGTATCCATGGATTCATGTAATTTCTGCCAGAAACGCGACGTGAACTGAGTACCTCGATCAGACACTATCTTCTTTGGAACACCATGCAGACACACAATTCGTGACATGTACAGTTCTACTAACTTGGCTCCAGTGTATGTTGTTTTAACCGGGATGAAATGTGCGACTTTCGTCAATCTGTCCACAATAACCCATATTGAGTTGTAACCATCACGAGTACGGGGTAACCCTACAATGAAATCCAGACCAATCTCTTCCCATTTCCCTCAATGGATGGAGCAAACCTGCTGGTCTCTGGTGTTCTGCTTTTACTCTCTGGCACACATCACACAAAGCCACGTGAGTTGCTACGTCTCTTTTCAAACCATACCACCAGTACCTTTCTTTCAAGTCTTGATACATCTTGGTACTTCCAGGATGAATGGAATAAGCGGAATCATGTGCCTCCTTCAAAATGAGTTCACGAAGGTGATCAATTTCAGGTACACAGATCCTCTTTCTGAACCAAATAGTTCCTTGTTCATCTTGGTGAAATCCGTAGTCTTGCCTAAACCAATTTGAATCTTGATCTCTTTGATCTTAGCATCTATCAACTGTCCTTTTCTGATCTCTTGTTCTAATGTAGGTTCCATCTCCATAGTCATGGCTTCCGCTTGTGTGACAATTCCCAAGTTCAAACGTGCCATCTCCCAACATAATTCCTGAGGCATCAATCGAGCAATCATCATATTAGCTTGTCCTTTCCGGCTTAGGGTGTCTGCCACAACATTTGCCTTGCCAGAATGATACTGAATATCCAAATCATAGTCTTTAATTAATTCTAGCCATCTGCGATGTCTTAGGTTAAGATCTTGTTGCGTGAATATGTACTTCAGACTCTTATGGTCCGTGAAGATCTGACACTTGTTTCTGATCATGTAGTGCCTCCAAATCTTCAATGCGTGCATGACGGCAGCCAATTCCAAGTCATGGGTAGGATAGTTCTGCTCATGCTTTCTCAACTGTCTTGAAGCATAGGCCACAACTTTGCCTTCTTGCATTAACACACATCCAAGACCCATCCGAGAAGCATCGCAATACACATCAAATCCTTTGTGGATATCCGGCATTACCAACACAGGAGTAGTGGTCAATCTTGTTTTCAGCTCTTCAAAACACTTCTGGCATGCAGCATCCCACTTAAATTTTTTCCCTTTTTCCAACAGAGAAGTCATGGGTTTCACAATCTTTGAGAATCCCTCAATAAATCTACGGTAGTAACCTGCGAGTCCGAGGAAACTTCTGATTTCAGGCACAGACTTCGGTGGATTCCAATTTAGAACATCCTGAACTTTACTCGGGTCTACTGCAATTCCTCCATCTGTGATAACATGTCCAAGGAAAGAAACTTTTCTCAACCAAAAATCGCATTTGCTCAGCTTGGCATATAACTGATTCTCTCGGAGTTTCTATAACACTATCCTCAAGTGCTCTTCATGTTCTTCCTCATTCTGCGAATACACCAAGATGTCATCAATGAACACAACCATAAACTTGTCAAGATATTCCATGAAAACCTTGTTCATCAGGTACATGAAGTACGCTGGTGCGTTGGTCAATCCAAACGACATCACAGTGAACTCGTACAGACCATATCTGGTAGTGAAGGCTGTCTTGGGTATATCCTCTGGTCGGATCCTTAACTGATGATAGCCTGATTTCAGATCAATCTTGGAGAAAACCTTGGCACCTCTCATCTGATCAAACAAATCTTCAATTCTGGGCAGTGGATACTTATTCTTGATCGTCACATCATTCAGCGACCTGTAGTCTACACACATCCTTCTGCTGCCATCCTTCTTATCGACAAAGATCACGGGTGCTCCCCACGGGGACGAGCTAGGACGGATAAATCCCTTAGCTAACATTTCTTCTATTTGTTTCTTTAGTTCACTTAGATCCTTAACATCCATTCTGTAGGGTCTTTTAGAGATAGGTGGAGTACCAGGTAAAAGATCAATACTGAACTCAATGTCACGAACAGGTGGCATACCTGGTAAATCTTCTGGGAAGACGTCGGGGTACTCACAGACAACTCTGATATCTTCTAGAGGCATTCCCTTCATTCGGTTCACTGTCCCAACTCCACTGGGTGAAGCTGATGCCACAAACTCTACTTTATCTCCTTGAGGGCTGATTAAGAGCACTGACCTCTTGCGACACTGAATGACACCATCACATCCTGATAACCAATCCATTCCGAGGATCACATCAATGCCGCTAGTCTTTAGGACTATTAGGTTGGCTAGGAATTCTACCCCCATAATATTCATATTGACCCTCGAGCATGAGTGACTAGCTTTCAATTCTTTGCCCGGGGAACTTACTAGAAGTATTTGTTTCATAGGGCTCATTGGTAAATTATGTTTTGCAGCGAATTGCTCAGTAATGAATGAATGTGATGCTCCAGAGTCAAATAAAACTGATGCAGGTTCAGAATTAACAAGGAACGTACCGAGCACAACATCGGGAGCCTCTTCAGCTGTTTCTGCAGCCACATGATTCACCCTTCCGCGCACGTAGTTCTATTGACCTCCGTTGCCCAATGGTGTCTGGCTGCTATTGCGCGGCTGCTGCTGCTGAGGAGTCTGCCTCTGCCCACAGTTCCTCTGATTCTGAGGAGATTGCATGTTACGCTTCGGGCAGTTGTTAGCATAATGTCCCAGTTCTCCACATTTGAAACAGCTGTTGGGTTGGACCGGGGTGACTGGATTGTTCGTCCGCACTGGTGCTCCTGTGGCATAGCCTGAACGGTACGGTTGCGGGTTGGAGTTGCGCTGAGTCTGCTAGTTGAAGCGTTGAGGCTGCTGTGGAGTTCGTTGATTCTGTTGACTCTGCGGATATCCTCCGCCTTGTCCTCCAAAGCGCGACTGAAATCCCTGGGTGTGCTGTAGCGGGGACGAGTGTTGCTACTGGATTGTCCCTGGGACTGAAGTTTTCGCTTGTGTTCCCCAAGCTCCTTGCGCTTGCTCTCCAGACCAATGGCTTTGTCTAGCAGAGTCTGAAAGTTTGGAAAGGTGTGACTGTGCAGCTGATAGTTGAGCGGCCCTATTAGACCTTCCAAGAAGCGCTCCTGCCTCTTTGCGTCACTATCCACCTCATGGGGTGCGTAACGAGACAACTGAGTGAATTTGTCCCGGTACTCGCTGACAGTCATGCTGCCTTGCTTCAGGGATAGGAATTCCTTCTGCTTGAGCTTCATTAGTCCTGCTGGAATATGGTGGCTGCGGAAGTTGGTTCTGAACTCCTCCCAGGTGATAGTGTTGGCAGTGGCGTGGGAAGCAGTGAAAGCATCCCACCAATCAGCGGCTGCACCTTCCAGACGTCCTGCAGCATACAGGACCCTTTCACGGTTACTGCATTGCATGATGTCCAGCTTCTTAGTGATGACCTTCAACCAGTCATCAGCATCCAAGGGATCCACTGAGTGAGAAAAGGTAGGGGGGTGGTGGCTCATGAATTCCCTATGTTTGTCTCTTGGTGGCTGGTTTTGCTGTGGTGCTTATTGATTCTGCTGGGCTTGCATATTCTGGATGGTGGCAGTGAGGTTCTGCAACACCTGCATCTGTGCTGCCAAGAATTGCTCCATTGTTGGGTTGGGTGGTGGTGGCAACTGACTCTGTCGGTTGACTACGTGAGCACGCCTAGTGCTAGGGATATTCTGTCCTCCACCTGTCCTGGTGTTTACCATCTGACCGTTAGGGAATAAACCCATGATAAGATAGGTGTACTAGATATAGGTAGGTAGAAGATAAGATCTTAACAAAATATGGATTTATAAAGACTCCAACTTATATTAATGGATAGATTATAACAAGCAATTCTCAAGGTTTCCAACCAAGCACACAAAAGCAAACATTTGTTCTCAAGCAAACATTATTACATCGTCGTCCTCTCAAGCAAAAATGGTTCTAACGAGAGAACTTTAAGAGATATTAGCCTAAGAGCCTAGATGCCTATTCCTCGGGGCGAGTTATGGAGCCGGGTTCGCCGCGGCGAAGCTTCTTGCGGGGCGGTGACAGGGCGGGGAAGCGGGGTTCATTCAGCTGTGGAGGTGGCGGCGCCCTTCCCTCAAGTCGGGCCTCCAGTATGCGGATCCTGTCATGGGCCTCCAGTAGCTTGTCCTGAGTATCGTCCAGCTCAGTGACGACGCTCTCCAGCTTAGTGTTGAGAGCGGCGGTGACTTGAGCAAGAGTGTTGAGGCGGTCTTCATCATCTCCACCCAGAGTAATCACAGTCTCCTCAGTTCCACTGATGCAGCGAGGAAGGTGGTGGTACTCCGTGTTCTGAAGCTCCTGGCGGTAGGTGTGGCAGATGGACCACAGAGCTCTCCTGGCGGCGCTGCTGACGGCGGCGTCGTAAGTAGCGTGGGGTGTGGCGGAGTCGTGTGCAGTGAGAGTCCTCAGGCCTCTGGCTTTCTCCGTATCCATCCTGATGTGAACACGAGTGAGGTAGTAGTTGCCGAGCCCAAGGTCGATGTAGTGGTGCGTGTGGTAGTGGGGTCTCACGTGGTTGCCCAACTCCTACAGAACACCCTGCAGCACCAGAGACAAGAGACCAAGCTCTCTGCCCGAAGTGCGAACACAGCAGAGTTGCCTACTCTAAGGAGCTATTCTTTGGAAGAAAGGCAAGTATTTCCTTGATCATTCTTTTATCCTAATAATCACAATAAGGAAAAAGTCCATTTTACTCCTCTCAACAATTCACTTTGTCCACTTAACCCCCTAAACAAAATTTAGGCTCAAACTACTACCCAAACTATTTTAATTGGTCCAATCTACCCCAAATAAGATTTCTGTTTTTTATTTCTCCACTTAAAAGTGGAATTTGAACTTTAACTTTTGCAATGTAACTTATAATATGATGCCCTATGCTAGAAAAATACATTATGATTTTTTTATGAATATTTTTCATGCAGAATTGTATTTTTTGATAAATTCCGTGTTAAATGTTTCCAAATTATGAAAATAACCATGAAAATTTTTTAATATATTTTTTAACATATGACATCATGTTCTCTATCCACTCACAAAATTTGAACTTAAAATTCAATTCGTTCGAGGAGAAACAAAAAGGAGAAATATCATTAGAGGGTAGATTGGACTAATTGGAATTGTTGGGGGAGTAAATTGAGCTTAAATTTTGCTCAGGGGGTTAAGCGGACAAAGTGAATTGTTGAAGGGAGTAAAATGGACTTTTTCCTCACAATAAATATAACGTTTTCTATATGCATGCATGTGTCCTAATTTTGGTGGATCCTAATTAAGGATATGCCTATTCTTTATGATCATTCCTTGTCAACTTGGGTTTTTTTTTTCTTGCTGGGTAGCTTCTGCTTAGTTGCTATAACTGGTTTCAGTTTGGGAATGTCAATAACCATGATGATAACAATGATGATGCTACACCTGTTTTATCCATATTCATGCTCTTTGTGTTGTTAATCACAAGATCATATCTATTTAATCGGAACGGAGAACCACCCAGGAAAACAGTGCAACCACAATACTATATGGCTCTGGTCTTGGCTAATTAATTAGAAACTCTAGCTTGTGATGATCTTACCGAAAGGGCAAGAGGGGAGTGCATTGATGGGGTATAGCCCGGTCCTCTTGAGGTTTAGATATGATCCTGGTTAAGGCGTCTTCCTCATTGGGGAGGGTTATGACCACTGCGGCCTGAAATATTAGTGGATTGTCATAAGTTAGGGAATGTTTGTAAAGGCCTCGTAGTGAATCCCTTGCCACTCATCTCGGAAGTCTTTAAGAGGCTAGCTACCTCGAGCAAATCGGGAGACATGAATTGTGGGTAAAGTGTACAACCTCTACAGAGTGAAAACTGATGTATCAGCCGTGCTCACGGTTAAGAGCGGCTTGGACCCTCACATGATAATTGAACTTGATGATGAAATAAATCGTGGACCATGTTTATGGTTATGGTTATGTTTCTGTTATATCTGTTCTGTTTCTTTTAATGTGGGTTTTGGTATGATATACCTTAGTAATCAGGTGCTAATAAAATTTGACCAACTAAAATTGCTTATCGCAATAAGCCAGTCATCCTTTCCTTGCTTTTGGCCTTCATATCATATAATTCCCAACACTTGCTGAGTACCAACCATAACTGTACTCACGCTTGTTATAATTGCTGCTCAGAAGAAAAAGTTGATGTGAAGTCTGTTGAAGATGATTCTGAGTTCTAGGCTACACAACCCCCGGTCGATTGCCTGTGAAGTTTGATGCCTTCGTTTCCAGGATAAGCTGTATAACTCTGATAATCTTTATAGTCTTTTAGTTCTCTTTTCGTAATACTGTTACCGATTATTCACTGATGAAGTCACTATATGTATGGAACTTGATCCTGGCATACATATAGTTATGCATTCGATTTTATCCTTAAAACCGGGTGTGACACTTTCCTTGGCTAGCAGCCTGACAAAATAAGGATCAAGTCATTACCAACACAAAATGAAAGAAATCCTATGGTGTGCTTATTGGCATTATGCTTAAGAAAAAACTTAACTACAACTTATAACCACATAAAATATGCACCATATAAGAATGGAACCGCATAGTGCTACACCTGGTCGTTTTCTATTGCATAAAAGGCACAAATGTTAGGAATGAAAACAATTGTAACCAATTTCTTCTTAATGCAATGACACGTTGTTCTCTTGCTCGTTCCAAAAAAAAAGAGGAATGAAACTGCGTTTTAGAATTGTACACGACTACACGGCTGAGCAAGTAATGATCAAGAATTCTTACACCATTTAGGATCAACGAACAAAAAAATAATCAAGCCTACGGGAGTTGTTTCTCGAAGTTTGGTACAACGTCCCTTGAAATTCTACATCCCCAGAAGTGGATTGAGTCATAGAGTGCATGCTGCAGGAAATTTGTTTTATATCTTTAACATTAGAATATTCTTAAACATGTCCTGAAACTAGAGAAAATGACTTCATAGGTTGTTGAGTATATCATGCAGAAAATTGGTTATTTGTTCTTGTGTCACACCCGATTCTAGAACCAGATGCATCTCATGTGTGCGCCAGGATCATGTTCACACACACATGATAGACGAAAAAGTGTAATATATCAAAGACAATGCTCAAAAAGTAACTAAATAAAGTATTTAACAATATTACACTCCGAATAAAAGAGACACAAAGGTCTTTAAACGATACACCGATATACCCTATACGAAGTCTGCAACAACTCCGTCTTCCACAAGCGATGACTGGTGAATGCAAAGCCTAGAACTCCTCGTAGTCGTCGGAGATCTCCTCTTCAAAGTTCTCTTCTGAACAGCAGTGGGCAAGGGTGAGTACAATTATGGTTGGTACTCAGCAAGTGGGAAGAATATGCAAGGCCATCAAGGATAGGCTAAGGTTTGCAGCAGCGAGCACTTTTAGTTGGTCAAATATTTATTAGCAAACACCTATTAACTAGGTTTAAGTTTATACCAACCCACTTTAGTAAAATCATAAGGATTCCATCAACGTAAACATAAACCACGAACCACAATTTAATTAAACTTCAAGTTTCATTATCATGTGAGGGTCCAAGCCACTCTTAACCGTGAGTACGGCTGTTATAACAGTTTTACACTCTGCAGAGGTTGTACACTTTACCCACAAATCGTGTTTTCCTGAGTCGTTCGGGTTTGCAAGGCCCTTAAACACTTCCGAGGTGAGTGGCGAGGGTACACTACGAAGCCTTTACAAAGACATGTCGAGAGCTAGGCAGCCCGCTAGAGTTTCAGTAGCAGTGTGGTCCATAAACCTCCCTAATGGTCAGCTCCTTAGCAAAGACACCTACCCCAAGAGGACCGGGCTATGACCCCTATCACCGACCCCCTCCTTGCCCTTTCGGTAAGGCCACCAGCTAACTTCACATCTAATTAATTGGCTAAGGTCAGAGCCATATGACTTTGTGGTTGCACTGTTTTATTGGGTGGTTCTCCATGTTCCCAATAATCAAAGTTGATCTTGAATTAACGCGATATAACAACAATATGAAATGTGACCAACATTGCCATAAGAGTAAACCAACACCAATCCCAAAGTTTACAACTAAGCGTGACTACCCAACATGAAAAGCAAACTCAGGTGTTTCAAGACATTGGGTAAAAGACTAGGTATGTCCTTAGTATAGGTAACCCATCAAGTTTATGCAAACAACATTAAAGTAAAGTGATTTATCATGCAGTTGTTGGGATAAAATAGAATATGCAGGGGAGGTAATCCACTTGCCTTCCTCAAACAGCTGTTGATTCTCTTCCTCGTAAGCTTGCTCTTGGTCTTGCTCGAACGTCACGTTGTCTACGCGAGCACACAAACAAGCATACACAAACAAATAAGAAACAATACAACAAGCAGTACAAAGAGAGAGTAAAAAGATGATAATATTGTAGTTCATGATGCAAGGATCGCGTGAGCGCAAGAATCGCTGGAATCAGAGTTGAAACGATGTAGATATGGCTAAAACAGTGATCTAGGGACCTATCTGCGAGACTTTTGAACTTCCAGGGGCTAGATCTGAAGAAATCAGGGGCTAAAACATAATTAAACCTTAAACAGAGGGTCGGGGTGAAAAACTAGAGGTTCTGGACGGTGGGTACTAATTCTAGAAAAGTCAAGGGTCGGAACAGAAAAAGAAAGGGCTCAACTCTAATTATTTTTCTACTGATCTGGACTGCGGGTTGATTCCTGGAAATCCTAGGGGCTTTTTTGCAAAAGTTCTGGGGACGGCTAGGGTCGGGTGAATCTGGTCCGTTGGATCAGAATCGGCGGCGGGGTAAGGGTCGGGCGGAACGGACGCGGCTCGGATCTGTTCCGGCCGTGAGATCCAAATCGGGCGGTGGAGCGAGGGTCGGCTCGACTGAATAAAAAAGGTCGGGCGAATCCGAGCTGTGCTGGGCGCCGACGGCGAGCGAGAGCGGCGGCGGACGGCCGGAGCTTCACCGAATCCGGTGTTCTAGGGCTTAGTTCAAGCTGGGTTTATGCCGGGGAGAGAGTGGGCGGCACGGCGAAGGTGAGGGTGGTCACGGGACAGCCGTGCGGCGACTGTAGACCGGCGGCCACGGTGGCGGGCGGAAATAGGGGTCCGGCGAGAAATCAGGGTTGCGGCGGAGCGAGAGAGAGGGGGAAAAACGAGTGCGGCTTGGCGCTCACCACCACGCGGAACTCCGGCGAGAGTTGAAGGCGGCGGAGAAGCAGCGGGACGGCGAGTCGACGGAGAGGCGGCGACACGGGGTGGCAGCGTTCCTCCGGTGTGCGAATTCCAACGGTGTGCGACGGTGTGGAGTAGAGGAAAGGGTTGAAGACAGCTCTGGGTGCAAAGCGGGGCTCCGGCGGGGTTTTATAGGGGCGGAGAAGAGACGGAGCGGCCGGGAAAAAGGGAAGGCGGCGGGCGGCGAAGCAAAGAGCGGACACGTACCGCGGCCAGTAAGGCATCCAGCGTCGCGGGGAAGGAAAGAGGAGACGCGGGCGAAGGCGCGGAGTCGATCTGGACTCAGGGTGAGGAAGGAAAAAGGAAGGGGAGGGAGCGCGGGACGACGGCGCGGCGGCGCGTGTGGCGTCGCGCCGGAGAAACGGAAAGAGGGGAGCGGTGCGGAGGAAGAAGAAAGGAAAGAAGAGAGAAGAAACTGACGAGTGGGACCAACGCGTCGGTGAGAGAGGTGAGGGAGGGTATGGCGGGCTGGGCCGGCCGAGTTGGGCCACGGGGAAGGAAAAAGAAAAAGAAGAGGAGAAGGATTGGGCCGACTGGACTAGGCCGCGAGAAGAGGAGAAAAGAAAGAAGGAGAAGAGAGAGGGGTCTGGGCTGGGCTGAAAGAAAAGAGTGGGAGAAGAAAAAGAAAAAAGAGAGAAAGATGCATGCACAATTTTTATTTTGTGGCTTTTATAAAAATGTTTTTTAAATTTTATTCCTATATTTTTGGGTGTTACATCTTGGGTTCATCAAATCATCACATTAACAAGAATTCGGCAACTTATCATCCCCTAGATGTTAATACTAATCACAATATCAAACACTATTGACACGAAGTTCAACTTGCAAGAATGATATGATAATTTAACAAACACCAAGGCCGCCACTGAATTGTAACATAATCCATTATGATGTCACCCATTATCCCAATGGGCACAAATTATACAAAACAACAAACGTGAATGAAAACGTTAACCAGAGTAAGGAAACTGCAAAGGTTCCAAAGAAGGAAACCAAAAATGTAAACCAATAGACTCAGTAAAGAATGATAACCTGTTCTGGATTGTAAAATACTTCAATAAATGGATATTCATTTCTTTGCCTTGTCAGGCAAAATCCTGGATACTTCGGGCACTCAACCTGACAGCAGAGAACAAGAATGTTAAATATCTACCACCTCCTGGGGGCAAGAAATATTAACAGGCACTTAAATATACATGAGGGAGTAGCAAGATGGCAAGACCCATTGTAAGCACAATGTCATCCATGGCAAAAGTGGCCAACACAGAGGAAACCAAAGGTTATTGGATTAGTTTGGCAAGTAAGGCAGCCTTACAAAACTTCAACCATGTTTCTGAATTTTAATGTTGGGAAGGAAGGTAGCTTTACAAAACTCCAGGAAGGTGACCTGGAGTTGGGAGAGGCGGCGAAGGGATGCTGTTTGGCCTCCTTGAAACGAGACATTGGCAGGCGTGGGGAAAATAGAAGAATATGAGACGCTTGGCAGCGCCAGAGCAGGGAGAGGTAGGGCGTGGCTGCCGGCGCCGGAGCGGGAGTGAAAGAGGAGAGAGGGGCTGACATCTAGGCCTATTTCATCATCTCAAAGCAAATGTAGTTACAGGGTGTTTGGATTCCAAGGACTAAAGTTTAGTCTTATTATATCGTATCAAGGAGAGAGAGAGGGGCTGACATTAGTTTTGTCATTAGTCTATGTTTAATACTCCTAATTAACAACTAAACATCCGATGTAACAGGGCTACGGATCCAAACAGGGCCTCAGTTGTCTTGTTGTTGTTCGCCGCGCAAAGCACTTTTTAATGGTTTTTGGTAGTTCAATTTCAGGGCAAAGCTTCTACGACAGCTTTCCCCCTCGTTGCCATCATCGGCCTTGCCCAGCTCCCCTCCTTGGTCGCTTCTGGCTAAGCATCTTTCAGTGGAACCACCCATTGAAATAGCTAGATGGCCAAATGTGAATGGTTTTGATAGTTAGGTGATAAAAAAAATTTCAGTTTTGGAACTAGATGGTCAAAATAGAACTATGACATAGTTTAATGTTGAATAGAATTTTTTCTAATATTTATAAACATAGCAAAAATGTAATCTTATGAAACTACGCTATATCTAATTCAAAAGATAAAAAGCATCTGCTACGTCCTCTTTTGATAGGCTTATTTCTAGAACTGATTTTTTCTCATTTAATAGTCCTATTTAAGTTGTTATCTCAGGGCTAACATGGATGATCATTTTGTTTTTCTCTAGAACAACCGGTGCACGTTTCGACTAACCAGTAAGGATGTGGCTAATTTATAGCCAGCTGTATTATAAACCGTTCGTACGGCTATCTTTCTTATGTTGGGAACACTTTACATAATCAATGTTCCTTTTCTACGGAGCGAATTACCTCGGAGCCTCATTCAAGCATAATAGAGTGTCTGCATGAGAGAGAAAAGAAGAAGAACGAACGATGTCAGCACATGCATGCATATGTGAGGAGGAGAAAAGGAATGAATAGGCGTGTGCATGCACACAATTTTAAAAAATAAATATATTGTAGATTTAAAATTGGGCGTCCAAATCAAAATCCGATGACACATTTGCGCTCGTTTCAATAAGAACTTCAAACCAAGATCCCACACCACTATGTTTCAAAGATATACTTTTTAGCGTGAGAAAATACTTTTTAGTGTATTCTAATTTGCTTATAAATTTTGCAAAAACAATTGGATGAATAGAGGATGATGTAATTAGAGGTGTAATTAGAGGATGATGGCAAATAATTGTGTTGGGTAGGTGGATGTTTATTGCATGATTAGTATAGGTAACATTAGTAAGTCAATTGAGCATTTTTACTAATTTACGTTGGTATTTTTCTAATCTACGCAAGCAATTTATGTGTATTTAAAAATATTATCGAAATATATGCAAGTGACATCTTATTTTGAAGGCCTTTTTAAAAGAAATACAGTTGTGCATGTGCTTTTTTAAGCTTTGAAATTGCTTGCATGTGCTGCTGTGGGTGATAAAAATCCCCCACTACAGTTAAGCAGCTATCACTGAGTTAGAATTCAATGCGGAATGTACACTGTAGGGAAAATGAAAGGACCACATGAATCCGCGTAGAGTGTTCTAATCTACTTTATCAATACTAAAGGGTGCGTACGCACTGATAAAATTACGGCCAGCGATTAATTGCATGATAAGTAGATCCATCTCCTTGCTTATTGTGTTAAAGTAAAATAGATAGATCAAAAGAGAATGGAGAGAGTAATGTATATGTAATCAAAGTTTAATTAAACTAGAGTAATTTAAAATATCTTTTATTTATAACTGGCTGTAGTGTAAGAATGTTTCATGGATACTTTTATATCTTGTTTCAACAAGTGGGCCCAGAGTCAAGGAGATCTCGTGGCCCCATCAATTGCTTGACAAATTCATCTTTCAAGATGACTTGCATAGAAACTTGGAAAGTGGTCCCAACAAAAGGTGTGTCAAGCAATATCTTATAAGATTAACCAAAAAAACCAAATCTATATAGGGAATTGAAGTTTGTGAGGTACAACATTCTGCAAGTAGTCATATCTTCAGAAATTGTCTAATGCATGAAGTTTTGATGCGGATCTTTGATTCGCTCACCGTGTATAGTAACGGTGTACAAAGTAAACTACGTCCAAAGAAAAACGATCAGATTCTCATAACTGCAAAGCAGAAATAGCAAAACTGAGCCAAAGAAAAAGAAGGTAGCAGAAATAACAAAACTGAGCCAAAGAAAATAAAAGGTATCTTTCCTCTGAATTGCACGCCTGCCAAAATCCACCATTTTACCAAAATGACACTTATTTTCTACAGATACACCAGTGATGGAACATTTACATGGGAAATTGTAGCATCTCTCTTACTGCATGAAGAATGGGATTACAAAGTTACCCATCTTCTCCTCCCTCTCAAGCTCATCCTTTTCAGCTATCTGTTTCAGCGTGGTCCACCCTTTCCTTACTCGCTTCCTCGTACTGCAACAAACATGAGCAGAATCTCCTGCTGCAGATTTTGCATTCTTCTCAGAGTCATTTCTGGTAGACTTGCTAGAGCTTGCATGGGTATTGCCAGTAACTGAACCAGAAGTACCTCCTTTCTTGCTCTCTGCAATTTTTGGCTTGAATGTTTCTGCTGCATTTTAGGATCAGTCAGTTTCAACAGCTTAGTCTTCTGTGGCGTAAGAAATGTTGAACCAGCTGAAAATTCTATTTCCATGGTGGCAATAGATTCAGATGCTTCGATGTTTCTAGAAGAAATAGCCTCAGCTTCATGCATCCGTTCATCGTTTGTGTTTTATAATACTAATTTCTGTATGCTGTCCTCTTGAAAAGCAGAGGCTGGTGAGTGACCAGGTTCCACCATTGAACAGGTCATTCCCTTTTTATAATCGCCAGTATGCTTAATTCTTAACCTTTCCCCATGTTCACCACTTTCACCAGTTGACTGTCGCAACCTGGATAATAAATCAACTTGCAAGATTACTGCCTGGAAGTGCTCAAGAATTTCTTTCATTTCTTGTGTTCTTCTGTTGCAATCCAAGCCCATGCCACGTTGCTCTATTGATGATAATAGGCTTTTAACTATGCCCTTCCTACTACCTGATATTAGGTTTCGATCTCCACAGAAATGGCATGCCCAGGTAACACTGTTCGGACAACAGTTTGATTTCTTCTGCCGCTTTATTTTATTCCTCTTGTTCTTGATACGGACCATGCAGTTAAAGCCTGGCTTTAAAACTGTTTCACACCTGCAGTATTTCAAGAATCTTGTTACAGGTCTGTGTAGTAAAAAATTTCTATGATTTGTGAAATAGGCACATGGTAACAACTAACAAATAAAAAGCAAACAGAATAACCATACAAGTCCCAACAACAGTGAATAGAAGAACAATACAGGCATATCTATCATCTAAAAAACATTACATCGCTAGAACAATGTTGATGAACAGTATATGATTACACAAAACAATTATTTGCAGTTCCCTTATAACAGAAGAAGGGTTATTAGTTATTAGACAAATAACTAGAACAATGTTGACGAACAGTATACGAATTTTGAGAGCAAAGATTGAACAAGCAAGAAAAATTAGCAATAACTTATGCTATTTGGATTTTGGAATAGCCATACAGCACTTTTGAATTCACAACTATTTTTCTTTTTACCCTTTGCTGGCAGTGAACTAACAAGGTTTTATCTGGGGATGTGCAATGCATATGCATGTGCAAACGTGTTCACAGCTCATTAGATAACAAACATGAAAAGAGAACCAGCCTGGGGCAAAGAAATCTTCTGTTTCTATGGTACTAAGAATATAGATAAAGAACCTCCAGTCCTCCAGATATGCAAATGTTATTTTGAAAGGAGCAAAAAAATATAATCATTTATGATCAAATTGTTTGTTTGCAGTACCCATCCAAAGGTTATCAGTACATGCTAAAATGCAATCACTAAACTCACATTTACGCAAAAATGGACTCAAGGCACATAACTTAACTCATCTATGTATGTCTACAGAAACTAACAGCAGTTCCTGGACCCAGTTAGCACGGAGTACAATTACAAATCAGGGTTAAGAGTAATGGATTTGTAGAGACAGGTTGAGAAAAATATGGCTAAATTGTTGGCTTTATAAAGGTATAAACATACTTCATACACTGTTATGGTCGGCATCACCTATCAGAGGAGGAAGCACCAGGGATAAAACGCAACGACGAGATTCATGGCTTCAGCGGTAAGTCTTAGTTTGTTTCAAATTAGCGTTCGCTTATATATGGTTGTTAGCAAGTTGTTTGATTGGTTGAGGAACTTTAGTTAAGTTGTTGAGTCTGTAATTGTGGCTGTTTATATGAAGCCACGACACATAAATAAACAAGCCAGAATCAATCTACCGTCTCATCTCCCTGTTCTCTGCTCCTCATCTCTGCTGTTCGTTGCCTTATCGGCGACATCTACCTGCACCACGGGCAGGAAACAAGCAACGCAGCAGCTGGTGACCTCTCACGGCTATGCGATCCGTTCAGTCACCCAGAAAAATTGCAAATTAAAATCAGTCAGAGAATTTCAGATCTTAGTTTCTCTGCCTCGTAGAAAGGGGTAGACTCAACTTCTTCAAACTTCATGTAACTCAGAATGAGACAAACAGTGTACCATTAATGCAGGCGTACCATTAACATATGGATATCAAGAATAAAAAGATGAACTATCCTAACAAAGGGGTAGACTCAACTTCTTCAAACTTCATGTAAGTCAGAATGGGACAAACAATGTACCATTAATGCAGGCGTACCATTAACATATGGATATCAAGAATAAAAAGATGAACTATCCTGACAAAGGCAGCCAGTTTTCTGAAACAACAAAACAAGAGTTTTGAACTGCAAGCTCACACATCAAAGATATTGGAAATGAAAGGAATCGGTGCTTGTAGCTAAGAGGGGGAGAGGGTGAATTAGGCAATTCTAAAATCTTAACATATGACTCAAACTATTTAGCACAAAACATAACCTAAAACATATAATCTAGATGTGCAACTAAGGTTCAACTAGTGTGAAAACCTCATCCCAAAAAGTTTTGCAACCTATAGCCAATCCTAGCAAGATACTACACTAAAAATGTAAAGACACACAAGATTGCAATAAGAAATGCGGAAGCTTAAAGGAAGCGGATGAGGGGAAGCGAACTCTCAACACGAAGATTTATCCCGTGGTATCGGTAGTCACAAAGCCATCCCTAGTGCACGTTGTTGAAGCACTCACTAAGAGTATTGCTTTCCAGTCACCGAATCCCTTCTGGGACTTTTCTTGACTCGCCACAAAGGCTTAGCCACCCCACCAAGGCTCTCGCCAAGTCCCCGGTTACCTTGATGCCGTCTCCACTAAGAAGCTTCTCCACGAAGGAAGAGGGGTCTCCACGTCCCCCGCACAAAGCCGTCGTCGCTGCTCCACACCAAGCCGGAGGGTCGATGACTTGCCGGTGAGCCACCAAGACTCCAAGGGGCTGGCACCCCGAGATACAACTTGTGGTTCACTCAAGACCCAGCACAGAAGACAGCAACGCCTTGCTCTCTTACTCTCTCTAGAGCTAATCCTAGCACTAACACTCTCAAAGCTTGTGCTAAAGCTAAGGATGTGATCAATGAGCTCTTAGGTGGCTTGAAGAACATCTTCAGAGTGTGGGTAGCTTCTCACGAACTGCAACAACATCAAATGACCCAGGGTGAGGCCTTATATAGGCTAGAGATCCACTACTAGCCGTTACATGCTTTTTTCCTGAAAAGCATAAAGCGTTGGTTAAACCGGTCGCCACCATCGGTTTAACCGGTCACTCTGAACTTGCATACTAGCTATTGCTCTTCTGTCTGCCAAGCCTGCTTTTGCTTGCGTCATTGCACCGACGCCTGCACCGACGCCCGTCGGTTCAACCAGTGCTAAAGACTTTGCTTGGGAACCCTTCTGGAACCAAAACATGCATACTGAGTAACCACAACATGCTTGCATCGACGCCTTCTTTTGCACCGTCGGTTTAACCGGTCCCTCTGTCATTTCTTCACTTGATTGCCATGCCATCTCCTCATTGCATCGACGCCTTCATTCTTATAGCGTCGGTTCAACTGGTGCTAATGTGGTTTCTTCACTTGATCGCCATATCAACTCACCAAAGCACCGACCCTGTATCAGTTCATGCCGTCGGTTTAACTGACGCAAGTAATCATGCTGAACCTTGATCAAATCATCTCGGTTGTCAATTGGACACCCCTAAAATATTTTATCTCTGCATTTTTCACTACAACTTGGACATCATGACAGCGATTTGGACCATCTTGTACATGGATTGGACTCCATCCATGGGACCTAGAAATCCTACAAACTTAAGCTCACAAACTTGTTAGTCCCATTGACTATGTTGTCACACAATCACCAAAATCATAATCATGGCCTAATGGCGCCATGTACCTTACAATCTCCCCCTTTTTGTGATTGATGACAACACAATCAAAGCAAGCATAAATTTGCAAGAATTAACAAATTGAACCACTTACACTTGCTTGGATGCTTACCACCATCCAATCTTGAACTTGGCCTCCCCCTAAGTCCATGTTTTGCCCCTTGTTTCTCCCAAATTTTTGAATTTGGTATTGGGTTTATTTGTTGGATTTCTTGTACCCCAAACCTTGCTTGACCACTATTTCTCCCCCATATTTGCCCATCATTACTTTGATTCCACACTTCTCCCCCTTTGGAATCAAATCACCTAAAAAGGCCTAGTAAAAACAATATAGCTCAAAGCGAAAAGTTAGTAGCTTAGGGAGTTAGTTCCATGAATCATGATCCAAATAAGATGATATCAATGAAGATACCATTTGAAGCTCACTATGGTGGATCACAAAATCATGAAACTAGCATGACATGAGCTAAGCTTTCCACAAATGTGTGCACGGAATGATAATGTGAAAATCAAGTGCACAACTAGATATTTTGAAACAAGAAAGCTTAGATCATATCATGCTTTGAACCTTGCATACCTCCGGGGGATGAAGTTATCTTGATTGTACCACTTGAAAGAAGTTGCGTGAGAGGCACTTGGTACACCAAGGAAAGGTAATGTTTGAGCACATAACCTATGAACTTAGATATAGCATTTAAGTTCGATAGAGCATGACTCAATATGCATGAAAGCACAAAGATTACTCTTATCATGCCTATAGAGTTGTTAATTCACATTGAGAGTGAACAACATTCTCATAGTGTGATTGCACCGGAAACGCCGTCAAGAGACTACAAAGGATAAGATTGCAAGCTTGTTAGTCTCCAAAATCACAAACCATAGAATGAACAACCCCTAAATATGTGCATTTAATGTTTGAATCACCAATCAAAAGTATGCACAATGTTTTTGACAACAATGGGAAGCTTATCCTATAGCTTGTGTTCATGGTACAAAATTGAAACACATACCTCATGAAGTCCATGTACCATGAAGGTGAACACCGTGTAGTTTTTCTACACACTTATCAAACCATGTAGGTTACTCATGGGTTAAAGCAAGACACAAGCAACCTACCATATGTAGATAACACTAGGACATGCAACGCATGCATACAACCTAGCAAAGGCAAAGGAGCTACATGATGCTTGAATTGAAATCTAGCTACCATTACCTCATGGGGGACATGGGCAACAAATGTCCAATCTTGTGAGCTTGGCCTCTTTGCTTGATTCTTCTCATCATCTTGTGAGCCAAACCTCTAAATCCCCCATTGCCGATCTTTGGGCTTCAAGTGTCTTTTGGAACCCACACCATTTGAGGCCCCTTCATGTTGGTGATGACTTCTTTGGGCACCCAAATGGAGCGGTTCCAACTCCAATCTTTCTTCCCAAACTTGTGGGCAACCACCTTGTCATTGCTCTATTTGTTGATGAAATAGGAGGTGCTCTTGCTCTTGTTTCTCTGGTTGGGCTTGGTGTAGATGAGAGAACTCTTTATGGTGAAGCTTTTCTTGTTCTTCTCATCCGGAACCATCTTCTTGGGTTGAGGACACTTGTAGGACTTGTGGCCTTCTTGATGGCACTTGAAGCATGTTACGGTTGCTCCCTTCTCAAGCTTCTTCATCGTGTTCTCACGGTTATCTTGAGAAGGTTGGACAATGCTCTTGCCCTTCAATCTTGCCAAGTCCCTATCGTTGTTTAACCTCCAAGCCCACCGAGGGATACCCCTATCGGTGTTTTACCGCCATGCCCACTGAGGGATACACCCGAGGTGGTGAGTTTGTAGTCAGGGTGTCGTCGAGATCAGGAACTCGAAGGTGCAAGGAACACAAAGTTTAGATAGGTTCGGGCCGCTGAGAGCGTAATACCCTACATCCTTTGTGTGATTTGTATTGCCTTAGGTGTTGATCGGGGTGATCTTGTTTGGAGGGGGTCCATGCCCGCCCTTATATAGTTTGGGGGGACAGGGTTACATGGAAATCCTAGCCAGATACGAGCTCAGGAGTCCTACCCAAGTACTATTCGAGTAGTTTCCTTCTGTTCCGACTAGTACTACTATGGTACGAGTAGTTCTACTACAGTACGAGTAGTTACAACTGATGTAGGGCATGGACCATGTTCCATCCCTTATCCTAGAATATGTACGCCATGTGCACAGTCCCGTGACCCCAGGTCTGAAAAGCCCCCGAGCTCTTCGTAGTCAAGTACCGCAAACTTCCGAGTACTTCTGAAGGCGTCTTCGAGTTCTCCTGAACTCCATCTTGAAGGTGTCTTATGAGTACTTCCTTGGCTGCATCGAGGCTGTGAGGTGCTCATGCCCCGAGTAGTTGTCAAGTCTTCTTTTATATTGGGTGCGATTAAACTCACACTCCATATGGAGTAGCCCCCGAGCCTTAGGTTGACTCAAAGAATCAGGCTAAGGATCAATTTAGTCTTGAGTCTTCTGTCCTTATCTTCCAAAAGATTTGAAAAATAAGTCATCGATGGCACGTGTCCCGCAGCCCCCGAGCCTTGAATCCAAATCCCCAAGGTTTGGAATAAAGGATCCAAAGTATCGTGACATGCAATATATGACGGTAAAGATTTGATGGTTAAGATGGTCAAATTGGTTGAGAAATTCAAAAACCGCTTTTTTCGGAATGAATTTCCTGGAAAAATGGTTAAACAAATAGCTTCTCCAAAAAGCGCCCGAAATTACCGCTCAAATCAAATCTTGTTCCCTGAGTCAATGGCTAGATAAGGCGTCTGGGTTAAAATTTTAAACAACCCCTTATTTCGGAATAAAATTCCTGAAATAATGGTTAAACAATTATATTCCCAAGATAAATCCTTAAAATCCTCTTAAATCGGGATCTTCCGAGTAGTTTTGCAGCGTCCAGCCTCAAAGTGTGAGAGCTTAAACGATCCACCAAAAGCACGCTGAGTGCCCTGTCGAGCCCAGCCCCTGAGCATGGGAGCTAGAGGAGTGCAACAAAAAGCACTTGGAATGTCTTGTTTGTAGTCGAGACAAGGAATCGAGATAGCTGACGACGCGTAATACTAGTCGGGAACTAGTAAACGCAGTGTTATGAGAACGAGTGCCCTTTAGTAAACTACACGTAGTACTAGTCGAGAACTGGTAAACGGAGTGTCACTGGCAGTATGGGAGCGAGGCCCCTTCAGTAAACTACGCGTAGTACTAGTCAAGAACTAGTAAACGGAGTGTTACTGGCAGTATGGGAGCGAGGCCCCTTCAGTAGACTACGCGTAGTACTAGTCGAGAACAAGTAAACGGAGTGTTACTGGCAGTATGGGAGCGAGGCCCCTTCAGTAAACTACGTGTAGTACTAATCGAGAACTAGTAAACGGAGTGTTACTGGCAGTATGGGAGCGAGACCCCTTCAGCATACAACGCATAGTACTAGTCGAGAACTAGTAAACGGAGTAGTACTAGAAGTATGGGAGCGAATGCCCCTTCAGTTAACTCCACGTAGTACTAGTCGACAACTAGTAAATAGAGTAGTACTGGAAGTACAGGAGCGAGGCCCCTTCAGTATACTACGCATAGTACTAGTTGAGAACTAGTAAACGGAGTAGTACTGAAAGTATAGGAGCGATGTCCCTTCTGTAACGATGCTGCGCTACAGCTGACAACTCAGGATACAAGTTGGCTAAGGGTGAAAACGGCGTAGATGCTCGATATTCCAGGAGTTTGGGACCACCTAGCCATCACGGTACTGTAAGCGATACGACCCTGGTCCTGTAACTTTAAGCACGATGAAGCGTCCCTCCCATCACGAATTAAGCTTGTGCAGCCCGGTCTCGTCCTGGATGCGGCGAAGGACCATATTACCAATGTTGAAAGATCGTTGTTGAACGTTCCGGTCGTGGTAACGACAGACGTCTTGTAAGTAGCAGGCCGACTGGAGCAAAACATTGCATTTGACTTCTTCTGCCGAGTCAAGCTCGAGATGTCTTGCATCATCAGCCTCGCCTTCTTCGTACATCTCTAGTCGATGAGATTGCCACATGACATCAGCCGGTAGTATAGCTTCGGACCCATAGTGTTTGTTGAGATCAATGTAATCCACACACATCCTCCATTCATTATTATTCTTTTTCAAAACTAGTACAGGGTTGGCTAACCACTCGGGGTGATAGACTTCTTTAATGAAACCAGACGCGAGTAGTTTTGCTAACTCCTTCTTGATGGCCTCCCTCCTGTTTGGGGTGAAGTGCCGTAGTCGCTGCTTCTTCGGAGTGGCTTTGGGGTCGACTTTTAGGCAATGCTCAATCAACTCCTTGGGCACGCCCGGCATATCCGCTAGTTTCCACACGAATATGTCACGGTTGGCCCGAAGGAAGCTGATGAGCGCGCTTTCCTATTGTCGTTCAAGCCACCTCCAATCAAAGCAGTCTTGGATGAGTCGCCTTCTTGCAGCTGGATGGCCTTGATGCCAACATCGCTGGGGTTGGGTTTTACCCTGGACTGGCTAGGCCACTGATTGGAGATCTTCATCTCTGCGTCGGTGAGCTTTTGTGTGGCCGCGAAGACTTCTGCAAAAGGTTCTGGCATGCGTGATGTCACGGCGTACTCGATCGCCTCTTGGTCGCAGTCGTACGACTTCTTCAAGTCGCCACGAAACGTGAGTACACCTATCTTGCTTGGCATCTTGAGTAGTAAGTAGACGTAGTGAGGCACGGCCATGAATTTGGCCAATGCTGGTCTGTCGAGGATGGTGTGGTATGACAACTCGAAGTCCGCCACCTCAAACTTGATGTACTCCGTATGGTAGTTGTCTTTCGTCTCGAAGGTGACTGGCAGGACCACTAAATCGAGTGGTGTAGCCGCATTTCCCGGGACGATGCTGTAGAATGGAGCTCTGCTATGGGTAAGCATCTTGGAGATGTTCAGCCCCATCTTCTTCAATGTACTCGGAAAGAGCAGGTTGAGGCTGCTCCCACCGTTGATGAGTACTCGAGTCAACTTTGAGCCGGCATGACAAGATCTAGGACGAGCAGAAATTTTTGCGGCTCAGAGAAGTTGGTCCACTGATCGTCCCTAGAGAAGGAGATCAGGACCTCGCTGTATCTCAGAGGTTTCTGTATGGCGGGCTTGACAGAGAGGATTTCGTGCAGGGTCAGCTTCTGCGCGCACTTCGAGGGGAAGCCACCGTCTCTGCCGAAGATGACGTTGACGACATTCTTCGGGTCTTGGAAGTCTTGAGGCCCCGACTTGTCGCCCTCGTTGTCGTCCCCCTAATCCTTCCGCTTTCCATTTTGAGGAAGGAGTGGAGCATTGAGTGACTTGCGAAGGCTGACGCACTCGAAGAGCGTATGCTGTGACTTCGGGTGCATCGGGCATTGTTTGTGCTTGATTGTAATGAGAACCTGAGGGGCAGATCCCGATCTTTCGGTGAGGGATGAACTGGATAACTCGATTTTGAAAAAAGAGAAGACATTGGCGGTCCGACTTCAGCAACCAAAGGATGCTGCGCCTTAGCAACCGATACACCTCCTCCCTGGTCGCCGCGCCCTTGCGGTGCGCGACATCAAAGACGAGGGCACCCGTCCTCCAAGCAAATCGAAGAACTCGCAAGAACAAGTAAACAAGCACTGAAATCGCAAGAGGAAATCAAAGAACTCAATCTGGATTGATCGAAAATGGGGTTCTAAATACAAGAAGGCAGGCGGCTCGATGAACACCCGCGCTTCCAGCAAGTAGCGATAGCTATGTTCATAAAATAAAACCCATCCCCTCCCTGGTGGCGGCTGAGGAGTATTAGTACCTGGGAGGGTGACCAGAGAAGTTTAGGGCTTGCCATCCAACTCTATGACGCGCCCTTGCTGGGCTCTACGGTACATAGCCCATTGGGCCTAATTGGTGACGCTGCACCATGGACAGAGCGGCAGTCTGTAAGGAAAACGAGGACTGCGCCCAACTCCGAACAGATGTTGTTAAGTGCCCGGATCCGTTTGAAAGTAGACTTTATAAGCTTTCCGTGATGTCCTTGAACTCTCTAATCGGAGTCCGGATGAGGTCGGGGCCGCTGTCACGAGTTGGTGTAGTCCTGCTGTCCGAATCCAGTCCACGCGAATCCCCTCACCTTCTTATCCTCCCCATCATACCTAAGCAAAACAAAAGTGTGCGTGTTTCCATCGTCTAAATATAATGGAAGAGAGCTTAAGAATGAACTTACCTGATGATGGAGTTGACGGGCACGAGCGCGGGTAATAGGACCTAGCGGTGGTGATGTTGGTGTGGATGTATCGTTGGTGTTGATGTCCTCATCAGATTGTTCCCTAACTTCTTGCCCTGCGGATTGCGCTCAACAATGGATGACATCCTTGTTGGTAATGTTGGTGATGGTGGCTCGCATCTCGAAGAAACACCGACTGTAGGACCTCAGGGTCTCGCTCAACTCCTGCTTAACCTGGGACAGATCATGACGAGTACCTGCTCGGATCATGGATCCCTGGAAGTTGTCGATGAAGGCCCTCTTGTGGTCCTCCCAGGAGTCGATGAGAGTTTGGTTTAAGGCTGTCGAGCCAAGTGAGGGGTGCGGATTCCAAGGCTACTGGGAAGTAGAGTGCCTTGGTGGAGTTGGATCCACCAGATACCTCGATGGCGACGGAGTAGCAATGAATCCACTAGCGCGGGTCTTGCTTGTCATCGTACTTGGGGATGCCGACTGGTTTGAAGTCCTTGGGATAGGACCGGTCGGTGATGTTCGAGGTGAACGCAGGGAAGCGTTCACTATCATCGGTGTTGTGATATTTGTCGGGTCGGTCCCTTCTCCTTGCCTCAATGATGCGCCGCGCGTCACGACCGTCGTTGATCTTTTGCCTTAGATCAATCGTGGAAGCATCCTGAAGGCTGGCCTCGGGTGGAGCTTCGCCCTAAAGCCTTGGGTCGTGCTGCTGCAGGGTGGGCGCCTCGGTTGTTGCACCTGTTGTTCAACATTGCCACACGCGGACTGTTGTTCCTAGCATTTGCCGTGGCTGACTGGATTGTCCTAGTTGCACTGGCGATTGTCGTTCCCCCGAGATGCGAAACCTCCTCCAGGGGTGTGACTAACCTGCGCTGAGTCACCATGGCACTCAGATCTCGAGAGCATGTTCCGAGTTGAGGACATTGGGTGTTGCCCATCGAGTTGCACGAGCGCGCGCTGGGTTACAAGCCATTGTATCTAGGGTTTTGGTGGTAGTTGTTGAGCTAGGAGCGTTGCTTCTGCAATGGCGCCAATCGGGGTGCAATACTCCCGATCTTCAGTTGTTGCAAAAGCATTGTTGAGGTTCCTCTGGTATAGTGGGTTGCGTGCGCGGTTTTCCGTGTTCTGCCTGCACTTGGCACGCTTGGCGTTCTTCAACCGATGGATCCTTCTGTACTCCTCGTTCTCGCCCTGAGGGGCGTCCGCCGTACGTTCGTCGGCAGATACGTCCACGTGTAGTTCGGCGTCGTACTCGGGACCCGGCTCGTCTTCATCCGCATTGCGAAGGGAAGCCATGTAGACATGACGATTCGGCAAGCTCTCAGCCGTGTGGCTGTACTCGACTAGTTCTGTGTTGCCCTCTCCCTCCTTAGAGATGTGAGAGAGGGGTTTGCCTTCCTGAAAAGGCAGTTCCTGCGTGAAGGCCACAAGGCGGGAGTCGTATTCGAGTAGTTCAGAGGGCTCCAAGCCATTCCAATACACGAACCGGCCTTGCAGCGTAGATGTTATGGTCAAACCTAGATGACTACCCGAAAAGGATTCAGGGTCATCATCGGAGTCCGAGTGGTTGTTGAAGATGCCCCCCCCCCCCCCCCCCCGACAGGCGGTGGCTCCCTCATCCTCGAGTTTGAGCAGACGATCTAAGTCCTCCTCAAAGTCGGAGAGGGACTCAAACCGTGTAGCCTCCTCAGATCGGTTTGAGTCTGATCTGACTAGTTCTGGTGCAGCACGAGTTGAAGTCGCATCAAAAATGGACATCCTCTCGATCTCCCCGGCGTGGTCGGGGAGCAGCAACTCGTTGAGGTTGTCGACGAACTCGTCGAGGTTGCCGCATCAATTTGCTGAAGAAGCCTCTGGCTTCCTAGAGTTGTCTAGGTGGCCGTTGAAACCACCTGAGCTAGTGGCAATGCAGATCTAGGAGCCGAAAACGAACGTTGTGCCCTCATCGAGCACGGTGTTGGTGAAGCTGAAAGACGCCATCTAGTTCTCCGGTGGATGCTCGATGAACACCCCTATCTGGCGTGCCAGCTGTCGGTGTTTTACCGCCACGCCCACTAAGGGATACCCTTGAGGTGGTGAGTTTGTAGGTATGGTGTCGCTGGGATCATGAACTCAAGGAACACAAAGTTTAGACAGGTTCGGGCCGCCGAGAGCGTAATACCCTACGTCCTGTGTGTGATTTGTATTGCCCTTAGGTGTTGATCGGGGTGATATTGTTTGGAGGGGGTCCCTGCCCGCCCTTATATAGTTTGGGGGAATAAGGTTACATGGAAATCCTAACCAGATACGAGCTCAGGAGTCCTACCCGAGTACTATTCGGGTAGTTTCCTTCTGTTCCGACTAGTTCTACTATGATACGAGTAGTTCTACTATAGTACGAGTAGTTACGACTGATGTAGGGCATGGGCCATGTCCCTGCCTTATCCTAGAATATGTACGCCATATGCACAGTCCCGTGGCCCCGGGTCTGACAACCCCCGAGGTGGTTCGCCACGCCGCTCTTCAACGACAAAGGCCGTGTCAACGCATATGACGACGGCGAGCCCTCGCATACGATGATGGCGAGCCCTACTCCTTCGTTGAGGAGGGGGGACACGTGGCATGGTGTGTCGCAATGAAGCAGGAGAACCGGACTTGGGAGCCTCCTGATGAAGTCCTTGGGCGGATCAAGTTCTAGGAACTCCGCTCCAGGATTTGGATGGTTCAGACGCTTCACAAGCTTTCTCTCAAGACCTAGAGGAAGATCAATGGAATAAAGGCTTTTAGTTGTTAGTGCCTGTGAGCACTTTGTCCTGTCGGTGGTTCGTGCCTACGTGCACCTTATCACCAATTATGCTTTCATTTCTATGTAAAAGGTGCTAGACTTAGCCCTATTAGCTTTTATTCCTATTTTACCACTTTGCTTAGCTTCCAAGCTACCTCTTGGTTGGCTGTCTATATATGTACCCAAACTGCCTTTGTGGCTGTGTGGTTAATGAGAAAGTGATCCATTTGGGCCAACACCCTCTTGTACGAACAACAAAATAATGACAGAATAACACTTTGTATCTTCCGATTGGGGTGAACCTGCTGGGTGGTGGATGGGGAACCTGGTGATGGAGGAGGAAGCCTCGCCCCCTGCTGGAGCACAATAGCAGACGAACGCCGCCAGTTTAGCTCTTCTGAAATTGCGAGTGTCTCAAAATCATTGGGGCTGCACGCCATCTCGAAATAAAGGTGGGGATGCTGAGGAAATACCTGGAATATTGACGGAGGAGCAGATGGATTGCGGAGCTTGCAGTAGCTCGACATCGCGGCATGAACCCTAGCTTCTAGGTTTGGGAATCGACTTGAATGCTGAAGGCAATAGATATTAGGAGGAGAGTTACAGGAAGTCGTTGCAAATGCACTGAGGGTAGGGCTGGACGAAAAATTCATGGCTTGTTAGCTCACTCGACTCGACTTGTTAGTGGCTCAGCTTGGCTCGGCTGGTTTATATTTTTCAACGAGCCAAGCTAGTATTTTAGCTCGCTACGATAATGAGCCAGCTCGCAAGCTAGCTCGAGCTGGCTCGCGAGCCAAACAAGCAGAAGTTTGCAGTCGAAGCGCAATAATCTTCAGCCCAAGAACAACCACTACCAAGCCCACTCAGCCTCTCCACACCAACACGTCGGACTCTAGATTGCACGTACATGACCCTGCCAGTCCCAGCCCCTCCCCTGTTCCCTCCCTCCCCGATTCCCCCAGCAGCCGCACGCCCGCACGGACGCGCATCCCCTGACGTCGCCGCAAGGCAGCCCAGCCGCGCGCCCCCTCAACGGCACCGCATGCCCGCACGGCCGCGCAGCCCCCGCCGACACCGCACGGCGTTGCCCGGCCTCCGCCCCTGCCGGCCAACGAGCTAGCTCATGAGCTCCGATTTCTAGCTCGTGAAGATAGCGAGCTGAGCCGGCTCGATATCCAGCCTTAACTGAGGGGGTGAGGGAGTGTTTGGCAGGGCTCACAAATCGTGGCTCCTCCAAAACGGCTCTGACTTCTCTATTTTTTAAAAAAAATAAAGGGCTCACAAATCGTGGCTCCTCCAAAACGGCTCTGACTTCTCTATTTTTTAAAAAATAAATAAACGGCTTGACTCCTCTATTTTTCAGGCTCCTCGTACAAAATAGCCGTACAAAACGTTCCTCATACAGTACAAAACGTATACAGTACAAAACGTTCCTGGTATAAAATATTTGGTAAGGCTCCTCCAGCTCCGCCTCGTACAAAACGTTCTCATACAGTATGAAACGTTTCTCATACAAAATAATGTTTGGTAAGGCTCCTCCGGCTGATCCGGGTAGAAACCCTACCAAAGGGGAACGAGATGGAGGTCCGGGGAACGAGATGAGCAGAGATGGATGCTCCAGCGTTGGGCCGTGGGCTGACCGGAATCCTTTCCAGTTTTCGACAGAAGATTCTTCGACTGTTGCCAATACATTTTGCAGGATGCCGTCCTGTGTTGTCATGTTTTTTTTAAAAAAAAACATGGGTTATTAATTTGTGCTGCATCACTGGCCTCTTTTGTTGCGTGACACGCACCCTTTTTTGTTGCGTGACACATTTTCTTTCATTTTCCGGTGAACTTACTTATTTCAAGTAGCACATATCCGCTTTTATTCCAGCTCTGAATTAAAACGACATTTACAACATATATGATCCGAGCTAGAATACATGATAAAGTAATGCATCACGCATATCCAAATCAGACCAACAACAAAACAAAAAAAAAATATATCAGACCAACAACGTGCACACGCCGCCCGCGCGCCTAAGCGACGTCGATGTCCCGGAGCCGGTGGCGGACGAACGCCGCGGGACCTTCCGCGCCGCGCCGCTTCTCCCCGTGGTCCAGGGGCTGCACCACCATCCCGGTGAGCCCGCCGCCGCTGCCGCTGCCTCCGCCTCCCCGCCATACGTACCTGGCGGCCCACGCGAGCGCCGAGACGCCCGCGACGCCGAGCCCGCCGGATGCGATGAAGCCCGACACGGCGAGCGCCGCGGCCAGCGCAGCGGGCACGATCACCGGGCTGAAGAGCACGAGGAGCGGCGCAGCGAGAGCGAGCCCCGCCAGGGTCGCCGCCAGGGCGAGCCCCGAGGCGCCCAGCAGCGCGGCGCCGAGCGGGACGAGGAGCGCGGCCCTGGCCAAGGTGGACGCGCGCGGGCTGCTGCCACGGAGCGCGGACTTCAGGTCCAGGCCTTGCATGCGGCGCAGCGGCTCGTATCGCAGCCCGTGGGGTTGCGGCGGCGGTTGGTGGTGGCCGCCGTGCGCCCGCGCCGATGTGGTGGCCATGACGAGCAGAGAGGCGTGGCGTGGAGCACGGGCACGATGAGGAGGCGGCCTTTATCTGCTATAGCAAGGCGCCTGGATGCCTGGATCGGCGTGATGCGACGCGTGGGATGGGTGCATGGAGAGGCACCTGACACGTACGTGCGCGTGTGAGCTCGGCGGCGTGGTGTCATCCATCTGTATTCAGAGGCTTCTCTTGCGGGGTGTGATTGCTGACGATCTCGTCGGCTTGCTGCTGCTTAGTCGAGCGTACACAATTTCTGTTATGTGCTACAGGATTTACGTTTATCGGTGCCGTCGTGATCGACATAAATTCTGTTATCTTGTCAGGAACACTACCGGAGCCTCTTCTGGTGACCAGCACAAGGCTGCATTTTCCACAACCGTGGCTGGCGTGATGTGGTTTCTTTACCGTAACTGCAGAGAGATTTTCCTTATTGATGTGCGGAATTCACCGCCGTAGGATCCACACGTCAGCGGAAAAATCAGCCTATTATCGTGAGTCCACGCACGTTAGTGAGGGAGTTCTCCTGCAGTTAGATGCTCAAGAACCAGCAAACTGCTACGCTGGCAGCTTGAAATTTGCATCTAGGTTTGGCTTATTTCAATAAGCCTTGTGCGGTTGGACCATCGGTCCATCATGCCGGCACAGGGCAATTAACCACCGTGAACCTATAGCATAATGTGGTCCGGACTAACAGTATTTCCAAGAGTGCCTAAAAATATAATTCCAAAAAACAAATTTTTGGATCTTGCTAAAAATTATTGGGTGAAAAAAAAAGTGCTCTCCAACGGTTCCTAAAAATTTGATTTCTAAAAAAAAATAATTATTGCCACATCATCGCATGTGAGCCCAACGCATGGTTTTTTTCGCCGGAATAACCAATCGCCGCTCCTGATCTCTCCGAGATTCTGTGAAAAAAGAATAGAATCGCTTTGACCAAGCGCCGTGATCTCGCACAACGGGATGAGCTGCTGATGGATGAACGAAGAGAGCATGTGCAGGAGAGTTCCGATCTGCAGCCGACATAGGCGGAGGAGGCATGAGCTGGGAGATTGGGACGGCGGTGGCGCTGGTCGCAGTCGGGCAGATCGGCGACGCGGCTTGCTACGCGGACGCCGTGGAGGAGCGGCGCGGGCCTGGGAGATAGCCGGCACTGTGTCATGCGGGAGCGGGAGTAGGCGCGCCGACGACCGAAAGGAGGGGACGTGGGCCAGGGAGAGGTGGCGCGGCTGGCCGTACTCTCTTCTCACATGTCCTCACGGATGCAGCACATTGCCGAATTAATTATCATAAAGCAGTTAATCGCACCTCAAGCATGCAATTATTTCTGATTGCAACCTTGCAGAGGGGTGTGGCGTGCTTGCCGGGGTGCACTCGACGGTGCCGCCGGCAACTCAATGGTGCCGCTGCCTCGCTGCGGAAGAGCAGGAGATTCGTCCTGAACCGGCAGCAACTCGATGGTGATGACACCTTGTTGCCCCTCGCGGAGAGCCGGCAGGCGTTGACCGCAGGGCACGCATCGTCGCCGAGGTGCACCGTCGCCGCCTGTGAGACGATGAGGACCGGAGGAGAACGACTAACGCGTAGGGAGTGGGGAGAGTGCAGCAAAAATGGCGCGCACGGGACGACGATGGTGGGGAGGAGCAGAATTTTGGCGGGCATCCATGTTTCGTCGCCCAGTTTTCGCGATTGGGAGCGCGATGCGCCGGTAGAAATTTAGCCCCAGATGCCGCTCCGCTTGGCCACGTGGATAGTTTGTGAGCCGGTTTAGGCTGCTGATGGAGATGAGTTTTTCTTCGTGGTTCCAAAAACAGAGTTTTGTGAGGAGATTTTGGCACTCTTGAGATGCTTTAACGTTGAATAAGGAATAGAACATCCCATATTCCGGCTCTGATTATCGTGTCTGCTCATATTTGCTATGGTTAGTTTGGTGCTTCGTGTGGTCGCTGCAGTATTTTGATTGATTCTTTTCCGGCCTCTACGACACAGCCAAGTTTTTACAGCAAATTCAGCTTCAAAGCTGCTCACCGAAATAGAAAAAATATCCATTGTTCTTGGTGAAAATATCCAAGGTGATACTTCCAAGGTCTTGCTTTCCGTATGAATCGATTCCCTTTTATCTTCATGCTGCAATAGGGATCAAAACCGTAGCAAATAAACCTCCGTAAATATCACCTGTATAAAAGATGTGAACTTTTTTTTCTCAAAAATCATATCATTACAAATACACCACATTGCCCACATAAGAGCAGCAACCTCCATAAAGATCAAACTTCTTATCTTTTTTCTATGACTGTTAACCAATTCCCTAGCATATGGTTAATTGATCTAGGTGGAGATAATCCATTAGCAATACAGACAATCCTCCAGATAGTTTTTGCATGATAATAATAATAAAATGTTTGATCATCTCATTTCTATCACCAAAACAACGTTTTTGACTACCCACCCAATTCCTCATAGCTAAATTATCCTTTGTCAATATTACACCCTGCTGGATGAACCAAATGAAAATTACAATTTTTAGAGGTATTTTAGGCTTCCAAATAATTTTTTTGGTAAATACCCTTGTTCATCAAATATTGGTACATAGTACGGAATGAAACATGACAAGTTTATGTAGGCTCAAAGTGAACTTATCACTCTCAGTATTCAACTAGTAGTTAGCTATTTTAACCACAAGATTATTCCAAGCGACTAGTTTATCCCCAACTAGCACTCTTCGAAAGGAAATATTCAAGCTAGGAAATTGCTCTTTAAGAGGTTTTGACCCTATCTAAGTGTCTTCCCAAAACTTGGCTTGTGAACCATCATTTATCTTGAAGGTTCCGCGTCCTATAAAATTTTCCCTGACTTTTAATAGATCTTTCCAAAAATGTGAATCGCTAGGTTTAATTTTAACCTACGTTAAACATTTTGAACTCAAATATTCATTTTAAGTAAGATCTGTCAGGTACCCTCTTCATTGATTAGGTTAAATAACCATTTAGTGAGGAGGTATTTGTTTTGAATCCAAAGATCTGTTATTCTTAGCCCCCTTGGTCTTTGGGTTGAAACAATATATCCTATTTTGCAAGGCGATACTTTTGTTTGTCATTGTTACCTTGCCAAAAGAATCTTGACCGATAGAAATCTAGATTTTTTAAGACCCTTTCGGAATTTCAAAAATGAACATCATAAACATAGGTAAATTACTCAGCACTGAATTTAATAACAGTAGTCTTCCTCCATATGATAAATGTTTGGCCTTCCAAGTACTTAGTTTACGTTTGAATCTATCCTCGATTACACCCTAATTTGCATTACGAAGTTTATAGTGGTGCATCGGGATCCCTAAGTATCCGAAGGGAAGAGCCCCTAGATCACATCCAAACAGCTTAGTGTACTGCTGTTTATAATCTTTTGCCTCTCCATAACAAATAATTTCACTCATGTGAAAGTTAATTTTGAGGTCGGATAACTGTTCAAAGACATAGAGCAATAATTTTAATTTTTTTATTTTTTGCTTGCTGTCACACCGTAAAATATTTAATTTTTGAATGTGAATGTCTTTTAGAATGTGTTCATCCATCTTTAGGCTTTTTTCGAGAATTTTCCAGATTTATCTGGCAATTATTCACTTTTTCCGTAGAGCTAAATCCATTTATTAGAAAGTTTGAAAATCTTTTTCTTAAATTCCAATTATTTTATTTGGACTCTCGTGTCCCAAACTATCTCTAGGATTCTTCTAGAATGTTTGGAACTTCACGATATAACTTTCATGGTTTAAAATATTTATCTATAATTTTCTAAATTTATTTTAAGCTTGAAAATATGTTCTAGAAAATGTATTCGTTTTCTTTTCATCTTGATCTGGATTCAACTTGTTTTGGGTCTAGTCCGTCTTAAATCCTAGAATCGTGCCGCGCGCAAGCTTGAGCTCGACCACCGCCTTCTCTTACGTCGCTTTTGGTCAACAAAAATGGACCCGAGGCTTTTCTTTGAGATTTGAAGTTGTCCAAAGAATTTTTCTTACAAGGAAGCTCCCAAACTTGTTTCTCTTTCTTTATCTCGTTCTTTAATTCCCAATATCTCGTCGTGTTGGAACGATCAGTTATATCACCATCCTCTCTTTTATCCTCTATCCTATCCAATACCCTAAGATGCCATTCGAATTCCCCATCTTCTAATCTTTCTCCCGATCAACTCATGCTCGTAACAATGCTTTGGGGCTCGTTTTTAGTGTTTTTCCGATGATTCTCCGTCATTATTGATGAGGACATCACTCCTTCGTATGCACACAACACTCCGTTGGACATTTAAGGTCCAATCACTAGAGCTCGCGCGAGACAATTGAATTTAGAGGTGAGCTCGTTCCTAAGCACTTCCTTTTATGATTTTGAGAATAGATTACTACCTAATGATTATATAATGATTAGGAACAAAGGAGAGGACCAGAGGATGCATGGAGAGGAGCTTGGAGTCAGACAAGGCCAGCAAGGGACGTCCAAGGCACTTGGAGACCCAATACAACTCAACTTCGAGTCCACCTCGGAGTCCAAGAGCAGTCTGCCTTAGATTAGACGCCCAGGCAACATACGGAGTCCGATTTCAACGTTCCACATATGGTTGGAAAGATATTTTCCTAGAGCTTCTAATGGAACTAGGCCCACACCAAATGATGCTTGAGTCAACGGGAATCGTCGAATCAAGTGGACGTCCAGAATCTGTCTTGGTGCTGCGCCGCCGTCTTTTTTGCTGTTGGCCCGTGTATCGTATTAGAGCCCATTAGGGGTACGTCCAGGGGTCTTGCACGCCCCTAAAACTTTATATTCAGTAGAGTCACCCAAGTTAGGGTTTAAATTTTTCTTAGATTATTCTGTCAAGAACAGTTTCGCCGTTCGTCGATTTGTGAGACCCCAACTTGGTGACTTAATCATACATCTGCAATTTTGGTTGCATTCTTCCTTGTTCTTGCTTATGTTCTTCGATTCGCAGGCAAGGATTAGCCTTCTTGGCGAGGTCGGCCGTGCAACACTGGTCCGTAACCTGAAGAGACGTGGTGCTGCGATTGCGAGGTTTGAAACATGTTGTTTAGAAGCCGAATCGAATTGTGTCGCGACTCCACCATATCGAGAGTTAACAGAACCTTTCGGAAGATCGGGAACCCTAGTTCACATTAACTGCTGGCTCCGATGTCTAGCATTATCGCTCTTAAACCCTAGACCCCAACTCAATGCCCTTCCCCCGCCCAGCCTTTTTCCCTCTATCTTTACCCTTCTCTCGGCGAATCAATTTCTACCCGTCGGCATGAATCAATCTCGGTCCAGCCAAGCCCCTCACTTTTCTCTCTTTTCCTCGACACAATGGGCAGCCAATCGCCCCTCTCCCTTGTCATTTCTCTCTATGATGTCGCGATCCCATTTGTCATCCCTCCTCCTCTCCCTTTCATTTTCACTGTGACAGCCAACGCATGTCGACTCAATTTTTCCCTAAGGTCACACCACGCATGTGTCATTCTTCGTGTGCCCGTGCCCCACCTGCAGGCCAGACCTGCTGACCTATCATACCTGTTTCGTACTTCGTCTCGAAACCGGATGGCTCTTGCTGCAGTCCTCAGCATGCTTACTATGCAAGGCCCCTCATATGTGCCCTGTAAAAAGGTTCATCCCGCCGATCACTCTTTCTCTCGTCTCTCCTGCCGCCGCCTCTCATTTTTTCTCTGTGCAGCGTTGCCAGAAACGAGTTGAGTGCTCGCCCCACTTGCTTGCCCAGCCCACTCCACTCGCGCACCCGTGATGGCCGCGCCCCTGCCGAGGAGCGCCTCCAGCCCTCCACCCGCCTCTTTTATCCCTATGCTAAGTGCTGACGTGACCTCGCCCATACATCGCCCCTCTTTCAAGCGCGGCGCCACCAGATGCGATAGACAGCGCCGCCGCCCCTATTCTCGCGGAGGAGACCGCCGACTCCCCTTCCATTTTCGATTCCAGTAGCCATGTTGCCTCTCTGCTGCAGGTAAGAGGTAAAACGGGTTCCCCTCCCACTCCTCTTTCTTTTCCCCCGTTCCCCGCGCTCTCTCGTGCCCTAGAACATCGGGAATTCATGTTACAGTACCCGCAGGTCCTGCAAGGGGCTTTTTCGAGCTTTTTGCATATTAGCCCCCAACAAATCTTGTAATTCCTGCAGTTTTCTTTGTCTTATAAAATCTGCAGAAAACCCCCAAAGTAGATTAGATCTTTTCAACCCAAGCCCCAACCATGAGCTTTTTCAAATCTTACCGTGTCCTTTAACAAATTTGCGAGTACTATTTCATTTGTCTTGCAAAAGGTTTATGCTAGCCCTTCAAGCCTATAGTTAATCGCGACTAGGTCCCTGCAACCTTGTTTCTTTTGTGGATTCCTCATTTTAGATTCGTTTCCGTTTGTTCCTATTGTGTTACTTTCATTTTAGTGTAAGCTTTAGTTTAGTAGTGTTGTTGTATCATAGTTCCTATTTTAAAATTAAATATAGATTTATTTTGATTAATGTTCTCTCATCTAGTTTTTCCAATTAAAATCCAATTAGATCTATACTTTGGTTTTCATAATTAATATTAACTTGATTAATGCCAACTTAAATATATTTTCAATTATAATTTGTTAGTTCAACACTAATCATAAAGTTATATGTCTAGATGCTCTCACGCGTTCCTTTCAATGTTAATTGTTTAATTAGAGTAATTTGAATATAGACATTATAATAAAATTTGACTAAGTTTTACTCCGCTTTTACAAATGCAACATATAATATGAGTTAATTATGATTTTGGATATTTCTTTCAAATATCCTTTACATTTATTTTATATAAAATAAATGAAACTTATAGTTGTTTGTTTTCTTTTATAATAGAAATCTCGATAGCTATTTCTTTTCAATCGTAGCTCTATTTTCCGCGTTTTTTTCGTTCACGTGACCGTAGCAACGAGCCCTCTCCTTTAGGACGCTCTTTTTAAGCTTTGCTTTTGTTTGATGTGTTGTTCTTTGTTCTTCTTGTTTGTTTGTTTGTTGTTGTGCTCGGTCCGATGCTCCTTTGACGTTAGAAGGAGCGTGATCGAAGAGTTTTGAAGATTAAGAGTTTCAAGAACAAGAGTTGAAGACTCTGAGCAGTTATTCTTTGGAAGAAAGGCAAGTGTTCCTTGATCATTCTTTTGTCAGTAAATATAAATTTTTCTTTATGCATGCATGTATCTTAATTTTGATGGATCCTAATTAAAGATAATGCCTAGTCTTATGATCATTCTTTGTCAAAATGGGTTTTATCTTCTTGTTGGGTAGCTACTGCTTAGTTGCTATAACTGATTTCGGTTTGGGAATATCAATAACCATGATGATAACAATGATGATGCTACACCTGTTTTATTCATGTTCTTGGATAATTTGTGTTGTTAATCACAAGTCATATCTGTTTAATTGGAACATGGAGAACCACCTAGGAAAACAGTGCAACCACAATACTATATGGCTCTGTTCCTGGCTAATTAATTAGAAACTCTAGCTTGTGACAATCTTACCGAAAGGGCAAGAGGGGAGTGCGTTGATGGGGTATAGCCCGGTCCTCTTGGAGGCCTACCTGAGACCTACCTGAGGGGCATAGGCACTGATCACATTCAGGGCTGAGTCTCCAACTACCATCCGGACCAGGATAATCCGGTCGCCTCACCTCCTAATCTCTACGACTCCATCCTTAAGGCTCCTATCGATCAAGATACCTACACCATTCCTACCTGGTGTTGCCCCCGTGTACCAAAGCTTGAAGCCAGTATCCTCAACCCCCTTCGCCTTTTGACCCTTCCATTTAGTCTCCTTAAGCATAGAATACTTACACGCCTCCTAATTGCTGCATCAACTAGCTCCCGCAACTTACCTGTTAGGGATCCTACGTTCCAGCTACCTATGCGAATCCTAGTTGGCTCAGCTAACTTCCTTACCCTTCGCACCCGTCGAGGGAAGTGTGAAGACCCTTGCTCATTTTCCACTACACCCGGGCGCGGATGTAGCGCGCCACTCAGGCTGTGACGACCCAACCCTTGCTCACTTTTCATCGTACCCAGGTCACGATACGATGCGCCCTTGGGGGGATGGTGACCCGGCCCTTGCCCATTTAACACCACACCCGGGTTCCGATGTAGCGCGTCGCTAAGAGGGTTACGTCCCGACGAGTTTCTTATGGGTTTCATATCCATTAGAGTGGCTGTTTTTTTATGCTGGTTCGCCAGACCTAACACAACCCTCCTCCTTTATCCGGGCTTGGGACCAGCTATGTTGAGAACCAACACAGGCGGAGTTAACTATAAGTATACTCACGCTTATTATAATTGCTGCTCAGAAGAGAAAGTTGATGTGAAGTTTCTTGAAGATGCATTCTAGGCCTATGCAACCCCTGGTCGATTGCCTGTGAAGTTTGAAGCCTTTGTTTACAGGATAAGCTGTATACCTCTGATAATCTTTATAGTCTCATAGTTCTCTTTTCGTGATACTATTACTATTTATTCACTGATGAAGTCACTATATATATGAAACTTGATCTTAGCATACATATAGTTATGCATTCGGTTTTGTCGTTAAAGCAGAATGTGACACTTGCTCCAAGTTATGATTCTTGAACAAGATTATATCATCTGCATATTGCAGAATAGATAACCCATCATTGACCAGATTTGGCATGACCCCTCTAATTTGACTATCCTCCTCTCTCTTAATCAAAATAGAGAGCATGTCTGCCATAATATTAAATAGGATTGGTGACATAGGATCTCCTTGCCTAAGCCTTTTTTTAAGTAGTGGCTAATGTCATCGTTTACTTTGATGCCTACACTTCCCCTGAAACAAACTTTTCAATCCATGTGCACCATTTTCGACTAAGCCACTTAATCCTGTAATTTTTAGAGCTTGCTAGAGAAAAGACCATTTTACTTTTTTTTATAGATCTTTTCAAAGTGAATTTTAAGGATTACCCATTAAATTTCTTTGAATGTAATTTATGAATGATTTCGTGTAAAATCACAACCCCTTTTATGGTATTTCGTCCTGGCATGAAAGCTGTCGTGGGAAGGTCACCACATTGCTAGCCACTCCCACGATCACCACATTGCTAGCCACTCCCATGAGTCTATGGCTAGCCACCTTAGTAAAAGTTTTAAAGCTTACATTAAGCAAGTAGATAGGTGATGAATTTTAGTTGCCTGATTTGTCTTTGGAATTAGGGTAATTACTCCAAAATTGAGAGTATATGCACACGCCGCCCGCGCGCCTAAGCGACGTCGATGTCCCGGGGCCCATGGCCGACGAACGCCGCGGGGCCTTCCGCGCCGCGCCGCTTCTCCCCGTGGTCCAGCGGTTGCAACACCATCCCGGTGAGCCCGCCGCCGCTCTGCCATACTACCTGGCGGCCCACGCGAGCGCCGAGACGCCCGCGACGCCGAGCCCGCCCGACGCGATGAAGCCCGACACGGCGAGCGCTGCGCCCAGTGCGGCGGGCACGATCACCGGGCTGAAGAGCACGAGGAGCGGCGCGGTGAGCGCGAGCCCCGCCAGGGTCGCCGCCAGGGCGAGCCCCGAGACGCCCAGCAGCGCGGCGCCCAGCGGGACGAGGAGCCTGGCTGTGGCCAAGGTGGACGCGTGCGGGCTGCTGGCACGGAGCGCGGACTTCAGGTCCAGGCCCTGCATCCGGCGCAGCGGCTGGTACCGCAGCCCGTAGGATCCACACGTCAGCGGAAAAATCAGCCTATTAGATACTCAAGAACCAGCAAACTGCTACGCTGGCAGCTTGAAATTTGCATCTAGGTTTGGCTGATTTCAATAAGCTTTGTGCAGTTGTGACCATCAGTCCATCATGCCGGCGTAGGGCGATTAACCACCGTGAACCTATAGCGAAGCGCACCGTGGTCCGGTCTAAGTGCATCTCCGAGATTGTCTAAAATATAATTTTAAAAAACTAATTTTTGGATCTTGCCAAAAATTACTGGGTGGAAAAAATATTCTCCAACCGTTCCTAACAATTTGATTCCTAAAAAATTTTAATTATTGCCACATCATCGCATGTGGGCCCAACGCATGTTTTTTTTCGCGGTAACCAATCGCCGCTCCTGATCTCTCCGAGATTCTGTGAAAAAAGAATAGGATCGCTTTGACCAAGCGCCGTACTCCCCTCTCTGATCTCGCGCAACGAGATGAGCCGCTGATGGGATGAATGAAGAGAGCATGTGCAGGAGAGCTCCGATCTGCAGCCGACATAGGCGGAGGAGGCAGGAGCAGGAGATTGGGATGGCGGTGGCGCTGGTCGCAGTCGGGCAGACCGGCGACACGGCTTGCTACGCGGACGCCGTGGAGGAGCGGCGCGGGCCTGGGAGATAGCCGGCACCGTGTCATGCGCGAGCAGGAGTAGGCGCGCCGACGACTGAAAGGAGGGGACGCGGGCCACAGGGAGAGGTGGCGCTGCTGGCCGTACTCTCTTCTCACATGTCCTCACGGATGCAGTGCATTGCCGAATTAATCATCATAAAGCATTTAATCGTACCTCAAGCATGCAATTATTTCTGATTGCAATGTTGCAGAAGGGTTTGGCGTGCTCGCCGGGGGTGCAGTCGACAACTCAATGGTGCCGCTGCCGCGCTGCGGAAGAGCAGCAGATTCGTCCTGAACCGGCAGCAACTCGATGGTGATGACACCTTGTCGACCCTCGCGGAGAGCCGGCAGGCGTTGACCGCAGGGCACGCATCGTCGCCGCCTGCGGGACGACGAGGACCGGAAGAGAACGATTAACGCGTAGGGAGTGGGGAGAGTGCAGCAAAAATGGCGCTCACGGGACGACGATGGAGGGGAGGAGCAGAATTTTGGCGGGCATCCATGTTTCGTCGCCCAGTTTTCGCGATTTGGAGCGCGATGCGCCGGTAGAAATTTAGCCCCAGATGCCGCTCTGCTTGGGCACACGGATAGTTTATGAGCCGGTTTAGGCTGCTGATGGAGATGAGTTTTTCTTCGTGGTTCCACAAACAGAGTTTTGTGAGCAGATTTCGGGCACTCATGGAGATGCTTTAACGTTGAATAAGGAATAGAACATCCCATATTCCGGCTCTGATTATCGTGTGTGCTCATATGTGCCATGGTTAGTTTGGTGCTTCGTGTGGTCGGTGCAGTATTTTGATTGATTTTTTTCGAAAATGAAAATGTTTCCGGCCTCTGCGACACAGCCAAGTTCTTACAACAAATTCAGCTTCAAAGCTGCTCACTGAATAGAAAAAAGTTCATCAGATTTGAGGAAAAATCATAAGGAAAGTCTTTTCTTGCTTTTCCATCGTTCTTGGTGAAAATATCCAAGGTAATGACTTCCAGCGCCTTGCTTTCCATATGAATCGATTCCTATCTTCATGCTGCAATAGGGATCAAAACCGTAGCAAATAAACGCCCTAAATATCGCTGTATAAAAGAGGTGAACTTTTTCTCTCAAAAACCATAACATTACAAGTACACCAAATTGCCCACATAAGAGCAGCAACCTCCACAAAGATCAAACTTCTTATCTTTTTTCTATGCCTGTAAACCAATTCCCTAGCACATGGTTAATTGATCTAGGTGGAGTTAATCCGTTAGCAATATAGACAATCCTCCAGATAGTTTTTGCATGATAACAATAAAAAAAAAGATGTTTGATCATCTCATTTCTATCACAAAAACAACGTTTTTGACTACCCACCCAATTCTTCGTAGCTAAATTATCCTTTGTCAATATTACACCTTGCTGGATGAACCAAACGAAAATTATAATTTTTAGAGGTATTTTAAGCTTCCAAATATTTTTTTTGGTAAAAGGAATACCCTTGTTCATCAAATATTGGTACATAGTACGGAATGGAAACATGACATGTTTATGTAGCCTCAAAATGAACTTATCACTCTCAGTATTCAAGTAGTAGTTAGCTATTTTAGCCACCAGATTATTCCAAGCGACTAGCTTATCCCCAACTAGCACTCATCGAAAGGAAATATTCAAGCTAGGAAATTGCTCTGTAAGAGGTTTTGACCTTATCTAAGTGTCTTCCCAAAACTTGGTTTGTGAACCATCATTTATTTTGAAGGTTCCGCATCCTATAATATTTTCCCTAACTTTTAATAGATCTTTCCAAAAATGTGAATCGCTAGGTTTAATTTTAACCTACATTAAACATTTTGAACTCAAATATATATTTTAAGTAAGATCTGTCAGATCCCCTCTTCATTGATTAGGTTAAATAACCATTTAGTAGGGAGGCACCTGTTTTGAATCCAAAGATCTGTTATTCTTAGCCCCCTTGATGTCCCATTTTGCAAGACGATACTTTCGTTTGTCTTTGTTACCTTGCCAAAAGAATCTTGACCGATAGAAATCCAGATTTTTTAGGACCCTTTCGGAATTTCAAAAAAGGACATCATAAACATAGGTAAATTACTCAGCACTGAATTTAATAGCAGTAGTCTTCCTACATGTGATAAATATTTGGCCTTCCAAGTACTTAGTTTACGTTTAAATCTATCCTCGATTACACCCCAATTTACATTACGAAGTTTATTGTGGTGCATCGAGATCCCTAAGTATATGAAGGGAAGAGCCCCTAGATCACATCCAAACAGCTCAGGTCTTTTCAAAGTGAATTTTGAGGATTACCCCACTAAATTTTTTTTAATGTAATTCATGAATGATTTCGTGTAAAATCACAACCCTTCCATGATATTTCAGACTGGCATGGAAGCTGTCTGGGAAGGTCTGACCACATTGCTAGCCACTCCCATGAGTCTATTGGTCTATTGCTAGCCACCTTAGTAAAAGTTTTAAAGCTTACATTAAGCAAAGCAAGCCGATGGGTCTATATTGTTGAATTTTGGTTGCCTGATTTCTCTTTGTAATTAGGGTAATTAATCCAAGATTGAGAGTATGTAAAGGGAGACGCTCTTCAAACAAATATGTGAAAAGTTCTAGAAGATCTGATTTAATGATTGCCCAGGATACTTGGTAAAACTCTGCAGGGAATACGTCTGGACCAGGCGATTTATTATCTTCCATCTGAAACATGGCCTCCTTTACTTCATTCTCAGTGGAAGGTGCTATGAGGAAGTTATTTTCCTTCCGCTGATACCTGATGTATGTCTTGATTATAATGTTCCAACAAGGCAAAGTTATTTTCCTCTGGTGATCCAAAAAGATCCTTATAATAGTTTGTGATATATGCTTTGAATTCAGCATCACCCACAAATACTCCATCCTCTTGCTCTAATTTGAAAATATGTTTTTTCTATGTTTACCATTAGCAACTAAGTGGAAATATTGAGTGTTATCATCTCCTTCCAAAAGATCTTTTGTTTTAGCTGTCTCGTACCATTTTAACTCTTCTTCTCTCAACAGCTGAATTAATTGTTCATTGAGATAGTGTTTTAAATTCAGCTCCTGGCTCGAGAGAGTGTTGACTTCTGCCTTTTTCTCTAGGTCATCGAATCATTGAGACTAAAATCTTTTTCTCTTTTTATTTTGGCCTGATATATTCTTAGCCCAACCTATCAGAAATTGTCTAAGATATCATATTTTATTCTGCCATTTTTCCATGGCAGTGGCATCTCTATTTTCCTCTTGCCGTTTATCTGCCACCAGGTTGTCGAAACCATCCCTTAATAGCCGTTCGAATTTGAATAGTGGTTGAGGCCTATTGTAGAAGAGGCACCCGTGCTTAGTAATAACGGTGTCTGTCCAAATTACTCCTATCTTTGGCCTGAACTGTTGTGAGAGGAAATTTTTATTCCCACTCAGTACTAACTAACACTCTATCTAGTTTCTCAAAGGTTAGATTATCTCCACTGCTCGCCCAGGTATAATGGCGACCAGACATATGTATTTCCTTGAAATCTAGTGACTGAATGACCATGTTAAAAAGATCTGGCCATTTCGCATCAAAATTGTCCTTGTTTTTATCTTTTGGACACTGCATAATATTAAAGTCCCCACCAATAATGTATGTAGTGATTCTTTACTACACGAATGAGCCATCTCTGTTGAGAATTTTTCTTTATCATGCTGTTGTGCAGGTCCATAAACTGCAATTAGAGCCCAGTCGATGCCATCACTTTTATTACGGAGTATGAATTTCACATAAAAATCACTCTCATCTATGGCCCCAATGTGAAACACGGATAGATGAATACCGAGGAGAATTCCCCCAGATCGCCCGTGTGGTGCCATGCAGTGCAAATATATTCTTTCCATAAGGGCAATAAAATCAATTTGCTCCTCTTTAACCACGTCTTCCAAATATCCATGTTTAGCCAAGTCTCCAAGATCTCTGCTATTCTAGAAGACCCCTTGTCTTTTTCCTAGAGTTAGATTTTTTCCTCTGGGGTGTAGCAGCTAAATCACTACAGATCTAATCATATCCTTCCCCGTGAATGTTCTCAGCAAAACAGTGACTTAGTTGAGCATCTAAGGTATCTTCATCACCCTCGTCCAGGTTAAAACATTTTGCTGAGACACCTTAAATCTATCATTTTGTATATTTGTAATAAAAGTAACAGAGGATAAAATAACACTATGATCTACCCAAAGAAACACCTATGTTGGCAATTCTAGTTGCAATGACAGAATCTAAAATAGATGGAAAAGACAAGCAATTACCTCGCTCGATCGAATTCTTCTTGGCCGCCAAGTTCTTTGCCTTCTCCATCACATTGACATCCCCCATAATTGCAGCCCGCTTGCTTGACCTTTTATCCATCGCCCTACCTTCAGTGGGTATTGCTATCTTAGTCTCCTCTACTCCAATAATCACATCTAGTAACTGGAGAGCCTCCACCATAGCCGCATTTGTAAGGTTAGCACTGATGAGGCAATCACTCCTTTGGATACAAACAACACTCCTCACATGGATATGCAAAGACCAATCACTAGAGCTCGTGCACGTCGCTTAAATCAAGAGGTGAGCTCGTTCCTATGTACATTTTGTAATTATGAGAATGGTATACTATCTAATGATGTTATTATACATAGGAATAATGGAGAGGTCCAGGAAGTATTTGGAGGAAGACTTGGAGGAGGAAAATATCAGACCGGGTGTCCAAGTCAAGCTGGAGGCCCACAACATCCTGAGTTCGAGTCTGCCTCGGAGTTCAGGAGCAGCGTGGACTAAAACCGACGCCTAGGTCACATACGGAGTCCAAATTTGACATTCTACCTATATATGGAAAGCTAAGGAGATAATATTTCCAATGCCACCGGTCCCATATCATTATCAGGTCCGAGTCAACAGAAATCGTTGAAACAAGTGGAAATCCAGAATCTGTGAGGGTAACGTCATCTCTTGGGCCGTTGGCCCATGTATCGTCTTGGAGCCTATTAAGGGTGCATCAAGGGGACTTGCACGCCCCTAAACACTTTATATTTAGTAGAGTCACCCAAGTTAGGGCTTGGGGTTTTGCTTATATTCACTCTGTCATAGAACAGTCACCGTTCATCAATTTGTGAGACCTCAATTCGTGAGCTTAATCATTCACTTGCACTTTTGTTGCATTCTTCTTTGTTCTTGCCTGTGTTCTTCAATTCATAGGAAAGGATTAGCCTTCATGGCGAGGTCAACTGGGTGGCGCACAGTTGATAACCAAGAGATGACGTGGTGCTTCGATTGTGGGCTCGGGTCTTGTTGATCGAAAGCCGGATCGCTTATGTCGTGTTGTCGACCAATCGATAGTTATCCTCCTAAGGGAAGATCGAGCACCCTCGTGTTCCCATCAAGTGGTAATCAGAGACTCAGGTATACCATCAAGTTTGCACCCACCATCCTATTTTCTCCTTCGTCCCATAGTCCACAATCAGCCCTAGTTTTGTCGCCTTTGTCGTTGCCGTTTTTTTCCCTATCCCATAACCATCGCCTTTAGCCTTTTGCATAATTTAGTTTTAGAGTCTGTAGTGTTGAGTTTGTGTCCTAGGTTGAGTTTGGTTGCTAGCTTGATGTGTTTCGTCCACCAGTTCGTCGATCCATCCATCCGCTGCCGTTTCCATCGCGAAAACCCTAAACGCAACCCTCTCAAAAACCCTGATTCGGAGGGCCTCACTTCAAACGGCTATAACTTTTGCATACGAACTAGAAATAAGGTGAACTTTTTTTGAAATCAGATGAAATTAAATTTTGCATCCAACAGTGACCCAGGAAACCCAATCGGGTCAAAATTAGAATCCTAAAATTCCCTTTGGAGGATAGAGATCTCGAACCCGAAATTGATTTTCTCTTTTTCAGTGCATTTTCCAGATTTTCTGTAGACCAGAGATTGAATCCGTTTGCTGTCAAACTTTGTGTGCTTCCTTTTTGTGTGCTCCTGGTTGAAATAAAAATATTGGAAAATTAACAAAAAATAAAAAAAGTGTGAAGAAAAAAACAGAAAAGAAAAGAGCAGGAGCACATAGGAGAGGAACCATTTTTGTGTTTGCCTTGTTTGTGTTGAGTTACTTCTTTGCAACGATCTGGTTTCATTCTGTGAACAGGTTTAGGCCAGCAACTAGGCTAATGTTTTGGATACTTTTTCAGCATTACTATCTGCTTCTAAATTATGTTCTAGATATATTTTTTTGTTGCCTTCCCAAACTTCACATATCTCTCAGGTTTCTGCCAGAATTTGAGCTTTGCAATCGTTGTACCACTCTCTTGAGGTAAGAACTAACCACCGGTTGTCCATCCTGTGCTTTGTAGCGCAGCGGTAAGAACCTTGTAAGAGCTCGGTAAGACGGTTACAAGTTGCTTTTTTCCCACCAACGAGAGTTGTAGTTGCTAGAAATATACTCCTGCTTCCACTAACCATGGCAGGGACAAAAGATGATGAGTGCATTACACGATCAGTGCTACAGTCACACATGGATCAGATCGCGGCCGATTGCGAGAAAAGTATTGCTGCTCATCCCGCCAAGAACAACACTGCAACCGATGACAAACTTGAGCTCTCGGCGTTGATAGACAAGGTGGACCAATTGCTGCTTCAAGCGCCAACAAACAAGAACAATGACACCAAGGAGGATGATTTTGTGTTCGATAACAACAGCAATGTCGACGAGCGAGCTACACAAGAGCCCAAGAGCGACGTTTTTTCTGAGACTTGAAGGCAATCGTCAAGGTACGGGAGGTAAGAGAAATAATCGCCATGATGACCTTTTGCTAAGGTTGAATTTTCTATACCTTCGTTCCATGGTGGTTATGATGCTGAAACATACCTTGATTGGGAGATGACTGTTGAGCAGAAGTTTAATTCACACCTAGTTCCTGAGATACATAGAGATAGGCAAGCCACTAGTGAATTTAAAGATTTTGCTATCATATGGTGGACGAAACTGGGTAATACGGGCTTACAACTTGATACATGGGAGCACCTTAAGGTAGCCATGCGCAACAGATTTGTCCCTCCTTTTAAACGTGACATGCATAAGAAACTGCAGCATTTAGAATAGGGTAACATGACTGTGCAAGAGTATTACGCTGAGCTTCAGAAGGGTATGCTTCATTGTGGGGTGGAAGAGGAGACCGAGGATAAAATCTGTCATTTTTATGTTGGTTTGAGGTGTGACATTCAGGACATTATTGATTATAAAGAATATAATATTATCAACAGGTTGTTCCAGCTTGCTATGCTTGCAGAGAAGGAATTGCAGGGGCGCGCTTTACAGAAGAACAAGAGCAACTTTAGCACCTCCTTCGCGCCACGAACGACGACGACGATGACAGGGTCGACCAAGAATTCATCGAGCAAAACTACACCACCAGCGAGCACCCATTGTACACCGTCTACACCGCCCCCTGCTGCACTAGCGACATCAACTTCACCACTAGCAGTAGAAAAAGGTAAAAATCTGAGTTCTTCTTCAGGAGCTTCCACGGGTCGCAGCAGACTTCGGTGCCACAAGTGCCAAGGGTGGGGACATGTGCAGCGAAACTGTCCCAACCAGCGGGCATACATAGTGACGGCAGATGGAGGCTATGTGAGCACTTCTGATCTAGAAGACGACAGCGAGCACGATGCTAACGAGGACAACAAGGACAGCGAGGCTTTTGGTTCGCAGGTGACGGCCACCTACAGGAGCATCATCGTCAAGCGTGTTCTTAGCACACAGGTGGAGAAGCCCGACAAGCAGCAACGCCACAACTTGTTTCACACCTTCTTCGTCATCAACAACCGGCGTGCACGTGTCATCATCAACAGCGGGAGTTCCAACAACTTGGTGAGTTCTGAGTTGGTCAAGAAGCTTGACTTGACCACACACAAGCATCCACAACCATACCATGTCGAGTGGCTCAACGATTCTAGCAAAGTAAAGGTAACACAAACAGTAAGAATACACTTTTCCATTGGCTCATATTCTGATTCTGCTGATTGTGATGTTGTACCTATGTGTTGACGCCGGATTTTGACACGTCTTGAATCGGCGTCAGGGGAAGAAGATTGGCCGATGCGGCAGATCTGAGAACTACAGTAAGGAATCGGCCGATCGAGGTAACAGTTGAAAATCGGCCGATTGGTAGCACAGCTACCGACAGTAGGATTATTCCAGAAGATCCTGGTCAAAAGCTGGTCAACAGGGCACGCCAAGTCGGTCAGAGAGAAATTGAAGGGGATCCTGATTGGATTAAGGAACGGCGGCGGAAGATTCTGCGGGAGTCCGTTTCCTTTAAAATTTATTGTAGATATAGTAGTTTTTTTGTTTTAAATAAGGATGTAACAAGTCGTAATCGACCAGGAGTCCTAGTTTTCAGGGTATAAGTAGGAGTCGCTAGGGCTTTGCGAGAAATCAAATCAATCAACAAAACACTTCTACTTTTTACCAGTACTTTACTTTTCAAGTCGGCGACTTCGCCAATATTTTCTTCTTCCACGAGTTCGTACGGATTGGCAGGGCTGCATCAACCTGATCTCCGGCCAATTGGTAGGTTCCGTTTATCGAGTAATATCCGAGCTTTAACTACGGGCGCATCGTTGTGGTTTCGTTTTGATTTATTCACAAGTTATCGATATTTACTAGAATTGCAAGTTTTACCTGTTATTCTAGTATTATCACCAGTTATCCAGCTTGAGATCAGGGTAATCGGCTTCGTCATTGTTCTCCTTCAACCCATCGCCATACAGCCGTTTAGATCTGTTTCAAGTGTTGTTTCTATAGTAATTGTTTAGATTGCTCCAGCAGTTCTCTTTAGAATTACTATACGATCATCGGCTGACCCATAGCCGATCATCTCTACAGCAAATCGGCCGATTTGCCGCCGACGCGCTCCTCAGGAAAGATCGGAAATCCAGCCGATCGACGCGCCTGGAATTTAATACTCTATTTCCTTGTCAATCAACAGGTCAGATTGACTGGCACGCCGCGCGAACCGCACCAGGGCGATAACCCGAACAGGAGCTAAGCAGATTCTCCCGGGTCGTGTATCCGACGCTGAAGACCCATCGGCCGATTCCTATCCGGCCGATTTTGGCGCCAACACACTTTTGGCACGCCTGGTGGGACCATCCAAGACCTGATATGTCGAACAATGCAGAAATCTCTGACAGCAACATCATTGGGGTCACAGAAGCTGATCTCAAGGACGACCAGAGGGAGGAATTGGCCAAACATCTAGAAGATTACAAGAAGATATACCTCCAGTCGTTCAGTCGTACCAGAAGCGGGGAAGCAGTTAGGAAGGCTCCTATTCCAGCACCTCGCCACATCACCATTGCTGAGGACTCAGGCAAGATGTCAGAGATGATTCAACAGTCCGTGTATCAAGCATTCATTGACCAATCCTCGGTGATGAGCAACACGGTGTACAACGCCGTCGTCAACTCTCTGGCCAGCGGAGCCGTCCAAGGTTATCAGGGACCGGCATATGCTCCTCCGACTACCCTGCCGGCCAGAAGCTTACCGTACACATCCCAATCGGCTTCTCAGCCGATATTGACGCAGCGCGAGGGATACAGCTCTCCACCACTTCCGGCGTCTCCAAGATGCAGCGGTGCACCATGTCTCCCATCGCGAGCGCCGCTTCAACCCGTTCAAATGGCCTCTGTGCAAGCACTACCTACGAGCTCAGTGCCTTGGGGGGCATCAGCCACGGCGTATTTCCCTAAGCCAGTGAACGGGCATGGCACTTATCCGCTTCAGGTGCCGTACCAATCGGCTGCCCGGCCGACGGTCTCTTAGTACCAGCCGATTTTACCAGAAATCGGCAGGGGGGCAAGCACTGTGGAAGCATTCGGAGGCACGGCGCCAGCAATGATGTACGAAGGGGGCGCGGACGCGTTTCGCCAGCAGTTATCAGCCGCTCAGCAAACTTTGCCGATTCATCACCTGGCCGAACCAGCCCTTCAACACGTGCCCGCGCCGCGAACAACTGTTCATCAGCAGCAGGTGGACTGGATGGCAAAGATAGCAGAAGTAATCCAAGATCAGTTTGGGCTGAAGCCGAAAGTTCAAACTTATACTTACAAAACTCCGTATCCATCGGCCTATGACTCATTGCAGTTCCCGCACCGTTACAAGGTTCCTGATTTCACCAAGTTCTCAGGGACGGATGACACATCCACTGTGGAGCATATCAACAGATTCATCATCCAGTGCGGAGAAGCTGCTACGCAAGACGCTCTGAGGGTACGGCTATTTTCATCATCTCTGTCCGGATCGGCCTTCCAGTGGTTCACCACTTTACCACCAAATTCTATCATCACTTGGGCCGATCTGGAGAAACAATTCCACAAGTACTTCTATGCAGGAGTACACGAGATGAAGATTTCGGATTTAACCAGCCTCAGGCAGAGGAGCGATGAACCTGTGACAGGGTACATACAGAGGTTCAGAGAGATCAAGAACAAGTGCTACAGTCTGGCCCTGACCGATGCGCAGTTGGCCGATATCGCTTTCCAAGGCCTCTTACCGCAAATCAGAGAGAGATATGCTGCCCAAGAGTTTGAGAGCCTGAATCAAATCGTCCACTGGTTGTCAGGGCAGGAGATCCGACCGCTTGAACAGCGGAGGAGTGTAACACCCAAAATATAGGAGCTAAAATTTCTAAAAGTATTTTCATAAAAATCATAAATTAAAATTGTGCATGCATCTTTATTTCTTTCTTCTCCTATTTCTTTCTTTCAGCCCGGCCCAATTCTTTTCTTCTCCTTCTTTTTCTTTTCCCGCGGCCAACCCAGTGGCCGATTTCCCTCAGCCGACCCTTGCTTCCACCGACAGCTAGGACCCACCTGTCGGCGCCTTCTTCTTCTTCTTCTCTCTTCTTTCCTTACCCAGAGTCCAGAACGACTCCGAGCTGCTGTTCGTACCCCGTTCTCTTTCTTTCTTCTTATCCCGAGTCCTGATCGATTTCCGCAGCACCGCCTTCCTAATCTCGGCCGATCCGCCCCTATAAAATCCTACCAAAGCCCCGCCTTGCAACCCACGCCAAACTCAAATCCTTTCCTCAACACAACATCGTCGTACGACCGCTGGAAGTTGCGCCTCGGAGGAACGCCGCCGACCCGTGTCGCCGATTCTCCGTCGACTCGCCGATCTGCAGCTTCTCCGCCGTCTTCAACTCTCACCCGAGCTCCGCAAGTTGGTAAGCATCAAGCCGCACTAGATTCCCCTCTCTCTCTTGCTCCGCCGCCCACCAGATTTCTTGCCGGACCCCTGTTTCCGCCCGCCGCCGTGGCCGCCAGTTTACAGCCGCCGCACAGCCAACCCGTACCCACCCACACCTTCACCGTACCGCCCACTCACTTCCCGTCATGAACCCAGCTTGAATTGAGCCCCGGAACACCGGAATCGGTGAAGCTCCGGCCGTCCGCCGCCGCACTCGCTCATCGCCGATGCCCAGTTAAAACTCCGCCTCGCCCGACCCTTTTGTTCTGTCAAGCCGACCCTTCCTCTGCCGCTCGATCTAGATCTAACGGCCAGAATCAATCTTCACTTTATCCGGCCGATTTACCCGACCTTTTCTTTACTCAGCCGATTCGCCCGACCCTTACTCCGCCGATTCGTCTGATCCGCCGCCGATTCTGATCCAACGGACCAGATTTATCCGACCCTAGCCGATCCCGAAACTTTTGCAGGAAGATCCCTAAGTTTTCCAGGAATCAACCCGCAGTCCAGATCAGTAGAAAATAATTTGAGCTAAGCCCTTTCTTTTTCTATCCCGACCCCTGACTTTTCTAGAATTAGAACCCGCCGTCCAGAACCTATAGTTTTGCATCCCGACCCTCTGTTTAAGGTTTAATTATGTTTTGGCCCCTGAATTCTTCAGATCTAGCCTCGGGAGACTTAAAACTCTAGCAGTTAGGTCCCCAGATCACTGTTTTAACCATAACTTCATCGTTCCAACTCTGATTTCAGCGATTCTTGAGCCCACCCGATCCTTGCATCATGAACTACAACTTTAGCATCTTTTCACCCTTTCTGTTTGTACTGTTTGTTGTATTCTTTCTTATTTGTTTGTGTACGCTTGTTTGTGTGATCGCGTAGACAACGTGACGTTCGAGCCAAATCAAGAGCAAGCTTACGAGGAAGAGAATCAGCAGTCGCTTGACGAAGGCAAGTGGATTCCCCCCTCTGCATATTCTATTTGATCCCAACAACTGCATGAAAATACACTTTACTTTATTGTTGCTTGCATAAACTTGATGGGATTACCTATGCTAAGGACATACCTAGTGTTTTACCCCAATCCTTGAAACACCTGGGTTTACTACTTTGTTGGGTAGTTACGCTTAGTTGCAAACTTTGGGATTGGTATTGGTTTACTCTTTTGTTAATGTTGAACACATTTCATATTGTGGTTTTATCGCGTAATATCAAGATCGACTTTGTTTAATGGGAACATGGAGAACCACCCAAGTGAACAGTGCAACCACAAAGTCATATGGCTCTGACCTTAGCCAATTAATTAGATGTGTAGTTTGCTGGTGGCCTTATCGAAAGGGCAAGGAGGGGGTCGGTGATAGGGGTCATAGCCCGGTCCTCTTGGGGTAGCTGCCTTTGCTAAGGAGCTGACCATTAGGGAGGTTTATGGACCACGCCGCTACTGAAACTCTAGCGGGCTGCCTAGCTCTCGACATGTCTTTGTAAAGGCTTCGTAGTGTACCCTCGCCACTCACCTCGGAAGTGTTTCAGGGCCTTGCAAACCCCGGCGATTCAGGGAAACACGATTTGTGGGTAAAGTGTACAACCTCTGCAGAGTGTAAAACTGTTATAACAGCCGTACTCACGGTTAAGAGTGGCTTGGACCCTCACATGATAATTTAAACTTGAAGATTAATTAAATCGTGGTTCGTGGTTCAATGTTATTGCTGATGGTACTGTTATGATTTTGCTAAAGTAGGATTGGTATAAACTTAAACCTAGTTAATAGGTGCTTGTTAATAAATACTTGACCAACTAAAAGAAACCGCCGCTGCAAACCTCAGCCTATCCTTGATAGCCTTGCATTTTCACCCCACTTGCTGAGTACCAACCATAAGAGTACTCACCCTTGCCCTCTGCTGTTCAGAAGAGAACTTTGAAGAGGAGATCTTCGACGACTACGAGGAGTTCTAGGTCCTGCGTTCACCAGTCATCGCCTGTGGAAGACGGAGTTGTTGAAGACTTCGTATAGGGTATAACGGTTTATCGTTAAAGACATCTGTGTCTCTTTTATACGGAGTGTAATATTGTTAAGTACTTTATTTAGTTACTTTTTGAGCATTGTCTTTGATATATTACACTTTCCGTCTACCATATGTGTGTGAACGAGATCCTTGCGCACATATGAGATGCATCTGGTTCTTTCTAGAATCGGGTGTTATAGAAGTGGTATCAGAGCTATGTTGACTGTAGGACGCTAGCCTAGATAGAAATGGTCGAAATTAAGGACATATGTGTGTGAACGAGATCCTGGCGCACATATGAGATGCATCTGGTTCTTTCTAGAATCGGGTGTGACAGAAGTGGTATCAGAGCTATGTTGACTGTAGGACGCTAGCCTAGATAGAAATGGTCGAAATTAAGGATTTATCTTCTAGAAACCCATATCAGCATCAAAAATTCCTGTTATATTTCCACATAAAAACCTATGTTTACATAAACCTTCTATCATTTTCCTTTCTAAACAAAAATATCCTGAATCTTACTCCCACTCTGCCAGATGGTCAGAATTTACCAAACTGCTCGCAAGCGCACCGGAGGTCGCCAAGTTCGCATCGCCCCAGCTGAACCAACTTCTCCTACTCCAGTCCCAGACCCTGTTGAAGAGGAGGAAGCTACGGAGGAAGAACCCGAGGAAGTCTATTACTTCGTGGACGGTGAAGATGGTCGCATCATGGCAGTTGATGAAGAACGAAACCAGTTCACACAACCGGCATCACCAGTCATTGAGAGATCGCCACCACCCTTAGTTGTCCCTGCTCCAGCCCCCTCCCCAACACCGGTTGACGCTGAAGGAAGCCCGAGTAACTTCGAAAGTATTAGAAGGGACGATGATGAGGACAACAACAACGATGAAGACAACAACGACCAGAGTGATGAAACTCCAGAGATGAGGCAACTTTGCTGTGTTCGCACTTCGGATAGAGAACCCGGCCACCTGTCTCAAGTGCTACAAAGTGTTCTACAAGAGTTGGGCAACCACGTGAGACCTCACTACCACACGCGTCACTACACCGACCCTGCGCTCGGCGACTACTACCTCTCTCGCATTCACATCAGGATGGAAAGTGCCAGAGGCCTGAGGACTCTCACCGCACACGACTCCACCACACCCCACGCTACATATGACGCCGCCGTCAGCAGTGCCGCCAGGAGAGCACTATGGTCCATCTGCCACACCTACCGCCAGGAGCTTCAGAACACGGAGTATCGCCACCTTCCTCGCCGCCTCAGTGGAACTGAAGAGACTATGATTACTCTGGGTGAAGATGATGAAGATCGCCTCAACACTCTTGCTCGAGTCACCGCTGCTCTCAACACCGAGCTGGAAAGCGTCATCACTGAGCTGGACGATACTCAGGACAAGCTACTGGAGGCCCATGAAAAGATCTGCATGCTAGAAGCTCGCCTTGAGGGAAGAGCGCCGCCACCCCCACAGATGGATGAACCCCGCTTCCCCGCTTTGTCACCACCCCGCAAGAAGCTTCGTCGCGGCGAACCAGGCTCCATAACTCGCCCCGAGGAATAGGCACTTAGGCTCTTAGGCTAGATTCTCTTGAAGTTCTCGTTAGAATCATTTTCTCTTGAGAGGACGACGATGTAATGATTGCTTGAGAACAAATGTTTGCTTTGAGTGCTATAAGAATTGCTTGATATATACGCTAATATCAGTTGGAATCTTATACATCCATATTTTGTTAAGATATTATTTTCTATCTACCTATATCTAGTACACCTATCTTATCCTGGGTTTATTCCCTAACGGTCAGATGGTGAACACAGGACAGGTGGAGGACAGAATATCCCTAGCCCTAGGCGTGCTCGCGTAGTCAACCGACAGAGTCAGTTGCCACCACCGCCCAGTCCAACAATGGAGCAATTCTTGGCAGCACAGATGCAGGTGTTGCAGAACCTCACTGCCACCATCCAGAACATACAAGCTCAGCAGAATCAGCAAGCACCACAGCAAAACCCGCCACCTAGAGACAAACACAGAGAATTCATGAGCCACCACCCTCCTACCTTTTCTCACTCTGTGGACCCCTTGGACGCTGATGATTGGTTGAAGGTCATCACTAAGAAGCTGGACATCACACAATGTTGTGACCGTGAAAGGGTCCTGTATGCCGCAGGACGTCTGGAAGGTGCAGCCGCTGATTGGTGGGATGCTTTCACTGCTGCCCACGCCAACGCCAACACTATCACCTGGGAGGAGTTTAGAACCAACTTCCGCAGCCACCATATTCCAGCAGGACTAATGAAGCTCAAACAGAAGGAATTCCTGAACCTGAAGCAAGGTAGCATGACTGTCAGTGAGTACCGGGACAAATTCACTCAGTTGTCTCGTTACGCGCCCCATGAGGTGGATAGTGACGCAAAGAGACAGGAGCGCTTCTTGGAAGGTCTGATAGGGCCGCTCAACTATCAGCTGCATAGTCACACTTTCCCAAACTTCCAAACTCTGCTAGACAAAGCCATTGGTCTGGAGAGCAAGCGCAAGGAGCTTGGAGAACACAAGCGAAAACTTCAGTCCCAAGGACAATCCAGCAGCAACACCCGACCCCGCTACAACACACCCCAAGGATATCAGTCACGCTTTGGAGGACAAGGTGGAGGATATCAGCAGAGTCAACAGAATCAAAGAACTCCACAACAGCCTCAACGCTACAACCAGCAGACTCAGCGCAACTCCAACCCGCAACCGTACCATCCAGGCTACGCCACAGGTGCACCAGTGCGGTCCAACACTCCAGTCACCCCGGTCCAACCTAACGGATGCTTCAAATGTGGAGAACTGGGTCATTACGCTAATAACTGCCCAAAGCGTAATGTGCAAACTCCTCAGAATCAGAGGAACAGTGGACAAAGGCAGACTCCTCAGCAGCAGCAGCCGCGCAACAGCAACCAGACACCACTGGGCAATAAAGGACAACAGAACTGCGTGCGCGGAAAGGTGAATCATGTGGCTGCAGAAACAGCTGAAGAGGCTCCCGACGTTGTGCTCGGTACGTTCCTTGTCAATTCTGAACCTGCATCAGTTTTATTTGATTCAGGAGCATCACATTCATTCATTACTGAGCAATTTGCTGCAAAACATAATTTACCAATGAGCCCTATAAAGCAAATATTACTAGTAAGCTCCCCGGGCAAGGAATTGAAAGCCAGTCACTTATGCCCAAGGGTCAGCATGAATATTATGGGGATAGAATTCCTAGCCAATCTAATAGTCCTAAGGACTAATGGCATCGATGTGATCCTCGGAATGGATTGGTTATCAGGATGTGACGGTGTTATTCAGTGTCGCAAGAGATCAGTGCTCTTGACCAGTCCTCAAGGAGATAAAATAGAGTTTGTGGCATCAGCTTTGCCCAGTGCAGTTGGGATAGTGGACCAAATGAAGGGAATGCCTCTGGAAGATATCAGAGTTATCAGTGAGTACCCCGACGTCTTTCCGGAAGACTTACCAGGTATGCCACCTGTTCGAGACATTGAGTTCAGAATTGATCTTTTACCTGGTACTGCACCTATCTCTAAAAGACCCTATAGAATGGATGTTAAGGATCTAAGTGAACTAAAGAAACAAATAGAAGAGATGTCAGCTAAAGGATTTATCCGTCCTAGCTCATCCCCGTGGGGAGCACCCGTGATCTTTGTCGATAAGAAAGATGGCAGCAGAAGGATGTGTATAGATTACAGGTCGCTGAATGATGTGACAATCAAGAATAAGTATCCATTGCCCAGGATTGAAGATTTGTTTGATCAGATGAGAGGTGCCAAGGTTTTCTCCAAGATTGATCTGAGATCAGGATATCATCAGCTGAGGATCCGACTGGAGGATATACCCAAGACAGCCTTCACCACCAGATATGGTCTGTACGAGTTTACTGTGATGTCGTTTGGACTGACCAACGCACCAGCATACTTCATGTACCTGATGAAAAGGGTTTTCATGGAATACCTTGACAAGTTCGTGGTTGTGTTCATTGATGACATATTGGTGTATTCGCAAAACGAGGAAGAACATGAAGAGCACTTGAGGATAGTGTTACAGAAACTCCGAGAGAATCAGTTATATGCCAAGCTGAGTAAATGTGATTTTTGGTTGAGAGAAGTTTCTTTTCTTGGACATGTTATCACAGATGGAGGAATTGCAGTAGACCCAAGTAAAGTTCAAGATGTTCTGAATTGGAATCCACCGAAGACTGTGCCTGAAATCAGAAGTTTTCTCGGACTTGCAGGCTACTACCGCAGATTTATTAAAGGCTTCTCAAAGATTGTGAAACCTATGACTTCTCTGTTGGAAAAGGGGAAAGAATTTAAGTGGGATGATACATGCCAGAAGTGTTTTGAAGAGCTGAAGACAAGATTGACCGCTGCCCCTGTGTTGATAATGCCAGATATCCACAAAGGGTTTGATGTGTATTGCGACGCTTCACGGATGGGTCTTGGATGTGTGTTAATGCAAGAAGGCAAGGTTGTGGCCTATGCTTCAAGACAGCTGAGAAAGCATGAGCAGAACTATCCTACCCATGACTTGGAATTGGCTGCCGTCGTGCACGCATTGAAGATTTGGAGGCACTACATGATCGGAAACAAGTGTCAGATCTTCACGGATCATAAGAGTCTGAAGTACATCTTCACGCAACAGGATCTTAACCTAAGACAGCGCAGATGGCTGGAATTAATCAAGGACTATGATTTGGACATTCAGTATCATCCTAGCAAGGCTAATGTTGTGGCAGACGCCCTAAGCCGGAAAGGACAAGCCAATACGATGATTGCTCGATTGATGCCTCAAGAATTATGTTGGGAGATGGCACGTTTAAATTTGGGAATTGTCACTCAAGCAGAAGCCATGATTATGGAGATAGAACCGACATTAGAATAAGAGATCAGAAAAGGACAGTTGACAGATGCTAAGATCAAAGAGATCAAGATTCAAATTGGTTTAGGAAAAACTAAGGATTTCACCGAAGATGAATAAGGAACTGTTTGGTTCAGAAAAAGGATCTGTGTACCTGAAATTGATCATCTTCGCGAACTCATTTTGAAGGAAGCACATGATTCCGCTTATTCCATTCACCCTGGAAGTACCAAAATGTATCAAGACTTGAAAGAAAGGTACTGGTGGTATGGTTTGAAAAGAGACGTAGCAACTCACGTAGCTTTGTGTGATGTATGTTAGAGAGTGAAAGCAGAACACCAGAGACCAGCAGGTTTACTCCAGCCTTTGAAAGTACCTGAATGGAAATGGGAAGATATTGGTATGGATTTCATTGTAGGGTTACCTCGTACTCGTGATGGTTATGACTCAATATGGGTTATTGTGGATAGATTGACAAAAGTCGCACATTTCATCCCAGTCAAAACAACCTACACTGGAGCCAAGTTAGCAGAACTGTACATGTCACGAATTGTGTGTCTACACGGTGTTCCAAAGAAGATAGTGTCTGATCGAGGTACTCAGTTCACATCGCGTTTCTGGCAGAAATTACATGAATCCATGGATACAAAGCTCAATTTCAGTTCTGCATATCATCCGCAAACAGACGGTCATACTGAGCGAACAAATCAAGTATTGGAAGACATGTTGAGAGCATGTGCCCTAAAGCATGGAGGTAGTTGGGATAAAAGTTTGCCATATGCAGAATTCTCCTACAACAACAGTTATCAAGCAAGTCTCAAGATGGCCCCATTTGAAGCATTATACGGAAGGAAATGCAGGACACCCTTGTATTGGAATCAGACAGGAGAAAGTCAAGTTTTTGGACCAGAGATTCTTCAAGAAGCAGATAGACAAGTCCAGATAATCCGAGATAATCTCAAGACTGCCCAGTCACGACAGAAAAGTTATGCCGATACACGTAGAAGGGAATTGACATTTGAAGTTGGAGACCTTGTGTATTTGAAGGTATCACCCATCAGAGGTTTACGTAGATTCAAGGTGAAAGGGAAGTTGTCACCATGTTATATCGGTCCTTTTCAGATTCTGGAAAGGAAAGGTGAAGTGGCATATCAATTGGAGTTACCAGCAAGATTGTCAGATGTCCATGATGTGTTCCATGTATCACAGTTAAAGAAATGTTTGAGAGTGCCAGACGAGCAATTAGCGTTGGAGGAACTTGATGTGCAACAAGATTTAACTTATGCAGAGCATCCGATTAGAATTTTGGAAAAGTCTCAGAGGGTTACACGGAACAAGGAAATCAAAATGTGCAGAGTACAGTGGAGTCACCATTCAGAGGATGAGGCTACTTGGGAAAGAGAAGATGAACTGATGGCAGAATTCCCTCAGCTGTTCCCTAATCCTTCCTAATCTCGAGGATGAGATTCTCTTTAAGGGGGGTAGGTTTTGTAACACCCAAAATATAGGAGCTAAAATTTCTAAAAGTATTTTCATAAAAATCATAAATTAAAATTGTGCATGCATCTTTATTTCTTTCTTCTCCTATTTCTTTCTTTCAGCCTGGCCCAATTCTTTTCTTCTCCTTCTTTTTCTTTTCCCGCGGCCAACCCAGTGGCCGATTTCCCTCAGCCGACCCTTGCTTCCACCGACAGCTAGGACCCACCTGTCGGCGCCTTCTTCTTCTTCTTCTCTCTTCTTTCCTTACCCAGAGTCCAGAACGACTCCGAGCTGCTATTCGTACCCCGTTCTCTTTCTTTCTTCTTATCCCGAGTCCTGATCGATTTCCGCAGCACCGCCTTCCTAATCTCGGCCGATCCGCCCCTATAAAATCCTGCCAAAGCCCCGCCTTGCAACCCACGCCAAACTCAAATCCTTTCCTCAACACAACATCGTCGTACGACCGCTGGAAGTTGCGCCTCGGAGGAACGCCGCCGACCCGTGTCGCCGATTCTCCGTCGACTCGCCGATCTGCAGCTTCTCCGCCGTCTTCAACTCTCACCAAAGCTCCGCAAGTTGGTAAGCATCAAGCCGCACTAGATTCCCCTCTCTCTCTTGCTCCGCCGCCCACCAGATTTCTTGCCGGACCCCTGTTTCCGCCCGCCGCCGTGGCCGCCAGTTTACAGCTGCCGCACAGCCAACCCGTACCCACCCACACCTTCACTGTACCCCCCACTCACTTCCCGTCATGAACCCAGCTTGAATTGAGCCCCGGAACACCGGAATCGGTGAAGCTCCGGCCGTCCGCCGCCGCACTCGCTCATCGCCGATGCCCAGTTAAAACTCCGCCTCGCCCGACCCTTTTGTTCTGTCAAGCCGACCCTTCCTCTGCCGCTCGATCTAGATCTAATGGCCAGAATCAATCTTCACTTTATCCGGCCGATTTACCCGACCTTTTCTTTACTCAGCCGATTCGCTCGACCCTTACTCCGCCGATTCGTCTGATCCGCCGCCGATTCTGATCCAACGGACCAGATTTATCCGACCCTAGCCGATCCCGAAACTTTTGCAGGAAGATCCCTAAGTTTTCCAGGAATCAACCCGCAGTCCAGATCAGTAGAAAATAATTTGAGCTGAGCCCTTTCTTTTTCTATCCCGACCCCTGACTTTTCTAGAATTAGAACCCGCCGTCCAGAACCTATAGTTTTGCACCCCGACCCTCTGTTTAAGGTTTAATTATGTTTTGGCCCCTGAATTCTTCAGATCTAGCCTCGGGAGACTTAAAACTCTAGCAGTTAGGTCCCCAGATCACTGTTTTAACCATAACTTCATCGTTCCACCTCTGATTTCAGCGATTCTTGAGCCCACCCGATCCTTGCATAATGATCTACAACTTTAGCATCTTTTCACCCTTTCTGTTTGTACTGTTTGTTGTATTCTTTCTTATTTGTTTGTGTACGCTTGTTTGTGTGATCGCATAGACAACGTGACGTTCGAGCCAAATCAAGAGCAAGCTTACGAGGAAGAGAATCAGCAGTCCCTTGACGAAGGCAAGTGGATTTCCCCCTCTGCATATTCTATTTGATCCCAACAACTGCATGAAAATACACTTTACTTTATTGTTGCTTGCATAAACTTGATGGGATTACCTATGCTAAGGACATACCTAGTCTTTTACCCCAATCCTTGAAACACCTGGGTTTACTACTTTGTTGGGTAGTTACGCTTAGTTGCAAACTTTGGGATTGGTATTGGTTTACTCTTTTGTTAATGTTGAACACATTTCATATTGTGGTTTTATCGCGTAATATCAAGATCGACTTTGTTTAATGGGAACATGGAGAACCACCCAAGTGAACAGTGCAACCACAAAGTCATATGGCTCTGACCTTAGCCAATTAATTAGATGTGTAGTTTGCTGGTGGCCTTACCGAAAGGGCAAGGAGGGGGTCGGTGATAGGGGTCATAGCCCGGTCCTCTTGGGGTAGCTGCCTTTGCTAAGGAGCTGACCATTAGGGAGGTTTATGGACCACGCCGCTACTGAAACTCTAGCGGGCTGCCTAGCTCTCGACATGTCTTTGTAAAGGCTTCGTAGTGTACCCTCGCCACTCACCTCGGAAGTGTTTAAGGGCCTTGCAAACCCGGGCGATTCAGGGAAACACGATTTGTGGGTAAAGTGTACAACCTCTGCAGAGTGTAAAACTGTTATAACAGCCGTACTCACGGTTAAGAGTGGCTTGGACCCTCACATGATAATTTAAACTTGAAGATTAATTAAATCATGGTTCGTGGTTTAATGTTATTGTTGATGGTACTGTTATGATTTTGCTAAAGTAGGATTGGTATAAACTTAAACCTAGTTAATAGGTGCTTGTTAATAAATACTTGACCAACTAAAAGAAACCGCCGCTGCAAACCTCAGCCTATCCTTGATAGCCTTCCATTTTCACCCCACTTGCTGAGTACCAACCATAAGAGTACTCACCCTTGCCCCCTGCTGTTCAGAAGAGAACTTTGAAGAGGAGATCTTCGACGACTACGAGGAGTTCTAGGTCCTGCGTTCACCAGTCATCGCCTGTGGAAGACGGAGTTGTTGAAGACTTCGTATAGGGTATAACGGTTTAACGTTAAAGACATCTGTGTCTCTTTTATACGGAGTGTAATATTGTTAAGTACTTTATTTAGTTACTTTTTGAGCATTGTCTTTGATATATTACACTTTCCGTCTACCATATGTGTGTGAACGAGATCCTGGCGCACATATGAGATGCATCTGGTTCTTTCTAGAATCGGGTGTGACAAGGAGCTTCCAGAAGAAGGTGGCGTACTTGGAGGGATCTGAATCTGACGCAGAGGAGGAAATCGGCCTGGCAGAATGGGTAAAAGGGAGAAAACCGATATCCTGCCCCTTTGGCAAGAAGGAGCCAGAGACATTCGGCTTTGACACGTCAAAGACCGATAAAATTTTTGATCTGCTGCTTCAGGAGGGGCAAATCAAGCTGTCGCAGCATCACACCATCCCTACGGCCGATCAACTTAAGAAGATGAAGTACTGCAAGTGGCACAACGCTACTTCTCATGACACCAATGAATGTAAAGTCTTCCGCCAGCAGATACAATCGGCCATGGAACAGGGGCGGCTCAAGTTTGAAACTCCCAGCCAATCAGCAAAGCCGATGAAGATAGATCAACATCCCTTCCCGGCCAACACGGTCAACGCTGAAGGAGACTCAAGTCAAACCAAGGTGCTGACATCAGAATCGGCGAGAAGAGGTGGCGCTGTCGACCTCAGGAGGCAGATCACAACAGAAGAAGTCAGAAGGAATAGGTGAGGGCCAGAACGACCACACAGGCCTGTCACCTCCCGATTTCTACTCAGTAAATATCGGCGGCAGCAAGAACAAGCACAACACCAGGAAGAGATGATACGCCGGCGTGAAGATCACTGGCAGTGTCCCTTCTTCATCCACTGCTGGGAGAACGATATCAGGTTGCCATCTGCCGATAACTGTCCGGAGTGCAACGGATCAAACCGCAACGATCGCCCGAAGGCACACTCTAGGGACAGAGGATCAGAGCCGATCAACAGAAATCGGCGCGAAGAACGGCGCGTTTCGGTGCATGATCGGCTGGAGGGCAGAGTTGACCAGTGCAACAGGTCAAAAAGCAAGATCGGCCAGCAAGATGGACTGGGGGGCAGGATCAGCGCACAAGATCGGCTGGGAGAGATAGCCAATGATAGGGTGTCAGACGAAGATCCCCTAGGAAGGGAACCAGATTGGGAACACGTCAGATCATCGACCAAACTAGTGAACCCCAGGTGGTGTCCTGACGGCCTATCCAGATCCCAAAAGCGAAGGATCCAACGCCTACGCCAGTGGGAGCATCAAGAAGAAGAACGGAGACAGGCGCCAGAGAAAAGGAACGTGAAATCTCGAATTTGGCGCCCAAAGAAAAGCGATCAAGAAACGGATAACCAAGAATCGGCAGCCGAGATTGATATGGTTTTCATACTGCCGATGGAGTTCATGGCGCCAAGCGATCGGGACAAAATGACAAAAACAGAGGAAGAGCAAATGGCACAACTGGTATTAGAGCCGATGACGGCTACGTTTGAGAAACCAGAAGAGGAAAAACGACAGCATCTTAAGGCGCTGTTTCTCAAAGGGTATGTCAACGGAAGACCCGTCACCAAATTACTGGTAGATGGAGGCGCGGCAGTCAACATCATGCCGTATGCCATGTTCCGCAAGCTGGGCAAGGGCGAAGACGACCTCACCAAGACGGACATGATGCTGAAAGATTTCGAAGGCAACGTGTCACCCGTCCGCGGAGCATTCTGCGTCGACCTCACCATCGGCAGTAAGACCCTCCCTACTACTTTCTTCGTCATTAATGGCAAGGGGTCCTATAATATGCTGCTCGGTCGCGACTGGATACATGCAAACTGCTGTGTCCCATCTACTATGCATCAATGCCTTGTGCAATGGGTCGGCGACAGTACAGAGGTGGTAGCTGCCGATTCCGTTTACAGCGTTGCAGCGGCCGACACACAACAGTGGAGCTGCGAGCACGTCAAGTGTATATCTGGCAGGACTTGGGACACTAACTTCCTAAAAGTGTCCGATTTCGGTTTACAGCCGATCCAAGCAGTCGGCTCTGAAGATTCAGAATAAATGGATCAGCTCGTCCGAGAAGATGGGAAGCTGGGGCACGGGTTCACGTCGGCCGATTTATTAGAGATGGTAGATTTGGGAGATAGCGGCAAATCGAGGCCGACGTACATTAGTGCCAATTTGGATTCTGAGTACAAATGCAAATTGTTAAGATTATTGAAAGAGTTCAGGGATTGCTTTGCTTGGGAATACCACGAGATGCCAGGACTAGACCGGTCTATTGTTGAACACCGGTTACCTATAAAATCAGGATATCGGCCGTATCAGCCCCAAAATTCTACCTGACATAAAGGCCGAGATTACAAAGTTGATTGAAGCAGGATTTATTCGGCAGTGCCGCTACGCCGAATGGATTTCTAACATTGTGCCTGTATATAAGAAGAATGGAAAGTTGCGTGTGTGCATCGATTTCAGGAACTTAAATCAGGCGACGCCAATGGATGGTTATCCGATGCCAACGGCCGATATCTTGGTGGATCCTGCCGCGGGCCACAAAGTCATAAGCTTCATGGATGGGAATGCCGGATACAATCAGATATTAATGGCCGAGGAGGATATTTCGAAAACGGCTTTTAGGTGCCCAGGCCATCTTGGTTTATTTGAATGGGTGGTTATGACTTTTGGCTTGAAAAACGCCGGCGCTACATATCAACGAGCCATGAACTACATCTTCCACAAACTCATTGGTTCATCAGTGGAAGTTTATATAGATGACGTCGTGGTCAAGTCGAAGGGTCACCAGGATCATCTGGCCGATTTACAGGAAGTACTGGAGTGCACGAGGAAACATGGGTTGAAGATGAACCCAAACAAGTGTGCGTTTGGCGTATCGGCCGGACAATTCTTGGGATTTATGGTCCATGAGCGTGGGATAGAAGTCAGCAGCAAGACTATAGACGCCATCAACAAAGTAGTGGCTCCACGGAATAAAACTGAATTGCAGTCCCTCATTGGCAAGGTCAATTTCATCAGAAGATTCATATCCAATCTATCGGGACGTATTCAGGCTTTTACCCCTGTGTTGAAATTAAAGCCTGACCAAGAATTCACATGGGGAGAAGAACAACACAAGGCACTGGAGAATATCAAGCAGTATCTGGTTTCACCTCCGGTGTTAGCCCCACCACAGCCTGGTAAGCCGTTCAAGTTATATTTATCGGCTGACGGGCAGGCTATTGGATCGGCGTTGGTACAGGAGTTTGAAGGGAAAGAACGAGTGGTATACTACGTCAGCAGAAGACTTTTAGATGCCGAAACAAGATATTCTTCGGTGGAACGGTTATGCTTGTGCTTGTACTTTTCATGTACTAAGCTCAGGCACTATTTGCTATCGGCAGAATGCATAGTCGTGTGCAGAGACGATGTGGTGAAGTATATGCTATCGTTGCCGATTTTGAAGGGGCGGATTGGAAAATGGATCCTGGCTTTGTCAGAATTCGATCTAAGGTACGAATCGGCCAAAGCCATCAAAGGTCAGGTGATGGCCGATTTCGTAGTTCAGCATTGTGGACCAGAAATTGCCACCGTTGAACCAGTTCCATGGACTCTATATTTTGATGGTTCTTCGTGTGGGGTCGGATCAGGAATCGGCATCGTTCTTGTGTCGCCTCGGGGGGCAACTTATGATTTCTCTCTGCCGATAGAAGTTTCTGCAACCAATAACCAGGCGGAATATCGAGCTGTTCTGAAAGGCATCCAATTATTAAGGGATGTCAAGGCAGATGTAGTCGAGATCTTTGGGGACTCCATGCTCATTGTGGATCAGTTAACAGGACGATCCGAGTGCAAGGATGACGTCCTGAGGATTTATTATGAAGATTGTCTTCAACTTTTGAAGGGCTTCAAATCTGCAACAATTGAGCACATCCCCAGAGATTATAATGAAGAAGCCAATAGACTGGCTCAACATGCTTCTGGGTATCGGCCGATTCAGGGAGCGATGACGCTAGAACTCGCGGCCGATGACTGGCGGAAGGAGATCGCCGATTACTTGAAAAATCCATCCCAAAAGGTGGATCGGCGAACACGTTTTCAGGCTACAAAGTATGTGCTGCTTGAGGATGACTTATTTTTTCGGACGATTGATGGAGTTCTTCTCAAATGCCATGGAACAGAAGAGCCAAAGGTTCTAATGGGAGAGATCCATGAAGGCGTGTGTGGAGCTCATCAATCGGCTCACAAAATGAAGTGGATGATCAGGAACAATGGGTATTACTGGCCGACCATCCTTGAAGATTGTTTCAAGTATTACAAAGGATGCCAAGACTGTTAGAGGTTTGGCAATGTGCAGCGCGCACCAGCGTCGGCTATGAATCCAATAATTAAGCCGTGGCCGTTCAGAGGTTGGGGAATAGATCTCATCGGGCAGATTCATCCTCCATCTAGCAAAGGGCATAAGTTCATATTGGTGGCTACAGATTATTTTACCAAATGGGTGGAGGCAGTTCCTTTGAGGAACGTGACATCAACCGACATGATTGAGTTTGTTAAAAGCCATATTATATATCAATTTGGTATTCCTCAAACCATTACAACTGATCAAGGGACAATGTTCACTTCTGGAGAATTCGGAGAATTCGCCGCCGATATGGGAATTAAATTATTAAATTCTTCTCCATACTAGGCTCAAGCCAATGGCCAAGCAGAATCGTCTAACAAGGGGATAATCAAGCTAATCAAGAGGAAGGTAGAAGAGCAGCCCAAGAAGTGGCATATGTCTTTGGCTGAATCTTTATGGGCGTACAGGATGGCTTGTCATGGGACCACTAAGATATCCCCTTATCATTTGGTTTATGGCCATGAAGCGGTCTTACCATGGGAGATAAGAACAAGGTCAAGATGCATATCGCTACAGGATCAGTTAACAGCCGATGATTATTCCTTTCTCATGAAAGATGAACTTGATGATTCGGCGGGTTTGCGGTTGAGAGCTCTGATCAGCATAGAGGAGAACAAGAAAAGGGTGGCCAGATGGTATGACAAGAAGGTCAAAGTCAAACAGTTCTCTCAGGGAGATCTGGTATGGAAGCTGGTACTGCCGATAGGATCTAAGGATCCCAAATTCGGTAAGTGGTCACCCACTTGGGAAGGGCCGTATAGAATCGGCCGATGTGCTCCCAGAAATACATACATTCTGGAGACAATAGAAGGGGAGGAATTCCCAAGAGCTCCAAATGGACGATATCTGAAAAGGTACTATCCAAGCATTTGGGTAGATGCATAACTTACAGCAAGATATATCAAGGTAACATGGCCGATTTCTCGTCGGTTTTCTGGTTACACATCTGGTGAAGGAAACACTGGGATTCATTATCGATTGGAAATCACAGATTACATGGCCGACATGGTGTAAGTCGCCCTTAGAATAAAAACACTACTGGTTACGCCTGCGTTGGATTTCTCTTTCGACGCGACCTAATCTTATCATGAGGGTAAGCCTTTCATCTTTCAAGTCCTTTGCAGTGGCTCCAGCTTCAGCTTGGTCGCAGAGTTTTTTCAGCAGGCGGGCCTTCTCCTCTTCCAAATCTTTCATGGTAACTTCGGTCTTAGCTTCAGCAAGTCGATGTGAAGATGAAGAACTCTCGTCAGAGGTTGGCATTTGTTCAAAGCAGACGAGATCCATATAATCCAAGATTGGTCGGACATTGGCAGGGACATGGTCTTTGAGTTCTTCAGAATGAGCTTTTATCAGATCTATATCAACTTGCGACAATGGCTTGTTTGAATGCATGATTTCAATCGCTCTTTCCAAATCAGGGTTAAGATGGTTCGGCTGAAAGAAAGAATAGACAAACATGTTGGAACAAAGTAAGATATCTCAGGAAGGGATGGAGAGCAAATTGATACCTGGTTAACGGAAGAGGAGGATCGAGAAGACATTTTAATGCTTGACCAAAGACGACGAGGGGCGGGATTCAGATGGAAAGGAAGACGAACAAGATGAGCATTTTTGGAAATAGTACGAAGAGGCGCATTTATAGAAAAGAAGAGACGAAGGGTTGGCAAGACGTGTGCCGTCGGAGTAAAGGCATCAGTAAATGTAAAGCTGCCAGGGGAGATGGTCAAAGTTTGAGTCTACACGCCAACACGATGTTCGTCCTGTTACCGGATTCCATGTCGTGAAGCTGATTCTAGAGCAAGGATCAGATGCAGAGGAGTAGGTAACGCAATTGACTCTGGGGTTTACTCCTGTCATAATTGGGAAGTTTCGGAGGAGAGGATTAAATAAAAGAGTTTCGAAGGAAAAGTTATATTTTACTCCGAAACTGGGGGGCATGTGTTGACGCCGGATTTTGACACGTCTTGAATCGGCGTCAGGGGAAGAAGATTGGCCGATGCGGCAGATCTGAGAACTACAGTAAGGAATCGGCCGATCGAGGTAACAGTTGAAAATCGGCCGATTGGTAGCACAGCCCATACCGACAGTAGGATTATTCCAGAAGATCTTGGTCAAAAGCTGGTCAACAGGGCACGCCAAGTCGGTCAGAGAGAAATTGAAGGGGATCCTGATTGGATTAAGGAACGGCGGCGGAAGATTCTGCGGGAGTCCGTTTCCTTTAAAAGTTATTGTAGATATAGTAGTTTTCTTGTTTTAAATAAGGATGTAACAAGTCGTAATCGACCAGGAGTCCTAGTTTTCAGGGTATAAGTAGGAGTCGCTAGGGCTTTGCGAGAAATCAAATCAATCAACAAAACACTTCTACTTTTTACCAGTACTTTACTTTTCAAGTCGGTGACTTCGCCAATATTTTCTTCTTCCACGAGTTCGTACGGATTGGCAGGGCTGCATCAACCTGATCTCCGGCCAATTGGTAGGTTTCGTTTATCGAGTAATATCCGAGCTTTAACTACGGGCGCATCGCTGTGGTTTCGTTTGGATTTATTCACAAGTTATCGATATTTACTAGAATTGCAAGTTTTACCTGTTATTCTAGTATTATCACCAGTTATCCAGCTTGAGATCAGGGTAATCGGCTTCATCATTGTTCTCCTTCAACCCATCGCCATACAGCCGATTAGATCTGTTTCAAGTGTTGTTTCTATAGTAATTGTTTAGATTGCTCCAGTAGTTCTCTTTACAATTACTATACGATCATCGGCTGACCCATAGCCGATCATCTCTACAGCAAATCGGCCGATTTGCCGCCGACGCGCTCCTCAGGACAGATCGGAAATCCAGCCGATCGACGCGCCTGGAATTTAATACTCTATTTCCTTGTCAATCAACAGGTCAGATTGACTGGCACGCCGCGCGAACCGCACCAGGGCGATAACCCGAACAGGAGCTAAGCAGATTCTCCCGGGTCATGTATCCGACGCTGAAGACCCATCGGCCGATTCCTATCCGGCCGATTTTAGCGCCAACACTATGCAAGCATGCTCTCTTTTATTGTGTCGCCCATGGGAATATGATACTGATGCTCTTCATCATGGTAGAAGTAATAAGTACACTCTTATGCATAAAGGAAAGAAAATTACTTTGCTACCAATGACTCCTGCTGAAATTTTGCATGATGATAAAGACAGAGCTAAACTTGAGAAAGAAGAACTAAATGTTAAATCTGAAAATCAGCAAAGAATTAAATTGAAGGGTCATGTTTTGCTTGCAACAAAGTCTAACCTTGCTGATATTGATACTCGTGTGTGCTATGCTTTGATTTGCAAGAATGCTTTATTCTCCGTTGATGATATAGCTAGCACTTTGCCTCCTACTGTCACTAACCTTTTGCAGGAGTATAAAGATGTGTTTCCCGACAAGATACCCCTAGAGATTCCATCTTTGAGGGGGATTGAGCATCAAATTGATTTGATTCCGGGAGCAAGTTTGCAAAACCGCGCTGCATACAGGACGAACCTGGAAGAGACTAAGGAAATTCAGCGACAAGTCCAAGATCTTTTGGACCGCGGTTATGTACGAGAAAGTCTTAGTCCTTATGTTGTTCCTGTCCTTTTGGTTCCTAAGAAAGATGGTACATGGCGTATATATGTTGATTGTCGTGCTATTAATAACATAACCATACGTTATCGTCACCCTATTTCTTGATTAGATGACATGCTTGATGAATTGAGTGGGGCTATAATTTTTACAAAGATTGATTTGCATAGTGGCTACCACCAAATAAGAATGAAATTGGGTGATTAATGAAAAACTACTTTTAAGGTAAAGTTTGGGTTATATGAGTGGTTAATAATGCCTTTTGTTTGACTAATGCACCTAGCACTTTCATGAGATTGATGAATGGGTTTTTGTGTGCTTTTATTGGTAAATTTGTGGTGGTTTACTTTGATGATATCTTGATTTATAGAAAGTCTCATGCTGAACATATGGATCATCTACGCGTTGTTTTTGATGCTTTGAGAGCAACACGTATGTTTGCTAACCTTGCAAAGTGCACCTTTTGCACCGATCGAGTTGGTTTTCTTGGCTATGTTGTTACTCCACAGGGAATTGAAGTGGATGAGGGGAAAAATGAAGCCATCAAGAGCTGGCCGACACCTCAATCTGTTTCGCAGGTGAGAAGTTTTCATGGTCTTGCAGGGTTCTATTGGTGTTTTGTGAGAGATTTCAGCACCATTGTTGCCCCGCTGAACGAGTTAACAAAGAAGGGTGTTATGTTCCATTGGGGGACAGCACAAGAATAAGCTTTCGAGATGTTGAAAGAGAAGCTTACGCATGCATCGCTACTCTAACTTTCTGATTAGACATTTGAGCTAGAATGTGATGCGAGCGGTATTGGAATTGGAGGAGTGCTCCTACAAGAAGGTAGACCCGTTGTATACTTTAGTGAGAAATTGACTGGGCCATTGCTGAATTATTCTACTTATGATAAAGAGTTATATGCTTTGGTGCCAGTTTTGGAAACATGGCAATATTACCTTTGGTCCAAAGAATTTATTATACATTCTGATCATGAATCTTTGAAACATATTCGTAGCCAAGCTAAACTAAACAAACGTCATGCTAAGTGGGTTGAATTTATTGAATATTTTCCTTACATCATTAAACATAAGAAAGGGAAAGATAATGTGATTGCTGATGCTTTGTCTAGACGTTATACCATGTTGTCTCAACTTGATTGTCGTATTTTTAGGCTTGAATCGATTAAGGGACAATATGAACTTGATGCTGATTTTAAAGATGTGTTTGAGAATTGCAAAGAGGGCTGTTCATGGAATAAATTTGTGATGAATGATGGGTACTTGTTTTAGAGCTAACTGTTTATGGATTCCAGTTGGTTCCGTTCGTCTTTTGTTGTTGCAAGAGGAGCATGGAGGCGGTTTGATGGGACATTTTGGTGTCAAGAAGACGGAGGAAGTTTTGGCCACACACTTCTTTTGGCCAAAGATGAGGCGAGACGTAGAGCGGTTCATGACTCGCTGCACAATATGTCAAAAAGCTAGGTCTCGTTTGAATCCACATGGTTTGTATATTCCTCTTCCTGTTCCTTCTACTCGTTGAGCGGATATTTGTATGGACTTTATTTTGGGATTGGTTAGGACTAAGAGGGGGAGGGATAGCATTTTTTTGTGGTGGATATATTTTCTAAGATGGCACACTTTATACCTTGTCATAAAAGTGATGATGATGTTCATATTGCTGTCTTCTTTCTCAAAGAGATTGTTCCTTTGCATGGTATGCCTTCTATTTTCAGATCGCGATGCTAAATTCTTGAGTCACTTTTGGCGCACATTGTGGAACAAGTTGGGGACAAAGCTGTTGTTTTCTACAACATGTCACCCCCAAACGGATGGACAAACCAAGGTTGTTAATAGAACATTATCTACTATGTTGAGAGCGGTTTTGAAGAAAAATTTGAAGATGTGAGAAGAGTGTTTGGCGCATGTGGAATTTGCTTACAATAGGGCGGAACACTCCACCACCAAGGTAAGTCTTCAGGTAGTGTGTGTTTTTAACCCACAAGTTTCTATTGATCTTTTTCCTCTACCTACTGTTGAGAGGATACATTTTAATACTAAGGAGCGTGCTGAAATTTTATTCTAAAAATTCATGAGACAACTAAGAAAAACATTGAAAAGATAAATGAAAGGTATAGACTTGCTGATACTAAAGGTAGAAAGGAAGTTAATCTTGATGTAGGTGATTTGGTATGGTTGCACTTGCGAAAAGATAGATTTTCAGAGCTACGAAAGTCAAAGTTAATGCCAAGAACGGCTGGTCCTTTCAAGATAATTGAGAAAATAAATGATAATGCATATAAACTTGAGTTGCCTCCCGAGTTTAGGGTTAGTCCCTCCTTTAACATTGCAGATTTGAAATCATACTTGGGAGAAGAAGATGAGCTAGCGTCGAGGATGACTTCGCTTCAAAAGAGGGAGGATGATGAGGACATCACTCCCTTGGATACAAACAACACTCCTCACATAGATATGCAAGGACCAATCACTAGAGCTCGTGCACGTCGTTTAAATCAAGAGGTGAGCTCGTTCCATTTAGTAATTATGAGAATGGTATGCTATATAATGATGTTATTGTACTTAGGAATAATAGAGAGGATCATGAAGTATTTGGAGGAAGACTTGGAGGAGGAAAATATTAGACGAGACGTCCAAGTCAAACCGGAGGCCCACAACATCCCGAGTTCGAGTCTGCCTCGGAGTTCAGGAGAAGTGTGGGCTAAAACTGACGCCTAGGTCACATACAGAGTCCAAATTTGACGTTCTACATATGTATAGAAAGATAAGGATATAAGCTTTCCAATGCCACCGGTCCCATGTCATTATCATATCCGAGTCAACGGAAATCGTTGAAACAAGTGGACATCCAGAATCTGTCTGGGTGCTGCGACGCCGTCTTTTGGGCCGTTGGCCCGTGTATCGTCTTGTAGCCTATTAGGGGTGCGTTCAGGGGACTTGCACGCTCCTAAATACTTTATATTCAGTAGAGTCATCCAAGTTAGGGTTTAAAGTTTTGCTTAGATTTAATCTGTCATAGAACAGTCGCCGTTCATCGGTTTGTGAGCCCCCAATTCATGAGCTTAATCATTCACTTGCAATTTTATTGCGTTCTTCTTTGTTTTTGCTTGTGTTCTTGATTCACAGGCAAGAATTAGCCTTTGTGGAGAGGTCAACTGGGCAGCGCACGGTTGATAACATAAAGACGATGTGATGCTTCGATTGCGGGCTCGGGTCTTGTTGATCGGAAGCCGGATCGCTTATGCCGTGTTGTCGACTAATAGATAGTTATCCTTTTGACGGAAGGTCGGGCACCCTCTTGTTCCCATCGAGCACGGATGTCATTCCTTTTTGCTAATGATTGCAGCATGTGTCGTGGCAGCTCACAAAACTTTAGGTCAGCAGCAAGTGAATCCTCCTTTTGCTAACCATTTTTGGCTTCCTCTCCCTGAGCTGAAGCGGCTGCACGCTTGGAATATTTTCTTCAGGTTGAACAGCAATGCAACACTCGATACCAGCACGATCAGCAGGCCTCGGAACTGAAGCATACTCAGAGTATGGGAGCCTCCTCGATGGAGAGGAGTGCGGTGGTTGCCAAGGCATGGAAGGTATCTTCACTCCCGGAAGCCATGCTGCAGCTGCCAAATTGCCCAGCCTGCTAACTTGTGAAGAGAGTCAACATCCAGCAAGCTATTATGAATCCCCACAGCAGCCATTATCTGGACTTTGTTGATTTCTAGTGTTATTTCGGTAGCTGCAGCACCACTGTTATATCCCCCTTGAACAAGATCTTCTTGCTCCCACTCAGTAACCACCTTAGCACTGATCTCATCGAGAATCCTATCCACAGCTATATCTATTGCCTCCACCAAATGCAGCTCATGGGCATTAGGTGCACCGTTCTTTGGAGCTTGATCGGAAGGTGTAGTTTCCTTTGTATTTGTTTCCAAACCTCAGGGCCCAGAAGAGCCGGACCCACTCAAATTCTTGTCCATGTCCTCCATCTCATGATCAGCGCCCTTCTTTTTGTTATTTGGATCTAAGTCGTTGTCCACATCAATATCTTCCGTTTCTCCACCTTCATTGACAACTTGGTCTACTTTAAAGAAGATTTCGTAGAGACAATCATCCACCAAAATGTCCGCATCATCCGGAATGCAATTTGCATCAAGAACTGCGACCATCAGCCTGATCACCCCAATCTTCTTCATTGACCTCATATCCACTCTCTGTATCGCACCCAGAATAGAGCCTATAGCCCAGAGAGGTAAAAAGGATCTGATCTCATATGGGACTCCGTATACATGAACCCATAGCTTCTGCAACTTCTAATTAGGTTTGATGTCATTTTGGTTGATGCTCTCTGGCTATAAGTATTTGATTGACCGCTAACAGAGATACGTGATTTATTTCTTCTCCTGAATTTACAACACTCATTTTTTTCCACCATGGGCAAGGCCCGACACTATTAGATTCAAAACAATTACTGAGAGATTTCTTTGAGTGGCCGAGGGGGATCAAATTCCTTATAATTTTTTCCTCCTAATGGCCGACAGTGTTTAAGCAAGAGAGAACTATTTACCGTGAGTTAAAAGAGAAATGCCGACAAACCTTTACCGACCATCAAAATCTGACTATGTGTATAAAAAGACAAGAACCTCGTCGGCCACCTGCCCATCACCTCTCAGAAATAGTTGCACATCTTGAAGTGCGAATTTCATTACTGATAGCAACGAAATTACAGAGTTTTTTTTCAGTTTGGTCTTGGATAGAAGTCACTCCCCTCACTGAGAGTATGCAAAACCGAGCTTACAAGCCCTGCAATGGGCCAGCTTAGATACCTGGAACAACAACACAAAATGAAAGTAGAACGCACGCTCCAGAGTCTGAGCAGCACAAAAGGTAGCTGAGGGTATGTCTTCAGATCATCTTCGCCAGGGTACAGAAAAGTGTCTTCACACCTCACTTAGTCCACGTTTACTGGAGAAGCACCATTCCTGCATCGTCACCAGGGTCTCGAGGGTGAAAATGCAGCGCTGCTAGAGTACGTTATGGGTTTATTGGGCCTAGGCTGGCGGTATAGCCCGTTAGTGTTAGGGTTAATGTGAGATAAGGGTCGCTTGCTTAGGGGTCAAGTAAACCTCTCTATATAAGGAGAGGAGATGTATCATCTAACAAGGCAGGAATTAGAAGGAAGAACCTTCTCTCTTGCTCGGCCGGGGGCTTTCCCCCGGCCGGCCCCCTTTTCTCCCGCGCAACCCTAGCAGCCACATAACATCTAATATCAGAGATGCTAGGTTCCGCTGCAGATTTGAACCAACTTTGATCGCCTGCTTCACGTCGACGGCACTGCTTTTGCTATTATTGATCCTTCATCTGGCGTGGGCAGCGCACCATCTTCACCCCAGCAGACCGGCACTCTGCAGCAGCAGCTGTGCTAAGGGAAGACGTGGCCCTGCGACTCCCAAAGGCGAGAGTGTTTCCTGCGTCGATTGTCCCATCACTCAAGGATCTGTACGCCGACATGAGGGTTACAATAGCACAGATACAAGCCAAGGTGGAGTTGTTACAGCTGCAACTGTTCGAGAGGACGACGGACATCATGACGGAGCCGAAGAAGAAGATGCGTGAGCGCCAGGCATCAGCGGCAGTGCGGCTGTAGGCTGCAGCACGCGGCCTCCTAGCACGGCAACGGCTGCAGGAGATGCGCCGGAAGATGCGGGAGGCAGCCCTAGTGGCGGTCGACCTCGGTAAAGGGGGCACGACCTCACCCCATGGTCATCAGCAACTGTGCCGACCCGCTGCAGGCTCCATGCGGCCGCCCAAGGCGCTCCGCCCCCGCCCGACACATTGGCCTAGGCTAGTGGCTGGGGCCAGATGTGATGGTCACGCGTTATGGGTTGAAGAGCTCTTGTTTTTCAGGATATCAGCCCATTTGCAGCATGCGCCTTGGGATCCAGGTGGCTGTACACGTGCAGATCCGGCGTGCGGATGGTGTCCACCTTATGTCCAGGAGTCAAAAATAAAGAGTCCCCATTCATTTTAGGTTGAGAATAATAAAATAAGCTGAGATGTAAAAGGCTTGTTTTTAGGTGTTATGTTTATGTTGAGTCGAGTCATCGTTATAAGTTGGTCAGGCTGCAGCTTGAGGATGAGCTGCATATCCAGGTGGGGTGTAGTGTTAGAGTACGTCATGGGTCTGTTGGGCCTGGGCTGGTGATATAGCCCATTAGTATTAGGGTTAATGAGAGATAAAAGTCGCTTGCTTAGGGGTTGATTAAACCTCTCTGTATAAGGAGAGGAGATGTATCAATCTAATGTGGCAAGAATTAGAAGGAAGAACCTTCTCTCTTGCTCGGTCGTGGGCAAGGCCCCCGGCCGGCCCCCCTTTTCTCCCTCGCAACCCTAGCAGCCACATAACAAGCGCCGTCTTCTTGAGGGCTTCCGCGCCTTCCTCCAGAGCTTCCTTGTCACTCTCCTTCTGCAAAACTGCCCAATATGATATGAAGGAACTAGCTGAGCATATTATCTCCGTTGGAGATCTGGTCATCCTTTTTTCGAAACAAACATTGTGTCTTGCTTTCCATATTGCCCAGCATATAGCTGCCAGGCCAACCATGAAGAACTATTTTCCATTCCCCAAATTTCTTTTATCCAAACCCAATATTGCTCGAAGGAGCTGGGTCGATCACAAGCTCCCAATACATAAGTAACTAGACTCCAAACGTATTTTGCCATGTCACACTCAAAAACATGTGGGGGGTTGTTTCATTTTCATTGTTGAACACATAAGTAATCTCGCCAGCAAGTTTTTCCTGGTCAAGTTGTCTTTGGTGAGAATGGCATATTTTGCTCAATCAGCCACATCCAGATTTTAATTTCTAAGGAAATTTTTGCCTTCCAGACCATCTTGTAGGGCACACGTGTCTCATTACTGCATAGTTGCTTATAGGTGGATTTCACCGAGAAGCAACCAGATTTCTCCCAATTCCATTTTGGATAGTTATTTTCCTTATTTACTGCAAAGGAGAGAAGGGTATCTCTTAGATTTCTTATTTTATTCTACAGCTCTTCATCCAGCCGACGTTTGAAGGTAAGTCTCCACCCATTTTGGGCCATCTAAGCTACTGTGGTTTTTTCCTCATTGCAAATGTCAAAGAGATTTGGGAATTTCTCTCTCAGGGGCATATCACCACACCAAGTGTCATGCCAGAACTCAGTTCTATCCCCCTTCCCCACTATCAGCTTCCTGCCTTTCATGTAAGTATCTCTCTCTTTCAGGAAGTCATTCCACACTGGTGAGTTGGAAGGTTTCTTTTGCAGCAGAGCCACACAAGAGTTGGCCAGGTATTTTTTTCCCACTGATTTCCTGCCAAAGGCCTTCACCCTTCTCTAACCTCCACCACCACTTGCAGAGCAAGCTGATATTCATTTTCCTGAGGTTCTTTATGCCAAGCCCTCCTTTTTGTTTTGTTTTACAAATCTTTATCCATTTCACCAAGTGGTACTTTTTTCAGACTTCCTCCTTGCCAAAAGATTTTTTTTCTAATTTTATCCAGCTTCTTTATAACAGTTTTTGGCAGGAGAAACGTAGACATACTGTACAAAGGGATGCTACTCAAACAAGCATTCAAAAGTGTCAGCCTTCCTCCTAGGGATAGAGATCCTCCTTTCCAGCCATCCAGCCTCTTATTTACCATCTCAACCAGAGGAATCCAGTCACATGTAGCCTAGATCCTGAGACCGGCACTCCCAAATATTTGATAGCCTACTCCCCAATAGCACAACTGAATTTCCAACGCTCATGTTGAAAGCGATTTGCTACCACGTATGCTACTCACTTTTGGGTCTTCTCAATTTCGTTGTTCATTTTAGATTTCTGAGCCTTCTTTTTCTCGGTCCTGCAGTTCGCTCGAGAATTTCTTTTCTACTGCAATGGTTCCGTTGTACACACAATAAACTACCATGTATGGATGGCAAGGACCGACGCAAAATGGACCTTTGGCGCCTATTATTAGCAGGGTCTATTAAAAAAGGAAGCGGCTAAACAATGTGAGGCCATTGCGTGGCTCCTTCCCTGCAATCAAGCTCGTCGTTAAGCTTGCCTGCCTCTGCAGCAATTAATTTCAGCGTCACCCAACTCCGCCTCCTCGCTCGCTCTCCCAGTCGTGCGAGCTAACAAGCGCGCAGCCAGAACTCGTCATGCCGCGGCTCACGTTGCTGTTCCTTGTCGCCCTGCTCGCGTCGGCGGCCCGGCGGGGCGCCGTCGACGCGTCGATCGTCGACGGCCTGGAGGTGGGGTTCTATGGCCAGTCGTGCCCGGACGCCGAGGGCGCCATCCGCAACGTCGTCAACAACGAGATCAGCATGAACCGCGGCATCGCCCCCGGCCTCATCCGCCTCTTCTTCCACGATTGCTTCATCACGGTAACGGACATTACTTATTTAATTTGCTCCTCATGCGTGTATACATGCTGCCATGTTGTGACCGTGCATGCGTGTGCCGTCGCCGGCCGGCCGGCCTGTGCGTGCGTGCAGGGCTGCGACGCTTCCATCCTCCTGGACGAGTCGCCGGCCGGCGACGTCCCGGAGAAGGAATCGTCGGCCAACGGGTTCACCCTCGTCGGCCTCAGGACCATCGACATCGCCAAGTCAACCGTGGAGGCCATGTGCCCGCGCACGGTCTCCTGCGCCGACATCCTCGCCTTCGCGGCGCGCGACGCCGCCGTGGCCGCGGGCCTCCCCAGCTACGACGTCGCGGCGGGGCGCCGCGACGGCATGCGCTCCAACATGGACGACCTCCCCGGCAACTTTCCCGTGCCGGGCCACCACGTCCCGCGCCTCACCGAGCTCTTCAGCCAGCGGGGGCTCACCCAGGAGGACCTCGTGGCGCTCTCCGGCGCGCACTCCATCGGCGGCGCCCACTGCTTCATGTTCTCCAACCGCATCTACGGCTTCTCCAAAGACGCCGACGTGGACCCTTCGCTGGACCTGGACTACGCCGCGCGGCTCCGCCAGGTGTGCCCGCCCAAGAACCCCAACAACGACCCGCAGCAGGCGCCCAAGGTGAAGTTCGACGCGCGAACCGGGGAGAGGCTCGACGCCGCCTACTACTCGGAGCTGCTCGCGAGGCGCGGCCTGCTGACCTCGGACAACGCGCTCATCGAGGACACGCAGACGAGGGCGATGGTGGAGGCCTTCGCTCGCGACGAGGTCATGTGGCAGCAGAAGTTCGCGGAGGCGATGCAGAAGGTCGGCATGCTCGACGTGCTCATCGGCGAGGACAAGGGCCAGGTGAGGAGGCAGTGCCGGCTGGTGAACGGGCAGGAGCAGCAGCAGCTTCCGTGGTTCCGGCCGCACTTCCCATGGTTCCGGCAGCGGCGGCCGCCACGACCGTTCCCGCACAATCCGATGGGCGATCTGATCAACGGATTCTTCCGTGGTTTTCACTGAGGCCAGTATTCGCCGTCGCCGGCATGGGGTTGGAGTGGCCGTGTTACTACTACCTACGTACATTTAATTTTCTCCAGAGGTCCGTTACTTAGCTAGGTGCTCAGGAACGTAGATCTCCAAAACGAGTGATGCATGCTATGCATCACCCTAATTAGTAGTAATATACCTGCTTTGCTTTGCTCTGTCTTTTTTTTTGAAAGAAAGAAATTGTTGTATTTGCCATACAATATGCTAATGTTTTTATTTATTTATTATTTATTTTTTCAAGGCACAGTCTCACCTTTGAATCTCCCATAAGGAATCCAGCAGAAATCAATAAACATGTTGATGAATGTTCATAGCAATTCAGCAAAATCATTTGCTACTGGCTGGTTCCGCAGTAATGCAGAATCGTCTCAGAATCCGACACATAGATATATAGCTACTGTCCTGTTGCATTCAAACAGGCGCCACCAACCAAAGCCATCACCAATGGCAATGAGAGCCCTCCCTTCCCCTCAAGAAGAAAGGGCAGTGCCCTCGCGGTCGTCCGGCAGTTCCCCCGCCCGGAAAAGTATGCACGTCCATATGGGAGGAGCAACAGCCCTCCGACGGCGGGCCGTGCAGTCACCGGCGCGAGCAGGCACTGCAGCACGCTTCGCTCTGCCATGGCCACCCCGGCCACCGAGAAACGGCAAGGTGGCGTTCAGAGTTTCCCCGCACCCAAGGAGCAAACAATTTGTTCCATAGGGGCCTTCCAGACGGTTGAGCACTTGGGTTCTCTCACCAGGTTGAGAGCCATGTTGACCAACATCGCTATCCCTCACAGCACCAGGCGCAGCACCATAGCACGCACTTGGCATGATAGAACTGTTACGCCAGCCTAGATACCAAGAAACAGATGCACGGGCATCAGATATCGACGGCCATGAGGCTACCCTTGCCTTGAAGCTGAACAAATGAATAAGCATGGACACAGATGTTCGTCGCACATGATGGGCAACAGAAGCTTTACATAAACACCCACCCACCGCTCAGAAAAAAACATGAGCATAGCGAAAACTTCAACGCCCATATAAACAAAGTCATGCATATGCGGTAGAGAGCACATATATAACCACGATATAGATACTGTTTACAAACACAGCCCGTGTCCAAAGTTGCGGCCCTGCATTTCATCTAGGCATAATGTAGGTAGCTAGAGAAGTGCATACTTCGTATTTTTCCTTACGCATCCGTGAACAGACATGGATGTTTTTGGCAGGCGCAGTAGTTGCAATGGACACTAGGTGAACTACTACATAGTATATATGACCAGAGACAAATTAAGGCCTTCCTCCAGCACAGAAGAGGTTTTGCTATCTACAGCGACATGTCACCGCCAAGTTCATCAATGACTTTCTCAAGCTTGAACAACATGTCTAGAGAAAGAAAAGCACCGAATCAATACCAGCGTGTAAAATGGGGAAGGACTTCATGTACGGGTAACAACTAAAACAAATGCTGGATTCCTGATTAGTACGCATGAGTAATGGAAATGCTGAGAAACCGTTGTATGATTCATTTTCTTATGAAGGGGTACGGCATTGAGGAAGAGAAAACATACCATTAAAGGAGTCATCAGCCATATATGTCTGCAGACGCAAAACACATGATGTTACTAGATACAAATATTTGACAACAGGAAAAACCAACCAAAGGATTGTTAACAAGAATGGTACCTTTATCCGTGTCATTATGTCACCTGTTAATATACTGGTATCAATTCCCTCACCAGCATCTGTTCCTTTATCAGCAGTCATTTCTTCAGTGGCAACTGCAACTGCAGAAAACTGTTTACATATCAAGGAAGGAAATACATCAAAATGAATAAGCTCACAAATGAAGTTGAGGTTATCCTTACCATCATGAGAAGTATCCAGTGCATATACCTGAAAAATTTACAAATATCAACATTCTTAGCAGCGACTGTTTGCAGGATTTTCAAATATAGATGCAAACATTACCTCTTGAGGGGCATGATTTGTTGTACCCACTGGATAGGGTTCCTCAGTATCTGATTTACATCCGTGTTAATAGGGGGGTAGACTAAAAAAATCAAAATAAAGATAGTATGCGAATGTTCATGGGGAATTAGTTTACCTTGTGCGTTCTCAGTTGAACAATTTGTCAGCATTTGACTGAAACTAGGAGGGAAACCAGAGTAGCTGTAATTAGTGTTGCTACTACTGAGAGGTTCAATAACAGGCAGGTCCGGTTCCTCATGGTAGCTCATTGTTGGTGCCTCTATGATGTGATCAGAAGCTTGCTCCTCAAAGCTTGAAGCATCATCAGGCCTAGGCACAACAAAATATGTTAGAAAACAAACACATCTTGCAACTTATAAACCTTAAACAGTTCTACCCTTACCTGTGGTGAAGTCCATTAGAAGCAATATATTCAGATGCTGATGAATCTTCACACACATAATCACTTCCAGATGGTATGATGTCCATGGTTTCACATGAACACTCCTTTATATCAAATAAATACATTAAGTTAGTTCAAAAACCTTTTACAAAGAAAAAACAAAGCCTAGTTTAATGCTTAATCTTCCTTGCTTGATCTGTCAACGAACATATGAATTTAGCACAGGTATTATCACAAAGGTATCTAGCATTGCTGCAGTCCATATCAACTAAACTTTTGTCAAAGTGATGCAGTATGTAAACAGCATCTGAAATGCTTTAATCTGGCATCAGTTGGCAATCATTTGGAATATTCAGCTGGCATGTGTTGTGTAACAAAATGAAATTTATAGATCCATCAAGGTTTTAATGTTGGAAAAACTTCAGAAAAACATACTTATGTTGAATACTTGAGAAAAAAACACTAAGGTTTTTTGATCTACAAATGCAAGTATTGTTAGTATGTGACAAGTATTGTCGACTTACAACTGCTGGGGGATCCTTCAGTACTTAAATAAACTTTGTTGTTCCAAAATATTTTTGTATGATGATACATTTCTTTCCCATTGAATGAAATTCATGTTTTCAACAAAATAATGGCAATTACATTTTTCTAATTTTTAAACAGGCATGCAAGATGAGCCATCAACAGCTGTCATCATAGAATTACAAAATGTTCTCATGGAATTCATCGATGTCTTCATCTATGACTTTTAAACATAACAGTGCATGATACTACAGTAGCTGGCTGTATATATCCACCATGTGGATATAGAGGCAGGTTTGTCCTTTATCTAAAAAATGATACTATAGTAGCATACACTTCAATTGCTAAATGTAACAGGATACAGTATCCTGTCTCAAAAAAAACAAACAGGATACGGTATCCTAGTAAACATGAAAAGAGAACACAAAGAAACATAAGGCATCCATTGCAAATGGAATGCACATAGGGGCACATAGAGGGCCACAGGATTAGCAAAATGGCATTTGAATGTATCTGAAAAATAACAGGCTCCATCTTCACACAATTTGAGAAAGACCCTTCATCAAAACTCACCTTCACATAATTTAAGAACGACTCTGCATCACATAGCTGTGGGAAACGTACAGCAAACTTCTGGATCTACATAGACATTGTAAAAATTTCTTCTGTTAGAAATGTGACCACCAAAGCATATATGCATATACTCATCTCATAGACACTATCTATCATTTGTTTCAACTGACCAGTTGGTAGAATCACGCCTTATTCTTATGGTACACCAAGACGTACCTGTCTAGACTTATCACAAAAGCTCATGAACACCACCCTGCTACCTCTGATGGGGCACTGCGTCACACAAGTAACCTGAGGCCATGAAAAGTTGAGAATCGACACAAAGTGCTCCTCCTGTGCCATGGGAAAGTAGTTCAGTAAGAAAAAGAATACTATGATAAAACAAAACTAAGGAACCATATAGGAGTTACTGATAAAAACATAGAGTACTTTTAAGCATCCACATATGTGAACTGATACAAGATACAGGACTAGTCAGTAGTCACAACACGAAAATGGCAGAGTATTCATAAATAAAGGCCTAACTTCAATCAAGTGGAAAAACAATCAATAAATCCCAATAGCAGTGAGTTCACTTGTCAGTCATGAAACAAAATTCACAATGAACTTTTGCAAGGAAATCTAATCATGCAACAATGAGATAAGTCAACTACCCAATTCTGGACATTCGTTAGACAAGCCATACCCTCTTAACTTTCATCTAGCCCTATGCGCACAAAATCCATACTCTATTAACTTTCACCAGCCGAAAGGCCTCAAACATGCCAAGCTAACTACATGTGGAATATATAGGAGAAATCATTTGTCTGCAGAAATTAACAGCAGAAATAGATATATCACTGATCCAACCATGCATGATAATTGGAAAAATCAGTGATATGTTAGAACAATAAAAACTATGCAAACTGAGACAATGGAGCATCAACACAGGTTACAGCAGATTAAACAGAGATAGACAACGATGATTAAGGAGAACAACATAGCAACACAGGCTAACATAACAAAAAAGCCTACCTATCGGAACAAAATTCATCAAGAATCAGGCACATCACATGCCCAAAATATTGAACGGACTCGTTTCATATGTTGAGAAATCACAATTGGACCAGGGGCATGCAATTTGCTCAGACACGAAATTGGGACGATAATTGCTGCAAGCAATGACAGATCCCGGTAAAAGCCAGGTAATGCAAATTATCAAAAACCACATGGAAAACCGAAAAAATCAGGGCAATAACACATCCAGGACTACAATTCTGGCAACATTACAAAAATTGGTAAATTACTCGGTCAGCCGGTCAGGCACGAACGAGCTCAAGCTTTAATGCTTGGGAACCTGCGATGGTTAAATTTATCGAGGGCAAACCAGAAACAAAATCAGGTTTTAACAGGGATCAAGCCGCACACTAAAATCAACATCCTCAGTTACGTGTTCTCGAACAAAATTAACCCTGAGCACACGTCCATTTTTGCCAAAAAAAAACTCAACCCCAAACCAGGACAACTTTCCCCCAAATTCGCCGCCCCAAAAAAAGCAGACACCTAAACCGATCACACGTAAAAAACACACGACGCGAGTATAAACAAGGAAGGGGTGAAGGGAGGGGCATTCGGTACGGACGAAGACAACGTCGCCGATGGAGACGGTGAGGACGGGGACCGCGGAGGGGAGGGTGGGGCAGGAGATGCAGAGCGCGGCGGGGGATGACGCGGGGAGCCAGGTGCCTTGGTGGCGCTGGATGCCCCGGGTAATGTGGCGGAGCCCGGGGGGCGGCGGCGCGGAGGGGTCCCGCCGCGGCGTGCCGAAGTAGCGCGCGTACTCCACCTCCCACTTCTGCCTCAGCGGCGGAGTCCGCGTCCGCAGCGGCGCCACAGCATAGGCGCGCGGACGCGCGGGCACCAGCGCCCTGCTGTCGTCGCCGGCGTCCGCCATGGCCACGGCGATGGTGATTGGTGACGAGGGGAGGAGGAATGAGGTTTTTGCCTTCTGGGGGAGCTGGGGTTTTTATAGCGAAGGTGTGGTGTGGAGAAGCGAGCGTCGCTGTAGTGAAATTGAGTCGAGCAGGGACGTTGCCTGCCTTTTTCCTTCGCCGGGGAAAGAAAGGCTCGCGTAGGGGCCATGGTCAACGTCTTAGCAAAGTCTGTACGAAATGCTCCTAACTTGTCAGTTCGCTCGGCTCGTACGTGGCTCGGTTTGATGCAATTTACTAAAAAGCCGAGCTAAATTTTTTGATCATTAGTATAACGAGCGAGTTTGAGCTGGCTCGCGAGCTCCATGAGGTACACGTTAGCGCAGCATGCGACCGCGAGTAAACGAGCTGAGCTCAGCAGGCCAACATAAATTTATCGCATAGCAGCACGTGTGCGGCCCAACAAAGCCTAATAAGAAAACCCTAAATAGCTAACCCCACTCGTCCGACTCCCAGACGTGATTTTCTTTTTATTTTAATCTTTTTTAATATAATATTTTAATAATAACTTACGTGGATTTTATTTTAATCCTTTTTAATATAATATTTTAATAATAACCTGTGTGGATCTAAATTTCTAAGAAGTAGCTCTTTTGGTCACGCCACAAGTCGTGGCGCGACTTCCTGAAGGATCACGCCACATGCTTTGTCGCGACCAACCTGCCACGCTGGCACATGTGCACGAACTTGGTAGGCTGAGTCGCACTGTAACATTCCGGAATTTTTTCGGAATATTATATGAGCGATAAATATGAATTTCAAAAAAAATTGTACGCATGTGTCAACTAGATAGAACAACTTAAGGTTGCCCTCTTGTTTCCCCCTAAATTCCTAGTAATTTAAAAATTTAATATTGAATTAAGGCATCAATATGTTAGTGTGATCCTATTTGGAGTTATTTGGGTTTCTTCGAATCTGTTTGCTTGAATTGTTTTGTTTTGGTTTGTTTTGGTTGTTGAAATTGGGTGGAATTCGAATTCAAGGTGTGCCCTTCGAATTTGAATTCAAAAGATAACTAACTTAACCCGCTAACCTACCGAAACCCGACCCAAGACTGACCATAGCTCAGCCCAGCCCAAGACCTAACTGAAAAGATCTTGGTGATGCCTAGAGAGGGGTGAATAGGCGTATTTGAAAAATCTAAAAAATTCTTCGCAACAACTAAATCCGTCGGAACTTCCGACACTGTGTAAGAAGTTCCGATGGATCAGAAGTTCCGACACTAGACCAGAACTTCTGACAAAAGAAAAGTTCTTATACGAAATTAAAAAATAAACTTGAAACTGCAGAACCTGGCTGAATCAAAGGTTGAGCAATAATACTAGAAGACTTCCGCAAGTGAACTTTGCAAGCACAACAAGTTGAGTACGTAGATCGACACAAAACAAACTCTAGGTCAACAAGAGCTAAATAAATGCAATAAGTACAAGACACAAGAGATTTGTTTCCGAAGTTCACTCCCTCTAAGGAAACTATGTCTCCGTTGAGGAGCTCACAAAGAGCCGGGTCTTCCACTAACCCTTTACCTCACTCAATCAACCACAAAGGAGGATTGAGTCACTTACTATGGAATCCACAAAGGATGGGTAATACAAACTTCCCGGGGCGCGCACACACGAGAGAACGCTCAACCGGGCGATACCAAACCGTCTAGAAGCAAGCTTCACGAGTAACAAACGCGAATCGATGGATGAGGATGCTTCAAGTGCTCTTGAGATGAACTTGGCTGCCCTCACACTCAAATGGTTAAGTCTCACACCTCAATCTTCCTCTCTACCAAGCCCTAGCTCAAATCAACTAAAGGATTAGCTCAAGAAAGGATTTGGGGAGTGGAATGAGGGTTCTTGGAGGTGTTCTTGCATGTGGTGTCAGCAGCAAATGAAGGAGGGGTGTGGGGGTATAAATACCCGAGCCCCCAAATCTAGCCGTTAGTGCACTGGTTAAGTGATTGTTGGAACTTCCAACACAGGGTCGGAACTTTCGACCTAGCTAAAATCAACTGGCCGAGAACCCCTTGTTGGAAGGTGCATGGAACTTCCGATTGGCGTCGGAACTTCTGATAAAGGGTTGGAACATCTGACCTAGCTAAAATCAGCTGGTCGAGAACCCCCTGTCGAAAGTTACTGAGAACTTCCGACAGGTGTCGGAACTTCCAACCCCTGATCGGAACTTCCGACACACACTGAATCAATCAGAAAATTAGGTGCACAAGTGTGTGATTCTGTGTCTCTCTTTGATGACTAGCATCTCAAATAAACACTTTGACACCTTCATGCTATCCATTCGCATCCCTCTTAATAGTACGGTGTTTTCTGTACTCAAATTCAAAATAGAAAATATTAAAAGATCTTCGTTTAAGCCCAACACCGTCCTTTAACCAAATTTGGCGTCTTTTCTTGCTCGTTTTCATTTCATTGAATTTTATCCTGCCCATAACTCGATAAACTCATTAGCTCCTTAATTTTGTATGTCATCAACACGAAAACCCACTTCGGGGGCTAAAAGCACTTTCAATCTCCCCCTTTTTATGATTGATGACAACACAATTAAGGCTCACAATAAATTCAATAAATTTTTTTTAATTCAATCAAATGGTTGAATTCCCCCTTAATATGTGCATTCATCAAGATAAATTTAAAAATAGCCTCAAATTCCATTTGCACATATTAAAAAAGTTTCTTCTATATTATTGCATTCGTGGGGTGCAAAGTGTAATAAATATCAACGTGATGCATATGACAAAATATATCACAACAATAAAGTGGAAATAACCAAGCACCAAGTCATGAGCATCACAAAAGTAATAAGGTTCTAAGATCACACTAGCATAGAGAACCACAAATAAGTCTTACAAATTTAAAAGTTTCACTTGGCACTCCACACATTACACAAATACAAGTCTCACATGTCCACAAGCACTAGAGTCCAAGTTCTACGACACAAGGATAGATAGATAAAGCGGCCACACTCCAGGTGGATGGTGAGCTCACTCCCCCTTTGGCGTCAAGCACCAAAAAGGAGAGGCTCTTCCACAGCCACTACTCGTCATCATCATCGTCGTCTTCTTCTTCTTCTTCTTCTTCCGTGGGTGTTTCGGCAGCGGGGACATCATCATCTTTTTCGTCATCCGACTTCTCACGCCCACCCAAGTCTTCTTCAATTCATCATCATCAACTTGAGGAGCCCCAAACATCATGGAAGGTCCACCCATCTCCTCCCATGGGTTGTAAAAAGTCAGTGGAGGGGGAAAGTCCATGGGAGCACAAAGAGGAGAGTGAGATATGTCATACTTGGCCACAATTTTCTTTTGTCCTGCCTCAAGCTTGAGGAGCTGCTCATCCACATGCTTCTTGTGATCATGGATTTCTTGGGCGTTGTGACGGCCCACGTTGAAGCATGCAAACAAGCCTTGAGAGATGAAACTTAGAATTCCTTTCTTCTTTGGGGCACGAGGAGGAGGACCATGGGAGCTCGAGGGACCTTGAGAGCTAGATGGACCATGAGAACTTGAAGGACCATGAGAGCTAGAAGGGGCATATGATGGTCCTTGAGTGGAGTGGTGCATGAGCTCCAAGCTTGAGAAGACGCTGAAGTTGACCTTTCTTAGGCTTGTATACTTGATGGCCCTTGTTGGTCAAGATATTTACACCTTTCACTTCTTTGATCATGGCAAAGATGTATGGTGCGTAATGACAGTCTTTCTTTGGTGAAACAGAGCAGATGATGATTTCCTCCCAAATAAAGTCAAAGACGCTAAACTCATTCTTATTGGGAGTTGGACATGTTGGAGATGTTGTCCGAGTCACCACTTTTGGGACAGAGTGTAGCGGAAGAGTTGGTTGAGTAGCTTGTCGTAAGGTGTCAAACCATGTACTGTCCCAAACTTAATGTCACCATATGCACTTGTTGACGCCAGATTTTGATACGTATTGAATCGGCGTTAGAAGAAGAAGATTGGCCGATGCGGCAGATCTGGGAGCTACAGTAAGGAATCGGCCGATCGGGGTATCAGTTGAAAATCGGCCGATTGGTGGCGCAGCCCACACCGACAGGATAGGATTATTCCAGAAGATCCTGGTCAAAAGCTGGTCAACGAGGTATGCTAAGACGGCTGAAAAGCAATTGAAGAGGTTCTGACTGGATTAGGAAGCGGCGGCGGAAGATTCTGCGGGAGTCCGTTTCCTTTTTTAAAGTTATTATAGATATAGTAGTTTTCCTGTTTTAAATAAGGTTGTAACAAGTCGTGATCGACCAGGAGTCCTAGTTTCAGGGTATAAATAGGAGTCTCTAGGGTTTTGCAAAGAACAACCAACATCAATCAACAAAATACTTCTACTTTTTACCAGTACTTTACCTTTCAATCAACACGCTAGATACCAGAAGGAGGAATTGGCCAAACATCTAGAAGATTAAAAGAAGATATACCTCCAGTCGTTCAGTCGTACCAGAAGCGGGGAAGCAGTTAGGAAGGCCCCTATTCCAGCACCTTGCCACATCACCATTGCTGAAGACTCGGGCAAGATGTCAGAGATGATTCAGCAGTCCGTATATCAAGCGTTCATTGACCAATCCTCGGTGATGAGCAACACGGTGTACAACGCCGTCGTCAACTCTCTGGCCAGCGGAGCCGTTCAAGGTTATCAGGGACCGGCATATGCCCCGCCAACTACCCTGCCGGCCAGAAGCTTACCCTACACATCCCAATCGGCTTCCCAGCCGATGTTGACGCAGCGCGAGGGGTACAGCTCTCCACCACTTCCGGCGTCTCCAAGATATAGCGGTGCACCATGTCTCCCGTCGCGAGCGCCGCTTCAACCCGTCCAGATGGCTTCGGTGCAAACGCTGCCTACAAGCTCAGTGCCTTGGGGGGCATCAGCCACGACGTATTTCCCCGAGCCATCGGACGGGCATCGCACTTACCCGTTCCAGGTGCCGTACCAATCGGCAGCCCGGCGAACGGTCTCCCAGTACCAGCCGATTTTACCAGATATCGGCACGGGGGCATCAGCCACGACGCATTTTCCCGAGCCAGCGAACGGGCATGGCACTTATCCGTTTCAGGTGCCGTACCAATCGGCCGCCCGGCCGACGGTCTCCCAGTACCAGCCGATTTTACCAGAAGTCGGCAGGGGGTCAAGCACTCTGGAGGCATTCAGAGCCGCGGCGCCAGCAGCAACGTACGAAGGGGGTGCGGACGCGTTTCGCCAGCAGTTATCGGCCGTTCAGCAAACTTCGCCGATTCATCACCTGGTTGAACCAGCCCTTCAACACGTGCCCGCACCGCGAACAACTGTTCATCAGCAGCAGGTGGATTGGACGGCAAGAATAGCAGAAGTAATTCAAGATCAGTTTGGGCTGAAGCCGAAAGTTCAAACTTATACTTACAAGACGCCGTATCCATCGGCCTATGACTCGTTACCGTTCCCACACCGCTACAAGGTTCCTGATTTCACCAAGTTCTCAGGGACGGATGACGCATCCACTGTGGAGCACATCAACAGATTCATCATCCAGTGCGGTGAAGCTGCCACGCAAGACGCTCTAAGGGTACGGTTATTTTCATCATCTCTATCCGGATCGGCCTTCCAGTGGTTCACCACTTTACCGCCAAATTCTATCGTCACGTGGGCCGATCTGGAGAAACAATTCCACAAGTATTTCTATGCGGGAATACACGAGATGAAGCTCTCGGATCTAACCAGTCTCAGGCAGAGGAACGATGAGCCGGTGACAGGGTATATACAGAGATTCAGAGAGATCAAAAACAAGTGCTACAGCCTGGCTCTGACCGATGCACTGTTGGCCGATATCGCTTTCCAGGGCCTCTTACCGCAAATCAGAGAAAGATATGCCGCCAAGAGTTTGAGAGCCTGAGTCAAATCGTCCACCGATTGTCAGGGCAAGAGATCCGACCGTTTGAACAGCGGAGGAGCTTTCAGAAGAAGGTGGCGTATTTGGAGGGATCTGAATCTGACGCAGAGGAGGAAATTGGCCTGGCGGAATGGGTAAAAGGGAAAAAACCAATATCCTGCCCCTTTGGCAAGAAGGAGCCAGAGACATTCGGCTTTGATACGTCAAAAGCCGATGAAATTTTTGATCTACTGCTTCAGGAGGGACAGATCAAGCTGTCGCAACATCACACCATCCCTACGGCCGATCAGCTGAAGAAGATGAAGTACTGCAAGTGGCACAACGCTACTTCTCATGATACCAACGAATGTAAAGTCTTTCGTCAGCAGATACAATCGGCCATTGAGCAAGGGCGGCTCAAATTTGAGACTCCAACCAAATCGGCAATGCCGATGAAGATAGATCAGCATCCCTTCCCGGCCAACACGGTCAACGCTGGAGAAGAGTCAAGTCAAACCAAGGTGCTGACATCGGAATCGGCGAGAAGAGGTGGCGTCGTCGATCCCAAGAGGCAGATCACGACGGAAGAAATCAGAAGGAATAGGCGAGGACCAGAACGGCCACACAGGCCTGTCACCTCCCGATTTCTACTCAGTAAATATCGGCGGCAGCAAGAACAAGCACAACACTAAGAAGAGATGATACGCCGGCATGAAGATCACTGGCAGTGTCCCTTCTTCATCCACTGCTGGGAGAACGATATCAGACTGCCCTCTGCCGATAACTGTCCGGAGTGCAATGGACCAAACCGCAGCGATCGCCCGAAGCCACACTCTAGGGACAGAGGATCAGAGCCGATCAACAGAAATCGGCGCGAAGAACGGCGCGTTTCGGTGCATGATCGGCTGGGGGGCAGAGTTGACCAGTACGGCAGGTCAAAAACCAAGATCGGCCAGCAAGATGGACTGGGGGGCAGGATCAGCGCGCACGATCGGCTGGAAGAGGTGGCCTATGATAGGGTATCAGACGAAGATCCCCTAGGGAAAGAACCAAAGTGGGAACACGCCAGATCATCGGCCAAACCAGTAAATCCCAGGTGGTGTCCTGACGGCTTATCCAGATCCCAGAAGCGAAGGATCCAACGCCTACGCCAGTGGGAACATCGAGAAGAAGAACAAAGACACGTGCCAGAAAGAAGCAATGTGAAATCTCGAATTTGGCGCCCAAAGAAAAATGATCAGGAAGCAAACAGCCAAGAATCGGCGGCCGAAATCAATATGGTTTTCATACTGCCGATGGAGTTCATGGCGCCAAGCGATCGGGACAAAGTGACAAATACAGAGGAAGAGCAAATGGCACAACTGGTGTTAGAGCCGATGACGGCTATGTTTGAGAAGCCAGAGGAAGAAAAACGACAGCACCTCAAAGCGCTGTTTCTCAAGGGCTATGTCAACGGAAGACCCGTCACCAGACTACTGGTAGATGGAGGCGCGGCAGTCAACATCATGCCGTATGCCATGTTCCGCAAGCTGGGCAAGGGCGAGGACGACCTCACCAAGACGGACATGATGCTGAAGGACTTTGAAGGCAACGTGTCGCCTGCCCGCGGGGCATTCTGCGTCGACCTCACCATCGGCAGTAAGACCCTCCCCACTACTTTCTTCGTCATTAATGGCAAAGGGTCCTATAATATGCTGCTCGGTCGCGACTGGATGCATGCAAACTACTGTGTCCCATCTACCATGCATCAATGCCTTGTGCAATGGGTCGGCGACAGTACAGAGGTGGTAGCTGCCGATTCCATTTACAGCGTTGCAGCGGCCGACACTCAACAGTGGAGCTGCGAGCACGTCAAATGCATATCTGGCAGGACTTGGGATACTGACTTCTTGAAAGTATCCGATTTCGGTCTACAGCCGATCCAAGCAGTCGGCTCCGAAGATTCAGAATAAATGGATCAGCTCATCCGAGGAGATGGGAAGCTAGGACACGGGTTCACGTCGGCCGATTTGTTAGAGATGGTAGATTTGGGAGATAGCAGCAAATCGAGGCCGACGTACGTTAGTGCCAATTTGGATCCTGAGTACAAATGCAAATTGATAAAATTATTGAAAGAGTTCAGGGATTGCTTTGCTTGGGAATATCACGAGATGCCAGGACTAGACCGGTGTATTGTTGAACACCGGTTACCTATAAAATCAGGATATCGGCCGTATCAGCAACCTGCACGACGGTGTAACCCCAAAATTCTACCTGACATAAAGGCCAAGATTACAAAGTTGATTGAGGCAGGATTTATTCGGCAGTGCCGCTACGCCGAATGGATTTCTAACATTGTGCCTGTATACAAGAAGAATGGAAAGTTGCGTGTGTGCATCGATTTCAGGAATTTAAATCAGGCGACGCCAATGGATGGTTATCCGATGCCAACGGCCGATATCTTGGTGGATGCTGCCGCAGGCCACAAAGTCATAAGTTTCATGGATGGGAATGCCGGGTACAATCAGATATTAATGGCCGAAGAAGATATTTCGAAAACGGCTTTTAGGTGCCCAAGCCATCTTGGTTTATTTGAATGGGTAGTTATGACTTTTGGTTTGAAAAACGCAGGCGCTACATATCAACGGGCCATGAACTACATCTTCCACAAACTCATTGGTTCATCAGTGGAAATTTATATAGATGACGTCGTGGTCAAGTCGAAAGGTCACCAGGATCATCTGGCCGATTTACAAGAAGTGCTGGAGTGCACAAGGAAGCATGGGCTGAAGATGAACCCAAACAAGTGTGCGTTTGGTGTATCGGCCGGACAATTCTTGGGATTTATGGTCCACGAGCGTGGGATAGAAGTCAGCTGCAAGATTATAGACGCCATCAATAAACTAGTGGCCCCACAGAATAAAACTGAACTACAGTCCCTCATCGGCAAGGTCAATTTCATCAGAAGATTCATATCCAATCTGTCGGGACGTATTCAGGCTTTTACTCCTTTGTTGAAATTAAAGCCCGACCAAGAGTTCACATGGGGAGAGGAGCAACGCAAGGCACTGGAGAGTATCAAGCAGTATCTGGTCTCACCTCCGGTGTTAGCCCCGCCACAGCCTGGTAAGCCGTTCAAGTTATATTTATCGGCTGATGAGCAGGCTATTGGATCGGCGTTGGTACAGGAGTTTGAGGGGAAAGAACGAGTGGTGTAGTACGTCAGCAGAAGACTTTTAGACGCCGAAACAAGATATTCTTCGGTGGAGCGATTATGCTTGTGCTTGTACTTTTCATGTACTAAACTCAGGCACTATTTGCTATCGGCAGAATGCATAGTCGTATGCAAGGATGATGTGGTGAAGTATATGCTATCATTACCGATTTTGAAAGGGCGGATTGGAAAATGGATCCTGGCTTTGTCAGAATTCGATCTAAGGTACGAGTCGGCCAAAGCCGTTAAAGGTCAGGTGATGGCCGATTTCGTAGTACAGCATTGTGGACCAGAAATTGCCACCGTCGAACCAGTTCCGTGGACTCTATATTTTGATGGTTCTTCGTGTGGGGTCGGATCAGGAATCGGCATCGTTCTTGTGTCGCCTCGGGGGGCAACTTACGATTTCTCTCTGCCGATAGAAGCTTCTGCAACCAACAACCAGGCGGAGTATCGAGCTGTTCTGAAAGGCATCCAATTGTTAAGGGAAGTCAGGGCGGATGCAGTCGAGATCTTTGGGGACTCCATGCTCATTGTGGATCAGTTAACAGGACGATCCGAATGCAAGGACGACATCTTGAGGATTTATTATGAAGATTGTCTTCAATTGTTGAAAGGCTTCAAATCTGCAACAATTGAGCACATCCCCAGGGATTATAATGAAGAAGCCAACAGACTGGCTCAACATGCTTCTGGGTATCGGCCGATTCAGGGAGCGATGACGCTGGATCTCGCGGCCGATGACTGGCGGAAGGAGATCGCCGATTATTTGAAAAATCCATCCCAAAAGGTGGATCGGCGAACACGTTTTCAGGCTACAAAGTATGTGTTGCTTGAGGATGACTTATTTTTTCGGACGATTGATGGAGTTCTTCTCAAATGCCTGGGAACAGAAGAGGCAAAGATTCTAATGGGAGAGATCCATGAAGGCGTGTGTGGAGCTCATCAATCGGCCCACAAAATGAAGTGGATGATCAGGAACAACGGATATTACTGGCCGACCGTCCTGGAAGATTGTTTCAAGTATTACAAAGGATGCCAAGACTGTCAGAAGTTTGGCAATGTGCAGCGCGCACCAGCGTCGGCTATGAATCCAATAATTAAGCCGTGGCCGTTCAGAGGTTGGGGAATAGATCTCATCGGACAGATTCATCCTCCATCTAGCAAAGGGCATAAGTTCATATTGGTGGCTACAGATTATTTTACCAAATGGGTGGAGGCAGTTCCTCTGAGGAGCGTGACATCAGCCGATATGATTGAGTTTGTTAAAAGTCATATTATATATCGATTTGGTATTCCTCAAACCATCACAACTGATCAAGGGACAATGTTCACTTCCGGAGAATTCGGAGAGTTCGCCGCCGATATGGGGATTAAATTATTAAATTCCTCACCATACTATGCTCAAGCCAATGGCCAAGCGGAGTCATCTAACAAGGGGATAATCAAGCTAATTAAGAGGAAGATAGAAGAACAACCCAAGAAGTGGCATATGTCTTTGGCTGAATCTTTATGGGCGTACAGGATGGCTTGTCATGGGGCCACTAAAATATCCCCTTATCATTTGGTTTATGGCCATGAAGCAGTCTTACCATGGGAGATAAGGACAGGGTCAAGACGCATATCGCTACAGGATCAGTTAACGGCAGATGATTATTCCTTTCTCATGAAAGATGAACTTGACGATTCGGCGGGTTTGCGGTTAAGAGCTCTAATCAGCATAGAGGAGAACAAGAAAAGGGTGGCCAGATGGTATGACAAGAAGGTCAAAGTCAAACAGTTCTCTCAAGGAGATCTGGTATGGAAGCTGGTGCTGCCGATAGGATCTAAGGATCCCAAATTCGGTAAGTGGTCACCCACTTGGGAAGGGCCATATAGAATCGGCCGATGTGCTCCCGGAAATGCATACATTCTGGAAACGATAGAAGGGGAGGAATTCCCGAGAGCTCTGAATGGACGATATTTGAAAAGGTACTATCCAAGCATTTGGGTAGATGCATAACTTATAGCAAGATATATCAAGATTACATGGCCGACATGGTGTAAGTCGCCCTTAGAATAAAAACACTACTGGTTATGCCTGCGTTGGATTTCTCTTTCGACGCGACCTAATCTTATCATGAGGGAGAGCCTTTCATCTTTCAAGTCCCTTGCAGTTACTCCAGCTTCAGCTTGGTCGCAGAGTTCTTTCAGCAGGCGGGCCTTCTCCTCTTCCAAATCTTTCATGGTGGCTTTGGTCTTAACTTCAGCAAGAGGGTGAGAAGATGAAGAACTCTCGTCAGAGGATGGCATTTGTTCAAAGCAGACGAGATCCATATGGTCCAAGATTGATCGGACGTTGGCAGGAACATGATCTTTGAGTTCTTCAGAATGAGCTTTTATCAGATCTATATCAGCTTGCGACAATGGTTTGCCTGAAGACATGATTTCGATCGCTCTTTCCAAACCGGGGCTGAGACGGTTCGGCTGAAAGAAGGAATAGACAAATATGTTGGAACAAAGTAGGGTATCTCAGGGAGAGATGGAGAGGAGATTGATACCTGATTAACGGAAGAGGAGGATCGAGAAGACATTTTAATGCTTGACCAAAGACGGCGAGCGGTGGGTTTCAGAAGGAAAAGGAGGCAAGCCAGATGAGCATTTTTGGAAATAATACGAAGAATCGTATTTATAGAAAGGAAGAGACAGAGGGTTGGCAAGACGTGTACCGTCGGAGTAAAGGCATCAGTAAATGTAAAGCTGCCGGGGAAGACGGTCAAAGTCTGAATCTACACGCCAAATCCTGTTACCGGATTCCATGTCATAAACCTGATTCTAGAAAAAGATCAGATGCAGAGGGAAAGGTAACACAACTGATTCCGAGATTTACTCCTGTCGTAATGGGGAAGTTTAGAGAGAAGGATTAAAGAAAGAGTTTCGAAGAAAAAGTTATATTTTACTCCGAAACTGGGGGGCATGTGTTGACGCCAGATTTTGATACGTATTGAATCGGCGTCAGAAGAAGAAGATTGGCCGATGCGGCAGATCTGGGAGCTACAGTAAGGAATCGGCCGATCGGGGTATCAGTTGAAAATCGGCCGATTGGTGGCGCAGCCCACACCGACAGGATAGGATTATTCCAGAAGATCCTGGTCAAAAGCTGGTCAACGAGGTATGCTAAGACGGCTGAAAAGCAATTGAAGAGGTTCTGACTGGATTAGGAAGCGGCGGCGGAAGATTCTGCGGGAGTCCGTTTCCTTTTTTAAAGTTATTATAGATATAGTAGTTTTCCTGTTTTAAATAAGGTTGTAACAAGTCGTGATTGACCAGGAGTCCTAGTTTCAGGGTATAAATAGGAGTCGCTAGGGTTTTGCAAAGAACAACCAACATCAATCAACAAAATACTTCTACTTTTTACCAGTACTTTACCTTTCAAGTCGGCGACTTCGCCAATATTTTCTTCTTTTACGAGTTCGTACGGATTGGCAGGGCTGCATCAACCTGATCTCCGGCCAATTGGTAGGTTCCGATTATCGAGTAATATCCGAGCTTTAACTACGGGCGCATCGCTGTGGTTTCGTTTGGATTTATTCACAAGTTATCGATATTTACTAGAATTGCAAGTTCTACCTGTTATTCTAGTATTATCACCAGTTATCCAGCTTGAGATCAGGGTAGTCGGCTTCGTCATCGTTCTCCTTCGAATCATCGCCATATAGCCGATTAGATCTGTTTCAAGTGTTGCCTCTATAGTAATTGTTTAGATTGCTCCAGCAGTTTTTACAATTACCATACGATCATCGGCTGACTCATAGCCGATCATCTCTACAGCAAATCAGCCAATTTACCGCCGACGCGCTCCTCAGGACAGATCGGAAATCCAGCCGATCGACGCGCCTGGAATTTAATGCTCTATTTCCTTGTCAATCAACAGGTCAGATTGACTGGCACGCCGCGCGAACCGCACCAGGGCGATAACCCGAACAGGAGCTAAGCAGATTCTCCCGGGTCGTGTGTCCGACGCTGAAGACCCATCGGCCGATTCCTATCCGGCCGATTTTAGCGCCAACAGCACTGTTATACATGAAGTGAAGTTCTCCATCATCAAGCACATTTTCCTCCTCATGAAGTAAGCATACTCAACATAGAAGGGCATGCCTTGAATGGTCCAATGAAAGGTCTTGGTTGAGCGGTTCACATAAAGAGTTGAATAGAACTAAGCTTTGACCTCCTCATTCCAATCACAATTGAAGGACATGATTGATGAAAGATTCATTCTTCTACAAGCATCTTCTACTTCCCTTACCACCGGCAAATCAATGTCAAACAAATAATCGCAGTTGATGGATTTCATCTCAGTGGTGGGATGAGATTTGCAAAGGATCATGGAGGCATACCAATCTGCATGAAAATTCATCCAAAAGCGGACATCCCATTGCCGCTCCTTGGCAAAACCGGATGGATCTTCATATCTTCTAGCATATAGATCATGCTTGCCCTTTGTGTAATCCACTGAACGAGTCCCATTGTACTGTGGAGCAGTTTGTCTAATTAGGGGCTGCATCCGGAGGATGATCCTCTCAAGATACTCCAAAGACTCTCCTGCATCTGCCATGTGAGAGCTCGGAGCGGAAGCGCGCTTAATGCAAGGGCGAGCACCTTGAGCAGAAGTAACCCGTGGATTAGGTCTTCCACGACCACGAGAGCGCAAAGGAGCCTTGGGAACAGCGTTTCTCTTTCCAATGCGATGAGCCACAGGTGAAGCTTCTTGAGTTGCTTCGGAATCAGATGAAGGAGATGATTCAATTTCCGGTGAAGAAGCCCTTTACTTTCTTGTCTTTTCACGAGCCATCTGAGTATATAAGATGAATATTATGATGGATCAAAAGAACAGAGTCAAATGAGTCAAGATTATGCAACCTAGGCGCCTATTGGAACTTCTGACCTGGCGTCGGAACTTCTGATAGAGCCTGAGCCGGCACAATCTTCCATAGATCGAGAGATTTGGCCCACCAAACTTGATAAGATTCTAGGCAAGAGTTTTATGATGCATTTAAGAAACTATCCCCAAAAGGAAATCATCTACTTCCTTCTACATTGAGAGATCGGGCGATGGGAATTTTGAATGAAATACCTTGAAGATTTTCCACGCGAATCAAAGAAGAAGTGATGGGGATCGGATGTTCCGAAGAGTGGAGAATCCAAAGAACTCCAAAGCAATGAAATCCCATGGTTGAAACTTGATTTCCCCGCGAGAGATTGAGAGGAGAGAGGTGGAGGCGTCAATGGTGTTTGATAGAGTGAATTAGGGTTTTGCGATGTTATCCAACTGGTATATATAGATCAAGTGATTGTCGGATGCTCCGACCAGGGGTTGGAAGTTCTGACGATAAAAGAATGTGACTCCTGAGGACCCTCAGTCAGAAGAATGATGAAACTTCCGAGGGTCGTTAGAAGTTCCGACCTTGTGTTGGAAGTTCCGATGAAACAAAATCCAGCCTCCCGAGGACCCTCTGTCGGGACAATCCTGATACTTCTGATGGGTGTCGGAAGTTCTGACCTGGGGTCGGAAGTTCCGACATATACGTTTCAGCTTCATAAAGATAGATTTTGAGATTGAATGAATTTGGAGTTTTGAAGAGATATGGCTTGTAGACATATGAGACAACTTGGCACTTAGAGATCAGCCACAATCAACAATACATAACAATGATCCCAAGAGTTAAGTTTTGATCTAAAGATCAAAATCCAAGTATTTCAGAACAACTCAACACAAGTAAATTCATTTTTCTTATCTAAGCAACAATCAAGTATGTGCAAGAAGTCAAGCCAAGTTACGAGAATCCAAGTCCACTCCTCAAAGCACAAAACCTTTGCTCATCTAGAGGCTTAATGAAGATATCGGCAAGTTGCCGTTCGGTGCTCACATGACGTATAGAAATATCTCCCTTAGCCTCATGATCCCTTAAGAAATGATGTCTTATATCTATGTGCTTTGTTCGGGAGTGTTGCACCGGACTTTTTGCTAGCTTGATAGCGCTCTCATTGTCACATAAGAGCGGAATCTTGCTAAACTCACAACCGAAGTCACCCTTAATTGTGCTCAAGGTCTGACCATGATGTCTACGCCGCAAGGCCGGTTCGTGTATTGGAAGGGCTGAGAGCCCTCTACGTTACTCGAATACGACTCCCGCCTTGTGCCCTTCACAGAGCTAGTCTAGTACAGCCACCCGGCTGAGAGCTTGCCGGATCGTCAAGTCTACATGGCTTCCCTTCGCAATGCAGATGACGACGAGCCGGGTCCTGAATACGACGTTGAACTACTCGCGGACGTATCTGCCAACGAATGAACGGCGGACGTCCCTCAGGGCGAAAACGAGGAGTACAGAAGGATCCGACGGTTGAAGAACGCCAAGCGTGCCAAGCGCAGGCGGAACACGAAAAACCACGCATGCAACCCACTATACTAGAGGAACTTCAACAATGCTTTCGCAGCAGCTGAAGATCGGGAGTATCACACCCCGATCGGCGCCATTGTGGAAGCAGCGCTCCTAGCTCAACAACTACCACCAAACCCCCAGATACAAAGGCTGCAATATCTAACCCAGCGCGCGCTCATGCAACTCGATGGGCAACACCCAATGTCCTCAAATCGGAACATGCTCTCGAGCCATGGTGACTCTGCGCAGGTTAGTCTCACCCCTGGAGGAGGTTTTGGATATCGAGGGAACGACAATCCCTAGCGCAACTAGGACAATCCAGTCGGCCACGGCAATCCCCAGGGCCAGCAGTCCGCGCGTGGCAACGTTGAACAAGAGGTCCAACAATCGATGCGCCCACCCCGTAACCAGCACGATGCAAGGCCTTAGGGTGAAGCTCCACCCGAGGCCAGCCTTCAGAACGCTCCCACGATTGATCTAAGGCGGAAGATCAATGACGGTCGCGACGCGCGGGGCATCATTAAGTCAAGGAGAAGGGATCGACCCGATAGATATCATGACGCCGATGATAGTGACCGCTTTCCTGTGTTCACATCCAACATCACCGACCGGTCCTACTCCAAGGATTACAAACAAGTCAGCATCCCCAAGTACGATGGCAAGCAAGACTCGCGCCAATGGATTCGTTGCTAATCCGTCACCATCGAGGTATCTGGCGGATCCAACTCCACCAAGGCACTCTAATTCCAAGTAGCCTTGGAATCCGCACCCCTCACTTGGCTCGAAAGCCTTAAACCAAACTCTCATCGACTCCTGGGAGGACCACAAGAGGGTCTTCATCGACAACTTTCAGGGATCCATGATCCAAGTAGGTACTTATTATGATCTGTCCCAGGTTAAGCAGGAGTTGAGCGAGACCCTGAGGTCCTACACCCGGTGTTTCTTCAAGATGCGAGCCACCATCACCAACATTACCGACGAGGACGTCATCCATTGTTTCCAGAATGGCCTCTTCTCAAAGCACACCTACCACGACTTCGGACGCAATCGCTTGACTACTGCCGTGGAACTGCGCGACATGATGGCACGGTGGGCTGACCAGGAGGATGAGGAGAACGATCGCTTCCCTAAGCGCAACAATGACAAGCAGGACAATAGCAACAACCACTTCGACAAAAGCCAGCGGAACAACTCGGTGAATCCCCGAAAACACAAGTCAGACCAAGAAGTTGTGACTGTTGACCGCAATCCGCGGGGCAAGAAGTCGGGGAACAATCAAGCACAGTTTGAGAAAGCCCTGCAAATATGATGCCCGGTGCACCTGAAGTCACAGCATACGCTCTTCGAGTGTGTTAGCCTTCCCAAGTCACTCAACGCTCCACTCCTCCCTCAAGACGGAAAGCGGAGGGATCAGGGGGATGATGACGAGGGTGACAAGTCGGGGGCTCAAGACTTCCAAGAACCAAAGAATGTTGTCAACGTCATCTTCGGTGGAGACGATGGCTTCCCCTCAAAGCGCGCGCAGAAGCTGACCTTGCGCGAAACTCTCTTTGTTGAGCCCGCCATACTGAAGCTTCTGAGATACAGTGAGGTCCCGATCTCCTTCTCTAGGGATGACTAGTGGACCAGCTTCTCCGAGCCGAAAAAATTCCCGCTCGTCCTAGATCCTGTCGTGGTAGGCTCACAGTTGACTCGAGTACTCATCGACAGTGGGAGCGGCCTCAACCTGCTCTTTGCGAGTATATTGAAGAAGATGGGGTTGAACATCTCTAAGATGCTTACCCCTAGTAGAGCTCCATTCTACGGCATCGTCCTGGGAAACACGGCTACACCACTAGGTTCAGTGGTCCTGCCAGTCACCTTTGGGACGAAAGACAACTACCGCACGGAGTACATCAAGATTGAGGTGGCTGACTTTGAGTCGTCATACCACGTCATCCTTGGCGGACAAGCTTTGGCCAAATTCATGGCCGTGCCTCACTTCGTCTACATACTACTCAAGATGCCAAGCAAGACAGGCGTACTCATGTTCCGTGGCTGAACCCTAGCGACATCAGCATCAAGGCCATCCAGCTGCAAGAAGGCGACCTGTCCAATACTGCTTTGATTGGAGGTGGCTTGAACGACATATAGGAAAGCGCGCTCATCAGCTTCCTTCAGGCCAAGGAGTTGATTGAGCATTGCCTAAAAGTTGACCCCAAACCCACTTCGAAGAAGCAATGACTACAACGCTTTGCCCCAGACAAGAGGGAGGCCATCAAGAAGGAGTTAGCAAAACTACTCGCGGCTGGTTTCATTAAAGAAGTCTACCACCCCGAGTGGTTAGCCAACCCTGTACTCATTCTGAAAAAGAATAATAATTAATGGAGGATGTGTGTGGAATACACTGATCTCAACAAAAACTGCCCGAAGGATCCCTTCGCGCTCCCACGCATCGACCAAGTCATTGACACTACGGCTGGCTACGTCGTGCTCTCTTTCCTTGATTGCTACTCGGGTTACCATCAGATTGCTCTCAAGGAAGAAGACCAGATCAAGACATCATTCATCAGCCCCTTTGGAGCATATGCCTACACAACTATGTCCTTCGGGTTGAAGAACGCATGAGCCACCTACCAGTGGGCTATTCAATTATGCCTTGCTGATCAGCTACATCGCAATGTTGAAGCCTACGTGGACGATGTGTTCATCAAGACCAGAGTCCATGATGAGTTTATCCTTGATCTTGAGGAAACCTTCAACAGCTTACGCAAGTTTCGGTGGAAGCTCAACCCAACCAAGTGCATCTTCGGCGTACCACAAGGGAAACTACTCGGTTTCATCGTTAGTCACCGAGGAATTGAAGCGAACCTGGAGAAGATCACTGCCATTACAGACATGCACGCCCCACGGATGATCAAGGATGTCCAGAAGCTCACAGGCTGTATGGCGGCCCTGAATAGATTTATCTCACGACTTGGAGAACAGGGATTACCCTTCTACAAATTGCTCAAACGGCACGACAAGTTCCAGTGGACTGAGGAGGCGAAGCAAGCATTGGAAAACCTCAAGCATCATCTGCAGTCGCCCCGACTACTCACATCATCAGCACGACAATCGTGGTGGAATGCCACGAGAAAGGCCATGGCTTCGGTGTGCAGCGGCCGGTCTACTTTGTCAGCAAAGTTCTTTCTGAATCCAAGGTTCATTACCCGACAATTCAGAAACTACTCTACGCTATACTCATCACCTTTAGGAAGCTTCGCCACTATTTCGACGCACACAACATCTCGGTGGTCACTGATTTTCCATTGGCACATATTCTCGACAATCGGGATGCCACTAGGCGCATCTCCAAATGGGCAGTGGAACTGGGGGCTCTTAGTCTCGATTTCAAGCCCCGAACTGCCATCAAGTCGCAGGCATTAGTCGACTTTATGGCAAAATGTCGAGAAAACCGAGTGGAAGCCCTAGCCAACCTGCCAGAGCATTGGGCGATGTACTTCGACAGCTCACTCAAGCTCAGAGGCGGTGGCGCAGGAGTACTCTTCATCAGTCCAACCAGAGAACAACTCAAATATGTATTCCAAATATTATTTGAGGTCTCGAACAATGAAGCCGAGGCACTACTGCACAGGCTACGCCTGGCAGTCTCTCTGGGCATCAAGCGACTACTTGTTTATGACGACTGCTTGCTGGTGATCCAATAAGTCAACAAAGAGTGGGATATCAACAAGGACACCATGGACGCGTATGTCACGGAAATACGCAAGCTCGAGAACAAGTTCTTGGGCCTGGAAATTCATCATGTGATTCACGACAACAATGTGGGAGCGGATGTGCTCTCGAAACTGGGTTCCGATCGAGCTAATATCCCACCAGGAGTTTTCATCCACGAGTTGCATCACCCATCCATCAAGATACCAGATCAAAGCACCATCGCTTAGGGTCCAATAGAACCTGACCGAGAGGTCTTGATGATCGAGGTCGACTGGCCATTGAAAGTACCTGAATGGAAATGGGAAGAGATTGGTATGGATTTCATTGTAGGGTTACCTCGTACTCGTGATGGTTACGACTCGATATGGGTTATTGTGGACAGATTGAAAAAAGTCGCACATTTCATCCCGGTCAAAACAACTTACACTGGAGCCAAGTTAGCAGAACTATACATGTCATGAATTGTGCTGCATGGTGTTCCAAAAAAGATAGTGTCTGATTGAGGTACTCAGTTCATGTCGCGTTTCTGGCAGAAATTACATGAATCTATGGATACAAAGCTCAATTTCAGTTCCGCATATCATCCGCAAACAGATGGTCAGACTGAGCGAACGAATCAAGTATTAGAAGACATGTTGAGAGCATGTGCCCTCAAGCATGGAGGTAGTTGGGATAAAAGTTTGCCATATGCAGAATTCTCCTACAATAACAGTTATCAAGCAAGTCTCAAGATGGCCCCATTTGAAGCGTTATATGGGAGAAAATGCAGGACACCCTTGTATTGGGATCAAACAGGAGAAAGTCAGGTTTTTGGACCAGAGATTCTTCAAGAAGCGGATAGACAAGTTCAGATAATTTGGGATAATCTCAAAACTGCCCAGTCACGACAGAAAAGTTATGCTGATATACGAAGAAGGGAATTGACGTTTGAAGTTGGAGATTTTGTGTATTTGAAGGTATCACCCCTCAGAGGTTTACGTAGATTCAAAGTGAAAGGAAAGTTGTCACCACGTTATATTGGACCTTCTCAGATCCTGGAAAGGAAAGGTGAAGTGGCATATCAATTGGAGTTACCAGCACAATTGTCAGATGTCCATGATGTGTTTCATGTATCACAGCTAAAGAAATGTTTGAGAGTGCCTAAGGAGCAGTTACCGTTGGAGGAACTTGATGTACAAGAAGATTTGACTTATGCAGAGCATCCGGTTAGAATCTTGGAAACGTCTCAGAGGGTTACTCGGAATAAGGTGATCAAAATGTGCAGAGTACAGTGGAGTCACCATTCAGAGGATGAGGCAACTTGGGAAAGAGAAGATGAACTGATTGCAGAATTCCGTCAGCTGTTCCCTAGTCCTTCCAAATCTCGAGGACGAGATTCTTTTTAAGGGGGGTAGGTTTTGTAACACCCAAAAATATAGGAATCAAAATTTCAAAAGTATTTTTATAAAAGTCATAAAATAAAATTGTGCATGCATCTTTATTTCTTTTCTTCTCCTATTCTTTCTTTCAGCCCAGCCCATTCCTTCTTTTCCCCTTCCTTCTTTTCTCGCGGCCCAACTCAGCGACCGATCTGCTCACCCGACCCTTTCTTTCACCGACATCTAGGCCCCACCTGTCGGCGCCTTCTTCCACTTTCCTTTCTTCTTCCTCTGCTCCGCATCGCTCCCGCTCCTTTGTTTCCTTTCTCCGCCGCGACCGCAGGCACGCCGCGCCGTCGTTCGCGCCCCTTCTCCTTCCTTCTTTCTTTCTTACTCCGAGTCCGGATCGACTCCGCGCCGTCCCCCGCGTCTCTCTTTCCTTCCCCGCGATGCAGACTTACCTTACTAGCCGCAGTTCCGCCCTTTCCTTCGCAAGAGCCGCCGCCTTCCCTATTTCCGGCCAAACCACCCCTATAAAATCCCGTCGGAGCCCGGCTTTGCAACCAGAGCCATCCTCAAACCCTTTCCTCTACTCAACACCGACGCACGCCGCTGGAAGTCACACCCAGGAGGATCGCCGCCGTCCCGTGTCGCCGCTTCTCCGTCGACTCGCCGTTCCGCAGCGTCTCCACCGTCTTCAACTCTCGCCAGAGCTCCGCGAGTTGGTGAGCATCAAGCCACACGAGATTCCCCTCTCTCTCTTGCTCCGCCGCAAACCCGATTTCTCGCCGGACCCCTGTTTCCGCCCGCCGCCGTGGCCGCCAGTTTACAGCCACCGCACAGACATCCCGTGACTACCCTCACCTTCGCCGTGTCGCCCACTCCCTTCCCGGCATAAACCCAGCTTGAATCGAGCCCCGGAACACCGGATTCGGTGAAGCTCCGACCGTCCGCCACCGCACTCGCTCGCCGCCGATGCCCAGCAAAGCTCCGATTTGCCCGACCTTTTCCTTACTCGCCGATTCGCCCGACCCTTACTCCGCCGATTCGCCCGACCCGCCTCTCGATGCTGATCTAACGGATCAGAATCACCCGACCGTAGCCGTCCCCGTAGCATTTGCAGAAAGACCCCTAGGTTTTCCAGGAATCAACCTGCAGTCCAGATCAATAGAAAATAATTAGAGTTGAGCCCTTTCTTCTTCTGTTCCGACCCCTGACTTTTCTAGAATTAGTACCCGCCGTCCAGAACCTCTAGTTTTGCACTCTGACCCTCTGTATAAGGTTTAATTATGTTTTAGCCCCTATTTTCTTCAGATTCAGCCCTGGAAGTTCAAAACTCTCGCAGTTGGGCCCCTAGACCACTGTTTTAGCCATATCTTCATCGTTTCAACTCCGATCTCAGCGATTCTTGCGCCCACGCAATCCTTGCATCAAGAACTACAACTTTAGTATCTTTTTACTTTCTGTTTGTATTGTTTGCTGTATTGTTTCTTATTTTTTTGTGTATGCTCATTTGTGTGATCGCGTAGACAACGTGACGTTTGAGCAAAACCAAGAGCAAGCTTACGCGGAATAGAATCAGCAGCTGTTTGAAGAAGGCAAGTGGATTTCCTCCCCTGCATATTCTATTTGATCCCAACAACAGCATGATAATTCACTTTACTTTACTATTGCTTGCATAAACTTGATGGGTTACCTATGCTAAGGACATACCTAGTCTTTTACCCCAAACGTTGAAACACCTGGGTTTACTATTTATGTAGGGTAGTCACGCTTAGTTGCATACTTTGGGATTGGTATTGGTTTACTCTTATGGCAATGTTGATCACGTTTCGTATTGTTGTTATCGCGTTGTTTCAAGATCAACTTTGTTTAATGGGAACATGGAGAACCACCCAAGAAAACAGTGCAACCACAAAGTCATATGGCTCTGACCTTAGCCAATTAATTAGATGTGTAGTTTGCTGGTGGCCTTACCGAAAGGGCAAGGAGGGGGTCGGTGATAGGGGTCATAGCCCGGTCCTCTTGGGGTAGCTGCCTTTGCTAAGGAGCTGACCATTAGGGAGGTTTATGGACCACGCCGCTACTGAAACTCTAGCGGGCTGCCTAGCTCTCTACATGTCATTGTAAAGGCTTCGTAGTGTACCCTCGCCACTCACCTCGGAAGTGTTTAAGGGCTTTGCAAACCCGAGCGACTCAGGGGAACACGATTTGTGGGTAAAGTGTACAACCTCTGCAGAGTGTAAAACTGTTATAACAGCCGTACTCACGGTTAAGAGTGGCTTGGACCCTCACATGGTAATGAAACTTGAAGATTAATTAAGTTGTGATTCGTGGGTTATGACTTTGTTGATGGTATCTTTATGTTTCTACTAAAGTGGGTTGGTATAAACTTAAACCTAGTTAATATGTGCTTGCTAATAAATATTTGACCAACTAAAAGTGACCGCTGCTGCAAATCTTAGCCTATCCTTGATGGCCTTGCATTTTCACCCCACTTGCTGAGTACCAACCATAAGAGTACTCACCCTTGCCTCCTGCTGTTCAGAAGAGAACTTTGAAGAGGAGCACTTCGATGACTTTCGAGGAGTTCTAGGCCCTGCGTTCACCAGTCATCGCCTGTGGAAGACGGAGTTGTTGGAGACTTCGTATAGGGTATAACGGTTAATCGTTTAAAGACATTTGTGTCTCTTTTACACGGAGTGTTAAATACTTTATTTAGTTACTTTTTGAGCATTGTCTTTGATATATTACACTTTCCGTCTACCATATGTGTGTGAACATGATCCTGGCGCACATATGAGATGCATCTGGTTTTTTCTAGAATCGGGTGTGACAGAAGTGGTATCAGAGTTATGTTGACTGTAGGACGCTAGCCTAGATAGAAATGGTCGAAATTAAGGATTTATCTTCTAGCAAGCCATGTCAGCATCAAAAATTTCTGTTTACTTTATATTTCCGCATAAAAACCTATGTTTACATAAACCTTCTATCATTTTCCTTCTTAAAGAAAAATATTCTGAATTTTACTCCCGCTCTGCCAGATGGTCAGGACTTGCCAGACTGCTCGCAAGCGCACCGGAGGTCGCCAAGTTCGCATTGCCCCAGCTGAGCCAGCTTCTCCCACCCCAGTTCCAGCCCCTGTTGGAGAGGAGGAAGCTACGGAAGAAGAACCCGTGGAGGTCTACTATTTCGTGGATGGTGAAGATGGCCGCATCATGGCAATTGATGAAGAAGGAAATCAGTTCACACCGCCGGCATCACCAGTTGTTGAGGCATCATCACCACCCCCAGCTGTCCCTGCTCCAACTCCCTCCCCAGCACCGGTCGTCGCAGAAGGAAGCCCGAGTAACTTCGAAGATATTAGAAGAGACGATGATGAGGACAACAACAACGATGAAGACAACGACGATCAGAGTGATGAAACTCCAGGGATGAGGCAACTCTGCTGTGTTCGCACTTCGGACAGAGAACCCAGCCACTTGTCCCTGGTGCTACAAGGTGTTCTTCAAGAGTTGGGCAACCGCGTGAGACCTCACTACCACACACACCACTACATCGACCCTGCGCTCGGCGACTACTACCTCTCTCGCGTCCACATCAGGATGGAAAGTGCCAGAGGCCTGAGGACTCTCACTGCACACGACTCCGCCACACCTCACGCTACTTACGACGCCGCCGTCAGCAGCGCCGCCAGGAGAGCTCTGTGGTCTATCTGCCACACCTACCGCCAGGAGCTTCAGAACACGGAGTATCGCCATCTTCCTCGCCGCCTCAGTGGAACTGAAGAGACTGTGATTACTCTGGGTGAAGATGATGAAGACCGCCTCAACACTGTTGCTCGAGTCACCGCCGCTCTCAACACTGAGCTGGAAAGCGTCATCACTGAGCTGGACGATACTCAGGACAAGCTACTGGAGGCCTATGAAAAGATCCGCATATTGGAAGCTCGACTTGAGGGAAGAGCGCCGCCACCTCCACAGATGGATGAACCCCGCTTCCCCGCATTGTCACCACCCCGCAAGAAACTTCGTCGCGGCGAACCCGGCTCCATATCTCGTCCCGAGGAATAGGCACTTAGGCTCTTAGGCTAGTATCTCTTAAAGTTCTCGTTAGAATCATTTTTGCTTGAGAGGACGACGATGTAATGATGATTGCTTGAGAACAAATGTTTGCTTGAGTGCTATAAGAATTGCTTGATATAATCCATACATTAATATAAGTTGGAGTCTTTATAAATCCATATTTTGTTAAGATATTATCTTTTGTCCACCTATATCTAGTACACCTGTCTTATCCTGGGTTTATTCCCTAACGGTCAGATGGTGAACACCAGGACAGGTGGAGGACAAAATATCCCTATCTCTAGGCGTGCTCGCATAGTCAACCGACAGAGTCAGTTGCCACCACTGCCGAATCCAATAATGGAGCAATTCTTGGCAGCACAGATGCAGGTGCTGCAGAACCTCACTACCACCATCCAGAACATACAAGCTCAGCAGAATCAGCAAGCACCGCAACAAAACCCGCTACCAAGAGACAAACACAGAGAATTCATGAGCCACCACCCTCCTACCTTTTCTCACTCTGTGGACCCCTTGGATGCTGATGATTGGTTGAAGGTCATCACTAAGAAGCTGGACATCACGCAATGCAGTGACCATGAAAGGGTCCTGTATGCTGCAGGACGTCTGGAAGGTGCAGCCGCTGATTGGTGGGATGCTTTCACTGCTGCCCACGCCAACGCCAACACTATCACCTGGGAGGAGTTCAGAACCAACTTCCGCAGCCACCATATTCCAGCAGGACTAATGAAGCTCAAGCAGAAGGAGTTCTTGAACCTAAAGCAAGGCAGCATGACCGTCAGCGAGTACCGGGACAAATTCACTCAGTTGTCTCGTTATGCGCCCCATGAGGTGGATAGTGACGCGAAGAGGCAGGAGCGCTTCTTGGAAGGTCTGATAGGGCCGCTCAACTATCAGCTACACAGTCACACTTTCCTGAACTTCTAGACTCTGCTAGACAAAGCCATTGGTCTGGAGAGCAAGCGCAAGGAGCTTGGGGAACACAAGCGAAAACTTCAGTCCCAGGGACAATCCAGCAGCAACGCCCGTCCCCGCCACAACACACCCTAGGGATTTCAGTCGCGTTTGGGAGGACAAGGTGGAGGATATCCGCAGAATCAACAAAATCAAACAACTCCACAGCAGCCTCAACGCTACAACCAGCAGACTCAACGCAACTCCAACCCGCAACCGTACCATCCAGGCTATGCCACAGGTGCACCAATGCGGACCAACAATCCAGTCACCCCGGTCCAACCTAACGGATGTTTCAAATGTGGAGAACTGGGTCATTACGCTAACAACTGCCCGAAGCGTAATGCGCAAACTCCTCAGAATCAGAGGAACAGTGGACAAAGGCAGACTCCTCAGCAGCAGCAGCCGCGCAACAGCAACCAGACACCACTGGGCAACAAAGGACAACAGAACTGCATGCGCGGAAAGGTGAATCATGTGGCTGCAGAAACAGCTGAAGAGGCTCTCGACGTTGTGCTTGGTACGTTCCTTGTTAATTCTGAACCTGCATCAATTTTATTTGATTCTGGAGCATCACATTCATTTATTACTGAGCAATTCGCGGCAAAACATAATTTACCAACGAGTCCTATGAAACAAATATTACTAGTAAGCTCCCCGGGCATGGAATTGAAAGCTAGTCACTCATGCCAAAGGGTCAGCATGAATATTATGGGGGTCGAATTCCTAGCCAACCTAATAGTCCTAAAGACTAATGGCATCGATGTGATCCTTGGAATGGATTGGTTGTCAGGATGTGATGGTGTCATTCAGTGTCGTAAGAGGTCAGTGCTCTTAACCAGCCCTCAAGGAGATAAAATAGAGTTTGTGGCATCAGTTTCACCTAGTGTAGTTGGGACAGTGAACCAAATGAAGGGAATGCCTCTAGAAGGTATCAGAGTTATCAGTGAATACCCCGACGTCTCCCCGGAAGATTTACCAGGTATGCCACCTGTTCGTGACATTGAGTTCAGTATTGATCTTTTACCTGGTACTGCACCTATCTCTAAAAGACCCTATAGAATGGATGTTAAGGATCTAAGCGAACTAAAGAAACAAATAGAAGAAATGTTAGCTAAGGGATTTATCCGTCCTAGCTCATCCCCGTGGGGAGCACCCGTGATCTTTGTCGATAAGAAGGATGGCAGCAGAAGGATGTGCGTAGACTACAGGTCGCTGAACGATGTGACGATCAAGAATAAGTATCCACTGCCCAGGATTGAAGATTTGTTTGATCAGATGAGAGGTGCCAAGGTTTTCTCCAAGATTGATCTGAGATCAGGATATCATCAGCTAAGGATCCGACCAGAGGATATACCCAAGACAGCCTTCACTACCAGATATGGTCTGTACGAGTTCACTGTGATGTCGTTTGGATTGACCAACGCACCAGCGTACTTCATGTACCTGATGAACAAGGTTTTCATGGAATATCTTGACAAGTTTGTGGTTGTGTTCATTGATGACATCTTGGTGTATTCGCAGAACGAGGAAGAACATGAAGAGCACTTGAGGATAGTGTTACAGAAACTCCGAGAGAATCAGTTATATGCCAAGCTGAGAAAATGTGATTTTTGGTTGAGAGAAGTTTCTTTCCTTGGACATGTTATCACAGATGGAGGAATTGCAGTAGACCCGAGTAAAGTTCAGGATGTTCTGAATTGGAAGCTGTGACAACCCTGATAAATTACAATTCTAAAATCAATGTCATTAGCCTAACCTTATGCTTAACCAACTAATAAAAGGGTGAAAAGAATTAGAACGAGTTAAGTTGAAATTCAAATTGAATTTGGGCACATTTGGATACTTTTGAACTTTTAAATTAACTTTCAAACCAAAATCCAAATGAGATGTTGCCTGAAACCAAACTTGTAGAACTTTTTATTCTGAACAACTTTCGTGTTCAAAAGTTTTTGAAATTCAAATTAGAAAGAGGAGAAAACGCCCTGTTTGCACCCAGCCCCCTGAAACTTTTCGAATTCTTGCATTCAGGCCCCTCGCCCCTCCCTCTCTCTCCCCTCCCCGCCCGACAGCCGCCCGCCAGGTGGCCGGTGACGCCTGACCGGCGCGAGGCGCCAGGCCAGTGGCCGCCGCGCCTCTCCCCCACGCCCGGCTTTGCCCCCTCCCCACGCCGCGCTGCCCAGTACGCGTCCGCGCGTGCGCACGCCGCTGCCGTGCCCCGGCTCGCCACCCGCCGCGCCCAACCGCCGCAACGCGCCGTGCCGCCCCGACTCCCACGCCCCGCCCGTCGCTGCGCCTGTCCTCCGCCCGAGCCGCTGCAGCAGCTGCTTCTCCAATCCACGCGCCGCGCTATCTCCTCGCGCCCACGCCAAATCTCCGGCCGCCAGTCGTTCGCGCCCCGCCCGCCACACGCCGCGCCGGCGCCCTGCTGCCGCCCGCCGTGGCTAGTGCCACGCCGTGCCGTGCCTCCGCCCCGCGCGTCGCCCAGGCACCTCCACCACCCCCCTCCTGCCCCTATAAAAGCCGCGCCCCCGACCGCCCGCGCGAGCCACCGCACCCAGAGCACCTCGCCGCCGCCATTGCCGCCTCCGAGCGCCGCCCGCCCGTGGACAGCCCTCCACAGCCGCCGCCTGCCCAAATTGGAGTGCCAGCCACCACTACATCATCCCCCTAAAGCTCACCGACCCGCCCAACACCGCCCAGGACCACCGGAGCGCCGCCGCTCGCGCTGTCACCCGCCGCCGCCGCCCCTGCTCGCCGTGGACAGCTCGACCCCGACCTCCTCCGCCCAAGCCAAGCCCCTGAGCAGCTTCTCCACGCGCCACTAAAGCTCGCTGACCAGACCAGGCCGCCCCAAGCCCGCCGGAGTACCGCTGTCGACGCGTGCTGCCGCCGCCGCCGCCTCTGCTCCAACGCCGGCAAGCCATTCCCGGCCGTCCCCCACCCGAACAAGACCCCCACGAGGTAGCCCTCACACCCCTGAACCTTCCCCGACCCTCACCCCTCGCCGCCGGCGAGCCCCTCGCCGGAATTTCGGCCGGCCGCCGTACCCAAGCCGACCGAGGACCCAATTGCAAGAATTTAAATCTTTAGAAGGGTCTGCGCGTAAGATTCAAGGACCTAGTTGTAAAAGAAAGTTTCAAATCTAGATTCAAATTCAGTGAACTTGTAAAATTCGTATAAAATCGTAGAAAATTCAGAAAAATGCAAACTCAACTATTCTGGAATCCATAGAAGAAACTCTACAACTTTTGTTACAAAAAGTTTCTCAGGTTCTCAACGTATTTTGCTCTACATTAAATGGAAGCTTTAATGGACTTATTTTGCACCCACTGTTGTAAATCAGTACTGACCCTAAAATTTGGGTAGTAAGCTAGTTGCTTGATGTTTAGGACTGTGTAAAAAGATCAGGCCCAAATTCCACCTCTAGCTACACTGTTTATTAAACTTAGTTTCTTACCATAAGTGGCTAGATATTTTTATCCCTGCAGTTAGGTAATGAATCACCTAATGAAACTTTTTCTGTACTAGTTTAATGGTACCTAGATGCCAGAGAAAAATTGGGAGACTTTATATCTCACAGGAACCTAAATATTTGATTTATGTGCTAATAAAATACATTAAATCAAGAAAATAGTATCTTAGCTTGGAAAATTCTCAAAGTTTTACTAGGAGATACACTGTAGTAGCGGTTGCTGTGTAAAAAGTTTCATGGACAAAAACCCTGCGGATGATGCTATAAAAATAAATCCTTGAATAACCTAGGTGTGTAGTGTCACATTTACTATGCTCTGAAAACTGCATAATAAATCCTACAAAAATTACAGTAGCTCCTGCGTGCTTAAATGAAAGCTTTGTAAAAATCTTAGACTCATTTGTTGCACCATTTGTTCTATACAAAAAGAACAAAGGTCTAACAACAACTATGTAATATATTTTTCATAATTAATCTGTTACATAAAATTGTCTAAAAATTTTACAGTAAGCACATTTTTCCCTGATGTGCCTAAATCCAAAATTTCATGACCAGAAACTGTAACACCTCAGGTGTTTTAATTGTTAAACAAGTCTTCCGGGCATAATAAAATGCATTACTAACTAAGAAAATAAAAGGAATGGATTAAGTGTGGTTTTGCTTTTACCTTTAAAAGTTTGTATGTGCATAAATGCATGTACTTTAATGAATCAAATTGGATAACCTTCACATCAAAGCAAATATGGCTATGAAATTAAATGAGCACACCAGTATTAGCATGACAAATAAAAGTTTAGTGGAAGCCTAGGGAAGAAAATGAAATTTTGAAATAAAATGACGCGACCTCTGAATAGAGTTTTCTCTAAGTTTTTAAAATAACTTTGGAACTAAAGCTCAAATGAACTTTGGCCTGAAACGAAACTTGTAGAACTTTTTATTCTGAACAACTTTCATGTTCAAAAGTTTTTGAAATTCAAATTAGAAAGTGGAGAAAACGTCCTGTTTGCAACCAGCCCCCTGGAAATTTTTGAATTTTCGCATTTAGGCCCTTGCCCCTCCCCTGCAGCACCGCTGCAGCTGCCCAGTCGCAGGCCGCCGCCGCCTGCCCAATAGCGCACCTCTACCCACCGCCGGCAGCGCCCAATGCCTCTGCTCGCCGCCCAGCTCGCCCAACCCGCGGCCGTGTCCTCCTTCTTCCTCACGCGGCAGCCCGCACGGCCAGTAGAACGCTACCGCCCCGACGCCCAATGGCGTGCCGCACGCCGCACGCCTCTGGCCGCCGCCCCCTCCACCCAGTGCCCCGTCGTGCCGCCACAGCTCGCCAACCGCCCACCCGCGTCGCCTGCACGCGACGTCGCGCCCCGGTGCGCGCCCAGCGCACGCACGCCACGCGCACGGCGCGCCTCTGGCCGCTGGTCACCGCCGGCCGCACCAATGGCGCCCAGCCTCGCCGCCCCCTACACCCCGCGTTCTGGCCGTGCCAAGCCCGCCCCCATGAGCTCCACCGGCTATAAAGACCGGCGCAGCGCCCCTCCCTCCTCTCCCTGTTCCCCTTTCTTCCCCGCAGAACAGAGCAGAGCAGAGCCGAGCTCCGCCCCACGCCGCCGCCGTGGAACTCCCTCCTCCGCCCCTCCTCGACCCGAGCTAGGCCCCAAAATCGCTCTCCTACCTCCGCGCGAAGCTTCCCATCCCAAGCCCCGCCGCCCAGCTCGCCGGAGCTCGCCGGAGCAGAGCTCCACCCGCCGCCGCCCCCCTGGTAGCCGTGGGCAGCCCTGCTCAGACCGCCTCCGCCCCAACCGTGACCACCCAAAGGTAGCCCCCAACCTCCTCTTGCCCCTCCCCCACCTTTCCCTCGCCGCCGGCGACCGAGCTCGCCGGAATTCGGCCGGACAGGATGATCCCCGCCGCAAATCGCAACCAGGGACTACATTGCAAATGCCCAAATCTTCCTAGGGGGTTTTCTGCTAGTTTTCAGGGACCCCTCTGTAAAGAAAGTTTTAACCAAATCAGTGAACTTGTAAAATTCGTATAAAATCGTAGCAAATTCAGACAAATGCAAACTCAATTGTTCCGGAATCCTTAGAAGAAACTCTACAACTTTTGTTACATAAAGTTTCTCAGATTCTCAATATATTTTGCTCTAGATTAAATGGAAGGTTTAATGGACTTCTTTTGTACCCACTGTTGTAGATCATTTCTGACCCTAAATTTTGAGCAGTGAGTTAGTTGCTTGATGTTTAGGACTGTGTAAAACGATCAGGACCAAAAGCCATCTCTAGATACACATTTTGTCCAACCTTGTTTTATGCCATAAAGTGATAGAACTAATTTTTCCTGCTGTTCTGTGATGTTTAATGACATGAAACTTTTTCTGTGTTGTTTTAGTAATACCTAGAGGCCATAGAAAAATTTACAAACATTTTTACTATATCTGACCTGTTCATATGAATTTGTGGTAGGAAAACTTCACTAATTCAAAATAATTAGTAAAGCGCTTAGAAAATGTTCATCTTTTTTCCATGAAACACATTAGAGTAGCTCAAGCTGTACAAAAAGTTTCATACATAGAAATCCTGTATAACATCCTGTAGAAAATAATCTTTAATAACATGAGTGTAGCTTGTCCCATTTATTATGCTCTAAATCATGTACAATAGAATCTGAAACATTTACAGTAGCACAAATATGGTTATAGCAACACCCTGTAAAATTTTTAGCATCAATACTTGCATGGTTTGTTCTGTATAAAAATAACTAGATGCTAGCAGTGGCTGTGTATTACATTTTTCATATTTAACATGCTACACAAAAATATCTGAAATTTTTACAGCGATCTTATCTCTGCATAATGTACTTTGAATAAAAAGTTTATTACCAGAAGCTAACTAGATTAGTAATTGTGTTCAACTCATGTTTGTTTTTAAAAGAAAAACTAAGTTTTCAATATAACACAACCCCTTCTTCTTTAATGAAGTTAAATAGATTAAGATAAACTCTATTAACGATTGCCCAGGAAATGTTAAAGTAAATAACTTCACAGCAAAACTTATATCTTATGAACTGCAACTTTATCGTGAAGGAAATCATGTCGTTTACCATCACCACTACTTAAACTTGTGCATTCATGTAGAATCGACGACTCTCGCCGACGGGACGTACGAGTTGGTGCCCGAGTCCGAGAGTGAGCAGCGAGAAGCCCAGGCGAATTTAACTGAAGCAGTTGAAGACCCGGGTCAACGTTCAGACGATCCCCGGACTAACTTTTCGCAAGAAGGCAAGCCCCGGAGCATAACCCATTTCTTTTCCTAAATTATGCAACTCACTACTCTTCTACTTGTGCATTAAGTTTATAGGAGTTGAATGAAAACTTAGTTGCATGATGTTAGGAACCCATGCTTGAAAACTAGATGTAAGGTTCGATAGGATGCTGTGCTAATAGGACTCCGGTAAAAGCCGAGTGATTTCCTGTCACTCGCGAGAAAATAGGAGTTGAATGTTTACTACACGCTGCAATCATAAGGACAACGGACGGGCTATGGAACGATGGTTACGATTGAGGCCCGTCTGTCTAGTGAAAAATGCTAAGGCCGCAGGGTGTGGTAGTGATGGTTAAGTCTTTGAACGTACTAAACACATGCCGAGATTATGGGAATCGGTAAGCTTAAGTCCCTGATTGGCCCGGCAAGGGGACGCCATCCTACCCTTTGAACTTCGGTCCCACTATATGGCGAGTGCACGAGTGGTCACGACCCGGCGCCGAACCGTGGCGTGGGGCTCGTGTACTCTCGGAGGGTAGCCCCGATCCCCGACCCGGAAAGAAAGGGGAAAAGTCGCACGTGTGACTCTGTGAGTAACCACGTGACGTGTGTTTAGGTTTCCCTTGCAAGGTTAAGATATTCGATTCGAATCGTCCGTTTCTCACGGCTATTGAGACTGCTTAACCATTTTTACCCACAGAGTAAGAAGAGGAACAATGATGATGAATGAACTGGTTGGATGAAAATTTAATGCTTCACCATGTATGCTTTTGAATAGCTGCTTATCTAGAATAGTTAACGGAACTAGAATCTTGAGCTAAAAGTTGAAAGTACGGACCCACTTGTAGAAGCTTTTCGGCAAAACAAACCCCTGAGCCAAAAGCCTTGCATATCTAGAGTCGGTGGAGTAGATTCCACTTCTCGGGTAAGTCTTGCTGAGTATTAGTATACTCAGCCTTGCTTGTGGCTCGTTTTCAGGTGAGACTTTCGAAGATATGATTGCTAGCTTGACTTGGCCGTGTACTCTTCCCCCTGGTTGGTCGGTGGAATGGGATACGCCCCCGTCCAACGGAGATAATGCCGAGTGATGTCTCGTACGGGCTTCATCGAGATATTCTGTATCGTCGAGTAGTTTCCGTCGTTTATTTCCGCTGCAACTTAAACTCTGAAAAACTTATTTATGATCATTGGAGTATTTGGTTTCTAAACTCAGAACTTGGTCTGTAATATTTACTTATGTTAATGTTGTAATATTTGCTGGAATGTGGTATTCTCTGGGCTCATCGTCGCATGAGCATTTGTATGTATGGCGCTCGATCCGACTACCGTGGTTGTATCGGGAGGTTATACCCGACAGACCAGTGGATTATTCCGTTTGAAGTGTAAGGTTAACCGAGATTGCCTTAATGGTGATGGTTAATACACTTGAGCCGGATTAATTCAGGTGGTTCTGCCACAGCTGGTATCAGAGCCGTAGCTGGTGCCACAGCTGGCAACAGCTGGCGTTAGAGCCAAAATACATACGCCAGAGAATGCGACAAGCCGTAAAAACCTATTTTCATAAAACTTGACTAGAAGGTGTGTTGCGAAATACGTTGGTACGTTAAGGATGGTGCCTAGTTCGTAAAGCCCTAAGGGATTATGGGAAAGTTTACTAGGTGGCTATCTGACTTATGAAATATTATCAACTGACTTCCAGCACATTACTTTCTGTCAAAACTTACTTTCATGTACAACCGACCTTAAATTCTGTAACGACGCACTCATCGCTAAGGTAAAAAGGTAAGGATCCTCAGCCAACTGAGAGAGCTTGGCCTTCCTGTCGGTGATGCGAACCGAACGCTGCCCTCAAGCAGTGGCTTACTTGAGGTGCTGCCAATATGCCAACTGTTAACATCGTCTGTACGGCGGGAATTGTACAGATATCGTTTCTATAAGTAAACGGTAATGAAGACGAACGCTTTCATGAGTGCTGGCATGAAAGGTTCATGAAATATATATGCTTGTCAATCTTCTGCAGGTACACTAACCGCGCTTACGATAAGTTAAGGAATGATTAGAAAAGACTCGACTAGCTATTATAGCGAGAGCCGTATTGTGTATGCCACCGAAACTATCTTCGTAAGACCAAAGCTATTTGGCAATTATTTTATTTTGTGAGGACGAATGGGACGTGCATGCATCATGACCACATATATCTGAAATCGAAATGCGTTGTATGAGAGTGGTAAGGTTCTTGCGTATCTAAGCATGGTTTGCCTAAGGACCATCTAGCAAAACTGTCCGAAATCTGCCGTGACCGAAAAGAGCGATTTATTGGCCAAAGAAAATGACCTTTTCTGATAAAGTTCATGTTGAAGAAATTGTTCCAAATTTTGTGTTCTATCTTCTGTTCAAAAATGAAAAATTCTGAACTCAAGGATAGTAAGAAATAACCGAAACCTTGGAATATTAGAATTCTGCCCAGAATAAGCCCTTCTGCCTCTTAAATTTTTAGGCCCCCTTCCCGCGGTTTTCTGCAAACGAGTACAACACGAAACTTGTTCCAAATTTACCCAGGTAGCTGCTGTTAAAATTTGGTAAATTTTGGCTGGGTAGATTTTTCCTGGTGCACGAAACTCTGGCCCTCTGTTCACTGAAAATTCTGGGTAGACAGTAAGGTAAAACCTGAAAAGAAAGACCATCTTAGAGACCTATTCAGCTCTGGAGTTGACTAGCAAAGTTGTTCACAAATACCTTAGGAGTGATCCGGTGAAATTTGGGGATTTTTGGATGAGAACTGTGGGAGTTATGGTTATTTTTGCACCCTATGCAGAATCTGTCCTTGTGCTGTTCACAGTTTTTCGCTATCTCACTCCATTTGATCTTTCGTTCAGATGGCCGAGACAGCTGCCGTGATGGTGGATGAGAATGGACGCGTTCATTCACAGTGTCTCCACTGGGAGGGCTTTCCCTCTATTTTGTGGAACGTGTTGAGCACCGTGGGCTATCTAATTCCCCCACGTTACGCCGGACTGGAGTTTGCAGAGAATGGAGTTACCCAGTGCCGTGTCAACGTGACCATTTTTCCGCACCCGCTACACCCGGAGTGGCTCGCCTTGGAGATCGAGGCTGTTGGTCGCCGTTTGGCCGATACTTAGGAGCTCACTCTCCTGCTCACAGCGAGTCGTCCGTCAACGACTTGGATGACTTCTAGATGACAACCTAGGAGGACTTTTGGACATACTCCTCGATAGGGTAGCCTAACTTTTGGCAAGTGTTGTAATAGGCTAACTAGGAGTTGAGTAACTCTTTTGTGATGGGTACACCTGAACCATGTGGATACCCTCAGCACGTAAGGAACAGCGATAAACTTGGGTGATTTCGTTGTAAGTTGGTAAACAATGAAATCCACAATCGCTGAAACTTGTCAGAAATTTTATCCATGTTTCCTTACATTTCTGAGCTGTGAGTTGAATACCAAACCTGTCAGGAATTTTGTGGTCGTGGTTCTCACAAAAATTCAGCGTCATTGGACCTCGCTAGTTTAAGTTATAGGCGAAACATTACCGATCGATCTGCTGAAAAACAGCTAAGACAGTAAGGCAAGGGACGAGCCTTTCGACCACCTTAGCTATAGTTCTAGCGCCGAAGCTAAATACCAAAGTGGTGCATTCCAAAATTCTGTGACTACTGCCAAAGTATGAGATATTTTGGATGGACCCACAGCAAGCTATGATTTTTCTCGTAGCAAACAGAGATTCTGTCCATACTGCCGGCTGTGATTTCGGAAGTCTATGACTACACCAATCATTTATGAATCAAGGAAGTAATATGGATCACGTTGCTAATGAAGAACATTCGCCTTTTCAGATAGTGGGAGCAACCCGTGGTAACCCGGATGGTTTTGGTGCTAGCGCAAGTGGATCACAACCACAGCCGCCGCCACCACCTGGTTTAGTGGAAGTAATGGCCGCTCAAACCGAGTTGCTTCGTCAGCTTGTCAAGGGGCAGAAAGCGATTTTTCAATGCCTGCAGCCACAACACCATCAAGGGGATGGGTGCAATGTCCACCATCCTCAGGTTGCTAGCTATCCAGAGCTCAATAACAAGATGATGGACACAAGAGACGTTTACTCAGACTCCTTATTGCCCCCATCACAACTTCCGATGAAACTTAAGGATCACCAAGTAAAGCGTCGGACTCTCAAGCCTGACCCATGCAGCATAGACTTGACTGGATGGGAAATTACCTGCACAGAATTCATCCCACGGGGCCGACGTCAAGTTAGCAAAACTGTTGACGCCAGCACAGTCCTTCGAACACAAACTCGCTCACCTGTTCCGGAAAAGATAGACCCTGCCAAATGCACCACACCCAAGGGAGGTTCATTGGGTATGCCAGTAGCGATATCTTCAGTTAACAAACAACCCCGTCGTCCAAGTGAAAAAAACTGTTGCTTCAATTGTAGCAGTGCTAACCATTTTGCTCGAGAATGCCCTCAGCCTAGGAAGCCAAAGCAGGGCCAAGGTTCTAGCCAAACCCATCAGAACAAGCGTAAAAGACAGAGGAACAAGAGCAAAGGACAGATTGATCAGCTTGAAGCGCTCCCTAAAGGTGCACCCTTAATAACACGCACATCCTCTATTTAATAACAAGCCTGCAGTTATATTATTTGATTCTGGTGCATCGCATAGTTTCATAAGTGCAAAATTCGGTGCAAAAGTAGGCTCGGATGTTTGTCACACAAAAGGGTCATATATGACATCAACACCGGGTGGTAAAACTGCTTCAAACCAAATGGTCAGACAAGTACCAGTCAAGTTGGGTAGTAAAACAAAAACCATCGACACAGACCTTGTCCTTTTACCTCTTGACGGCATGGATATTATTTTGGGAATGAACTGGATGACTATGCATAGAGTAACACTGGACCTTTCTTCCCGAGCCGTTGAGATAAATTCACCTAGTCACGGAGCCACTACCCTTTACCTACCATTCCTAGATTGCACGAATTCCTGTGCTTACAAGATGGAAGGACTTAAGCTAGAGGATATTCCTGTAGTGAACGAGTATGCCGATGTCTTTCCGGATGACTTACCAGGAATGCCACCGGATAGGGATATTGAGTTCATCATTGAACTACAACCAGGCACTGCACCTATATCCAAAAGACCATATAGGATGCCCCCTAAAGAATTGGCAGAGCTAAAAATTCAACTCCAAGAACTACTGGACAAAGGTTTCATTCGCCCTAGCGCATCGCCTTGGGGATGTCCAGCCCTATTCGTAAAGAAGAAGGATGACAGTTTGAGGTTATGTGTTGACTACCGACCTCTCAATGCGGTAACTGTTAAAAATAAATACCCACTTCCCCGTATCGATGTACTCTTCGATCAATTAGCTGGAGCCAGAGTCTTCTCAAAGATTGATCTTCGTTCGGGATATCATCAAATCAAGATTCGCCCGTGCGATATTCCTAAGACTGCCTTCTCCACACGATATGGACTATATGAATTCTTGGTCATGTCCTTTGGACTCACAAACGCCCCTGCCTATTTCATGTATCTCATGAATTCGGTATTCATGCCCGAACTGGACAAATTCGTCGTAGTGTTCATCGACGACATCCTTATCTATTCCAAGGATGAGGAAGAGCATGCAAAGCACCTACACATTGTTCTTCAACGTCTAAGAGACCATCAGCTCTATGCTAAGTTTTGTAAGTGTGAATTCTGGTTGGATACTGTAAAGTTCTTAGGTCACACGATCTCCAGCGAAGGCATAGCTGTTGACCCCAGCAAGGTACAAGAGGTGATGGATTGGAAACCCCCTACCTCTGTTCATCAGATTCGCAGTTTTCTCGGCTTAGCCGGTTACTACCGTCGCTTCATCCCGGATTTCTCTCAAATTGCTAAGCCCATGACTGAACTGTTAAAGAAGGAAGTAAAGTTTGTATGGGATGAGAAATGTGAAGAAGCTTTCCACACTCTCAGAGAGCATCTGACTACTGCACCTGTGTTAGCTCAGCCCGATAATACCAAGTCGTTCGATGTGTATTGTGACGCATCAGGTACTGGTCTAGGATGTGTGCTTATGCAAAAGAATAGAGTGATTGCATATGCCTCACGAGCCCTTCGGCCCCACGAACAGAATTATCCCACTCATGATCTTGAGCTTGCAGCCGTCATTCACGCTCTGAAGATATGGAGGCACTATCTCATGGGGACACAGTGCAATATATACACGGATCATAAGAGTCTCAAGTATATCTTCACCCAAGCCGATCTGAATATGAGACAACGGAGATGGCTAGAATTAATCAAGGATTATGACCTTGAAGTGCACTATCACCCCGACAAGGCTAATGTAGTCGCGGATGCACTAAGCCGCAAGTCCCATTGCCATTGCTTATCCATGGAGTCCTACAATGAGACATTGTGTGCAGAAATGAGGAAGCTTAACATGGAAATGGTTTCCCAAGGCACTCTAAATCACATCTCAGTTGAGCCCACTCTTCACGACCAAATCGTCATGGCACAACTACATGATGAAGGAATTAAGATCATCAAATAAAAACTCTCCCTAGGTGAGGAGAAGTATAAATGTTTTCGCCAGGACCATAAGGGAGTTCTATGGTTCGAAAGTCGCATAGTCGTTCCGAAGAATCATGAACTCCGAAGAAAATTCTCGATGAGGCACATCTTTCCAAATTCTCTATCCACCCCGGCAGTAGCAAAATGTATCAAGACCTAAGGCAAAACTTCTGGTGGACTAGAATGAAAAGGGAAATTGCTACGTATGTCTCGGAATGCGACACGTGCCAGAGAGTAAAAGCTAGCCACTTGAAGGTAGCCGGTACACTTCAACCGTTACCTATACCATCATGGAAATGGGAAGATATAAGTATGGACTTCATCGTTGGACTACCAAACACCTCCCAGAAACATGATTCCATATGGGTCATCGTGGATAGACTCACAAAGACGGCACATTTTCTTCCGGTACACACCACCTATTCTACCAAGAAATATGCCGAGATTTACCTCGATCGTATTGTTTGCCTACATGGAATACCTAAGACAATTATTTCCGATCGTGGTCCTCAGTTTGTAGCACGCTTTTGGGAACAACTGCAAACGTCTCTTGGCACAAAACTGATTCGCAGCTCAGCATACCATCCTCAGACTGACGGACAAACGTCTCTTGAAGACATGCTGAGAGCTTGCGTCATTCACTATGACAAGAATTGGGACAAATGCCTACCCCTAGCAGAGTTCTCGTACAACAACAGCTATCAAACGAGCTTGAAAATGGCACCATTTGAGGCCCTATATGGACGAAGGTGTCGAACTCCTTTGAGCTGGTCACAAACCGGAGAACGAAAAATAATTGGACCCGACCTGGTAATCAAGGCAGAGGGGAAAGTAAAAGTAATACAAGCAAATCTTAAAGCCGCACAAGCCCGACAAAAGAGCTATTCTGACAAAAGGAGAAAGCCCCTAAAATTTGAAGTTGGCAATCATGTCTATCTTCGAGTTTCACCCACCAAGGGAGTGCAAAGATTCGGAATCAAAGGCAAACTAGCTCCCCGTTATGTAGGTCCTTACGAAATCATTGAGAGTTGCGGACCCGTAGCCTACAAATTACGACTGCCCCCTCAGCTCACGGCCACCCATGATGTCTTCCACGTATCTCAACTCAAGAAGTGTATTCGAGTCCCTACCGAGATTGTGGAACAACAAGAAATATCATTAGAACCCGACCTCTCGTATGTCGAACACCCAGTTAAAATTTTGGATCGAAAAGAAAGAGAGACCAGGAGGAAAGTGATTAAAATGTATAAAGTTCAATGGAATCATCACACTGAAGAAGAAGCCACCTGGGAAACCGAGAGCTACCAAAACCAAAATTTCCCTGGTTTTCTTATCTCAACCACGGGTATGTATACTCACTGCCCACACTAAGCTTATTGTCCGAATCTCGGGGCGAGATTCTTTTTAAGGGGGGAAGGCTGTAACACCTCAGGTGTTTTAATTGTTAAACAGGTCTTCCGGGCATAATAAAATGCATCACTAACTAAGAAAATAAAAGGAATGGATTAAGTGTGGTTTTGCTTTTACCTTTAAAAGTTTGTATGTGCATAAATGCATGTACTTTAATGAATCAAATTGGATAACCTTCACATCAAAGCAAATATGGCTATGAAATTAAATGAGCACACCAGTATTAGCATGACAAATAAAAGTTTAGTGGAAGCCTAGGGAAGAAAATGAAATTTTGAAATAAAATGACGCGACCTCTGAATAGAGTTTTCTCTAAGTTTTTAAAATAACTTTGGAACTAAAGCTCAAATGAACTTTGGCCTGAAACGAAACTTGTAGAACTTTTTATTCTGAACAACTTTCATGTTCAAAAGTTTTTGAAATTCAAATTAGAAAGTGGAGAAAACGTCCTGTTTGCAACCAGCCCCCTGGAAATTTTTGAATTTTCGCATTTAGGCCCTTGCCCCTCCCCTGCAGCACCGCTGCAGCTGCCCAGTCGCAGGCCGCCGCCGCCTGCCCAATAGCGCACCTCTACCCACCGCCGGCAGCGCCCAATGCCTCTGCTCGCCGCCCAGCTCGCCCAACCCGCGGCCGTGTCCTCCTTCTTCCTCACGCGGCAGCCCGCACAGCCAGTAGAACGCCACCGCCCCGACGCCCAATGGCGTGCCGCACGCCGCACGCCTCTGGCCGCCGCCCCCTCCACCCAGTGCCCCGTCGTGCCGCCACAGCTCGCCAACCGCCCGCCCGCGTCGCCTGCACGCGACGTCGCGCCCCGGTGCGCGCCCAGCGCACGCACGCCACGCGCACGGCGCGCCTCTGGCCGCTGGTCACCGCCGGCCGCACCAATGGCGCCCAGCCTCGCCGCCCCCTACACCCCGCGTTCTGGCCGTGCCAAGCCCGCCCCCATGAGCTCCACCGGCTATAAAGCCCGGCGCAGCGCCCCTCCCTCCTCTCCCTGTTCCCCTTTCTTCCCCGCAGAACAGAGCAGAGCAGAGCCGAGCTCCGCCCCACGCCGCCGCCGTGGAACTCCCTCCTCCGCCCCTCCTCGACCCGAGCTAGGCCCCAAAATCGCTCTCCTACCTCCGCGCGAAACTTCCCAGCCCAAGCCCCGCCGCCCAGCTCGCCGGAGCTCGCCGGAGCAGAGCTCCACCCGCCGCCGCCCCCCTGGTAGCCGTGGGCAGCCCTGCTCAGACCGCCTCCGCCCCAACCGTGACCACCCAAAGGTAGCCCCCAACCTCCTCTTGCCCCTCCCCCACCTTTCCCTCGCCGCCGGCGACCGAGCTCGCCGGAATTCGGCCGGACAGGATGATCCCCGCCGCAAATCGCGACCAGGGACTACATTGCAAACGCCGAAATCTTCCTAGGGGGTTTTCTGCTAGTTTTCAGGGACCCCTGTGTAAAGAAAGTTTTAACCAAATCAGTGAACTTGTAAAATTCGTATAAAATCGTAGAAAATTCAGAAAAATTCAAACTCAACTGTTCTGGAATCCTTAGAAGAAACTCTACAACTTTTGTTACATAAAGTTTCTCAGATTCTCAATATATTGTGCTCTAGATTAAATGGAAGGTTTAATGGACTTCTTTTGTACCCACTGTTGTAGATCATTGCTGACCCTAAATTTTGAGCAGTGAGTTAGTTGCTTGATGTTTAGAACTGTGTAAAAGGTTCAGGACCAAAAGCCATCTCTAGATACACATTTTGTCCAACCTTGTTTTATGCCATAAAGTGTTAGAACTAATTTTTCCTGCTGTTCTGTGATGTTTAATGACATGAAACTTTTTCTGTGTTGTTGTAGTAATACCTAGAGGCCATAGAAAAATTTAGAAACATTTTTACTATATCTGACCTGTTCATATGAATTTGTGGTAGGAAAATTTCACTAATTCAAAATAATTAGTAAAGCATTTAGAAAATGTTCATCTTTTTGCTATGAAACACATTAGAGTAGTTCAAGCTGTACAAAAAGTTTCATACATAGAAATCCTGTATAACATCCTGTAGAAAATAATCTTTAATAACATGAGTGTAGCTTGTTCCATTTATTATGCTCTAAATCATGTACAATAAAATCTGAAAATTTTACAGTAGCACAAATATGGTTATAGCAACACCCTGTAAAATTTTTAGCATCAATACTTGCATGGTTTGTTCTGTATAAAAATAACTAGATTCTAGCAGTGGCTGTGTATTACATTTTTCATATTTAACATGCTACACAAAAATATCTGAAATTTTTACAGCGTTCTTATCTCTGCATAATGTACTTTGAATAAAAAGTTTATTACCAGAAGCTAACTAGATTAGTAATTGTGTTCAACTCATGTTTGTGTTTAAAAGAAAAACTAAGTTTTCAATATAACACAACCCCTTCTTCTTTAATGAAGTTAAATAGATTAAGATAAACTCTATTAACGATTGCCCAGGAAATGTTAAAGTAAATAACTTCACAGCAAAACTTATATCTTATGAACTGCAACTTTATCGTGAAGGAAATCATGTCGTTTACCATCACCACTACTTAAACTTGTGCATTCATGTAGAATCGACGACTCTCGCCGACGGGACGTACGAGTTGGTGCCCGAGTCCGAGAGTGAGCAGCGAGAAGCCCAGGCGAATTTAACTGAAGCAGTTGAAGACCCGGGTCAACGTTCAGACGATCCCCGGACTAACTTTTCGCAAGAAGGCAAGCCCCGGAGCATAACCCATTTCTTTTCCTAAATTATGCAACTCACTACTCTTCTACTTGTGCATTAAGTTTATAGGAGTTGAATGAAAACTTAGTTGCATGATGTTAGGAACCCATGCTTGAAAACTAGATGTAAGGTTCGATAGGATGCTGTGCTAATAGGACTCCGGTAAAAGCCGAGTGATTTCCTGTCACTCGCGAGAAAATAGGAGTTGAATGTTTACTACACGCTGCAATCATAAGGACAACGGACGGGCTATGGAACGATGGTTACGATTGAGGCCCGTCTGTCTAGTGAAAAATGCTAAGGCCGCAGGGTGTGGTAGTGATGGTTAAGTCTTTGAACGTACTAAACACATGCCGAGATTATGGGAATCGGTAAGCTTAAGTCCCTGATTGGCCCGGCAAGGGGACGCCATCCTACCCTTTGAACTTCGGTCCCACTATATGGCGAGTGCACGAGTGGTCACGACCCGGCGCCGAACCGTGGCGTGGGGCTCGTGTACTCTCGGAGGGTAGCCCCGATCCCCGACCCGGAAAGAAAGGGGAAAAGTCGCACGTGTGACTCTGTGAGTAACCACGTGACGTGTGTTTAGGTTTCCCTTGCAAGGTTAAGATATTCGATTCGAATCGTCCGTTTCTCACGGCTATTGAGACTGCTTAACCATTTTTACCCACAGAGTAAGAAGAGGAACAATGATGATGAATGAACTGGTTGGATGAAAATTTAATGCTTCACCATGTATGCTTTTGAATAGCTGCTTATCTAGAATAGTTAACGGAACTAGAATCTTGAGCTAAAAGTTGAAAGTACGGACCCACTTGTAGAAGCTTTTCGGCAAAACAAACCCCTGAGCCAAAAGCCTTGCATATCTAGAGTCGGTGGAGTAGATTCCACTTCTCGGGTAAGTCTTGCTGAGTATTAGTATACTCAGCCTTGCTTGTGGCTCGTTTTCAGGTGAGACTTTCGAAGATATGATTGCTAGCTTGACTTGGCCGTGTACTCTTCCCCCTGGTTGGTCGGTGGAATGGGATACGCCCCCGTCCAACGGAGATAATGCCGAGTGATGTCTCGTACGGGCTTCATCGAGACATTCTGTATCGTCGAGTAGTTTCCGACGTTTATTTCCGCTGCAACTTAAACTCTGAAAAACTTATTTATGATCATTGGAGTATTTGGTTTCTAAACTCAGAACTTGGTCTGTAATATTTACTTATGTTAATGTTGTAATATTTGCTGGAATGTGGTATTCTCTGGGCTCATCGTCGCGTGAGCATTTGTATGTATGGCGCTCGATCCGACTACCGTGGTTGTATCGGGAGGTTATACCCGACAGACCAGTGGATTATTCCGTTTGAAGTGTAAGGTTAACCGAGATTGCCTTAATGGTGATGGTTAATACACTTGAGCCGGATTAATTCAGGTGGTTCTGCCACAGAAACTATCCACTGTAGTAATTACACTTAAATCGTGTCGATTACCATCACCACGACTTAAACTTGTGCATTCATGTAGAATCGACGACTCTCGCCGACAGAACTTACGAGCTGGTGCCCGCGTCCGAGAGTGAGCAGCGTGAAGCTCAAGTAAATCTAACTGAAGCTCTTGAAGACCCGAGCCCGAGTTCGGAAGAGGCCCAAGCTAACTGCGAAGGCAAGCCCCGGAGCATAAGCCATTTCTTTCCTAAATTATGCAACTCATTACTCTTTGCTTGTGCATTAAGTTTATAGGAGTTGAATGAAAACTTAGTTGCATTATATTAGGAACCCATGCTTGAAAACTAGAGGTAAGGTTCGATAGAATGCTGTGCTAATAGGACTCCGGTAAAAGTCGAGTGATTTCCTGTCACTCGCGAGAAAATAGGAGTTGAATGTTTACTACACGCTGCAATCATAAGGACAACGGACGGGCTATGGTACGATGTTTACGAATGAGGCCCGTCTGTCTAGTGAAAAATGCTAAGGCCGCAGTGTGTGGTAGTGATGGTTAAGTCTTTGAACGTACTAAGCACATGCCGAGATTATGGGAATCGGTAAGTTTAAGTACCTGATTGGCCCGGCGAGTGGACAACAACCTACCCTTTGAACTTCGGTCCCATGTGCATATGGCGAGTGCAGAGAGTGGTCACGACCCGGCGCCGAACCGTGGCGTGGGGCTCTTGTACTCTCGGAGGGTAGCCTCGATCCACAACCCGGAAAGAAAGGGGAAAAGTTGCACGTGTGACTCTGGGAGTAACCACGTGACGTGTGTTTAGGTTTCCCTTGCAAGGTTAAGAAATTCGATTCGAATCGTCCGTTTCTCACGGCTATTGAGACTGCTTAACCATTTTTACCCACAGAGTAAGAAGAGGAACAATGAGGACGAATGAACTGGTTGGATGAAAATTTAATGCTTCACCATGTATGCTATTGGATAGCTGTTTATCTAGAATGGTTAATGAAACTAGAATCTTGAGCTAAAAGTTGAAAGTAAGGACCCACTTGTAGATGCTTTTCGGCAAAACAAACCCCTGAGCCAAAAAGCCTTGCATATCTAGAGTCGGTGGAGTAGATTCCACTACTCGGGTAAGTCTTGCTGAGTATTAGTATACTCAGCCTTGCTTGTGGCTCGTTTTCAGGTGAGACCTTCGAAGATATGATTGCTAGCTTGACTTGGCCCTGCACTCTTCCCCCTGGTTGGTCGGTGGAATGGGATACGCCCCCGTCCAACGGAGATAATGCCGAGTGATGTCTCGTACGGGCTTCACTGAGACATCCTGTATCGTCGAGTAGCTTCCGTTGTTTTAATTTTCCGCTGCAACTCAAACTCTGAAGAACTTCTTAGTGATCATTGAAGTACTTGGTTTCTCAACTCAAAACTTGGTCTGTAATATTTACTTATGATAATATTGTAATATTTGCTGGAATGTGGTATTCTCTGGGCTCATCGTCGCATGAGCGTTTGTATGTATGGCATTCGATCCGCTCTACCGTGGTTGTATCGGGAGGTTATACCCGACAGACCAGTGGATTACTCCGTTTGAAGTGTAGGGTTAACCGAGATTGCCTTAATGGTGATGGTTAATACACTTGAGCCGGATTAATTCAGGTGGTTCTGCCACAGCTGGTATCAGAGCCGTAGCTGGTGCCATAGCTGGTAACAGCGGGCTCCAGAGCCGAAATGCATACGCCAGAGAATGCGACAAGCCTTAACAACTCGTTTTCCTAAAAACTTGAGTAGAAGGATGTGTTGCGAAATACGTTGGTGCGTTAAGGATGGTGCCTAGTTCGTAAAGCCCTAAGGGATTATTGGGAAAGTTACTAGGTGGCTATCTAACTTCTATATATTATCGACTGACTTCCAGCACATTACTTTCTGTCAAAACTTACTTTCATGCACAACCGACCTTAATTTCTGTAACGACGCACTCATCGCTAAGGTAAGAAGGTAAGGATCCTCAGCCAACTGAGAGAGCTTGGCCTTCCTGTCGGTGATGCGAACCGAACGCTGCCCTCAAGCAGTGGCTTACTTGAGGTGCTGCCAATATGCCAACTGTTAGTTGAACATATTGGGAGTAGAAGGTTTGGCGCAGGGTATGGCGATCGCTGTTCATACCCCCGTCTCATGACGGTACCCCCGTGAATACGCTATCTCGATAGCGTATGTTAACGTCGTCTGTACGGCGGAAATTGTACAGATATCGTTTCTATAAGCAAACGGTAATGAATACGGACGCTTTCATGAGTGCTGGCATGAAAGGTTCATGAAATATATATGCTTTGTCAATCTTCTGCAGGTACACTAACCACGATTACGATAAGTTAAAGAACGGTTAGAAAAACTCGACTAGCTATTATAGGAGAGCCGTATTGTGTATGCCACCGAAACTACCTTCATAAGACCAAAAGTATTTGGCAATTATTTTATTTTGTGAGGACGAATAGGACGTGCATGCATCATGACCATATGTATCTGAAATTGAAAATGCGTTGTATGAGAGTGGTAAGATTTTTGCGTATCTAAGCGTGGTTTGCATAAGGACTATCTAGCGAATCTGCCACAAATCTGCCATGACCGAAAAGAGAGATTTATTGATTAAAGAAAATGACCTTTTCTGGTAAAGTTCATGTTGAAAGAATTGTTCCAAATTTTGTGTGCTATCTCCTGTTCAAAAATGAAAAATTCTGAACTTATGGATAATAAGAAATAACAGAAACCTTGGAACGTCAGATTTCTGTCCAGAATAAGCACTTCTGCTTCTTAAATTTTTTAGGCCCCCTTCCTGCGGTTTTCTGCAAAAGAGTACAACACAAAACTTATTCCAAATTTACCCATGTAGCTGCTGTTAAAATTTGGTAAATTTTGGCTGGGTAGATTTTCCCTGGTGCACGAAACTCTAGCCCTCTGTTCATTGAAAATTCTGGGTAGACAGAAAGGTAAAACCTGAACAGAAAGACCCTCTTAGAGACCTATCTAGCTCTGGAGTTGACTAGCAAAGTTGTTCACAAATACCCTAGGAGTGATCTGGTGAAATTTGAGAATTTTTGGATTAGAGCTGTGGAAGTTATGGTTATTCTTGCACACTATACAGAATCTGTCCTGGTGCTGTTCACAGTTTTTCGCTATCTCACTCCATTTGATCTTTTGTTCAGATGGCCGAGCCTGTTGATATGATGGTGGATGAGGATGGACGCGTACACTCGCAGTGTCTCCACTGGGAGGGCTTTCCCTCTATTTTGTGGGATGTTCTGCGTACCGCGGACTATCTAATTCCCCCACGTTACGCCGGACTGGAGTTTGCAGAGAATGGAGTTACCCAGTGCCGTGTCAACGTGACTATCTTTCCGCACCCGCTACACCCGGAGTGGCCCGCCTTGGAGATTGAGGCTGTTGGTGGTCGTTTGGCCGATACTTGGGAGCTTGCAGCCATGAGGGCGCTCACCACTTTTTGTGCGCAGCGTCCCGAGGTTGTCACACTCACTCCCATCGGTTTGTTTCCTGCTGCCCAGGACAACGACCCCTTTTGGCTCAACAGGGTGCAGCACGCACAGTACTTGGTAGACTTTCACGCCCAGGAAACTATTCATACCTCCGTGCGGTGCATGAATGCACTCTACCGACTTCAGACTCTCCAGAGTCAGGCGCTTGAGCAGCTCACTGATCTTGCTCAGGCCTACCACCTGATGGCAGATACCAGGGATGAGCAGATTGAGGAGCTCAGTAAGGATCTTGAGGACAGAGATGCTCAGGTTGGCCAACTTGAGGGCCAAATTCAGGAGCAGGACACTCTCATGGGTGAGAGAGATGCCACGATAGCACACTTGGAGGAGCAGCTCCATGATCTGAGCCTTGAGTTGGAGGATGCTAATGAGCACATTCAGTGGCACCATGATCAGAATGACCATCCCCATGAGGAGGACATGGAGGAAGATGAGGAGGAGCCACAGGAGATTGATGGTATCTCCGGTATGGATTTCGAGGGTGAGGTACCACGGGCACCTCAGATGGGAGCTCACTCTCCTGCTCACAGCGAGTCGTCCGTCAACGACTTGGATGATTTCTAGAGGACGACCTAGGAGGACTTTTGCACATACTCCTCGATAGGGTAGCCTAACTTTTGGCAAGTGTTGTAATAGGCTAACTAGGAGTTGAGTAACTCTTTTGTGATGGGTACACCTGAACCATGTGGATACCCTCAGCATGTAAGGAACAGCGATAAACTTGGGTGATTTCGTTGTAAGTTGGTAAACGCTGAAATCCACAATCGCTGAAACTTGTCGGAAATTTTATCCATGTTTCCTTACATTTCTGAGCTGTGAGTTGAATACCAAACCTGTCAGGAATTTTGTGGTCGTGGTTCTCACAAAAATTCAGCATCATTGGACTTCGCTAGTTTAAGTTATAGGCGAAACAGTACCGATCGATCTGCTGAAAAACAGCTAAGACAGTAAGGCAAAAGACGAGCCTTTCGACCACCTTAGCTATAGTTCTAGCGCCGGAGTTAAATACCAAAGTGGTGCATTCCTAAATTCTCTGACTACTGCCAAAGTATGAGATATTTTGGATGGACCCACAGCAAGCTATGATTTTTCTCGTAGCAAATAGAGATTCTGTCCATACTTCTAGCTATGATTTCGGAAGTCTATGACTACACCAATCGTTTATGAATCAAGGGAGTAATATGGATCGCGTTGCTAATGGTAGCCTTTCACGTTTCAGATGGTTGGATCAACGCGTGGCAACCCCGAGGGTTTTGGTGCTGGTGGCAGCAGATCGCGACAATCGCCACCACCCCCGCCCAGTTTGGTGGAAGTGATGGCCGCTCAAACCGAGCTGCTGCGTCAGATCGTGCAAGGACAGCACCAGCAGAGGGGTGGGCACAATGCTCACCAACCCCAAGCTGCAGGATACACGGATTTCCTAGGGACCCAGCCGCCTTTGTTCCATAAGACCGAGGAACCCCTGGACGCAGATGCATGGATTCGCACCATCGAATCCAAGTTCACACTACTTGTGGCCCCATGCTCAGAAGCCAACAAAGCTCGTTTTGCCGCGCAACAGCTTCGCGGTACCGCTCGACTGTGGTGGGACCACTATTTTGCGATGCTCCCGGCTGATCATGTGGTTGACTGGGACGAATTCAAGACCGCGTTCCGGGCACATCATATCCCCGAGGGTCTCATGGAGAGGAAGTTGAACGAGTTCCTGGCACTTACCCAGGGCACCCGCACCGTGCTGCAGTACGCCCAGGCGATCAACAACCTATGCCAGTATGCGGGCTATCACGCTGATACGGATGCCAAGAAGCGTGATCATTTCCGCCGAGGTCTGAATACCAAGCTCAAGGAACGTCTGAACCTAGCCAAGGCTGACACCTACAACGAATTGGTCAATATGGCCATTACCCAGGAAGACTGTATCATGGCACACCGGGCAGAGAAGAAGAGAAAGGCACCCGCTGGACCTTCAAGTGCTCAGCCACCAAGATATCGCATCGTGCAAAATGCCGCACCCACAGCTCCACCAAGGGCCCCTCAGCCAGGGCGTTGGATTATCAGGCCCCCACAGCAGCCAGGCATGGTACGACCCCCGATGCCTCCACAGAATGGTCCGAGGCCCACTCTGCAATAATCTCTTTGACCCAGCCCCGCGAACCGATGTTTCAAATGCGGGAGTTCTAACCACTTCGCACGAGAATGCCCTCAGTCTGGGCCGCCCAACCAAGGTCAGGGATCCAACCCGAACAACACGAACAGGGGTAAGAGACAGACCCTGCAAGTCAAGCAAGGACGGATTAACTTCACCATGCTTGCAGAGCTTCCAGAAGGAGCCCCAGTGATGTCGGGTACATTCTCTATCCACAACAAGCCTGCAGTTATATTATTTGATTCTGGTGCATCGCATAGTTTCATAAGTGCAAAATTCGGTGCAAAAGTAGGCTTGAATGTTTGTCACACCAAAGGGTCATATATGATATCAACACCGGGTGGTAAAATTGCTTCAAACCAAATGGTCAGACAAGTACCAGTCAAGTTGGGTAGTAAAACCATCAACACAAACTTGGTTCTCTTACCCCTGGACGGCATAGATCTTATTTTGGGTATGAATTGGATGGTTTTGCACAAAGTCACACCAGACCCCTCGTCCCGAGTTGTGGAAATAAATTCACCTAGTCACGGAGCCACTACCCTTTACCTACCATTCCTAGATTGCACGAATTCCTGTGCTTACAAGATGGAAGGACTTAAGCTAGAAGATATTCCGGTCGTCAACGAGTATGCCGATGTCTTTCCGGATGACTTACCAGGAATGCCACCGGATAGGGATATTGAGTTCATCATTGAACTACAACCAGGCACTGCACCTATATCCAAAAGACCATATAGGATGCCCCCTAAAGAATTGGCCGAGCTAAAAATTCAACTCCAAGAACTACTGGACAAAGGTTTCATTCGCCCTAGCGCGTCACCTTGGGGATGTCCAGCCCTATTCGTAAAGAAGAAGGATGACAGTTTGAGATTATGCGTTGACTACCAACCTCTCAATGCGGTAACTGTTAAAAATAAATACCCACTTCCCCGTATCGATGTACTCTTCGATCAATTAGCTGGAGCCAGAGTATTCTCAAAGATTGATCTTCGTTCGGGATATCATCAAATAAAGATTCGCCCGGGCGATATTCCTAAGACTGCCTTCTCCACACGATATGGACTATATGAATTCTTGGTCATGTCCTTTGGACTCACAAACGCCCCTGCCTATTTCATGTATCTCATGAATTCGGTATTCATGCCCGAGCTTGACAAATTCGTCATAGTGTTCATCGACGACATCCTTATCTATTCCAAGGATGAGGAAGAGCATGCCAAGCACCTTCGCATTGTTCTTCAGCGACTCAGAGACCATCAGCTCTATGCTAAGTTTTCTAAGTGTGAATTCTGGTTAGATACTGTAAAGTTCTTAGGTCACACGATCTCCAGCGAAGGCATAGCTGTTGACCCCAGCAAGGTACAAGAGGTGATGGATTGGAAACCCCCTACCTCTGTTCATCAGATTCGTAGTTTTCTCGGCTTAGCCGGTTACTACCGTCGCTTCATCCCGTATTTCTCTCGAATTGCTAAGCCCATGACAGAACTGTTAAAGAAGGAAGTAAAGTTTGTATGGAATGAGAAATGTGAGGAAGCTTTCCACACTCTCAGAGAGCATCTGACTACTGCACCTGTGTTAGCTCAACCCGATAATACCAAGTCGTTCGATGTGTATTGTGACGCATCGGGTACTGGTCTAGGATGTGTGCTTATGCAAGAGAATCGAGTGATTGCATATGCCTCACGAGCCCTTCGGCCCCACGAACAGAATTATCCCACCCATGATCTTGAGCTCGCAGCTGTCATTCACGCTCTGAAAATATGGAGGCATTATCTCATGGGTACACAGTGCAATATCTACACGGATCATAAGAGTCTCAAGTATATCTTCACACAAGCCGATCTGAATATGAGACAACGGAGATGGCTAGAATTAATCAAGGATTATGACCTTGAAGTGCACTATCACCCCGGCAAGGCTAACGTAGTCGCGGATGCACTAAGCCGCAAGTCCCATTGCCATTGCTTATCCATGGAGTCCTACCATGAGACATTGTGTGCCGAAATGAGGAAGCTTAACATGGAAATGGTTTCCCAAGGCACTCTAGATCACATCTCAGTTGAGCCCACTCTTCACGACCAAATCGTCATGGCACAACTACATGATGAAGGAATTAAGATCATCAAACAAAAACTCTCTCTAGGTGAGGAGAAGTATAAATGTTTCCGCCAGGACCATAAGGGAGTTCTATGGTTCGAAAGTCGTATAGTCATTCCGAAGAATCGTGAACTCCGCAAGCAAATTCTCGATGAGGCACACCTTTCCAAATTCTCTATCCACCCCGGCAGTAGCAAAATGTATCAAGACCTAAGGCAAAACTTCTGGTGGACTAGAATGAAAAGGGAAATTGCTACGTATGTCTCGGAATGCGACACGTGCCAGAGAGTAAAAGCTAGCCACTTGAAGGTAGCCGGTACACTTCAACCGTTACCTATACCATCATGGAAATGGGAAGATATAAGTATGGACTTCATCGTTGGACTACCAAACACCTCCCAGAAACATGATTCCATATGGGTCATCGTGGATAGACTCACAAAGACGGCACATTTTCTTCCGGTACACACCACCTATTCTACCAAGAAATATGCCGAGATTTACCTCGATCGTATTAAATGCCTACATGGAATACCTAAGACAATTATTTTCGATCATGGTCCTCAGTTTGTAGCACGCTTTTGGGAACAACTGCAAACGTCTCTTGGTACCAAACTGTTTCGCAGCTCAGCATACCATCCTCAGACTGACGGACAAACGGAAAGAGTAAACCAAATTCTTGAAGAATTGGGACAAATGCCTACCCCTATCAGAGTTCTCGTACAACAATAGCTATCAAACAAGTTTGAAAATGGCACCATTTGAGGCCCTGTACGGACGAAGGTGTCGAACTCCTCTGAGCTGGTCACAAACCGGAGAACGTAAAATAATTGGACCCGACCTGGTAATCGAGGCAGAGGAGAAAGTAAAAGTAATACAAGCAAATCTTAAAGCCGCACAAGCCCGACAAAAGAGCTATTCTGACAAAAGGAGAAAGCCCCTAAAATTCGAAGTTGGCGATCATGTCTATCTTCGAGTTTCACCAACCAAGGGAGTGCAAAGATTCGGAATCACAGGCAAACTAGCTCCCCGTTATGTAGGTCCTTACGAAATCATTGAGAGTTGCGGACCCGTAGCCTACAAATTACGACTGCCCCCTCAGCTCGCGGCCACCCATGATGTCTTCCACGTATCTCAACTCAAGAAGTGGATTCGAGTCCCTACCGAGATTGTGGAACAACAAGAAATATCGTTAGAGCCCGACCTCTCGTATGTCGAACACCTAGTTAAAATTTTGGATCAAAAAGAAAGAGAGACCAGAAGGAAAGTGATTAGAATGTATAAAGTTCAATGGAATCATCACACGGAAGAAGAAGCCACCTGGGAAACCGAGAGCTACCTAAACCAAAATTTTCCTGGTTTTCTTATCTCAACCACTGGTACGTGCAACCCTGTCCACACTAAGATTTACCGAATCTCGGGGCGAGATTCTTGTTAAGGGGGGAAGGCTGTGACAACCCTGATAAATTACATTTCTAAAATCAATGTCATTAGCCTAACCTTATGCTTAACCAACTAATAAAAGGGTGAAAAGAATTAGAACGAGTTAAGTTGAAATTCAAATTGAATTTGGGCACATTTGGATACTTTTGAACTTTTAAATTAACTTTCAAACCAAAATCCAAATGAGATGTTGCCTGAAACCAAACTTGTAGAACTTTTTATTCTGAACAACTTTCGTGTTCAAAAGTTTTTGAAATTCAAATTAGAAAGAGGAGAAAACGCCCTGTTTGCACCCAGCCCCCTGAAACTTTTCGAATTCTTGCATTCAGGCCCCTCGCCCCTTCCTCTCTCTCCCCTCCCCGCCCGACAGCCGCCCGCCAGGTGGCCAGCCAGGCCAGTGGCCGCCGCGCCTCTCCCCCATGCCCGGCTTTGCCCCCTCCCCACGCCGCGCTGCCCAGTACACGTCCGCGCGTGCGCACGCCGCTGCCGTGCCCCGGCTCGCCGCCCGCCGCGCCCAACCGCCGCGACGCGCCGTGCCGCCCCGACTCCCGCGCCCCGCCCGTCGCTGCGCCTGTCCTCCGCCCGAGCCGCTGCAGCAGCTGCTTCTCCAATCCACACGCCGCGCTATCTCCTCGCGCCCACGCCAAATCTCCGGCCGCCAGTCGTTCGCGCCCGCCCACCGCACGCCGCGCCGGCGCCCTGCTGCCGCCCGCCGTGGCCAGTGCCACGCCGTGCCGTGCCTCCGCCCCGCGCGTCGCCCAGGCACCTCCACCCCCCCCTCCTGCCCCTATAAAAGCCGCGCCCCCGGCCGCCCGCGCGAGCCACCGCACCCAGAGCACCTCACCGCCGCCATTGCCGCCGCCGAGCGCCGCCCGCCCGTGGACAGCCCTCCACAGCCGCCCCCTGCCCAAATTGGAGTGCCAGCCACCACTACATCATCCCCCTAAAGCTCACCGACCCGCCCAACACCGCCCAGGACCACCGGAGCGCCGCCGCCCGCGCTGTCACCGCCGCCGCCGCCCCTGCTCGCCGTGGACAGCTCGATCCCGACCTCCTCCGCCCAAGCCAAGCCCCTGAGCAGCTTCTCCACGCGCCACTGAAGCTCGCTGACCGGACCAGGCCGCCCCAAGCCCGCCGGAGCACCGCCGTCGACACGTGCCGCCGCCGCCGCCGCCTCTGCTCCAACGCCGGCAAGCCATTCCCGGCCGTCCCCCACCAGAACAAGACCCCCACGAGGTAGCCCTCGCACCCCTGAACCTTCCCCGACCATCACCCCTCGCCGCCGGCGAGCCCCTCGCCGGAATTTCGGCCGGCCACCGTACCCGAGCCGCCCGAGGACCCAATTGCAAGAATTTAAATCTTTAGAAGGGTCTGCGCGTAAGATTCAAGAACCTAGTTGTAAAAGAAAGTTTCAAATCTAGATTCAAATTCAGTGAACTTGTAAAATTCATATAAAATCGTAGAAAATTCAGAAAAATGCAAACTCAACTATTCTGGAATCCTTAGAAGAAGCTCTACAACTTTTGTTACAAAAAGTTTCTCAGGTTCTCAACGTATTTTGCTCTACATTAAATGGAAGCTTTAATAGACTTATTTTGCACCCACTGTTGTAAATCAGTACTGACCCTAAAATTTGGGTAGTAAGCTAGTTGCTTGATGTTTAGGACTGTGTAAAAAGATCAGGCCCAAATTCCACCTCTAGCTACACTGTTTATTAAACTTAGTTTCTTACCATAAGTGGCTAGATATTTTTATCCCTGCAGTTAGGTTATGAATCACCTAATGAAACTTTTTCTGTACTGGTGTAATGGTACCTAGATGCCAGAGAAAAATTGGGAGACTTTATATCTCACAGGAACCTAATTATTTGATTTATGTTCTAATAACATACATTAAATCAAGAAAATAGTATCTTCTCAAAGTTTTACTAGGAGATACAATGTGGTAGAGGTTGCTGTGTAAAAAGTTTCATGGACAAAAACCCTGTGGATGATCTTGTAAAAATAAATCCTTGAATAACCTAGGTGTGTAGTGTCACATTTACTATGCTCTGAAAACTGCATAATAAATCCTACAAAAATTACAGTAGCTCCTGCGTGCTTAAATGAAAGCTCTGTAAAAATCTTAGACTCAGTTGTTGCACCATTTGTTCTGTACAAAAAGAACAAAGGTCTAACGGTAACTATGTAATATATTTTCCATAATTAATCTGTTACATAAAATTGTCTGAAAATTTTACAGTAAGCACATCTTTCCCTGATGTGCCTAAATCCAAAATTTCATGACCAGAAACTATCCACTGTAGTAATTACACTTAAATCGTTTCGATTACAATCACCACGACTTAAACTTGTGCATTCATGTAGAATCGACGACTCTCGCCGACGGAACTTACGAGCTGGTGCCCGCGTCCGAGAGTGAGCAGCGTGAAGCTCAAGTAAATCTAACTGAAGCTCTTGAAGACCCGAGCCCGAGTTTGGAAGAGCCCCAAGCTAACTGCGAAGGCAAGCCCCGGAGCATAACCCATTTCTTTCCTAAATTATGCAACTCATTACTCTTTGCTTGTGCATTAAGTTTATAGGAGTTGAATGAAAACTTAGTTGCATGATATTAGGAACCCATGCTTGAAAACTAGAGGTAAGGTTCGATAGAATGCTGTGCTAATAGGACTCCGGTAAAAGTCGAGTGATTTCCTGTCACTCGCGAGAAAATAGGAGTTGAATGTTTACTACACGCTGCAATCATAAGGACAACGGACGGGCTATGGTACGATGTTTACGAATGAGGCCCGTCTGTCTAGTGAAAAATGCTAAGGCCGCAGTGTGTGGTAGTGATGGTTAAGTCTTTGAACGTACTAAGCACATGCCGAGATTATGGGAATCGGTAAGCTTAAGTACCTGATTGGCCCGGCGAGTGGACACCAACCTACCCTTTGAACTTCGGTCCCATGTGCATATGGTGAGTGCAGGGAGTGGTCACGACCCGGCGCCGAACCGTGGCGTGGGGCTCTTGTACTCTCGGAGGGTAGCCTCGATCCACAACCCGGAAAGAAAGGGGAAAAGTTGCACGTGTGACTCTGGGAGTAACCACGTGACGTGTGTTTAGGTTTCCCTTGCAAGGTTAAGAAATTCGATTCGAATCGTCCGTTTCTCACGGCTATTGAGACTGCTTAACCATTTTTACCCACAGAGTAAGAAGAGGAACAATGAGGACGAATGAACTGGTTGGATGAAAATTTAATGCTTCACCATGTATGCTATTGGATAGCTGTTTATCTAGAATGGTTAATGAAACTAGAATCTTGAGCTAAAAGTTGAAAGTAAGGACCCACTTGTAGATGCTTTTCGGCAAAACAAACCCCTGAGCCAAAAAGCCTTGCATATCTAGAGTCGGTGGAGTAGATTCCACTACTCGGGTAAGTCTTGCTGAGTATTAGTATACTCAGCCTTGCTTGTGGCTCGTTTTCAGGTGAGACCTTCGAAGATATGATTGCTAGCTTGACTTGGCCCTGCACTCTTCCCCCTGGTTGGTCGGTGGAATGGGATACGCCCCCGTCCAACGGAGATAATGCCGAGTGATGTCTCGTACGGGCTTCACTGAGACATCCTGTATCGTCGAGTAGCTTCCGTTGTTTTAATTTTCCGCTGCAACTCAAACTCTGAAGAACTTCTTAGTGATCATTGAAGTACTTGGTTTCTCAACTCAAAACTTGGTCTGTAATATTTACTTATGATAATATTGTAATATTTGCTGGAATGTGGTATTCTCTGGGCTCATCGTCGCATGAGCGTTTGTATGTATGGCATTCGATCCGCTCTACCGTGGTTGTATCGGGAGGTTATACCCGACAGACCAGTGGATTACTCCGTTTGAAGTGTAGGGTTAACCGAGATTGCCTTAATGGTGATGGTTAATACACTTGAGCCGGATTAATTCAGGTGGTTCTGCCACAGAATCCACCGAAGTCTGTGCCTGAAATTAGAAGTTTCCTCGGACTTGTAGGCTACTACCGCAGATTTATTGTAGGATTCTCAAAGATCGTGAAACCTATGACTTCTCTGTTGGAGAAAGGGAAAGAATTTAAGTGGGATGATGCATGCCAGAAGTGTTTTGAAGAGCTGAAAACAAGATTGACCACTGCCCCTGTGTTGATAATGCCAGATATCCACAAAGGGTTTGATGTGTATTGCGACGCTTCACGGATGGGTCTTGGATGTGTATTAATGGAAGAAGGCAAAGTTGTGGCCTATGCTTCAAGACAGTTGAGAAAGCATGAGCAGAACTATCCTACCCATGACTTGGAATTGGCTGCCGTCATGCACGCATTGAAGATTTGGAGGCACTACATGATCGGAAACAAGTGTCAGATCTTCACGGACCATAAGAGTCTGAAGTACATCTTCACGCAACAGGATCTTAACTTAAGACAGCGCAGATGGCTAGAAATAATCAAGGACTATGATTTGGATATTCAGTATCATCCTGGCAAGGCTAATGTCGTGGCAGACGCCCTAAGCCGGAAAGGACAAGCTAATATGAAAGTTGCTCGATTGATGCCTTAGGAATTTTGTTGGGAGATAACACGTTTGAACTTGGGAATTGTCAAACAAGCGGAAGCCATAACCATGGAGATGGAACCTACATTAGAATAGGAGATCAGAAAAGGACAGTTGACAGATGCGAAGATCAAAGAGATCAAGATTCAAATTGGTTTAGGCAAGACTAAGGATTTCACCGAAGATGAACAAGGAACTGTTTGGTTCAGAAAAAGGATCTGTGTACCTGAAATTGATCACAAACTCATTTTGAAGGAGGCACATGATTCCGCTTATTCCATTCATCCTGGAAGTACCAAAATGTATCAAGACTTGAAAGAAAGGTACTGGTGGTATGGTTTGAAAAGAGACGTAGCAACTCACGTAGCTTTGTGTGATGTGTGCCAGAGAGTGAAGGCAGAACATCAGAGACCAGCAGGTTTACTCGAGCCATTGAAAGTACCTGAATGGAAAAGGGAAGAGATTGGTATGGATTTCATTGTAGGGTTACCTCGTACTCGTGATGGTTACGACTCGATATGGGTTATTGTGGACAGATTGACAAAAATCGCACATTTCATCCCGGTCAAAACAACTTACACTGGAGCCAAGTTAGCAGAACTATACATGTCACGAATTGTGCTGCATGGTGTTCCAAAGAAGATAGTGTCTGATTGAGGTACTCAGTTCACGTCGCGTTTCTGGCAGAAATTACATGAATCTATGGATACAAAGCTCAATTTCAGTTCCGCATATCATCCGCAAACAGATGGTCAGACTGAGCGAACGAATCAAGTATTAGAAGACATGTTGAGAGCATGTGCCCTCAAGCATGGAGGTAGTTGGGATAAAAGTTTGCCATATGCAGAATTCTCCTACAATAACAGTTATCAAGCAAGTCTCAAGATGGCCCCATTTGAAGCGTTATATGGGAGAAAATGCAGGACACCCTTGTATTGGAATCAGACAGGAGAAAGTCAGGTTTTTGGACCAGAGATTCTTCAAGAAGCGGATAGACAAGTCCAGATAATTCGGGATAATCTCAAGACTGCCCAGTCACGACAGAAAAGTTATGCTGATATACGAAGAAGGGAATTGACATTTGAAGTTGGAGATTTTGTGTATTTGAAGGTATCACCCCTCAGAGGTTTACGTAGATTCAAAGTGAAAGGAAAGTTGTCACCACGTTATATTGGACCTTTTCAGATCCTGGAAAGGAAAGGTGAAGTGGCATATCAATTGGAGTTACCGGCACAATTGTCAGATGTCCATGATGTGTTTCATGTATCACAGCTGAAGAAATGTTTGAGAGTGCCTGAGGAGCAGTTACCGTTGGAGGAACTTGATGTACAAGAAGATTTGACTTATGCAGAGCATCCGGTTAGAATCTTGGAAACATCTCAGAGGGTTATTCGGAATAAAGTGATCAAAATGTGCAGAGTACAATGGAGTCACCATTCAGAGGATGAGGCAACTTGGGAAAGAGAAGATGAACTGATTGCAGAATTCCGTCAGTTGTTCCCTAGTCCTTCCAAATCTCGAGGACGAGATTATTTTTAAGGGGGGTAGGTTTTGTAACACCCAAAAATATAGGAATCAAAATTCCAAAAGTATTTTTATAAAAGTCATAAAATAAAATTGTGCATGCATCTTTATTTCTTTTCTTCTCCTATTCTTTCTTTCAGCCCAGCCCATTCCTTCTTTTCCCCTTCCTTCTTTTCTCGCGGCCCAACTCAGCGGCCGATCTGCTCACCCGACCCTTTCTTTCACCGACATCTAGGCCCCACCTATCGGCGCCTTCTTCCACTTTCCTTTCTTCTTCCTCTGCTCCGCATCGCTCCCGCTCCTCTGTTTCCTTTCTCCGCCGCGATCGCAGGCACGCCGTGTCGTCGTTCGCGCCCCTTCTCCTTCCTTCTTTCTTTCTTACTCCGAGCCCGGATCGACTCCGCCCCGTCCCCCGCATCTCTCTTTCCTTCCCCGCGATGCAGACTTACCTTACTAGCCGCAGTTCCACCCTTTCCTTCGCAAGAGCCACCGCCTTCCCTATTTCCGGCCAAACCGCCCCTATAAAATCCCGCCGTAGCCCCGCTTTGCAACCAGAGCCATCCTCAAACCCTTTCCTCTACTCAACACCGACGCACGCCGCTGGAAGTCACACCCAGGAGGATCGCCGCCGTCCCGTGTCGCCGCTTCTCCGTCGACTCGCCATTCCGCAGCGTCTCCGCCGTCTTCAACTCTCGCCAGAGCTCCGCGAGTTGGTGAGCATCAAGCCACACCAGATTCCCCTCTCTCTCTTGCTCCGCCGCAAACCCGATTTCTCGCCGGACCCCTGTTTCCGCCCGCCGCCATGGCCGCCAGTTTACAGCCGCCGCACAGACATCCCGTGACGACCCTCACCTTCGCCGTGTCGCCCACTCCCTTCCCGGCATAAACCCAGCTTGAATCGAGCCCCGGAACACCGGATTCGGTGAAGCTCCGGCCGTCCGCCGTCGCACTCGCTCGCCGCCGATGCCCAGCAAAGCTCCGATTCGCCCGACCTTTTCCTTACTCGCCGATTCGCCCGACCCTTACTCCGCCGATTCGCCCAACCCGCCGCTCGATGCTGATCTACGGATCAGATTCACCCGACCCTAGCCGTCCCCGTAGCATTTGCAGAAAGACCCCTAGGTTTTCCAGGAATCAACCCGCAGTCCAGATCAGTAGAAAATAATTAGAGTTGAGCCCTTTCTTCTTCTGTATAGGGTATAACGGTTAATCATTTAAAGACATTTGTGTCTCTTTTACACGGAGTGTAATATTGTTAAATACTTTATTTTAGTTACTTTTTGAGCATTGTCTTTGATATATTACACTTTCCGTCTACCATATGTGTGTGAACATGATCCTGGCGCACATATGAGATGCATCTGGTTCTTTCTAGAATTGGGTGTGACAATTGGAGATGTACAAAGAAGGCGAGGGTGATGACTCAAGACTTCTCGAACTTGATTCGGCAGAAGAAGTCAGATGCAATGTTTTGCTTAAGTCGGCCCGCTACTTACAAGGCGTCCATCGTTACCACGACCGGAACGTTCAACAACGATCTTTCAATGTTGGAGATTTGGTCCTTTGCCGCATCCACAACGAGACCGGGCTGCACAACCTTAATTCATGATGGGAGGGACCCTTCATTGTGCTCAAGGTTATAGGACTTGGAATATCGAGCACCTACGCCATTTTCACCCTTAGCTAACTTGTATCCCAAGTTGTCAGCTGCAGCGCAGCGTAGTTTACTGAAGGGGTATCGCTCCTACACTTCCAGTACTACTCCATTTACTAGTTCCCGACTAGTACTACGTGCAGTTTACTGAAGGGGCCTCACTCCCATACTTCCAGTACTACTCCGTTTACTAGTTCTCGACTAGAACTACATGCAGTTTACTGAAGGGACATCACTCTCATACTTCCAGTACTACTCCGTTTACTAGTTCTCGACTAGTACTACGTGTAGTTTACTGAACGGGCATCGCTCCCATACTTCCAGTACTACTCCGTTTACTAGTTCTCGACTAGTACTACGTGAAGTTTACTAAAGGGGTCTCGTTCCCATACTTCCAATACTACTCCGTTTACTAGTTCTGGACTAGTACTACGTGCAGTTTACTGAAGGGACATCGCTCCCATACTTCCAGTACTACTCCGTTTACAAGTTCTCGACTAGTACTACATGTAGTTTACTGAAGGGGCATTGCTCCTACACTTCCAGTACTACTCCGTTTACTAGTTCTCGACTAGTACTACGCGTAATTTATTGAAGGGTCTCGTTTCCATTCTTCCAATACTACTCCATTTACAAGTTCTCGACTAGTACTACGTGTAGTTTACTGAAGGTGCATTGCTCCTACACGTGTAGTTTACCGAGCGCTTTTTTGGAGAAGTTATTTGTTTAACCATTTTTTCAGGGAATTCATTCCAAAAAAAGCAGTTTTGGATTCCTTAACCAATTTGACCATCTTAACCATCAAATCCTTACCGTCATTTCATGCCATGATTCTTTGGACCTTTTTTTCCAAACCTTGGGGATTTGGATTCAAGGCTCAGGGGCTGTGGGACATGTGTCATCAGCGACTTGTTTTTCAAATCTTTTGGAAGCTAAGGATAGAAGATTCAAGGCTCATTTGACCCTCGGCTTGATTCTTCGATTCAACCTAAGGCTCGGGGGCTACTCCACATGGAGTGCGAGTTTAATTGCACCCCATATAGAAGACTTGACAACTACTCGGGGCATGAGCACCTCACAACCTCGATGCAGCCAATGAAGTATTCGGAAGACACCTTCAAGATAGAGTTCGGGAGAACTCGAAGGCGCCTTCAGAAGTACTCGAAAGCCTGCAGTACTCAACTATGAAGAGCTCGAGGGCTTGTAAGACCCGGGGCCACGGGACTGCACACACGGTGTACATATTCTAGGATAAGGGGTGGGACATGGCCCACACCATACACCAATTGTAACTACTCGTACTGTAGTAGACTAGTCGGAACAGAAGGAAACTACCCGTAAAGTACTCGGGTAGGACTCTTGAGCTCGTATCCGGCTAGGATTTCCATGTAACCCTATCCCCCCAAACTATATAAGGGCGGGCAGGGACCCCCTCCAAACAGATCAACCAGATCAACACCTAAGGCAATATAAACCACCACATAGGACATAGGGTATTACGATCTCGGCGGCCCAAACCTGTCTAAACTTTATGTTCCTTGCACCTTCGAGTTCTGATCTCGGCGATACCCTACCTACAACTCACCACCTCGGGGGTATCCCTTGGTGGGCTTGGCGGTAAAACACCGACAGACATGACATGCCGTATTGATTCCTTCAACCCTAAAGATATCCGGAGTCTTGTACTCATCAAGCATTGTCCTTGCGACTTCAATCAACATCCTATTCTTCCTCTCTACAATACCATTTTGTTGAGGTGTGTATGGTGCGGAGAATGCTTGATTCCTTCTTCATCAAGAAATTCTTCAACATTGGTGTTCCGGAATTGCGAACCATTATCACTTCTTACATCCTTAATCTTCAACTCATATTCATTTTGAGCTCTTCTAATGAATTTCTTGACAATTCCTTGAGCATCACTTTTATCTTGCAAAAAGAATACCCAAGTGAAACGAGAAAAATCATCAACAATGACAAGACCATATTTGTTATCGCCAATACTAATGTAGGCAATGGATCCAAACAAATCCATGTGTAGAAGCTTCAATGCTCTTGATATAGTCATGATGTTCTTGGCGGGGTGTGGAGCACCAACTTGTTTCCCGACTTGGCATGCGCTACTCAACCTATCTTTCTCAAAGATAACATTTGTTAGTCCTAGGATGTGCTCGCCTTTTTGAAGTCTGGCCAAGTTCCTCATCCCGACATGGGCTAGTTGGCGATGCCAAAGCCAACCCAAATCAGATTTTGCCACTAAACAAGTCTTAGGCTCAACTTTATCTGTTGAGAAATCAACAAGATAGACTTTGCCCTTCAAGCGACCCGTAAAAGTCGACCCATAAAAGGAATAGAGGAATCCTCCCTTCTAAAGACAGTCGCACCCTCATTAGTAAAGAGACAATTGTAGGCCATCTCACAAAATTGCGAGACCGAAAACAAATTGTACCCCAAAGTTTCAACCAAATAAACATTTGAAATAGACTTGTCATTTGAGAGAGCAATTTTACCCAAACCAACCACATCTCCTTTGCTATTGTCTCCAAAAACAATAGTTTCTTTAGGTATGTCATGAAGCTCTAGGGATGTGAACAAGTCCTTCTCCCCGGTCATATGATTTGAGCATTCACTATCAAGCAACCCAAAAAGATTTGAATTACCACTTGAGGAGTAGGCCTACAAAACAAATTAAGCTTTGAATTTAGGTACCCAAAAAGATTTGGAACCTAAAGGGTTAGATGGATACACTTTTGGAACCCACACACTCCTAAGAATTGCCATTTTAGTGTAAGCTCCGACATACTTGACCACTATTTTACCATTGTGGTCCATTGTCACCATGTAGTTGGTAGTGTAGCTTGGTGATGGCTCATGAGTGACAACCTTAGTCTTGATGGGAGCCTCAACCTTCTTTTGGACTTGAGAAGGAGTTGTGGTGGTCACACCATGTGCTATGTTCATCAAGTCCTCAAGATTTGCTACTTTTGTGAACGTGACACATTCCTTACCTTTGACCATCTTCCGCTCATTTATCTTTTCTCCCTTGTAATGTCCAAGTCCTTCCTTTTTGTTGGATATCTTCCATCCTTGTAGTTTACCTTAGGCTTGAGCTTGGTAGTACCTTCATATCCATTCTTTACTAACATGTTCAATCTCTCAAGTTGAGCATCCTTTGCTTGGATCAAATTTTCTAGCTTAGCCATGTTATTAACACAAGCTTGTACATTAACTTTATAACATTTTGAGCACCCTTCCCTTGTGGAGACATTGGGGTCAAGAGTTGCTTTAGAATTGGTTTTGGTGCTTTCCCAATGGGCATTATAGCTAACTTCAAGACCTTTGTACTTGGTTGTTAAGCATGAGAAGCTTTCTTGAAGTTCACTATGAGTGGCCTTTAGAGAAGCTAGAGATTCATTTATCAAAGTGGTCTCCATTGACATCCTCTCTTTTGAATCATTAGCTAGAGATAAATCAATAGCTAATTTTTCAACCTTCACCTTTTCTTCAGCAAGAGCCTTCTCTAAGGCAAGGTTTCTCTCCTTCTCAAGGATGAGAAAGTCCTCTTGCCTATTGAGATAACTTTTCTTTTTCTCCAATTTCTCCATAAGCTTTTTAATTTCTTTAAAACCTTTCTTTCCAAATTCTTTTATCATGAACGCTTTATGTTGCTCTTTCTCATCATCAAAATCATTTCGTGTACTACTAGATGTGGTGGAAGGATGAGAGGAAGAGATGGATGATTCTTGTACCTTAGTCCCTCTTGCCATGAGACAAAAAGGAGTGTCATCTTCATCATTGGAGATATTGTTGAAGAGTTCCTTGAAGACTTGGGCATGGCTAGAGTTGCCATACCTTCATGATCGGAGTAATCATGACTAGACTCCCACTCTTGACCAACATGAGCATGACTTTGATATTTCATCTTGTAGTCCTTGCTCTTCTCCTTGTACCTCTTCTCATCCTTTTCTTTGTTTTTCAATTGTGGGCAATCGGCAATGTAGTGACCCACTTCTTTGCACTCATAGCATCTTCTTTGTGATGGCTTCTTCTTGTCATCACCTTCTTTCTTATAGTACTTCTTCTTCATGAACTTCTTGAAGTTTCTCAAGACCAAGACCATCTCTTCATCAGTGGAGCCTTCATCACTTGAATCTTCCTTCCTTGACCTTAGTACCTTGGGGCTTGATTCAACTTTATCACTTGAGCTAGCATTGAGTTCTACATTCTTGTTCACTTTGTGGCTAAGTGACTTGGCTACATCCCTCTCAACCAACTCTTGATGAAGAATTTCACCAAGAGGTTGATTAGGTGTCTTGATCTTGAATTTAGGATCTCTTCCAATCATTGTTGCAAGAGTAGGGTTCCTTGGTGTGAAAGCCCTAAGAAACTTCTTTGTCACCTTGTGATCTTCCCACTCTGTGCTTCCAAGCGATCTAATGTCCGACACAAGAACCATTAGTCTATCATACATTTGCCTCACGGTTTCTTCATCATGCATGACAAAGTGCTCTAGCTCTCCTTGCAACAAATCCATCTTGCCTTCTCTAACTTCATCGGTCCCCTCATGAGCTTCTCTCAATGTGTCTCAAATTTTCTTGGCTACTTCAACATTGCAGACCTTATTGAATTCTTGGGCACAAAGGGAACTTGTGATGACCCTCACAGCTTGCGCATTGCGGAAGTAGTCTTGAGCTTGTACGTAGGAGGAGTCACACCTACAACTACAAACTCCCAAATAGAGGGATGAAGCCTGTAGAGATGCATTTTGATGTTATAGAACCACTTGGGATAATCCGTCCCATCAAAGAAAGGAGGTTTTTCCAGGTGGACCGATTGAAATTGAGAAGTAGGATATTGAGATGAAGCATAGTTATGAGGAACTTGATGTAACTCAAAGAAAGAATGCTTCTGGCTTTCTTCCTTGATTCACTTCATCATCAACTTCTCGGCCTTCTTCTCAATTTTGGCCTTAATCTTCTCTTCTCCTTCTTCTTGCTTTCGATGTCTCACCCTCGCTTTCATCACTTGAACTTGAGAAACGACATTTGCGGCAGCGTGGGCACCATCCCCAACTATAGACATCTTGATACCCCTTAGCGGTTAAGACTTAATCAAGAGATTAGGCTCTGATACAAATTGAAAGGATCTTGGTGATGCCTAGAGGGGGGGGGGGGCGGGCAGGTGAATAGGCGTATCTGAAAAACCTGAAAAATTCTTCGCAGCAATTAAATCTGTTAGAACTTTCGACACTGTGTAGATCGGAACTTCCAAAATTCAACCGGAACTTCCGACAAAAGGAAAGTTTTTATACGAAATTCAAAAATAAACTTGAAACTATAGAACCTGGTTGAATCAAAGGTTGAGCAATGATACTAGGAGACTTCTGCAAGTGAACTTTGCAAGCACGACAATTTGAGTACGTAGATCGACACAAAACAAACTCTAGGTCAATAAGAGCCAAATAAGTGCAGTAAGCACAAGGCACCGGAGATTTGTTTCCGAAGATGACCCCCGCACGGTCCGTTAACCGGCCCAGCCCGCAGCACGGCCCAACCCAGTGCCTTGCGCTAACCAGCTGCTTAGCCCAGCCCACGATTTCGCTGGCCTTACCCCTTCTCCACTGTCCGAGCCACTGATGGGTGGGACCCATCCGTCAGCTTTCTCCCCCACCTTGTGACGCTGCCCACGCCTCTTCCTCGTGCCATACTCACGCTGCGCCGCCCCCACATCACGATAGAGGAGGCCAACAGTCGTGCCATGCCCACCTACGTCACCCACACGACTCGCTCAACCACCGCGGCCGCCCGCGCGGCCCTGGAACCCTAGAGCCAGCGCACACCAGCCGCACGATGCACGCCACTCATTCTCGACCCAGATGCCGAGGACCCCTAGCCGTCTGCAGGCCGTGCCTCTGCTCGAAACCCTTGGGCATGCCCTATAAGAGCCCCAATCGACCGCCGCAAAACCCTAGCCACCCTTGAGGTTTTCCCCTCGTCCGCTGCCGCTACCCGAGAGGGAGAAGAAGAGGAGGAGGAGGAGGTAGAGGAGGAGGAGGCAGGCCCAAGGAGGAGGAGCCGTCCGTGTAGGAGCATGTGAGCACCGCTGTGAGCTCGACGCCACCTCCAACTGATGACGCGCATGCCGAGGGGGAGCCGTCTGAGATGAGGATGCCGCCGTCGGACTTCACCACGCCGGCGCCTGTACGACGACTCCGGCGGAGAAGCGCTGCCTGCACCGCACCGCCTCGCCACAGCCATGACTCACCCCTGCTTCACCCCGTTCTTCTTCGACCACGCTGGTAGGCCACCGCCGGTCCTAGCTCCCCTACCTCCTACTGTCGGCATGTTGCCTTGCCCCGTCGATGAGTCGTCCGTAGCAGCCACAGGATCACCCTACCCCCGTTGTTCTACAAGGAACCCGACACGCTGCCGTGTTCACTGCAACCCGCCGTCACCTCTCATCCGCCGCTGTGCCATGCCGCGGGCTTAGGATGTTGGATCCCCGTGAGCACGAGCAGCCATGCTGCGGCCCTCGGATGCCAGATGTCGCGCATGAGCGCGCACCTACGGCCGCCGGTCAAGGCTGGACCTTTCGGCCCTGACTCGCCGCACTGCCGCTTCGCCAAGCCTCAGCCGTGCCGCACCACGGATGCACCGAACGTGCGCGCACATGCGCACGCACCTCGCCGTCGTCTTGTCCTTGCTCACAACTGCCTTCACCCCTGCCCTTGTAGTGCTGCACCACCGCCGTTCCATCCTACCTCGCCAGCGTCACGCTGTGACCCCTAGAACGCCAGGCCGTCGCGAGCACGCATGCGCCCGCTAACCCGCCCAAAAGGCCTTAGCGTTGCCGCCACAGCCACGATCACCGCGCGTGCCCTCACGACGTCGCATGCGGTCACCACCCAAGCACGACCGCGACATCGCGTTCACGTCGTGGCCAGACCAGTATGGCCTTCCGTCGGCTGCCTCGCGGGCCCACAAGGCCTGCACATCCACCAGCACGCACACACACACACCACCTAGTAGCCACACGAACGCACACACGCCCTCGTACCAATATCAGATCGGTGCAGCTAAAGCACTCAATATTTTGATCGAAACCAAGCATACACATAACTCGCACGAAGGTAAGTCCAGAGAATACAACATTCCACAACATTTTAAAAGCGCAAGTCGGTCATGAATTATTACAAGTCGGAAGTACCACTCGAGTACTTTTGAAGTTCAATACAAAACTTTCTTTAGAGTTTTTCTGCAGTGGAAAGACAAACATGATCAACTACTCGTCGGCAGGGTCATTACTAGTCGGGGAAGGCTTCCATTCCACCGTCCAACCAGTCGGCAAGGCACTCGGCCAAGCCAGACCAGCAACCAATTCTTCAACAGGCATACCTGAAAACATTTCCACAAGCAAGGATGAGTATACTAATACTCAGCAAGGACTACCCGACTGGTTCTATGTACAGACCGACTACTAAGCATGCATGGCTCCAAGGTTTTAGGGTTTTCTTTTTGCTGAAAAGCAACAAAGAGTAGGTCCTTAATTTCATGTTTTAACCTTCAATATTCTAGTTCATTAAACCAGTCTAGATGAGCATCTAATTCTAATCAAACATGGTGGAAAACAATTAATCATCCAACAAGTTTCATCATAAGCATAGTTCCTCTTGTTACTCTATGTGGCAAGAGTGTTAAGAAGTCTCAATTACCGTGAGAAACGGACGATTCGAATCGTTTCTTAACCTTGCAAGGGAAACCTAAACACACGTCACGTGGTTACTCCTAGAGTCACACGTGCAACTTTTCCCCTTAATCCCCATTTTATGGATCAGGGCCACCGGCCTCGAGTACAAAAGGTCCATGAACCACGGAAGATACCGGAACATGACCCCTCTTGTACTCACCATTGGCCTATGGGACAGCGTCAAGACGGTGTAGCCTGTCGATGCACCGGTTCAATCGAGTACTTAAGCTTACTGATTATCATATTCTCGGCATGTGGTTAGTACTTTCAAAAGCTTAACCACTGCTACCACACACTGCGGCCTTAGCATTTTTCACTACTGAGACGGGGCTTCAACCACGAGTACTTTATAACAGCCCCGCCTGCCAACCTTATAGTTGCAGTATGCGGTAAATCAATCAACTCCTATAGTTCTCGCGAGTAGCAGGAAACTACTCGACTTTTACCATACCTATTAGCATAGCATCTACTCGATCTTCCTGTTCTAGTAGTCATTACAAAGGTACCTAGGATCATGCAGCTAAGGTTCCAATCAACTCCTATGAACTTAAATGCAGAGGCAAATGAACAATAGTTGCATAATTTAAAGACTGGGATCATGCACCGGGGCTTGCCTTCTTGTGTACAACTAGCCGGGAGCTCCTCCAAACGTTGGTCCGGGTCCTCAGTGGCTGCTGCTGGATTCCCTTGAGCTTCTTGCTGCTCGTTCTCGGACTCGGGTACTATATTGTAGATCCCGTCAGTGAGAGTAGTCGAGTCTATATGAATGCACAAGCATGAGTGGTTTTACTGGTACAAGATTGCTTTATAAAGTAGTCAAAACTTAAGTTAAGTAGTCGAGTACTTTATTTTCTTTACCCTGGGTAGTCATTTATCGAGTACTCATTTGTATTAACTGACACAATTAAGTGAGCGGGTGGTTGTGCATGTTGTACGGCCACTTTTGACAGGAAGCATTGTTTAACCAAAACTACTCGCAGGGGTAGTTTCTGGGTTCCAGAACTACTCGTACAGGTAGTCCCTGAGTTGGGATTTTTATGTAGAATTCGTTACTTAAGTATAACCTTACTGTAACTGATTTAGCCATTTTTATTCAGCATGTTACTCATGAAAAACTTATTAAACAGTTATTAAAATTTACTTTCACAGAACAACCATGCAAGTCACTGGTGCTCAACTCCTTACTTAACAAACCTACTCGAATGAGTAGTTTACTGCACATTTTTGTAGATTTTTCCTAAGCAAGAGCCAGAGGTTATCATTTTTAGATTAAAAGGAATCTAGCTGATGACAAAAGTACTCGAAACCCTGGTTGTGCTTGGATTTAGAGCATGAAATTTTTATGAGAGACTTTACTCGTAGTTCTGAAGCTACCAACCAAGTTTCATGAGCAGTTCTTTCTTGAATCTCTTGGAACAATTAAAAGTCATTTAAACTTGATTTAAATCCACATCTAAAATCATGTGGAAATAGATCCCAAGTCCTGTTACAAAGTTGTAGATCTACTCTTAAGGGTTCTAGAACATCTTAGCTTGTACTTTTAGGATTTTCCTGTGAGCTGTTACGCAGCTTCAAAGTTAACAGATTGGTTTTCGAGTTCTTGTTCTAGGTTTACACATGAGTCCTTGTTATTTATAGAAAACTTCTCAGAAGATTTAAAACGACGCAGATGGGTCCTTGGTACAGGGAAAACGGCTACTACCGGCCAAAATCCGGCGACTAGGGTGGCCGGTGGTGCGGGGTGAAGGTGGGAGATGCAAGAGAGGGATAAACCGTACCTGTTTGAGGTCTCGGTTGGCAAAGGGATGGACCGAGGCGGCCTGCCGATGGTGGCACAGAGCCGGCAGCGTGGGCGAATGGCGGGGGCGATGGTCCAGTGAGGGAAACGGTGTGGGGAATGGCTGTGTAGCTTTGGGGTGAGGTGGAGAAGGTGGGGGAAGGGTTGTTTCGGGCAATGTGGGGGCGGAGTGGCACGTCCACGTACAGGGGATGACTTGCCGGAGTTGGAGGTTGGGGCGATGAACTGAGGTGCTCCGGGGTGGCTTTTATAGGCGCTGGGGGTGGGGGGGGGGGGGTGGGAAGGGCAGAGGAGCTAGGCGCGACAAAATGGAGGGAGGGGGCGCAACTGGGACAGGGTCGCGGCAAGGGTGTGGCTACGCCGGCGCGTCGTGGCCCGCGTGGCGCGCACAGGCAGGCCGGGGCGGGATACGGGAAGGGCAAATCACCTGTAGCAGGCCCAGTTGGTGGCTGGTCGGCCGCGTTTGGGTTCCACGCCTTGGCGTGGCTCGCCGTGCAGGGATGCCTTAACGTGTGGCGGCGCCCTACAGCCGGCGGAAGCAAAACAGGGGAGGTCTGAGAAGGCAGAGGGAGGGAGAGAGAAAGGACAGGAATTCAAAATGAATTTCCTTAAAATTTCAAATAGGAACTTGAAAAACTCTAAACACAAAAGTTGTAGGGAACTTGAAATTCTACAACTTTTTTTTTAGCCCAAAGTTCATTTAAGCTATGGTTTGAAAGTTATTTTGAAATTCCTAAAACAAGCATTTAAATGACACGACATTTCATGTGAATTTTTGCACTGTTTGACTTTGAGTTCAACTAGACTTTTGTTACTTTTGTTATGACAAAGATGCCATTAAAATTACAGGTTCAAATGTGATCAATTTTGAAAGTTACAAGAGTTTGGGTGTACGGGCTCAATTATTTTATGCATACATTCATATACACATATTTATTTGGCTGTGAGGAATAATTGATAAGTTGTTTCAAAATTTTTCTTGCTCTTTTGTGACTGATTTCATGGTTTTGGATCTTCATTAATCTTTTAGACACCTAGGGTGTCACAGCCTACCCCCCTTAAAAGGAATCTTGTCTCGAGATTCGGATGAAATCTAAGTGCGGAAGGTGTGTACCTTGGATGGAACTAAGAAAACTAGGAAACTTTTGATTGAGAAAGCTTTCAGTCTCCCATGTGGCTTCTTCTTCAGTGCGATGGTTCCACTGAATTTTGTACATTTTAATCGCCGCTCTTCTGGTACTTCTTTCCTTCTGGTCGAGGATTTTGATGGGTTGCTCAACATAAGAGAGGTCTGGTTCCACCGTGATTTCTTGTTGTTGAACAATTTTCAGTAGGGACTCTGACACATTTCTTTAGTTGAGAGACATGTAAGACGTCATGGATGGCTGCAAGCTGCGAAGGAAGTCGACCTCTATAGGCCACGGGTCCACATTCTTCAATAATTTCATACGGACCAACATATCGAGGGGCTAACTTTCCTTTCACTCCAAATCATTGCACACCCCTAGTTGGTGAAACCCGAAAGTAGACATGATCACCAACTTCAAATTTCAAGGGTTTTCTCCTTTTGTCAAAATAACTCTTTTGTCTAGATTGGGCAGCTTTAAGATTTCCTTGGATAACCTTCACCTTTTCGTCTGCCTCAACTACTAAGTCTGGTCCAAAGATTTGGCGCTCTCCAGTTTGTGACCAGCTCAACGGGGTTCGGCATCTTCGACCATATAGTGCCTCAAATGGTGCCATCTTTAGGCTTGCCTGATAGCTGTTGTTATAGGAGAATTCTGCTAAAGGCAAACATTTGTCCCAATTCTTGTCATACTGAATGACACAAGCTCTAAGCATGTCTTCAAGAATTTGATTTACTCTTTCTGTTTGGCCTCTAGTCTGAGGATGATAAGCTGAGCTTCGGATTAATTTGGTACCAAGGGATTCTTGCAATTGTTCCCAAAAACATGCTATGAATTGAGTGCCGCGATCAGAAATGATTGTCTTGGGTACCCCGTGTAGACAAACAATTCGATCCAGATATATCTCAGCGTATCTTTTGGCCTTGTAAGTGATGTGTACGGGAATAAAATGGGCGGTCTTTGTGAGCCTATCTACAACAACCCATATAGAGTCGTGTTTCTGAGATGTATTGGGCAAACCAACAATGAAATCCATACTGATATCTTCCCATTTCCAGGATGGTATTGGCAGAGGTTGAAGTGTACCAGCTACCTTTAAGTGGCTACCTTTCACTCCCTGACAAGTGTCACACTTTGCAACATATTGGACAATTTCCCTTTTCATCCTGGTCCACCAAAAATTTTGCTTGAGATCTTGGTACATTTTGCTACTGCCTGGATGAGTAGAGATTTTGGAAAGATGTGCTTCATCAAGAATCTATTTTCGGAGTTCGCGATCTTTTAGAACGACAATGCGATTTCCAAACCATAAATTTCCTTGGTGATCCTGATGAAAATATTTGTACTTTTCCTCTCCTTGAGTTAATTTCTGCTTGATGATCTTAACACCCTCATCGTGTAATTGTGCCATGATGATACGGTCCTGAAGAGTGGGTTCAATAAAGATGTGATTCAAGGTTCCTTGAGGAATTATTTCCAACCTAAGTTTCCGCATTTCAGAGCATAACGTCTTATTGTATGATGCGGCAGATAGGCAATTGCAATGAGCTTTGCGGCTGAGTGCATCCACGACTACATTAGCTTTGCCTGGGTGGTAGTGCACCTCAAGATCATAATCCTTGATTAATTCCAACCATCGTCTTTGTCTCATATTCAGATCGGCTTGTGTGAATATATACTTGAGACTCTTATGATCGGTGTAAATATTGCAATGGGTACCCATAAGATGGTGCCTCCAGATCTTAAGAGCGTGAATGACGGCTGCTAACTCAAGATCATGTGTTGGGTAATTCTTTTCATGGGGCCGAAGTGCTCTTGAAGCATAGGCAATAACCCGGTTGTCTTGCATAAGTACACAACCCAAACCAATACCAGAAGCGTCACAGTAAACGTCGAATGGTTTGGTAGTGTCGGGTTGAGCTAAGACTGGGGCTGTAGTCAAGCGTTTACGAAGAGTGTGGAAAGCTTTTTCACAATCTTCATCCCACACAAATTTTTCTCAATTCTTCAACAGTTCGGTCATAGGCTTAGCAATTCCGGAGAAATCCGGAATGAAGCGGCGATAATAACCAGCTAAGCCAAGAAAACTACGAATTTGATGAACAGACGTGGGAGCTTTCCAATTCATCACCTCTTGAACTTTTCCGGGGTCAACTGAGATACCATTATTGGAGATAGTATGGCCCAAAAATTTCACACTATCCAACCAGAATTCACATTTAGAGAACTTAGCATATAACTGATGGTCTCTGAGGCGTTGGAGAACAATGTGCAAATGTTTAGCATGGTCCTCCTCGTCCTTGGAATAAACAAGAATGTCGTCGATGAAGACCACTACAAACTTGTCAAGCTCCGGCATAAAATCGAAGTCATGAGATACATGAAATAGGCAGGAGCATTTGTGAGACCAAAAGACATGACTAAGTACTCATATAATCCATATTGAGTGGAGAAAGCGGTCTTTGGAAGATCACAAGGTCGAATCTTGATTTGATGATATCCAGAACGAAGATCAATCTTGGAAAAGATTTTTGCTCCAGATAACTGATCGAAAAGAACATCAATGCGAGGAAGGGGATATTTGTTCTTGATAGTCACCGCATTGAGAGGTCGGTAGCCTACACATAACCTCAAGCTATCATCTTTCTTTTTCACAAATAGGGCTGGACGACCGGGTAAGTCATCTGGGAATACATCGGCATACTCGCGTACTACCGGGATTTCTTCATGTTCTGAATGGACCTTAGTAAGAGCACATGAATTTGTGCATTCTCGGAAAGGCAAATATAGAGTGGTGGTTCCTTGGGTCGGGGAATTGATTTCAACGGCTCGGGAGGCAAGATCTATGGTTACTCCATGCCGAGTCATCCAATCTACTTCCAAAATAACATTGATGTCATCAAGTGCCAAGAGGATCAAATTTGTGTCGATGACTCTGCTACCCAATTTAATTGGCACGTTTCTTACGAGTTGATTTGAAGCAATTTTACCACCCGATGTAGCTATCATATACGACTTTCTTGTGTGACAGAAATCCAAACCCATAGTTGCTGTGACAACCCTGGTAATTAAAATTTCAAAATCAATGTCATTAGCCTAACTCTATGTTTTAAACCCACTAATGAGAGGGTGGAAAGAATTTAAAAAGGGTTCAGTTAGAATTCAAATTTAATTTGGGCACATTTGGGCACATTTGAAACTTTTAAAATAACTTTAAAACCATAAGCCAAATGAGATTTTGCCTGAAACCAAAGTTGTAGAACTTTTTATTTTGAACAACTTTCGTGTTCAAAAGTCTTTGAAATTCAAATCAGAAAGAGGAGAAAATGCCCTGTTTGCACCCAGCCCCCTGAACTTTTTCGAATTTTTGCATTTCGGTCCCTGGCGTCTCCCCCTCTGCTCTGCCGCGCCGCGCGCGCTCGCCCGCCCGCCGCGCGCCAGGTGGCCGGCGTCGCCTGACCGGCGCGGAGCGCCAGGCCAGTGGCCGCCGCACCACCCCGCCACGGCCGGCTTTGCCCCGCCCCGACGCCGCGCGGCCAGTCCCCGCCCGCGCGTGCTGCCGCGCCCAGGCCGCCGCCCGCCCGGCCAGTCTCCGCGCTCCGCCGTGCCGCCCCGGCCCCCGCGCCCCACCAGTCGTCGCGCCCGCTCTCCGCCCGAGCCGCTGCCGCTGCTGCTTCCCCACTCCGCGCCCGGCACTATCTCCTCGCGCCCACGCCAGTATCTCGGCCGCCCAGTCGCCGCGCCCGCTCGCCGCACGCCGCGCCGGCGTTCTGCCGCCGCCCGCCGCGCCCAGTGCACGCCGCTGCCGTGCCCCGCCCCGCGCGTCGCCCAGGCATCTCCACGCCCCCTCCTGACCCTATAAAAGCCCCGCCCCGACCGCCCGCGCGAGCCCCCGGCCACCAGAACACCTCGCCGCGCCATCGCCGCCGCCGAGCACCACCCGCCCGTGGGCAGCCCTCCACAGCCGCCCACTGCCCAAACTGAGCACCCAGCCACCACTACATCACCTCACCGCAGCTCGCCAACCCGCCCAACGCCACCCAGAGCCACCGGAGCTCCGCCGCCCGCGCTGCCGTCGCCGCCGCCGCCCCTGCTCGCCGTGGACAGCACGACACCGACCCCCTCCGTCCAAGCCGAGCCTCTGGGTAGCTTCCCCATGCGCCACTGAAGCTCACCGACCGGACCACGCCGCCCCAAGCCCGCCGGAGCACCGCCGTCGACGCGAGCCGCGCCGCCGCCGCCTCTGCTCCAACGCCGGCGAGCCCTTCCCGGCCGTCCCCCACCTGAACAACACCCCCACAAGGTAGCCCTCGCACCCCTGAACCTTCCCCGACCCCCGCCCCTCGCCGCCGGCGAGCCCCCTCGCCGGAATTTCGGCCGGCCACCGCACCCGAGCCGCCGAGGACCCAATTGCAAGGATTTAAATCTTTAGAAGGGTCTGAGCGCAAGATTCAAGGACCTAGTTGTAAAAGAAAATTTCAAACCTAGATTCAAATTTAGTGAACTTGTAAAATTCGTATAAAATCGTAGAAAATTTAGAAAAATGCAAACTCAACTGTTCTGGAATCCTCAGAACAAACTCTACCACTTTTGTTACAAAAGTTTTCTCATAATCTCAAAATATTTTGCTCTACATTAAATAGAAGCTTTAATGGACATATTTTATACCCACTGTTCTAGAGCAATGCTGACCCTGAATTTTGGGCAGTGAATTATTTGTTGGATGATTAGGACTGTGTAAAAAGATCAGACCCAAATTCCATCTCTAGCTCTGCTGTTTGTTAAACTTAGTTTTAATTCATGTGTAAATGGAATGTTTTATCCCTGTAGTTAGGTGGTGAGTCACCCATTGAAATTTTTCCTATGCTAATGTATTGGTAACTAGAAGCCAGAGAAAAATTAGGAGACTTTTTATCTCACAGTAACCTATTTATTTGAATTATGTGCTAATAACATACATTAAATCAAGAAAATAGTATCTTAGCTTGGAAAATCCCCAAATTATTACTGGGAGTTACCCTAGGGTAGAGGTTGCTGTGTAAAAAGTTCCATGGACAAAAACCCTGTGCAGGGTCCTGTAAAAATGAATCTTTAAAAAAAACCTAGGTGTAGAATGTCATATTTTCTATGCTCTAAATACTGCATGATAAATCCTACAAAAATTACAGTAGCTTCTGCATGCTCAAGTGAGAGCTCTGTAAAAATCTTAGCCACAATTGTTGCACCAATTGATCTGTACAAAAAGAACAAGTATCTAACAGCAACAATGAAATATATTTTTCAGAATTAATCTGTTACATAAAATTGGCTGAAAATTTTACAGTAAGCACATCTTTCCTTGATGTGCCTAAATCCAAAATTTCATGACCAGAAACTATCCCTTGTAGTAATTACTCTCAAATCGTAATCAAGTGCCATTTCCCCGACTTAAACTTGTGCACTCATGTAGAATCGACGACTCTCGCCGACGGAACCTACGAGCTGGTGCCCGCGTCCGAGAGTGAGCAGCGTGAAGCTCAAGCAAATCTAACTGAAGCTTTTGAAGACCCGAGCCCAAGTTCGGAAGATCCTCAAGCGAACTGCGAAGGCAAGCCCCGGAGCATAACCCATTCTTTCCGAAATTATGCAACTCTTTACTCCTTGCTTGTGCATTAAGTTTATAGGAGTTGGATGAAAACTTAGTTGCATGATGTCAGGAACCCTTGCGTGAAAACTAGATGTAAGGTTCGATAGAATGCTGTGCTAATAGGACTCCGGTAAAAGTCGAGTGATTTCCTGTAACTCGCGAGAAAATAGGAGTTGAATGACTACTACACGCTGCAATCATAAGGACACGGACGGGTTATGTAACGATGGTTACGATTGAGGCCCGTCTGTCTAGTGAAAAATGCTAAGGCCGCAGGGTGTGGTAGTGATGGTTAAGTCTTTGAACGTACTAAACACATGCCGAGATTATGGGAATCGGTAAGCTTAAGTACCTGATTGGCCCGGCAAGGGGACGGCATCCTACCCTTTGAACTTCGGTCCCATGTGCATATGGCGAGTGCAGAGAGTGGTCACGACCCGGCGCCGAACCGTGGCGTGGAGCTCTTGTACTCTCGGAGGGTAGCCCCGATCCACGACCCGGAAAGAAAGGGGAAAAGTTGCACGTGTGACTCTAGGGAGTAACCACGTGACGTGTGTTTGGGTTTCCCTTGCAAGGTTAAGAAATTCGATTCGAATCGTCCGTTTCTCACGGCTATTGAGACTGCTTAACCATTTTTACCCACAGAGTAAGAAGAGGAACAACGGTGATGAATGAACTGGTTGGATGGAAAATTTAATGCTTCACCATGTATGCTTTAGATAGCTGCTTACCTAGACTGGCTAACGAAACTAGAATCTTGAGCTAAAAGTTGAAAGTAAGGACCCACTTGTAGATGCTTTTTCGGCAAAACAAACCCCTGAGCCAAAAAGCCTTGCATATCTAGAGTCGGTGGAGTAGTTCCCACCACACGGGTAAGTCTTGCTGAGTATTAGTATACTCAGTCTTGCTTGTGGCTCGTTTTCAGGTGAGCCCTTTGAAGATATGATTGCTAGCTTGTCTTGGCCCTACACTCTTCCCCCTGGTTGGTCGGTGGAATGGGATGCGCCCCCGTCCAACGGAGATAAGGCCGAGTGATGTCTCGTACGGGCTTCATCGAGACATCCTGTATCATCGAGTAGTTTCCGTTGTTTATTTCCGCTGCAATTTAACTCTGAAGAACTTATTTATGTTAATTGAAGTACTTGTTCTCTAAATTCAAAACTAGGTCTGTAATATTGACTTATGCAAATGATGTAATACTTGTTGGAATGTGGTATCCTCTGGGCTCATCGTCGCATGAGCATTTGTATGTACGGCGCTCGATCCGTTCACCGTGGTTGTATCGGGAGGTTATACCCGACAGACCAGTGGATTACTCCGTTTGAAGTGTAAGGTTAACCGAGAATGCCTTAATGGTGATGGTTAATACACTTGAGCCGGATTAATTCAGGTGGTTCTGCCACAGTTGCACTGAATTTAGCACTAATAAAATTGTGTGATGCACCGTAGTCAAATAATATAACCGTGGGCTTTCGGTGGATAGAAAATGTACCCGTCATGACTGGTGCGCCATCCGGAAGTTCTGCCAGAGTGGTAAAATTTATCTGCCCATGCTTGACTTGAACGGTCTACTTCTTGCCTTGGTTTCTGTGGTTGGTATTGGAGCCTTGGCCTTGAGCTTGCTTCTTGGGCTGAGGGCAATCTCGAACAAAGTGAGTGGAACTCCCACAATTGAAGCATCGATTGTTGTTGTTCCGGCGAGGTGGCTGCTGGGGATTCTGCCTTGGACCATTTTGCTGTGGAGCAGGGGGTCTTGCCACACTCTGTTGCTCAGGGAGCTTGATAATCCAGCGCCCTGGCTGAGGGGCATTCTGAGGAGCTTTTGGTGCTGCATTCTGCAAAATTTGATACCTCGGTGGCTGAGCACTCGAGGGTCCGGCTGGAGCCTTCCTCTTCTTCTCTGCATGATGGGCCAAGATGCAATCCTCCTGGGTGATTGCCAAATTAACCAGCTCGTTGTATGTGTTGGTCCGGATAGGATTAAGTAGTTCCTTGAGCTTGGTATTAAAGCCTGGGCATACTGGAGTACGGTGCAGGTACCCTGAGTAAGAGCCAGAAATTCATTCAACTTTCTCTCCATAAGCCCTTCTGGGATATGGTGGGCTCGGAATGCACCCTTGAATTCATCCCAGGTAACAACATGGTTTGCCGGAAGCATGGCAAAGTAGTTGTCCCACCATATATGTGCAGTACCGCGAAGCTGCTGCATGGCAAATCGAGCCTTGTTGGCCTTCTAACATGGTAGTGTCAATAATGCAAACTTGGATTCAATGGTACTAATCCAGGCATACGCATCCAAAGGTTCCTCCGTCCTGTTGAACAGAGGGGGCTGCATCCCAAAGAAATCCGAGTAGCTAGCAGCTTGAGGTTGGGGTGCATGGTGCACACCCCGCGGCTGATGGTGGTGTTGCTGCCACTGAACAAGTTGTCGCAGCAATTTGGTTTGAGCTGCCATCACCTCCACCAGAGTGGGTGGGGGTGGTGGGGGTGGCGCCTGTTACGACCTGCTGCCGCTCGCTCCGAATCCATCAAGGTTTCCACGAGTTGTCCCAACCATCTGAAACATGGAGATTTAATATCAGCAAAGGCTTCATAAATCTCCCATGATTCAAAAAGATAGTACGGGAAAATAAAATATAAATCTTGATAGGCTTGCTAAAAACTGTGGGCACTCTGCGGCTGGTTAGGAGACAATTTCCAACTCACGTTTTGTCTATCTGAAACCTTACAAAGGTTGGTAGCGACTAGAAAATGTAGCGACCTAAAACCGAGGAATTCAAAACACCTCCGACTACTCCATCCCCAACTTCATTCCGACTACCAGGACTACTAATCCGACTACTATGGCTCCCTCATCGACTACATCGACTAAAATACGACTTCTTCGACTACTTGAACTGTACCATCATCGGCTATGGCTATAGTTCAACTACACGGGGCCTTTGACTACCTCAGCAACGCATCCGACTGCTTCCACCTTGTTTCCGACTACTATGATTATAGCTCTGGCTGCTTCAGTTGCACCTCTGTTTAATACGACTACAACTTTGACTACTCCGAATCGATGACTGCTGCGACTACTTAAGTTATACTTTTGTTTACTACGACTACACCATGTCCTGCTTTTAGCGCATCTATGACTGGTCCGACTACTTTTTTCGATACGATGATTTCTTTTCCGGCTGCCTGGGTGACACGTCTGACTACTCTTTCTGTAATTTTGACAACTTCAACTACCTCTTCTCTGATTTCCAACTACTTGCCAGTATATACATACTTCCAGTCTAATGCCTACCTAATTCGAGTGCCCTTAGCTTCTACGCTACACTCCTGTAACTGGTGGTACTCAACTCTAAGCTAGCTTATTACTACCTGCATAAAAGTTAGGCTACACTAAGAGGAGTGTATACAAAAGTACTCCAAAGTCATCTCCTAGTAGTCGTCAAGATTATTGACAGATGACTCGTTGCGCGCAGGGGAGTGAGCTCCCATCTGTGCGGGCTGACGGACTACATATCATAATCAAGATCAGAAACGCCCTCAATCTCCTCAGGTTCTTCCTCACTGTCAATGTCCATCACATCCGGTGGAGCAAGAAGGGCTGCCTGCTGGGCGTGATGCATGTCGATATGTTCGTTTGCATCCTCCAAATCAATGTTGAGGTCATGGATTTGTTCCTCCAAGAACTCGATCATGGCCTCGCGCTCCCCCACCGTGGTTTCTAATGTCTGCACTTGGCCTTCAAGCTGGCCAATTCTAGTGTCTTGATCCCCAATCTCCTCCATTAAATCTTGCATCTGCTCATCCCTTAAGTTAACTGCCCACTGAAATGACTGAGCCAGGTCTATCACCTATTCCATCCCTTTACTTTGAAGTGCATGCAGTTGGTATAGTGCATTCATGCACTGGGCTGAAAAGATAATAGTCTCAACTGGAATTTGGTCTGCCAAGTGACCTAGATGAGCAAACCTGTCCAGCCATAGCAGATCACTTTGGTTGACTACCGGAAATAGACCCGCTGGAGCCAGAATCACCTCCAAGGGGTGCTGCTCACAAAATGTGGTCAGAGCCATCATGGCTGCAGCCTCCCACGAGTCGATGAGGCGGTGCCCGACTACTTCCGTCTCAATAGCAAGCCATGCTGGGTTGAGTGGGTGCTGGGGAATGGTCATGCGCACTCAGCACCGACGGACACCCGACTCCATGAACTCTTGCCCCACATAGAGAGACTGGTTTGGGTAACCGGCGGTGCTCAACACACCCCACAAGATGGAGGGGAAGCCCTCCCAATGCAGGCACGCTGAGTGTGCATGGCCCTCCTCATTAACCACCATAAGAACGGGCTCGGCCATCTGCTTCACAAGCTAAAAATGTGAGATAACGAAATTGATGCTTATTCAAGTAATCAATCTGGATAGTGCATAAAGCATAACTTCTGCAGGTGAAAATCAACCAGTCGCAAAGTCATCAAAACATTTCTAAAGTACTCGTGCACCACCTGACTGGTCAAACCCAAGGCGGGATCATATTCTAAGATAACTATATCCTTAGATTGGTCTGAAACACAAGAACTTAGTTGAACTTTAGTTAATGGTTTAGCTATTTTGGGTGGATTTTTGCACAGTTCATCCATACTTGATTACTTTATTTGAATTTTAAGATATGCAGCATGCACGTCCTTTCTGTCCTCACAACTTCTCAGTGGCCATCAACTTGACCTTACGGAGTTAAATCGGTGGCTTACTTAGCACGTCTCTCCCTATAAAAACTAGTCGAGCTCTCTTCGTTCTTAACCTATTGTAATCGTGGTACTCGTGGTTAGCGTATCTGTAGACCACTCACATAGATATCCTAATACACATTGCCACCTATACTTATTCCCATAGGGCTTCACGAACTAGATATAATCCTTAATGAGTCCAACTCATTTTTCGAATAGTACTTTTGTGGTCAAGTTTTAGAAAACTCAATTTTAAGGTTTGTTGCAGACTCTGGTGTATGCTTTTCGCTCAGATACCAGCTGTGACAGAACCGTCCGAATTAACCCGGCTCAAATGCACTAACCAACATCCTTGTAGATGAATTGGCCACCATGCACTTCAAACGGATTAATCCGACAGTTTGTCGGGTAGATTCCGATGCAACCACTCAAAATTTCGATCGAAACCAAGCATACACATAACTCGCACGAAGGCAAGTCCAGAGAATACAACATTCCACAAGATTTTAAAAGCACAAGTCGGTCATGAATTATTACAAGTCGGAAGTACCACTCGAGTACTTTTGAAGTTCAACACAAAACTTTATTCAGAGTTTTTCTACAGCGGAAAGACAAACATGATCAACTACTCGTCGACAGGGTCATTACTAGTTGGGGAAGGCTCCCATTCCACCGTCCAACCAGTCGGCAAGGCACTCGGCCAAGCCAGACTAGCAACCAATTCTTCAACAGGCATACCTAAAAATATTTCCACAAGCAAGGCTGAGTATACTAATACTCAGCAAGGCTTACCCGACTGGTTCTATGTATAGACCGACTACTAAGCATGCATGGCTCTAAAGTTTTAGGGTTTTCTTTTTGCTGAAAAGCAACAAAGAGTAGGTCCTTAATTTCATGTTTTAACCTTCATTATTCTAGTTCATTAAACAAGTCTAGATGAGCATCTAATTCTAATCAAACATGGTGGAAAACAATTAATCATCCAACAAGTTTCATCATAAGCATAGTTCCTCTTGTTACTCTATGTGGCAAGAGTGTTAAGCAGTCTCAATTACCGCGAGAAACGGACAATTCGAATCGTTTCTTAACCTTGCAAGGGAAACCTAAACACACGTCACGTGGTTACTCCCAGAGTTACACGTGCAACTTTTCCCCTTTATCCCCGTTTTATGGATCAGGGCCACCGGCCTCGAGTACAAAAGGTCCATGAACCACGGACGATACCGGAACATGACCCCTCTTGTACTCACCATTGGCCTATGGGACAATGTCAAGATGGTGTAGCCTGTCCATGCACCGGTTCAATCAAGTACTTAAGCTTACCGATTACCATATTCTTGGCATGTGGTTAGTACTTTCAAAAGCTTAACCACTGCTACCACACACCGCAGCCTTAGCATTTTTCACTACTTAGACGGGGCTTCAACCACAAGTACTTTACCATAGCCCCGCCTGCCAACCTTATAGTTGCAGTATGCGGTAAATCAATCAACTCCTATAGTTCTCGCGAGTAGCAGGAAACTACTCGACTTTTACCATACCTATTAGCAAAGCATCTGCTCAATCTTCCTGTTCTAGTTGCATAATTTAAACTCCTATGAACTTAAATGCATAGGCAAAGGAACAATAGTTGCATAATTTAAAGACTGGGATCATGCACCGGGGCTTGCCTTCTTGTGTAGAACTAGCCGGGAGCTCCTCCGAATGTTGGTCCGGGTCTTCAGTGGCTGCTGCTGGATTCCCTTGAGCTTCTTGCTGCTCACTCTCGGACTCGGGTACTAGATTGTAGAACCCGTCGGTGAGAGTAGTCGAGTCTATATGAATGCACAAGCATGAGTGGTTTTACTGGTACAAGATTGCTTTATAAAGTAGTCAAAACTTAAGTTAAGTAGTCGAGTACTTTATTTTCTTTACCCTGGGTAGTCATTTATCGAGTACTCATTTGTATTAACTGACACAATTAAGTGAGCGGGTGGATGTGCATGTTGTACGGCCACTTTTGACAGGAAGCATTGTTTAACCAAAACTACTCGCAGGGGTAGTTTCTTGGTTGCAGAACTACTCGTACAGGTAGTCCCTGAGTTGGGATTTTTATGTAGAATTCGTTACTTAAGTATAACCTTACTATAACTGATTTAGCCATTTTTATTCAGCATGTTACTCATGAAAAACTTATTAAATAGTTATTAACATTTACTTGCACCGAACAACCATGCAAGTCACTGGTGCTCAACTCCTTACTTAACAAACCTACTCGAATGAGTAGTTTACTACACATTTTTGTAGATTTTTCCTAAGAAAGAGCGAGAGGTTATCATTTTTAGATTAAGAGGAATCTAGTTAATGACAAAAGTACTCGAAACCCTGGTTGTGCTTGGATTTAGAGCATGAAATGTTTATGAGAGACTTCACTCCTAGTTCTGAAGCTACCATCCAAGTTTCATGAGATGTTCTTTCTGGAATCTCTTGGAACAATTAAAAGTCATTTAAACTTGATTTAAATCCACATCTAAAATCATGTGGAAACAGATCCCAAGTCCTGTTACAAAGTTGTAGATCTACTCTTAAGGGTTCCAGAACATCTTAGCTTGTATTTTTAAGATTTTCTTGTGAGCAGTTACGCATCTTCAATGTTAACAAATTGGTTTTCGAGTTCTTGTTCTAGGTTTATAATGAGTCCTTGTTATTTACAGAAAACTTCTCAGAAGATTTAAAACGAAGCACATGGGTCCTTGGTATAGGGAAAACGGCTACTACCGGCCAAAATCCGGCAACTAGAGTGGCTGGTAGTGCAGGGTGAAGGTGGGAGATGCAAGAGAGGGATAAACCGCACCTGTTTGAGGTCTCGGTTGGGGAAGGGATGGACCGAGGCGGCCTGCTGATGGTGGCACAGAGCCGGTGGCGGGGGCAGATGGTGGGGACGATGGTCCAGTGAGGGAAACGGCGCAGGGAACGACTGTGTAGCTTCGGGGTGAGGCGGAGAAGGTGGGGGAAGGGTTGTTTCGGGCAATGTTGGGGCGGAGTGGCGCGTCCATGTACAGGGGGTGACTTGCCGGAGTTGGAGGTTGGGGCGATGAACTGAGGTGCACCAGTGTGGCTTTTATAGGCGCTGGGGGGGGGGGGGGGGGGGAGGGCGGAGGAGCTAGGCGCGACAGAATGGAGGGAGGGGGAGCAACCGGGACAGGGTCGCGGCAAGGGCGCGGCTACGCCGGCGCGTCATGGCTCGCCCGTTGGGCATCGTTTGCCGCGTGGCGCGCACAGGCAGGCCAGGGCGGGATACGGGAAGGGCAAATCGTCTGTAGCAGGCCCGGTCGGTGTCTGGTCGGCCCCGTTTGGGTTCCGCGCCTTGGTGCGGCTCGCTGGGTAGGGATGCCGTGCCGCGTGGCGGCGCCCTACAGCCGGCGGAAGCAAAACAGGGGATGGGAGAGAAGGCAGAGGGAGGGAGAGAGAAAGGACTGGAATTCAAAATGAATTTCCTTAAAATTTCAAACAGGAACTTGAAAAACTCTAAACACGAAAGTTGTACTTGAAATTCTACAACTTTTGTTTTAGCCCAAAGTTCATTTAAGCTATGGTTTGAAAGTTATTTTGAAATTCCCAAAACAGGCATATAAATGAAACATCATTTCATGTGAATTTTTGCACTTTTTGACTTTGAGTTCAACTAGGCTTTTGTTGCTTTTGTTATGACAAAGGTGCCATTAAAATTATAGGTTCAAATTTGATCAGTTTTGAAAGTTACAAGAGTTTGCGTGTACGGGCTCAATTATTTTATGCATACATTCATATACACATATTTATTTGGCTGTGAGGTATAATTGTGTTGGCGCTAAAAATCGGCCTGGAATCGGCCGATGACCTTCAGCGTCGGACACATGACCCGGGAGAATGCTCTTAGCTCCTGTTCGGGTTATTGCCCTGGTGCGGTTCGCGCGGCGTGCCAGTCAATCTGACTTGTTGATTGACAAGGAAATAAGAGTATTAAATTCCGGGCGTTCCGATCGGCTGGGGTTCCGATCTGTCCCGAAGAGCGTATCGGCGAATCAGCCGATTTGCTGTAAAGATGACCGGCTATTGATCAGCCGATAATCACGTAATAATTGCAAAGAAAACTGCTAGAGCAACTTAAACAATTATTACAGATGCAACACTTGAAATAGATCTAATCGGCTATATGACAATGAACGAGGAAAAATGATGACAAAGCCGATAGTTTCAATCTCAAGCTGGATAACTAGTGATAATACTAGAACAACAGGTAAAACCTATAATTCTAGTAAATATTGATAACTGGTGAATAATCCGAACGAAACCACGGTGATGCGCCCGAAGTTAAAGCTCAGATGTTATTTGATAAGCGGAACCTACCAATTGGCCGGAGATCAAGTCGATGCAGCCCTGCCAATCCGTACGAACTCGTGAAAGAAGAAAAAGTATTGGCGAAGTCGCCGACTTGAAAGTAAAGTGCTATGAAAAAGTAGATTGTATTGTTGATTGATTGATTGATTGATTGTTTGTCAAAGCCCTGACGACTCCTATTTATACCCTAGGACCAGGACTCCTGATCGATTACGACTTGTTACAAACTTGATTTAAACAGTAAACTACTATATCTATAATATTTTTATAAAGGAAATGGACTCCCGCAGAATCTTCTGCCGCCATCTCCTAATCCAATCAGGATTCTTTCCATTGCTTCTTGACCGAGTCAGCATTGTTCCGTTGACCAACATCAGGTTACTTTTGACCGGGATCCACTGTTGTGGTTCCAATGGCTTCACCCTCCCTATCTGTTGGCGCAAGTTGCATCGCCAATCGGCCGATTCCCAACTGTAGCTTCAATCGGCTGATTCTTCACTGTAGCCTTTAGATCTGTCGCATCGGCCAATCTCTTCCTCTCCTGACGCCGATTCAACACGTGTCAAAATCTGGCGTCAACACATGCCCCCCAGTTTTGGAGTAAAACATAATTTTTACTTCGAAACTCTTTTCTTTAATCTTTCCTCCGAAACGAGCGCAGTAAAAATCTCCTTCCGTTTCGTGGTCTTCTACATGATGATTGCAATCTTCTCGAACCGGGCGCTTGAAACAACTGTTCCCCTGGAATTCGTGTAGACGGCGCGGCAAAAATCCCGCCTTTACCCTTTCTCTCTTGGATTGTCCTTAAGTACCGGCGTTCTCCGCCACTCTTTCTCCACGAGCTTAGTAATCTCCTCCAGTGAACCACTGTTCATCTTCTTCCTGCACCCTCTCGATCTCCAACCGCACCCTCCGGCGATTTTCTCTTGCCCGCATTCTGCTCCATCCTTCCAATGGCGGCGCCATCGGCAACTTCACCAAACACGGAGGTTCCGCCGGCAACTCCCTCAGCGACGGCGGTCCCATCGGCGGCTCCACTGGTGGCTCCATCGGCGACGATGAGCTTCATCCCGGAGGTAATCATCCGAAACTTTCCTCTTTTATTTTTTACTGCTCAAGTATTTTCTAGACCCATTCTCAGTTTTTCTCCTTTTTCCCTCTTTTTAGGCATTTAGGCACCAGATTACTATTCCCCTTTCTGAAACCTCCGGTCTCATCTGCTTAGCTCCCATGGGGAATCCAGATCCACAGAATTCCTTTCAAGCAATCACCCATGGATTTGGGTCAGTGGGCAGGTGCATTTAGATCTTGGCCGAATGAGACCCCTGGCTGGAAAGAATGGTACCATAGATTAGCCAAGTCTAAGAGAGTTCAGTGATATGAGTTGAAAATCGGCCAGTGCATCGATCTCTCTCTGTCCCAAATGGAGAAGAATGAACCCTTAGTAATAGCGGCCTCTTATTTCTGGTCCGACGCGCTCAACGCGTTCCTCTTTGGGCACGGACCCATGACTCCAACCCTGGCCGATGTTCTGATGTTGACCGGCCTTGATATCTCCTCCCCTGATACACCCTTTGATGATCTGATCAAACCAACCCATCGGCTAGAGACTGTGGCAGAACCACCTGAATTAATCCGGCTCAAATGTATTAACCATCACCATTAAGGCAATCTCGGTTAACCTTACACTTCAAACGGAATAATCCACTGGTCTGTCGGGTATAACCTCCCGATACAACCACGGTAATCGGATCGAGCGCCATACATACAAATGCTCACGCGACGATGAGCCCAGAGAATACCACATTCCAGTAAATATTACAACATTAACATAAGTAAATATTACAGACCAAGTTCTGAGTTTAGAAACCAAATACTCCAATGATCATAAATAAGTTTTTCAGAGTTTAAGTTGCAGCGGAAATAAACGACGGAAACTACTCGACGATACAGAATATCTCGATGAAGCCCGTACGAGACATCACTCGGCATTATCTCCATTGGACGGGGGCGCATCCCATTCCACCGACCAACCAGGGGGAAGAGTGCAGGGCCAAGTCAAGCTAGCAATCATATCTTCGAAGGTCTCACCTGAAATGAGCCACAAGCAAGGCTGAGTATACTGATACTCAGCAAGACTTACCCGTGTAGTGGAATCTACTCCACTGACTCTAGACATGCAAGGCTTTTTGGCTCAGGGGTTTGTTTTGCCGAAAAGCATCTACAAGTGGGTCCTTACTTTCAACTTTTAGCTCAAGATTCTAGTTTCATTAGCCAGTCTAGATAAGCAGCTATCTAAAAGCATACATGGTGAAGCATTAAATTTTTCATCCAACCAATTCATTCATCATCATTGTTCTTTTTCTTACTCTGTGGGTAAAAATGGTTAAGCAGTCTCAATAGCCGTGAGAAACGGACGATTTGAATCGAATTTCTTAACCTTGCAAGGGAAACCCAAACACACGTCACGTGGTTACTCCCTAGAGTCACACGTGCAACTTTTCCCCTTTCTTTCCGGGTCGTGGATCGGGGCTACCCTCCGAGAGTACAAGAGCCCCACGCCACGGTTCGGCGCCGGGTCGTGACCACTCTCTGCACTCGCCATATGCACATGGGACCGAAGTTCAAAGGGTAGGATGCCGTCCCCTTGCCGGGCCAATCAGGTACTTAAGCTTACCGATTCCCATAATCTCGGCATGTGTTTAGTACGTTCAAAGACTTAACCATCACTACCACACCCTGCGGCCTTAGTATTTTTCACTAGACAGACGGGCCCCAATCGTAACCATCGTTCCATAGCCCGTCCGTGACCTTATGATTGCAGCGTGTAGTAGTCATTCAACTCCTATTTTCTCGTGAGTGACAGGAAATCACTCGACTTTTACCGGAGTCCTATTAGCACAGCATTTATCGAACCTTACGTCTAGTTTTCAAGCCAGGGTTCCTAACATCATGCAACTAAGTTTTCATTCAACTCCTATAAACTTAATGCACATGCAAGGAGTAATGAGTTGCATAATTTAGGAAAGAGATGGGTTATGCTCCGGGGCTTGCCTTCGCAGTTAGCTTGGGGCTCTTCCGAACTTGGGCTCGGGTCTTCAAGAGCTTCAGTTAGATTCGCTTGGGCTTCATGCTGCTCACTCTCGGACGCGGGCACCAGCTCGTAAGTTCCGTCGATGAGAGTCGTCGATTCTACATGAGTGCACAAGTTTAAGTCGTGGCAATGGTACTCGATACGATTTAAGAGTAATTACTACAATGGATAGTTTCTGGTCATGAACTTTTGGATTTAGTCACATCAGGAAAAGATGTGCTTACTGTAAAATTTTCAGCCAATTTTATGTAACAGATTAATTATGAAAAATATATTACATAGTTGCTGTTAGATCCTTGTTCTTTTTGTACAGAACAATTGGTGCAACAACTGAGTCTAAGATTTTTTACAGAGCTTTCACTTATGTATGCAGAAGCGACTGTAATTTTTGTAGTATTTATTATGCAGTATTCAGAGCATAGAAAATATGACATTTCACACCTAGACTATTCAAGGATTCATTTTTACAGGACCCTACACAGGGTTTTTGTCTCTGGAACTTTTTACACAGCAACCTCTACCACAGTGTATCTCCTAGTAAAAATTTGGGAATTTTCCAAGCTAAGATACTATTTTCTTGATTTAACATATGTTATTAGCACATAAATCAAATAAATAGGTTACTCTGAGATAAAAAGTCTCCTAATTTTCCTCTGGCTTCTAGCTACCAGTACATTAGCATAGAAAAAGTTTCACTGGGTGATTCACCACCTAACTGCAGGGATAAAATATTTTACTTAAACATGGCATGGAACTAAGTTTAATATACAGTAAAGCTAGAGATGGAATTTGGGCCTGGTCTTTTTACACAGCCCTAAACACCAAGCAACTAACTCACTGCCCAAAATTTAGGGTCAGCATTGTTCTACAACAGTGGGTACAAAATAAGTCCATTAAAGCTTCCATTTAATGTAGAGCAAAATATGTTGAGATTCTGAGAAACTTTTTGTAACAAACGTGGTAGAGTTTGTTCTATGGATTCCAGAACAGTAGAGTTTGTATTTTTCTAAATTTTCTACGATTTTATACGAATTTTACAAGTTCACTGAATTTGAATCTAGTTTTGAAACTTTCTTTTACAACTAGGTCCTTAAATCTTACGCGCAGACCCTTCTAAAGATTTAAATTCTTGCAATTGGGTCCTCGGGCGGCTCGGGTACGGCGGCCGGCCGAAATTCCGGCGAGGGGCTCGCCGGCGGCGAGGGGTGAGGTTCGGGGAAGGTTCAGGGGTGCGAGGGCTACCTTGTGGGGGTGTTGTTCAGGTGGGGGACGGCCGGGAAGGGCTCGCCGGCGTTGGAGCAGAGGCGGCGGCGGCGCAGCACGCGTCGACGGCGGTGCTCCGGCAGGCTTGGGGCGGTGTGGTCCGGTCGGCGAGCTTCAGTGGCGCGTGGGGAAGCTGCTCTGGGGCTTGGCTTGGACGGAGGAGGTCGGGGTCGTGCTGTCCACGGCGAGCAGGGGCGGCGGCGGCGGCGGCAGCGCGGGCGGCGGCGCTCCGGTGGTTCTGGGCGGCGTTGGGTGGGTCGGCGAGCTTCAGGGGGATGATGTAGTGGTGGCTGAAGCGTCAGTTTGGGCGGTGGGCGGCGGTGGAGAGCTGTCCACGGGCGGGCGGCGCTCGGCGGCAGCAATGGCGGCGGCGAGGTGCTCTGGGCTGCGGTGGCTCGCGCGGGCGGTCGGGGCTCGGCTTTTATAGCGGCAGGAGGGGGTGCAGAGGGGCCTGGGCGGCGTGCGGGGCGGGGGCACGGCACAACGCGCACTGGCCACGGCGGGCGGCAGCGGAACGCCGGCGCGGCGTGCGGCAGCGCGGGCGCGGTGACTGGGCGGCCGAGATATGGCGTGGGCGCGAGAGATAGCGTGGCGCGCGGAGTGGTGGAGCAGCAGCCGCAGCGGCTCGGGCGGAGGGCGGGCGCGGCGACTGGCGGGGCGCGGGAGCCAGGGCGGCACGGCGGGGCGCGGCGACTGGGCGCGACGGGCGGCGGGGCTGGGCGCGGCAGCGTCGCGTGCACGCGCGGGCGCTCACTGGGCCGCGCGGCGTGGGGAGGGGGCAAAGCCGGCCGTGGCGGGGTGGTGCGGCGGCCACTGGCCTGGCGCCTCGCGCCGGTCAGGCGTCGCCGGCCACCTGGCGCGCGGCGGTCGGGCAGGGAGGAGAGAGAGGGGGGGGGGGGGGGCGAGGGCCTGGATGCGAGAATTTGGAAAACTTCAGGGGGCTGGGTGCAAACAGGGCGTTTTCTTCTCTTTCTGATTTGAATTTCAAAAACTTTTGAACACGAAAGTTGTTCAAAATAAAAAGTTCTACAACTTTGGTTTCAGGCAAAATCTCATTTGGCTTATGGTTTGAAAGTTAAATTTAAAAGTTCAAAAGTAACCAAATGTGCTCAAATTAAATTTGAATTCCAACTGAACTCGTTCTAATTCTTTCCACCCTTTCATTAGTTGGTTTAAGCATAGAGTTAGGCTAATGACATTGATTTTGGAAATGTAATTACCAGGGTTGTCACAGCCTTCCCCCCTTAACAAGAATCTCGCCCCGAGATTCGGTAATTCTTAGTGTGGGCGTGGGTGCACATACCAGTCGTTGAGATAAGAAACCTAGGGAAATGTTGGTTCAGGTAGCTCTCAGTTTCCCAGGTGGCTTCTTCTTCCGTGTGGTGATTCCATTGTACTTTATACATTCTAATTACATTCCTCCTGGTCTCTCTTTCTTTTTGATCCAAAATCTTAACTGGGTGTTCGATATACGAGAGGTCGGGCTCTAACGATATTTCTTATTGTTCCACAATCTCAGTAGGGACTCGAATACACTTCTTGAGTTGAGATACGTGGAAGACATCATGGGTGGCCATGAGCTGAGGGGGCAGTCGTAATTTGTAGGCTACGGGTCCGCAGCTCTCAATGATTTCGTAAGGGCCAACATAACGGGGAGCTAGTTTGCCTTTGATTCCAAATCTTCGCACTCCCTTGGTGGGTGAAACTCGAAGATAGACATGATCGCCAACTTCGAATTTTAGGGGCTTTCTCCTTTTGTCCGAATAGCTCTTTTGTCGAGCTTGGGCGGCTCTAACATTTGCTTGTATTACTTTTACTTTCTCCTCTGCCTCGATTACCAGGTCGGGTCCAATTATCTTACGTTCTCCGGTTTGTGACCAGTTCAAAGGGGTTCGACACCTTCGTCCGTACAGGGCCTCAAATGGTGCCATTTTCAAACTCGTTTGATAGCTGTTGTTGTACGAGAACTCTGCCAGGGGTAGGCATTTGTCCCAATTCTTGTCATAATGAATGACACAAGCTCTTAGCATGTCTTCAAGAATTTGGTTTACTCTTTCCGTTTGTCCATCGGTCTGAGGATGGTATGCTAAGCTGCGAATCAGCTTAGTGCCAAGAGATGTTTGCAGTTGTTCCCAAAAGCGTGCTACAAACTGAGGACCACGATCGGAAATAATTGTCTTAGGTATTCCATGCAGGCAAACAATACGATCGAGGTAAATCTCGGCATATTTCTTGGTAAAATAGGTGGTGTGTACCGGAAGAAAATGTGCCGTCTTTGTGAGTCTATCCACGATAACCCATATGGAATCATGTTTCTGGGAAGTGTTTGGTAGTCCAACGATGAAGTCCATACTTATGTCTTCCCATTTCCAGGATGGTATAGGTAACGGTTGTAGTGTACCTGCTACCTTCAAGTGGCTAGCTTTTACTCTCTGGCACGTGTCACATCCCGAGACATACGCAGCAATTTCTCTTTTCATCCTAGTCCACCAGAAGTTTTGCCTTAGGTCTTGATACATTTTGCTACTGCCGGGGTGGATAGAGAATTTGGAAAGGTGTGCCTCATCAAGAATCTGCTTGCGGAGCTCATGATTCTTCGGAACGACTATACGACTTTCGAACCATAGAACTCCCTTATGGTCCTGGCGGAAACATTTGTACTTCTCCTCACCTAGGGAGAGTTTTTGTTTGATGATCTTAATTCCTTCATCATGTAGTTGTGCCATGACGATTTGGTCGTGAAGAGTGGGCTCAACTGAGATGTGATTTAGAGTGCCTTGGGAAACCATTTCCAAGTTAAGCTTCCTCATGTCTGCACACAATGTCTCATGGTAGAACTCCATGGATAAGCAATGGCAATGGGACTTGCGGCTTAGTGCATCAGCGACTACGTTAGCCTTGCCGGGGTGATAGTGCACTTCAAGGTCATAATCCTTGATTAATTCTAGCCATCTCCGTTGTCTCATATTCAGATCGGCTTGTGTGAAGATATACTTGAGACTCTTATGATCCGTGTAGATATTGCACTGTGTACCCATGAGATAGTGCCTCCATATCTTCAGAGCGTGAATGACGGCTGCAAGCTCAATATCATGAGTGGGATAATTCTGTTCGTGGGGCCGAAGGGCTCGTGAGGCATATGCAATCACTCGATTCTCTTGCATAAGCACACATCCTAGACCAGTACCCGATGCGTCACAATACACATCGAATGACTTGGTATTATCGGGTTGAGCTAACACAGGTGCAGTAGTCAGATGCTCTCTGAGAGTGTGGAAGGCTTCTTCACACTTCTCATTCCATACAAACTTTACTTCCTTCTTCAATAGTTCCGTCATGGGCTTAGCAATTCGAGAGAAATCCGGGATGAAGCGACGGTAGTAAACGGCTAAGCCGAGAAAACTGCGAATCTGATGAACAGAGGTAGGGGGTTTCCAATCCATCACCTCTTGTACCTTGCTGGGGTCAACAGCTATGCCTTCACTGGAGATCGTGTGACCTAAGAACTTTACAGTATCCAACCAAAACTCACACTTAGAAAACTTAGCATAGAGCTGATGGTCTCTGAGTCGCTGAAGGACAATGCGAAGGTGCTTGGCATGCTCTTCCTCATCCTTGGAATAGATAAGGATGTCGTCGATGAACACTACGACGAATTTGTCAAGTTCGGGCATGAATACCGAATTCATGAGATACATGAAGTAGGCAGGGGCGTTGGTGAGTCCAGAGGACATGACCAAGAATTCATATAGTCCATATCGTGTGGAGAAGGCAGTCTTAGGAATATCGCACGGGCGAATCTTGATCTGATGATATCCCGAACGAAGATCAATCTTTGAGAAGACTCTGGCTCCAGCTAATTGATCGAAGAGTACATCGATACGGGGAAGTGGGTATTTATTTTTAACAGTTACCGCATTGAGAGGTCGGTAGTCCACACATAATCTTAAACTGTCATCATTCTTCTTTACGAATAGGGCTGGACATCCACAAGGTGACGCGCTAGGGCGAATGAAACCTTTGTCCAGTAGTTCTTGGAGTTGAATTTTCAGCTCGGCCAATTCTTTAGGGGGCATCCTATATGGTCTTTTGGATATAGGTGCAGTGCCTGGTTGTAGTTCAATGATGAACTCAATGTCCCTATCCGGTGGCATTCCGGGTAAGTCATCCGGAAAAACGTCGGCATACTCGTTTACTACAGGAATATCCTCTGGCTTAAGTCCTTCCATCTTGTAAGCACAGGAATTCGTGCAATCTAGGAATGGTAGGTAAAGGGTAGTGGCTCCGTGACTAGGTGAATTTAGCTCAACGGCTCGGGAAGAAAGGTCCAGTGTGACTCCATGCATGGTCATCCAGTTCATTCCCAAAATAATGTCCATGCCGTCAAGAGGTAAAAGGACAAGGTCTGTGTCGATGGTTTTACTACCCAATTTGACTGGTACTTGTCTGACCATTTGGTTTGAAGCAATTTTACCACCTGGTGTTGATATCATATATGACCCTTTGGTGTGACAAACATCCAAGCCTACTTTTGCACCGAATTTTGCACTTATGAAACTATGCGATGCACCAGAATCAAATAATATAACTGTAGGCTTGTTATGGATAGAGAATGTACCCGACATCACTGGGGCTCCTTCCGGAAGCTCTGCAAGCGTGGTGAAGTTAATCCGCCCTTGCTTGACTTGCAGGGTCTGTCTCTTGCCCCTGTTCTTATTGTTCGGGTTGGATCCTTGACCTTGGTTGGGCTGCCCAGACTGAGGGCATTCTCGTGCGAAGTGGTTAGAACTCCCGCATTTGAAACAGCGATTCGCGGGGCTAGGTCGAAGAGACTGCTGAAGAATGGGCCTCGGACCATTCTGTGGAGGCATCGGGGGTCGTACCATGCCTGCCTGCGGTGGGGGTCTGGCAATCCATCTTCCTGGCTGCGGGGCCCTTGGTGGAGCTGTGGGTGCGGTATTTTGCACGATGCGATACCTTGGTGGTTGGACACTTGATGGTCCTGCGGGTGCCCTTCTCTTCTTCTCTGCCCGGTGCGCCATGATACAGTCTTCCTGGGTAATGGCCACATTGACCAACTCGTTGTAGGTGTCAGCCCTGGCTAGGTTCAGACGTTCCTTGAGCTTGGTATTCAGACCTCGACGGAAACGATCACGCTTCTTGGCATTCGTATCAGCGTGATAGCCCGCATACTGGCATAGGTTGTTGAATGCTTGGGCGTACTGTAGCACGGTGCGGGTGCCCTGGGTGAGTGCCAGAAACTCATTCAACTTCCTCTCCATGAGGCCCTCGGGAATATGATGTGCCCGGAACGCGGTCTTGAATTCATCCCAGTCGACCACATGATCAGCCGGGAGCATCGCAAAATAGTGGTCCCACCACAGTCGAGCGGTACCGTGAAGCTGTTGCGCGGCAAAACGAGCTTTGTTGGCCTCTGAGCATGGGGCCACAAGTAATGTGAACTTGGATTCGATGGTGCGAATCCATGCATCTGCGTCCAGGGGTTCCTCGGTCTTATGGAACAAGGGCGGCTGGGTCCCTAGGAAATCCGTGTATCCTGCAGCTTGGGGTTGGTGAGCATTGTGCCCACCCCTCTGCTGGTGTTGTCCTTGCACAATCTGACGCAGCAGCTCAGTTTGAGCAGCCATCACTTCCACCAAACTGGGCGGGGGCGGTGGCGATTGTCGCGAGCGGCTGCCACCGGCACCAAAACCCTCGGGGTTGCCACGTGTTGATCCAACCATCTGAAACGTGAAAGGTTACCGTTAGTAACGCGATCCATATTATTTCCTTGATTCATAAGTGATTGGTGTAGTCATAGACTTCCGATATTACAGCTAGAAGTATGGACAGAATCTCTGTTTGCTACGAGAAAAATCATAGCTTGCTGTGGGTCCATCCAAAACATCTCAAACTTTCGCAGTAGTCAGAGGATTTAGGAATGCACCACTTTGGTATTTAACTTCGGTGCTAGAACTATAGCTAAGGTGGTCGAAAAGCTCATCCTTTGCCTTACTGTCTTAGCTGTTTTTCAGCAGATTGATCGGTACGGTTTCGCCTATATCTTAAACTAGCGAGGTCCAATGATGCTGAATTTTTGTGAGAACCTAGATCACAAAATTTAGCACGAGTCTGGTATTCAACACTCAGCCAAGAAATGCAAGGAGACATGGGTAAAAATTGCATCAAGTCTCAGCGATTGTGGATTTCATCGTTTACCAAATTACAACGAAATCACCCAAGTTTATCGCCGTTCCTTACATGCTGAGGGTATCCACATGGTTCAGGTGTACCCAACACAAAAGAGTTACTCAACTCCTAGTTAGCCTATTACAACACTTGCCAAAAGTTAGGCTACCCTATCGAGGAGTATGTGCAAAAGTCCTCCTAGGTCGTCATCTAGAAATCATCCAAGTCGTTGACGGACGACTCGCTGTGAGCAGGAGAGTGAGCTCCCATCTGAGGTGCCTGTGGTACCTCACCCTCGAAGTCCATACCGGAGACACCATCAATCTCTTGTGGCTCCTCCTCATCTTCCTCCATGTCGTCCTCATGGGGATGGTCATTCTGATCATGGTGCCACTGAATGTGCTCATTCGCGTCCTCCAACGCAAGGCTCAGATCATGGAGCTGCTCCTCCAACTATGCTATCGTGGCATCTCTCTCACTCATGAGAGTGTCCTGCTCCTGAATTTGGCCCTCAAGTTGGCCAATCTGAGCATCTCTGTCCTCAAGATCCTGACTGAGCTCCTTAATCTGCTCATCCCTGGTATCTGCCATCATGTGGTAGGCCTGAGCAAGATCAGTGAGCTGCTCCAGTGCCTGACTCTGGAGAGTCTGAAGCCGGTAGAGTGCACTTATGCACCGCACCGAGGTATGAATAGTTTCTTGGGCGTGAAAGTCTACCAAGTACTGTGCGTGCTGCACCCTGTTGAGCCAAAAGGGGTCGTTGTCCTGGGCAGCAGGAAACAATCCAATGGGAGCGAGTGTGACAACCTCGGGACGCTGCGCACAAAAAGTGGTGAGCGCCCTCATGGCTGCAAGCTCCCAAGTATCGGCCAAACGGCGACCAACAGCCTCAAGCTCCAAGGCGGGCCACTCCGGGTGTAGCGGGTGCGGAAAGATAGTCATGTTGACACGGCACTGGGTAACTCCATTTTCTGTAAACTCCAGTCCGGCGTAACGTGGGGGAATTAGGTAGCCCGCGGTACGTAGAACATCCCACAAAATAGAGGGAAAGCCCTCCCAGTGGAGACACTGCGAGTGTACGCGTCCATCCTCATCCACCATCATAGCAACAGGCTCGGCCATCTGAACAAAAGATCAAATGGAGTGAGATAGCGAAAAACTGTGAACAGCACAAGGACAGATTCTGCATAGGGTGCAAAAATAACCATAACTTCCACAGTTCTAATCCAAAAATTCTCAAATTTCACCAGATCACTCCTAAGGTATTTGTGAACAACTTTTCTAGTCAACTCCAGAGCTGAATAGGTCTCTAAGATGGTCTTTCTTTTCAGGTTTTACCTTACTGTCTACCCAGAATTTTCAGTGAACAGAGGGCCAGAGTTTCGTGCACCAGGAAAAATCTACCCAGCCAAAATTTACCAAATTTTAACAGCAGCTACCTGGGTAAATTTGGAACAAGTTTTGTGTTGTGCTCTTTTGCAGAAAACCGCAGGAAGGGGGCCTAAAAATTTAAGAGGCAGAAGGGCTTATTCTGGACAGAATTCTAATATTCCAAGGTTTCGGTTATTTCTTACTATCCTTGAGTTCAGAATTTTTCATTTTTGAACAGAAGATAGAACACAAAATTTGGAACAATTTCTTCAACATGAACTTTATCAGAAAAGGTCATTTTCTTTGGCCAATAAATCGCTCTTTTCGGTAGATTTCGGACAGTTTTGCTAGATGGTCCTTAGGCAAACCATGCTTAGATACGCAAGAACCTTACCACTCTCATACAACGCATTTCGATTTCAGATATATGTGGTCATGATGCATGCACGTCCTATTCGTCCTCACAAAATGAAATAATTGCCAAATAGCTTTGGTCTTACGAAGATAGTTTCGGTGGCATACACAATACGGCTCTCGCTATAATAGCTAGTCGAGTCTTTCTAATCGTTCCTTAACTTATCGTAAGCGCGGTTAGTGTACCTGCAGAAGATTGACAAGCATATATATTTCATGAACCTTTCATGCCAGCACTCATGAAAGCGTTCGTATTCATTACCGTTTACTTATAGAAACGATATCTGTACAATTCCCGCCGTACAGACGACGTTAACATACGCTATCGAGATAGCGTATTCACGGGGGTACCGTCATGAGACGGGGGTATGAACAGCGATCGCCATACCCTGCGCCAAACCTTCTACTCCCAATATGTTCAACTAACGGTTGGCATATTGGCAGCACCTCAAGTAAGCCACTGCTTGAGGGCAGCGTTCGGTTCGCATCACCGACAGGAAGGCCAAGCTCTCTCAGTTGGCTGAGGATCCTTACCTTCTTACCTTAGCGATGAGTGCGTCGTTACAGAATTTAAGGTCGGTTGTACATGAAAGTAAGTTTTGACAGAAAGTAATGTGCTGGAAGTCAGTTGATAATATTTCATAAGTCAGATAGCCACCTAGTAAACTTTCCCATAATCCCTTAGGGCTTTACGAACTAGGCACCATCCTTAACGTACCAACGTATTTCGCAACACATCCTTCTAGTTAAGTTTTATGAGAATAAGTTTTTTTCTTTTTTTTTTACGGCTTGTCGCATTCTCTGGCGTATGTGTTTTGGCTCCGGCGCCAGCTGTTGCCAGCTATGGCACCAGCTACGGCTCTGATACCAGCTGTGGCAGAACCACCTGAATTAATCCGGCTCAAGTGTATTAACCATCACCATTAAGGCAATCTCGGTTAACCTTACACTTCAAACGGAATAATCCACTGGTCTGTCGGGTATAACCTCCCGATACAACCACGGTAATCGGATCGAGCGCCATACATACAAATGCTCACACGACGATGAGCCCAGAGAATACCACATTCCAGCAAATATTACAACATTAACATAAGTAAATATTACAGACCAAGTTCTGAGTTTAGAAACCAAATACTCCAATGATCATAAATAAGTTTTTCAGAGTTTAAGTTGCAGCGGAAATAAACGACGGAAACTACTCGACGATACAGAATATCTCGATGAAGCCCGTACGAGACATCACTCGGCATTATCTCCATTGGACGGGGGCGCATCCCATTCCACCGACCAACCAGGGGGAAGAGTGCAGGGCCAAGTCAAGCTAGCAATCATATCTTCGAAGGTCTCACCTGAAATGAGCCACAAGCAAGGCTGAGTATACTGATACTCAGCAAGACTTACCCGTGTAGTGGAATCTACTCCACTGACTCTAGACATGCAAGGCTTTTTGGCTCAGGGGTTTGTTTTGCCGAAAAGCATCTACAAGTGGGTCCTTACTTTCAACTTTTAGCTCAAGATTCTAGTTTCGTTAGCCAGTCTAGATAAGCAGCTATCTAAAAGCATACATGGTGAAGCATTAAATTTTTCATCCAACCAATTCATTCATCATCATTGTTCCTTTTCTTACTCTGTGGGTAAAAATGGTTAAGCAGTCTCAATAGCCGTGAGAAACGGACGATTCGAATCGAATTTCTTAACCTTGCAAGGGAAACCCAAACACACGTCACGTGGTTACTCCCTAGAGTCACACGTGCAACTTTTCCCCTTTCTTTCCGGGTCGTGGATCGGGGCTACCCTCCGAGAGTACAAGAGCCCCACGCCACGGTTCGGCGCCGGGTCGTGACCACTCTCTGCACTCTCCATATGCACATGGGACCGAAGTTCAAAGGGTAGGATGCCGTCCCCTTGCCGGGCCAATCAGGTACTTAAGCTTACCGATTCCCATAATCTCGGCATGTGTTTAGTACGTTCAAAGACTTAACCATCACTACCACACCCTGCGCCCTTAGTATTTTTCACTAGACAGACGGGCCCCAATCGTAACCATCGTTCCATAGCCCGTCCGTGTCCTTATGATTGCAGCGTGTAGTAGTCATTCAACTCCTATTTTCTCGTGAGTGACAGGAAATCACTCGACTTTTACCGGAGTCCTATTAGCACAGCATTCTATCGAACCTTACGTCTAGTTTTCAAGCCAGGGTTCCTAACATCATGCAACTAAGTTTTCATTCAACTCCTATAAACTTAATGCACAGGCAAGGAGTAATGAGTTGCATAATTTAGGAAAGAGATGGGTTATGCTCCGGGGCTTGCCTTCGCAGTTAGCTTGGGGCTCTTCCGAACTTGGGCTCAGGTCTTCAAGAGCTTCAGTTAGATTCGCTTGGGCTTCATGCTGCTCACTCTCGGACGCGGGCACCAGCTCGTAAGTTCCGTCGGTGAGAGTCGTCGATTCTACATGAGTGCACAAGTTTAAGTCGTGGCAATGGTACTCGATACGATTTAAGAGTAATTACTACAATGGATAGTTTCTGGTCATGAACTTTTGGATTTAGGCACATCAGGAAAAGATGTGCTTACTGTAAAATTTTCAGCCAATTTTATGTAACAGATTAATTATGAAAAATATATTACATAGTTGTTGTTAGATCCTTGTTCTTTTTGTACAGAACAATTGGTGCAACAACTGAGTCTAAGCTTTTTTTACAGAGCTTTCACTTATGTATGCAGAAGCTACTGTAATTTTTGTAGTATTTATTATGCAGTATTCAGAGCATAGAAAATATGACATTTCACACCTAGACTATTCAAGGATTCATTTTTACAGGACCCTACACAGGGTTTTTGTCTCTGGAACTTTTTACACAGCAACCTCTACCACAGTGTATCTCCTAGTAAAAATTTGGGAATTTTCCAAGCTAAGATACTATTTTCTTGATTTAACATATGTTATTAGCACATAAATCAAATAAATAGGTTACTCTGAGATAAAAAGTCTCCTAATTTTCCTCTGGCTTCTAGCTACCAGTACATTAGCATAGAAAAAGTTTCACTGGGTGATTCACCACCTAACTGCAGGGATAAAATATTTTACTTAAACATGGCATGGAACTAAGTTTAATATACAGTAAAGCTAGAGATGGAATTTGGGCCTGGTCTTTTTACACAGCCCTAAACACCAAGCAACTAACTCACTGCCCAAAATTTAGGGTCAGCATTGTTCTACAACAGTGGGTACAAAATAAGTCCATTAAAGCTTCCATTTAATGTAGAGCAAAATATGTTGAGATTCTGAGAAACTTTTTGTAACAAACGTGGTAGAGTTTATTCCAAGGATTCCAGAACAGTTGAGTTTGTATTATTCTAAATTTTCTACGATTTTATACGAATTTTACAAGTTCACTGAATTTGAATCTAGTTTTGAAACTTTCTTTTACAACTAGGTCCTTAAATCTTACGCGCAGACCCTTCTAAAGATTTAAATTCTTGCAATTGGGTCCTCGAGCGGCTCGGGTACGGCGGCCGGCCGAAATTCCGGCGAGGGGCTTGCCGGCGGCGAGGGGTGAGGTTCGGGGAAGGTTCAGGGGTGCGAGGGCTACCTTGTGGGGGTGTTGTTCAGGTGGGGGACGGCCGGGAAGGGCTCGCCGGCGTTGGAGCAGAGGCGGTGGCGGCGCGGCACGCGTCGACGGCGGTGCTCCGGCGGGCTTGGAGCGGTGTGGTCCGGTCGGCGAGCTTCAGTGGCGCGTGGGGAAGCTGCTCAGGGGCTTGGCTTGGACGGAGGAGGTCGGGGTCGTGCTGTCCACGGCGAGCAGGGGCGGCGGCGGCGGCGGCAGCGCGGGCGGCGGCGCTCCGGTGGTTCTGGGCGGCGTTGGGTGGGTCGGCGAGCTTCTGGGGGATGATGTAGTGGTGGCTGAAGCGTCAGTTTGGGCGGTGGGCGGCGGTGGAGAGCTGTCCACGGGCGGGCGGCGCTCGGCGGCGGCAATGGCGGCGGCGAGGTGCTCTGGGCTGCGGTGGCTCGCGCGGGCGGTCGGGGCTCGGCTTTTATAGCGGCAGGAGGGGGTGCGGAGGGGCCTGGGCGGCGTGCGGGGCGGGGGGCACGGCACAACGCGCACTGGCCACGGCGGGCGGCAGCGGAACGCCGGCGCGGCGTGCGGCAGCGCGGGCGCGGTGACTGGGCGGCCGAGATATGGCGTGGGCGCGAGAGATAGCGTGGCGCGCGGAGTGGTGGAGCAGCAGCTGCAGCGGCTCGGGCGGAGGGCGGGCGCGGCGACTGGCGGGGCGCGGGAGCCAGGGCGGCACGGCGGGGCGCGGCGACTGGGCGCGACGGGCGGCGGGGCTGGGCGCGGCAGCGTCGCGTGCACGCGCGGGCGCTCACTGGGCCGCGCGGCGTGGGGAGGGGGCAAAGCCGGCCGTGGCGGGGTGGTGCGGCGGCCACTGGCCTGGCGCCTCGCGCCGGTCAGGCGTCGCCGGCCACCTGGCGCGCGGCGGTCGGGCGGGGAGGAGAGAGAGGGGGGGGGGGGGGCGAGGGCCTGGATGCGAGAATTTGGAAAACTTCAGGGGGCTGGGTGCAAACAGGGCATTTTCTTCTCTTTCTGATTTGAATTTCAAAAACTTTTGAACACAAAAGTTGTTCAAAATAAAAAGTTCTACAACTTTGGTTTCAGGCAAAATCTCATTTGGCTTATGGTTTGAAAGTTAAATTTAAAAGTTCAAAAGTAACCAAATGTGCTCAAATTAAATTTGAATTCCAACTGAACTCGTTCTAATTCTTTCCACCCTTTCATTAGTTGGTTTAAGCATAGAGTTAGGCTAATGACATTGATTTTGGAAATGTAATTACCAGGGTTGTCACAGAGACAAAAGGAATCGGCGGGTGGAAGGGGTATATCAGCAAGAATATGAGGACCGGGACGATTTCAGAGAGAGAACATACGGCTTTCTTGATGATGTGGCTAGAGAAACACTTCTTCTGTGGCAGAGCAGTTGGTCCTTCATCCAATACACAAGCCCTGGCAGAAGCTCTATCACTAGGATCGGCCATCCCCCTTGGGAAGCATCTGTTAGGATCGGCCTACCACATGATGCATCAAATCGGCGTCAAATTATCAAAAGGGGAGCCGATTGGAATTCCAGGTGGTCCTTGGTGGTTCATCACCCTCTGGCTCAACTTATACATGAGCAAGGTCTCCCAGCAGCAAATAGAGACCAAGACCATTCCCAATATCGAGTCAGAGGAAAACCCCACCATATGACGACGTTGTACCTCTTTTGGAGAAGCAGCATCGGCCTTCCCTGGCTGTCAATTCACTGCCACCCAAATGGCCGAATACTTCAGATGTTTCTACAACGGCTTCAGTGAAGAGACTATCAGTTGGTATCCATATCAGACAACAGGGCCGATTTCCGAGCTTCCCGTCTGCTACGATTCATCATCCAACACTTTTGACGGTGATCTCATGGATACCCTGATCAAGCCAGGGATTTTACCGGCCAACTTCTTTTCTGGCAAAGATTCCCCCACCTATGAATTTTATAATCCATCGGCCGCAGCAAGGAAATTTGGCTTTGGTCAACTGCCGATTCAAGTCTACTTTGCCGGCCGAGCAAAATTTCGAGATGAACTGACCAAGAGCCTTGACTACAATCGGCTGTGCAACTTAGTGCCAGATTCCAGTACCATCGACTGTGGTGGGCAGAATGGAAGCAATACCTCTTCTGTTCGTCTCCATCAACATATTGCAACAGTTTGGACCCAGAAAACATTGATTCAAGTGCAGCGGTATTACCTTTCTCCCAGCCGATTTCAATATCGTCCCTTTCCATGCTACAATCTTACCGCTAACTTGTGTTTATCTTTTCAGTCTGAAAGCCAAGTTCCTCCGATGCGGAGCCGAAGTGGTAGGCCGATAAAGAGCGATCGCCCATACACACCATTTCCACTTATCGGCTATCACGCTCCGACCATCAAAGATATCACTAGTGGCCGATGGAAACAAACGCCGAAAAGGCCTACCTCAAAGAAGACAAGCCGCCGAGTACGTGCCCGCATAGGACCGACTAACCAATCGGCGGTAGTATCGGCTGAAACCCCAACTCCTCCAGTTTTGCCGATTACCGAGGAGGTCGATCCCAAAATTGCCACAGAAGTTGGAGCGGCCGCTGCGTCACTGCTGGCAGAAGCCGTTCAGGTAACCTCGCATACTTCACATGCCTTTAAGTATTCTATCAATATTAACCTCTTCCTTCTGCCAGGCTGCACAGATCACTCCAGCACAATCCCCGCAGCAATCGGCCACGTCCCGAGCGGAAGCCGAAGCACCAGCGACCCTCCCCACCGAGGTAGAGAATCTCTTAACTCAATTTCTCGATATCCAGAAAACTAACCGATTCTGATGCAGACTGATCTGGGTGCATCGATTGTACCCCCTCAACAAACATCGGCCGGAAGACTCATAGAGGTATGGCAGGTATCTCGTATCATCAGATTCAATTATTCGCAGTATACTCATAAAATCTGTTTCCCATACCTTTCCAGGAAGCTGGCCCAAGCAGGGCATTGATAGTCGTCGAGTCCTCCTCTTCTGATGAGCCGATTGCACCGGTTCCTGAGGCGAGGGTGGCACTCTCGCCGGCACAAGCAAGAGAAATCCGCTTCAAAGAGGTAAGAAACATATCACCGAAATTGGCCGATTCCCCTTTACTGTCTGCTAATCCTTGTCTTTATTCTTTCGCAGGAACAAGACACTCCTAATAATAGCCTTTTCTCTTTCGTGGTTCCTCTATCTGATGATGAAGAAGTCGCTTCACGCCAAGTTCCATCGAGCTCAATTCCTGATGACGTCCGCGCCAAGCTCGAGAGTATGCGGACCCTCCTCCAAGATGATATCGGCCGATTAGTGGGAGATGCCTCACCGATTCGGCGGCTTCTCAATGACATCAGAGGCCGAATTCCAGAGGAAGCGACAGAGACTCTACAACCTATTGCATTCATAGAGTCGATACAGATTCCGGTGTTCAGGGCCCTGCGTCATGTGGCCAATCGTGCCCAGCTAGCAAAGACCCGGGAGGAATCCGATTCTTACAAACACCGAGCCCAAGAAGTACATCAACGGATCAACTTCCTCGAGAACTCCCGCCCAGATATCGTCGGCACAATAGATCGCCTCAAACGGAGGAGGGCAGAGCTAGCCAAAGAGATGGAGCAGGTAACCAAGGACATAGCTGCTGAAGAAAAGAGACTTCAAGAGCTTCCATCTGTCATCGCCGGGCTGAAGCAAGAAAGACAGAACCTGGCCCGTGAAGCGATAAGACTTCATCGTCATATGCCAGAAATTCCCGGATCGGCCGACGACGACCAAAGAGTTTTAGACTCGGTCGATCAGATTAGGCAACGAGCTATTGCGACCATAGATGCCCTTCTGGGTTGTAAAGAATCTTGTAAACATTTAATGCTCTCTTAATGTTGATGCGCCGATTCGAACTTGGACCGCCTCCTTTGGCAGCTTTGCATTTATGAATGCTTTTACTCTGATAGGACGCATCCTACTATCTCCTTACCTCCTTCTTTCTATAAGTACGAGATCCCACATTGTTTCCAGAGGCGTCTGTATTACCCAGTTCCTTCTCCTCCAATAACTCGATCTCTATCCTCCCAGGCTGGACATCAAGATGTCTTCCTCATCTTCCTCTTCCTCTGTCAACCAGGTATGAACCCTTTTCTATTTCTCCCCTTGACATCTCAATCGCTCTGATACTGGGTAGTTGTTTATCCCTCTTTAGCCAAAGCGCCTTAGTTCCAGTCTGGAACGAGCGATTGAAGTTATGCATTCAGACGAACCACTGTCACAGGCAGACATAGATCTGATAAGAGCTCACTCTGAAGAACTCAAAGGTCATGTTCCTGCTGATGTCCAGAAAATCTGGGACCAAATAGATGCTAACTGCTCCAAGCGACCGCCAACTGAAAGGAGTCATCCACTCCCTCGCTCAGTTGTCCTTGAAGATGCCACGACAGGAACATCCCAACCACCTCTCGACAGGAGCCATCCACTCCCTCATCAAGTCGAGGCTGAAGCCGCCATGGAGGATCTGGAGGAGAAGACCATCCGCCTTCTGATAAAACTAGGCCGGATCGAGAGAGAGTTCAAGAAAAAGCGTGATCAGTAGATATATTGGTACTTTTTATTCAAGATGCGACTTGTACCATGTCGGCCATGTACTCTGCTGTTTTTACCGAATAATGAATCGGTCAGACCAAACCAAAATGTTTCCTCCTTAAGGCGATGTCATTTTTACCTCGGCTATGTATACAAAAGCCGATAGGGGTTGTCCACGTTGCCTTGATGCATCTTACTGCAAATTACGCACCTACCCAAATGCTTGGATAGTACCTCTTCAGATATCTTCTGTTTAAGGCTCTTGTGAATTCTTCCCCTTCGATAGTTTCTAGTATATATGCACTTCCCGGAGCACATCGGCCGATTCTATACGGCCCTTCCCAAGTGGGCGACCATTTACCGAACTTGGGATCTTTAGACCCTATCGGCAGCACCAACTTCCATACCAGATCTCCTTGGGAGAATTGCATGTATCCAGTCGCGACCGAGCAGCATATTATAGGACCCTTTGCCATTAATGACGAAGAAAGTGGTAGGAAGGGTCTTACTGCCGATGGTGAGGTCGACGCAGAGTGCCCCGCGGGCAGGCGACACGTTGCCTTCGAAATCTTTCAGCATCATGTCCGTCTTGGTGAGGTCGTCATCGCCCTTGCCCAGCTTGCGGAACATAGCATACGGCATGATGTTAACCGCCGCTCCTCCATCTACCAACAATCTGGTGACGGGTCTCCCGTTGACATAGCCCTTGAGAAACAGCGCTCTGAGATGCTGCCGTTTTTCTTCTTCTGGTTTCTCAAATATAGCCGTCATCGGCTCTAATACCAGTTGTGCCATTTGCTCTTCCTCTGTATTTGTCACTTTGTCCCGATCGCTTGGCGCCATGAACTCCATCGGCAGTATGAAAACCATATCGATCTCGGCCGCCGATTCTTGGCTGTTTGCTTCCTGCTCATTCTTCTTTGGGCGCCAAATTCGAGATCTCACATTCCTTCTTTCTGGCACATGTCTTTGTTCTTCTTCTTGATGCTCCCACTGGCGTAGGCGTTGGATCCTCCGCTTTTGGGATCTGGGTAAGCCGTCAGGACACCACTTGGGATTCACTAGTTTGGCCGATGGTTTAGCGTGTCCCCAATCTGGTTCCCTTCCTAGGGGATCTTCGTCTGACATCCTATCATCGGCCATCTCTTCCAGCCGATCGTGCGCGCTGATCCTGCCCCCCAGTCCATCTTGCTGGCCGATCTTGCTTTTTGACCTACCGTACTGGCCAACTCTGCCCCCCAGCCGATCATGCACCGAAACGCGCCGTTCTTCGCACCGATTTCTGTTGATCGGCTCTGATCCTCTGTCTCTAGAGTGTGGCTTCGGGCGATCATTGCGGTTTGATCCGTTGCACTCCGGACAGTTATCGGCAGAGGGCACTCTGATATCGTTCTCCCAGCAGTGGATGAAGAAGGGACACTGCCAGTGATCTTTGCGCCGGCGTATCATCTCTTCCTGGTGTTGCGCTTGTTCTTGCTGCCGCCGATATTTACTAAGTAGAAATCGGAAGGTGACAGGCCTGTGTGGTCGTTCTGGCCCTTGCCTGTTCCTTCTGATTTCTTCCGTCGTGATCTGCCTCCTGGGATCGACAACGCCGTCTTTTCTTGCCGATTCTGACATCAGCACCCTTGTTTGACTTGATTCTTCTCCAGCGTTGACCGTGTTGGCCGGGAAGGGGTGTTGGTCTATCTTCATCGGCGTTGTCGATTTGGTTGGAGTCTCAAATCTGAGCCGCCCTGTTCAATGGCTGATTGTATCTGCTGACGGAAGACTTTACATTCATTGGTGTCATGAGAAGTAGCGTTGTGCCACTTGCAGTATTTCATCTTTTTCAGCTGATCGGCCGTAGGGATGGTGTGATGTTGCGATAGCTTAATCTGTCCCTCCTGAAGCAGTAGATCAAAAATTTTATCGGCCTTGGACGTGTCAAAGCCGAATGTCTCTGGCTCCTTCTTGCCAAAGGGACAGGATATTGGTTTTTTCCCTTTCACCCATTCCGCCAGGCCGATTTCTTCCTCTGCGTCAGACTCAGATCCCTCCAAGTACGCCACCTTCTTCTGAAAGCTCCTCCGCTGTTCAAGCGGTCGGACCTCCTGCCCTGACAATCGGTGGACGATTTGACTCAGGCTCTCAAACTCTTGGGCGGCATACCTCTCTCTGATTTGCGGCAAGAGACCTTGGAAAGCGATATCGGCCAACTGTGCATCGGTCAGAGCCAGACTGTAGCACTTGTTCTTGATTTCTCTGAACCTCTGTATGTATCCTGTCACTGGCTCATCGCTTCTTTGCCTGAGGCTGGTTAAGTCCGAAATCTTCATCTCGTGTACCCCTGCATAGAAGTACTTGTGGAATTGTTTCTCCAGATCGGCCCACGTGACGATAGAATTTGGCGGTAAAGTGGTGAACCACTGGAAGGCCGATCCGGATAGAGATGATGAAAATAACCGTACCCTCAGAGCGTCTTGTGAGGCAGCTTCACCGCACTGGATGATGAATCTGTTGATGTGTTCCACAGTGGATGTGTCATCCGTCCCTGAGAACTTGGTGAAATCAGGAACCTTGTAGCGGTGTGGGAATGGCAACGAGTCATAGGCCGATGGATACGGCGTCTTGTAAGTATAAGTTTGAACTTTCGACTTCAGCCCAAACTGATCTTGAATTACTTCTGCTATTCTTGCCGTCCAATCCACCTGCTGCTGATGAATAGTTGTTCGCGGCGCGGGCACGTGTTGAAGGGCTGGTTCGGCCAGGTGATGAATCGGCGAAGTTTGCTGGGCGGCCGATAACTGCTGGCGAAACGGGTCCGCACCCCCTTCGTACGTTGTTGCTGGCACCATGCCTCTGAATGCCTCCACAGTGCTTGACCCCCTGCCGATTTCTGGTAAAATCGGCTGGTACTAGGAGACCGTCGGCCGGGCGGCCGATTGGTACGGCACCTGGGAGACCGTCGGCCGGGCGGCCGATTGGTACGGCACCTGAAACGGATAAGTGCCATGCCCGTTCGCTGGCTCGGGGAAATACGTCGTGGCTGATGCCCCCCAAGGCACTGAGCTTGTAGGCAGTGTTTGCACAGAAGCCATTTGAACGGGTTGAAGCGGCGCTCGCGATGGGAGACATGGTGCACCGCTGTATCTTGGAGACGCCGGAAGTGGTGGAGGGCTGTATACTTCGCGCTACGTCAATATCGGCTGAGAAGCCGATTGGGATGTGTACGGTAAGTTTCTGGCCGGCAAGGTAGTTGGAGGGGCATATGCCGGTCCCTGATAACCTTGAGCGGCTCCGCTGGCCAGAGAGTTGACGACGGCGTTGTACACCGTGTTGCTCATCACCGAAGATTGGTCAATGAACGCTTGATACACGGACTGTTGAATCATCTCTGACATCTTGCCCGAGTCTTCAGCAATGGTGATGTGGCGAGGTGCTGGAATAGGAGTTTTCTTAACTACTTCCCTGCTTCTGGTACGACTGAATGATTGGAGGTACATCTTCTTATAATCTTCCAGACATTTGGCCAATTCCTCCCTCTGGTCGTCTTTGAGATCAGCTTCTGTGACCCCGATGATGTTGCTGTCAGAGATTTCTGCGTTGTTCGACATATCAGGTCTTGGATGGTCCCACCGGGCGTGCCAAAAGTGTGTTGGCGCTAAAATCGGACGGATAGGAATCGGCCGATGGGTCTTCAGCGTCGGACACACGACCCGGGAGAATCTGCTTAGCTCCTGTTCGGGTTATCGCCCTGGTGCGGTTCGCGCGGCGTGCCAGTCAATCTGACCTGTTGATTGACAAGGAAATAGAGTATTAAATTCCAGGCGCGTCGATCGGCTGGATTTCCGATCTGTCCAGAGGAGCACGTCGGCGGTAAATCGGCCGATTTGCTGTAGAGATGATCGGCTATGAGTCAGCCGATGATCGTATAGTAATTGTAAAGAGAACTGCTGGAGAAATCTAAACAATTACTATAGAAGCAACACTTGAAACAGATCTAATCGGCTGTATGGCGATGAATCGAAGGAGAACGATGACGAAGCCGATTACCCTGATCTCAAGCTGGATAACTGGTGATAATACTAGAATAACAGGTAAAACTTGCAATTCTAGTAAATTTCGATAACTTGTGAATAAATCCAAACGAAACCACAGCGATGCGCCCGTAGTTAAAGCTCGGATATTACTCGATAAGCGGAACCTACCAATTGGCCGGAGATCAGGTTGATGCAGCCCTGCCAATCTGTACGAACTCGTGAAAGAAAAAAGATATTGGCGAAGTCGCCGACTTGAAATGTAAAGTACTGGTAAAAAGTAGAAGTATTTTGTTGATTGATGTTGGTTGTTCTTTGCAAAACCCTAGCGACTCCTATTTATACCCTGAAACTAGGACTCCTGGTCGATTACGACTTGTTACAACCTTATTTAAAACAGGAAAACTACTATATCTATAATAACTTTAAAAAGGAAACGGACTCCCGCAGAATCTTCCGCCGCCGTTTCCTAATCCAATCAGGACCTCTTTAATCGCTTTCCGGCCGACTTGGCATGCCGTGTTGACCAGCTTTTGACTAGGCTCTTCTGGAATAATCCTATCCTGTTGGCATAGGCTGCGCCACCAATCGGCCGATTTTCAACTGTTACCCCGATCGGCCGATTCCTTACTGTAGCTTTCAGATCCGCTTCATCGGCCAACCTTCTCCTCCTGACGCCGATTCAATACGTGTCAAAATCTGGCGTCAACAGGATGTTTGTCACTTGTATTATGCTTGCTCTTTCCATGCATTTTCACCCCAAATACACCTGCACACATTTTTAGACCAGCACTTGTGGAATTCTGTAACACCCTAATTCTCAAATTAGGAACCTAAATAAATTTTGCTAGATTCATCTCAGGATCCATAAGGTTTTTATTCAAATTCTTTTGATTTTAGAACATTTACCGTGAAAATAATAATTACTTAACCATAAAAAGATTTATAAGGAAATATAGGTCTTGTGCTGTGACAACCCTGGTAATTAAAATTCTGAAATCAAATGTCATTAGCCTAACTCTATGTGTTAAACCAACTAATGAGAGGGTGGAAAGAATTTAAAACGGGTTCAGTTGGAATTCAAATTAAATTTGGGCACATTTGGACACAATTGAAACTTTTAAAATAACTTTAAAACCATAAGCCAAATGAAATTTTGCCTGAAACCAAAGTTGTAGAACTTTTTGTTTTGAACAACTTTCGTGTTCAAAAGTTTTTGAAATTCAAATCAGAAAGAGGAGAAAACGCCCTGTTTGCACCCAGCCCCCTGAACTTTTTCGAATTCTTGCATTTTGGTCCCTGGCGTCTTCCCCCTCTGCTGCCGCGCCGCGCGCACGCGCCCGCCCGCCGCGCGCCAGGTGGCCGGCGTCGCCTGACCGGCGCGGAGCGCCAGGCCAGTGGCCGTCGCACCACCCCGCCACGGCCGGCTTTCCCCCGCCCCGACGCCGCGCCGCCCAGTCCCCGCCCGCGCGTGCGCTGCCGCGCCCAGGCCGCCGCCCGCTCGCCCAGTGGCCGCGCTCCGCCGTGCCGCCCCGGCCCCCGCGCCCCACCAGTCGCCGCGCCAGCCCTCCGCCCGGGCCGCTGCAGCAGCTGCTCCCCACTCCACGCCCGGCACTATCTCGCCGCGCCCACGCCACAATCGCGGCCGCCCAGTCACCGCGCCCGCTCCCCGCACGCCGCGCCGGCGTTCTGCCGCCGCCCGCCGCGCCCAGTGCACGCTGCTGCCGTGCCCCGCCCCGCGCGTCACCCAGGCATCCCCACGCACCCTCCTGTCCCTACAAAACCGCCACCCCCGACCGCCCGCGCGAAGCCCCGCCACCAGAACGCCTCGCCGCGCCATCGCCGCCGCCGAGCACCACCCGCCCGTGGGCAGCCCTCCACAGCCGCCCCCTGCCCAAACCGAGCACCCAGCCACCACTACATCACCCCACCGCAGCTCACCGACCCACCCAACGCCACCCAAAGCCACCGGAGCACCGCCGCCCGCGCTACCGTCGCCGCCGCCGCCCCTGCTCGCCGTGGACAGCACGACCCCGGCCCCCTCCGTCCAAGCCGAGCCCCGGAGTAGCTTCCCCACGCACCAGTGAAGCTCACCGACCGGACCACGCCGCCCCAAGCCCGCCGGAGCACCGCCGTCGACGCGAGCCGCGCCGCCGCCGCCCCTGCTCCAACGACGGCGAGCCTTTCCCGGCCGTCCCCCACCTGGACAACACCCCCACAAGGTAGCCCTCGCGCCCCTGAACCTTCCCCGACCCCCGCCCCTCGCCGCCGGTGAGCCCCCTCGCCGGAATTTCGGCCGGCCGCCGCACCCGAGCCGCCGAGGACCCAATTGCAAGGATTTAAATCTTTAGAAGGGTCTGAGCGTAAGATTCAAGGACCTAGTTGTAAAAGAAAATTTCAAACCTAGATTCAAATTCAGTGAACTTGTAAAATTCGTATAAAATCGTAGAAAATTCAGAAAAATGCAAACTCAACTGTTCTGGAATCCTCAGAACAAACTCTACCACTTTTGTTACAAAAATTTTCTCAGAATCTCGAAATATTTCGCTCTACATTAAATAGAAGCTTTAATAGACATATTTTATACCCATTGATCTAGAGCAATGCTGACCCTGAATTTTGGGCAGTGAATTAGTTGCTGGATGATTAGGACTGTGTAAAAAGATCAGACCCAAATTCCATCTCTAGCTCTGCTGTTTGTTAAACTTAGTTTTAATTCATGTATAAAAGGAATGTTTTATCCCTGTAGTTAGGTGGTGAGTCACCCCTTGAAATTTTTCCTATGCTAATGTATTGGTAACTAGAAGCCATAGAAAAATTAGGAGAATTTTTATCTCACAGTAACCTATTTATTTGATTTATGTGCTAATAACATACATTAAATCAAGAAAATAGTACCTTAGTTTGGAAAATCCCCAAATTATTACTGGGAGTTACACTGTGGTAGAGGTTGCTGTGTAAAAAGTTTCATGGACAAAAACCCTGTGTAGGGCCCTGTAAAAATGAATCTTTGAAAAGCCTAGGTGTAGAATGTTATATTTTCTATGATCTAAATACTGCATGATAAATCCTACAAAAATTACAGTAGCTTCTGCATGCTTAAGTGAAAGCTCTGTAAAAATCTTAGACTCATTTGTTACACCAGTTGTTCTGTACAAAAAGAACAAGTGTCTAACAGCAACAATGAAATCTATTTTTCGGAATTAATCTGTTACATAAAATTGGCTGAAAATTTTACAGTAAGCACACCTTTCCTTGATGTGCCTAAATCCAAAATTTCATGACCAGAAATTATCCCTTGTAGTAATGACTCTCAAATCGTCATCAAGTGCTATTTCCACGACTTAAAATGTGCACTCATGTAGAATCGACGACTCTCGCCGACGGAACCTACGAGCTGGTGCCCGCGTCCGAGAGTGAACAACGCGAAGCTCAAGCAAATCTAACTGAAGCTTTTGAAGACCCGAGCCCAAGTTCGGAAGATCCCCAAGCGAACTGCGAAGGCAAGCCCCGGAGCATAACCCATTCTTTCCGAAATGATGCAACTCTTTACTCCTTGCTTGTGCATTAAGTTTATAGGAGTTGGATGAAAACTTAGTTGCATGATGTCAGGAACCCTTGTTTGAAAACTAGATGTAAGGTTCGTTAGAATGCTGTGCTAATAGGACTCCGGTAAAAGTCGAGTGATTTCCTGTCACTCGCGAGAAAATAGGAGTTGAATGACTACTACACGCTGCAATCATAAGGACACGGACGGGTTATGTAACGATGGTTACGATTGAGGCCCGTCTGTCTAGTGAAAAATGCTAAGGCCGCAGGGTGTGGTAGTGATGGTTAAGTCTTTGAACGTACTAAACACATGCCGAGATTATGGGAATCGGTAAGCTTAAGTACCTGATTGGCCCGGCAAGGGGACGGCATCCTACCCTTTGAACTTCGGTCCCATGTGCATATGGCGAGTGCAGAGAGTGGTCACGACCCGGCGCCGAACCGTGGCGTGGGGCTCTTGTACTCTCGGAGGGTAGCCCCGATCCACGACCCGGAAAGAAAGGGGAAAAGTTGCACGTGTGACTCTAGGGAGTAACCACGTGACGTGTGTTTGGGTTTCCCTTGCAAGGTTAAGAAATTCGATTCGAATCGTCCGTTTCTCACGGCTATTGAGACTGCTTAACCATTTTTACCCACAGAGTAAGAAGAGGAACAATGATAATGAATGAACTGGTTGGATGGAAAACTTAATGTTTCACCATGTATGCATTAGATAGCTGCTTACCTAGACTGGCCAACGAAACTAGAATCTTGAGCTAAAAGTTGAAAGTAAGGACCCACTTGTAGATGCTTTTCGGCAAAACAAACCCCTGAGCCAAAAAGCCTGGCATGTCTAGAGTCGGTGGAGTAGTTCCCACCACTCGGGTAAGTCTTGCTGAGTATTAGTATACTCAGTCTTGTTTGTGACTCGATTTCAGGTGAACCCTTTGAAGACATGATTGCTAGCTTGACTTGGCCCTGCACCCTTCCCCCTGGTTGGTCGGTGGAATGGGATGCGCCCCCGTCCAACGGAGATAAGGCCGAGTGATGTCTCGTACGGGCTTCATCGAGACATCCTGTATCGTCGAGTAGTTTCCGTTGTTTATTTCCGCTGCAATTTAACTCTGAAGAACTTATTTATGTTAATTAAAGTACTTGTTTTCTAAACTCAGGACTAGGTCTGTAATATTGACTTATGCAAATGATGTAATATTTGCTGGAATGTGGTATTCTCTGGGCTCATCGTCGCATGAGCATTTTGTATGTACGGCGCTCGATCCGTTCACCGTGGTTGTATCGGGAGGTTATACCCGACAGACCAGTGGATTACTCCGTTTGAAGTGTAAGGTTAACCGAGGATGCCTTAATGGTGATGGTTAATACACTTGAGCCGGATTAATTCAGGTGGTTCTGCCACAGCTGGTATCAGAGCCGTAGCTGGTGCCACAGCTGGCAACAGCGGACACCAGAGCCGAAATACATACGCCAGAGAATGCTACAAGCCTTAAAAACTCATTTTACTAAAACTTGACTAGAAGGTTGTGTTGCGAAATACGTTGGTACGTTAAGGATGGTGCCTAGTTCGTAAAGCCCTAAGGGATTATGGGAAAGTTACTAGGTGGCTATCTAACTTCTATATATATTATCAACTGACTTCCAGCACATTACTTTCTGTCAAAACTTACTTTCATGTACAACCGACCTTAAATTCTGTAACGACGCACTCATCGCTAAGGTAAGAAGGTAAGGATCCTCAGCCAACTGAGAGAGCTTGGCCTTCCTGTCGGTGATGCGAACCGAACGCTGCCCTCAAGCAGTGGCTTACTTGAGGTGCTGCCAATATGCCAACTGTTAGTTGAACATATTGGGAGTAGAAGGTTTGGCGCAGGGTATGGCGATCGCTGTTCATACCCCCGTCTTATGACGGTACCCCCGTGAATACGCTATCTCGATAGCGTATGTTAACGTCGTCTGTACGGCGGAAATTGTACAGATATCGTTTCTATAAGTAAACGGTAATGAATACGGACGCTTTCATGAGTGCTGGCATGAAAGGTTCATGAAATATATATATGCTTTGTCAATCTTCTGCAGGTACACTAACCGCGATTACGATAAGTTAGGGGACGAATAGAAAGACTCGACTAGCTATTATAGGAGAGCAGTATTGTGTAAGCCACCGAAACTATCTTCGTAAGACCAAAGCTATTTGGCAATTGTTTTATTTGTGAGGACGAATAGGACGTGCATGCATCATGACCATATATATCTGAAATTGAAAATGCGTTGTATGAGAGTGGTAAGGTTCTTGCGTATCTAAGCATGGTTTGCATAAGGACTATCTAGCGAATCTGTCCCGAATCTGCCATGACCGGAAAGAGAGATTTATTGGCCAAAGAAAATGACCATTTCTGATAAAGTTCATGTTGAAGAAATTGTTCCAAATTTTGTGTTCTATCTTCTGTTCAAAAATCAAAAATTCTGAACTCATGGATAGTAAGAAATAACAGAAACCACGGAATGTCAGAATTCTGTCCAGAATAAGCACTTCTGCCTCTTAAATTTTTAGGCCCCCCCTTCCTACAGTTTTATGCAAAAGAGTACAACACAAAACTTGTTCCAAATTTACCCCAGTAGCTGCTGTTAAAATTTGGTAAATTTTGGCTGGGTAGATTTCCCCTGGTGCACGAAATATTGGCCCCCTGTTCACTGAAAATTTCTGGGTAGACAGAGAAGTGAGACCTTAAGGAAACAGCCATCTTAGAGCCTAATCCAGCCAAAGTGTTGAATAGAAAAGTGGTGCACAAATACCTTAGGAATGCTCTGGTAAAAGTTGAGAATTTTTGGACCAGAACTGTTGAAGTTATAGGCCAGATACTATAACTCGTTCTGCTGAAAAACAGCCAAAACAGGGAAGCAAAGAGTGAATCGTTTGACCATCTTATCCGTCGATTTAGCATCTTGGCTGAATATCAAAGTTGTACATCCCTAAATTCCCTATCCACTGCCAAAATATGAGGAACTTGGATGAACCTACCAGGTGTTATAAGATTCTTACGGCAGACAGTTTTTATGCATGTGATTCCATCCATGACCTTTTGGAAGTCTACTATTCCGCGTTAGATCTTTTTGAGTCATGGAAGCAACATGGATCACGTTGCTAATGAAGAACCTTCGCCTTTTCAGATGGTTGGAGCAACCCGTGGTAACCCGGATGGTTTTGGTGCTAGCGCAAGTGGATCACCACCACAGCCACAGCCACCACCTGGTTTAGTGGAAGCAATGGCCGCTCAAACCGAGTTGCTCCGCCAGCTCGTGCAAGGACAGCACCAGCAGCGGGGTGGGCACAGTGCTCCCCAACCCCAAGCTGCAGGATACACGGATTTCCTAGGGACCCAGCCTCCCTTGTTCCATAAGACAGAGGAACCCTTGGACGCCGACGCTTGGATTCGCACCATCGAATCCAAGTTCACACTACTTGTGGCCCCATGCTCGGAGGCCAACAAAGCTCGCTTTGCCGCGCAACAGCTTCGCGGTACGGCTCGTCTATGGTGGGACCACTATTTTGCTATGCTCCCCGTTGATCACATTGTCACCTGGGATGAATTCAAGACTGCGTTTCGGGCGCACCATATTCCCGAAGGTCTCATAGAAAGAAAGCTAAATGAGTTTTTAGCTCTCACTCAGGGTAACCGCACTGTACTTCAGTATGCTCAAGCCTTCAACAACCTGTGCCAATACGCTGGCTATCACGCAGACACAGATGCCAAGAAGCGTGATCGTTTCCGTAGAGGTCTGAGTACTAAACTCAAGGAACGATTGAATCTTGTCAAAGCCGATACATATAACGAGCTAGTCAACATGGCCATCACTCAAGAGGACTGTATTGAGGCTCATCGTGCTGAAAAGAAGAGAAAGGCACTAGCTGGACCCTCGGGTGCTCAGCCACCGAGGTATCGCTTGGTGCGAAATGCTGCGCCTACAGCTCCATCGAAGGCCCCTCAGCCAGGGCGTTGGATTATCAGGCCCCCGCAGCAGCCAGGCATGGTACGACCCCCGATGCCTCCACAGAATGGTCCGAGGCCCACTCTGCAACAGCCTCTTCGACCCAGCCCCGCGAATCGTTGTTTCAAATGCGGGAGTTCCGGTCATTTCGCTCGCGAATGCCCTCAACCCAGGCTGCCAAATCAGGGCCAGGACTCTAACCAGAACAATGAGAACAAAGGCAAGAAGCAGACCCTCCAGGTCAAACAAGGACGGATCAACTTCACCACCCTTGCAGAACTTTCTGAAGGAGCACCTGTAATGACGGGTACATTCTCCATCCATAACAAGCCTGCAGTCATATTGTTTGATTCTGGTGCGTCACATAGTTTCATTAGTGCAAAGTTTGGTGCAAAAGTAGGCTTGAATGTTTGCCACACCAAAGGGTCGTATATGATATCAACACCAGGTGGAAAAATTGCTTCCAACCAAATAATAAGGCTGGTACCGATAAAGTTGGGAAGTAGAGTCATCAACACAGACCTGGTTCTTTTACCCCTTGACGGCATGGATATTATTTTGGGAATGAACTGGATGACTAGGCATGGAGTCACACTGGACCTTTCTTCCCGAGCCGTTGAGATAAATTCACCTAGTCACGGAGCCACTACCCTTTACCTACCATTCCTGGATTGCACGAATTCCTGTGCTTACATGATGGAAGGACTTAAGCTAGAGGATATTCCAGTGGTAAACGAGTATGCCGATGTTTTCCCGGATGACTTACCAGGAATGCCCCCGGATAGGGATGTTGAGTTCGTTATTGAGCTACAACCAGGCACTGCACCTATATCCAAGAGACCATATAGGATGCCCCCTAAAGAATTGGCCGAGTTGAAACTTCAACTCCAGGAACTACTGGACAAAGGTTTTATTCGCCCTAGCGCGTCACCTTGGGGATGTCCAGCCCTATTCGTAAAGAAGAAGGATGACAGTTTAAGGTTATGTGTGGACTACCGACCTCTCAATGCGGTAACTGTTAAAAACAAATACCCCCTTCCCCGTATCGATGTACTCTTCGATCAATTAGCTGGAGCCAGAGTCTTCTCAAAGATCGATCTTCGTTCGGGATACCATCAAATCAAGATTCGCCCGTGCGATATTCCTAAGACTGCCTTCTCCACACGATATGGACTATATGAGTTTTTGGTCATGTCCTTTGGACTCACCAATGCCCCTGCCTACTTCATGTATCTCATGAATTCGGTATTCATGCCCGAACTTGACAAATTCGTCGTAGTGTTCATCGACGACATCCTTATCTATTCCAAGGATGAGGAAGAGCATGCCAAGCACCTTCGCATTGTTCTTCAGCGACTCAGAGACCATCAGCTCTATGCTAAGTTTTCTAAGTGTGAGTTTTGGTTGGATACTGTAAAGTTCTTAGGTCACACGATCTCCAGCGAAGGCATAGCTGTTGACCCCAGCAAGGTACAAGAGGTGATGGATTGGAAACCCCCTACCTCTGTTCATCAGATTCGCAGTTTTCTCGGCTTAGCCGGTTACTACCGTCGCTTCATCCTGGATTTCTCTCGAATTGCTAAGCCCATGACCGAACTGTTAAAGAAGGAAGTAAAGTTCGTATGGAATGAGAAGTGTGAAGAAGCCTTCCACACTCTCAGAGAGCATCTGACTACTGCACCTGTGTTAGCTCAACCCGATAATACCAAGTCATTCGATGTGTATTGTGACGCATCAGGTACTGGTCTAGGATGTGTGCTTATGCAAGAGAATCGAGTGATTGCATATGCCTCACGAGCCCTTCGGCCCCACGAACAGAATTATCCCACGCATGACCTTGAGCTTGCAGCCGTCATTCACGCTCTGAAGATATGGAGACACTATCTCATGGGTACACAGTGCAATATCTACACGGATCATAAGAGCCTCAAGTACATCTTCACACAAGCCGATCTGAATATGAGACAACGAAGATGGCTAGAATTAATCAAAGATTATGACCTGGAAGTGCACTATCACCCCGGTAAGGCTAATATAGTCGCGGATGCACTAAGCCGCAAGTCCCATTGCCATTGCTTATCCATGGAGTCCTACCATGAGACATTATGCGCAGACATGAGGAAGCTTAACTTGGAAATAGTTTCCCAAGGCACTCTAGATCACATCTCAGTTGAGCCCACTCTTCACGACCAAATCGTTATGGCACAACTACATGACGAAGGAATTAAGATCATCAAACAAAAACTCTCTCTAGGTGAGGAGAAGTACAAATGTTTCCGCCAGGACCATAAGGGAGTTCTATGGTTCGAAGGTCGTATAGTCGTTCCGAAGAATCGTGAACTCCGCAAGCAAATTCTTGATGAGGCACACCTCTCCAAATTCTCTATCCACCCCGGTAGTAGCAAAATGTATCAGGACCTAAGGCAAAACTTCTGGTGGACTAGAATGAAAAGGGAAATTGCTACGTATGTCTCGGAATGTGACAAGTGCCAGAGAGTAAAAGCTAGCCACTTAAAGGTAGCCGGTACACTTCAACCGTTACCTATACCATCATGGAAATGGGAAGACATAAGTATGGACTTCATCGTTGGACTACCAAACACGTCCCAGAGACATGATTCCATATGGGTTATCGTTGATAGACTCACAAAGACGGCACATTTTCTTCCGGTACACACCACCTATTCTACCAAGAAATATGCCGAGATTTACCTCGATCGTATTGTTTGCCTGCATGGAATACCTAAGACAATTATCTCCGATCGTGGTCCTCAGTTTGTAGCACGCTTTTGGGAACAACTGCAAACGTCTCTTGGCACTAAGCTGATTCGCAGCTCAGCATACCACCCTCAGACCGATGGACAAACGGAAAGAGTAAACCAAATTCTGGAAGACATGCTGAGAGCCTGTGTCATTCACTATGACAAGAATTGGGACAAATGTCTACCCCTAGCAGAGTTCTCGTACAACAACAGCTATCAAACGAGTTTGAAAATGGCACCATTTGAGGCCCTGTACGGACGAAGGTGTCGAACTCCTTTGAGCTGGTCACAAACCGGAGAACGTAAAATAATTGGACCCGACCTGGTAATCGAGGCAGAGGAAAAAGTAAAGGTAATACAAGCAAATCTTAGAGCCGCACAAGCTCGACAAAAGAGCTATTCTGACAAAAGGAGAAAGCCTCTAAAGTTCGAAGTTGGCGATCATGTCTATCTTCGAGTTTCACCAACCAAAGGAGTGCGAAGATTTGGAATCAAAGGCAAACTAGCTCCCCGTTATATTGGTCCTTACGAAATCATTGAGAGCTGTGGACCCGTAGCCTACAAATTACGACTGCCCCCTCAGCTCACGGCCACCCATGATGTCTTCCACGTATCTCAACTCAAGAAGTGTATTCGAGTCCCTACCGAGATTGTGGAACAACAAGAAATATTGTTAGAACCCGACCTCTCGTATGTCGAACACCCAGTTAAGGTTTTGGATCAAAAAGAAAGAGAGACCAGGAGGAAAGTGATTAGAATGTATAAGATACAATGGAATCGCCACACGGAAGAAGAAGCCACTTGGGAAACGGAAGGCTACCTGAACCAACATTTCCCTGGGTTTCTGGTCTCAACCACTGGTATGTGCACCCACGCCCACACTAAGAATTGCCGAATCTCGGGGCGAGATTCTTGTTAAGGGGGGAAGGCTGTGACAACCCTGGTAATTAAAATTCTGAAATCAAATGTCATTAGCCTAACTCTATGTGTTAAACCAACTAATGAGAGGGTGGAAAGAATTTAAAACGGGTTCAGTTGGAATTCAAATTAAATTTGGGCACATTTGGACACAATTGAAACTTTTAAAATAACTTTAAAACCATAAGCCAAATGAAATTTTGCCTGAAACCAAAGTTGTAGAACTTTTTGTTTTGAACAACTTTCGTGTTCAAAAGTTTTTGAAATTCAAATCAGAAAGAGGAGAAAACGCCCTGTTTGCACCCAGCCCCCTGAACTTTTTCGAATTCTTGCATTTTGGTCCCTGGCGTCTTCCCCCTCTGCTGCCGCGCCGCGCGCACGCGCCCGCCCGCCGCGCGCCAGGTGGCCGGCGTCGCCTGACCGGCGCGGAGCGCCAGGCCAGTGGCCGTCGCACCACCCCGCCACGGCCGGCTTTCCCCCGCCCCGACGCCGCGCCGCCCAGTCCCCGCCCGCGCGTGCGCTGCCGCGCCCAGGCCGCCGCCCGCTCGCCCAGTGGCCGCGCTCCGCCGTGCCGCCCCGGCCCCCGCGCCCCACCAGTCGCCGCGCCAGCCCTCCGCCCGGGCCGCTGCAGCAGCTGCTCCCCACTCCACGCCCGGCACTATCTCGCCGCGCCCACGCCACAATCGCGGCCGCCCAGTCACCGCGCCCGCTCCCCGCACGCCGCGCCGGCGTTCTGCCGCCGCCCGCCGCGCCCAGTGCACGCTGCTGCCGTGCCCCGCCCCGCGCGTCACCCAGGCATCCCCACGCACCCTCCTGTCCCTACAAAACCGCCACCCCGACCGCCCGCGCGAAGCCCCGCCACCAGAACGCCTCGCCGCGCCATCGCCGCCGCCGAGCACCACCCGCCCGTGGGCAGCCCTCCACAGCCGCCCCCTGCCCAAACCGAGCACCCAGCCACCACTACATCACCCCACCGCAGCTCACCGACCCACCCAACGCCACCCAAAGCCACCGGAGCACCGCCGCCCGCGCTACCGTCGCCGCCGCCGCCCCTGCTCGCCGTGGACAGCACGACCCCGGCCCCCTCCGTCCAAGCCGAGCCCCGGAGTAGCTTCCCCACGCACCAGTGAAGCTCACCGACCGGACCACGCCGCCCCAAGCCCGCCGGAGCACCGCCGTCGACGCGAGCCGCGCCGCCGCCGCCCCTGCTCCAACGACGGCGAGCCTTTCCCGGCCGTCCCCCACCTGGACAACACCCCCACAAGGTAGCCCTCGCGCCCCTGAACCTTCCCCGACCCCCGCCCCTCGCCGCCGGTGAGCCCCCTCGCCGGAATTTCGGCCGGCCGCCGCACCCGAGCCGCCGAGGACCCAATTGCAAGGATTTAAATCTTTAGAAGGGTCTGAGCGTAAGATTCAAGGACCTAGTTGTAAAAGAAAATTTCAAACCTAGATTCAAATTCAGTGAACTTGTAAAATTCGTATAAAATCGTAGAAAATTCAGAAAAATGCAAACTCAACTGTTCTGGAATCCTCAGAACAAACTCTACCACTTTTGTTACAAAAATTTTCTCAGAATCTCGAAATATTTCGCTCTACATTAAATAGAAGCTTTAATAGACATATTTTATACCCATTGATCTAGAGCAATGCTGACCCTGAATTTTGGGCAGTGAATTAGTTGCTGGATGATTAGGACTGTGTAAAAAGATCAGACCCAAATTCCATCTCTAGCTCTGCTGTTTGTTAAACTTAGTTTTAATTCATGTATAAAAGGAATGTTTTATCCCTGTAGTTAGGTGGTGAGTCACCCCTTGAAATTTTTTTTATGCTAATGTATTGGTAACTAGAAGCCATAGAAAAATTAGGAGAATTTTTATCTCACAGTAACCTATTTATTTGATTTATGTGCTAATAACATACATTAAATCAAGAAAATAGTACCTTAGTTTGGAAAATCCCCAAATTATTACTGGGAGTTACACTGTGGTAGAGGTTGCTGTGTAAAAAGTTTCATGGACAAAAACCCTGTGTAGGGCCCTGTAAAAATGAATCTTTGAAAAGCCTAGGTGTAGAATGTTATATTTTCTATGATCTAAATACTGCATGATAAATCCTACAAAAATTACAGTAGCTTCTGCATGCTTAAGTGAAAGCTCTGTAAAAATCTTAGACTCATTTGTTACACCAGTTGTTCTGTACAAAAAGAACAAGTGTCTAACAGCAACAATGAAATCTATTTTTCGGAATTAATCTGTTACATAAAATTGGCTGAAAATTTTACAGTAAGCACACCTTTCCTTGATGTGCCTAAATCCAAAATTTCATGACCAGAAATTATCCCTTGTAGTAATGACTCTCAAATCGTCATCAAGTGCTATTTCCACGACTTAAAATGTGCACTCATGTAGAATCGACGACTCTCGCCGACGGAACCTACGAGCTGGTGCCCGCGTCCGAGAGTGAACAACGCGAAGCTCAAGCAAATCTAACTGAAGCTTTTGAAGACCCGAGCCCAAGTTCGGAAGATCCCCAAGCGAACTGCGAAGGCAAGCCCCGGAGCATAACCCATTCTTTCCGAAATGATGCAACTCTTTACTCCTTGCTTGTGCATTAAGTTTATAGGAGTTGGATGAAAACTTAGTTGCATGATGTCAGGAACCCTTGTTTGAAAACTAGATGTAAGGTTCGTTAGAATGCTGTGCTAATAGGACTCCGGTAAAAGTCGAGTGATTTCCTGTCACTCGCGAGAAAATAGGAGTTGAATGACTACTACACGCTGCAATCATAAGGACACGGACGGGTTATGTAACGATGGTTACGATTGAGGCCCGTCTGTCTAGTGAAAAATGCTAAGGCCGCAGGGTGTGGTAGTGATGGTTAAGTCTTTGAACGTACTAAACACATGCCGAGATTATGGGAATCGGTAAGCTTAAGTACCTGATTGGCCCGGCAAGGGGACGGCATCCTACCCTTTGAACTTCGGTCCCATGTGCATATGGCGAGTGCAGAGAGTGGTCACGACCCGGCGCCGAACCGTGGCGTGGGGCTCTTGTACTCTCGGAGGGTAGCCCCGATCCACGACCCGGAAAGAAAGGGGAAAAGTTGCACGTGTGACTCTAGGGAGTAACCACGTGACGTGTGTTTGGGTTTCCCTTGCAAGGTTAAGAAATTCGATTCGAATCGTCCGTTTCTCACGGCTATTGAGACTGCTTAACCATTTTTACCCACAGAGTAAGAAGAGGAACAATGATAATGAATGAACTGGTTGGATGGAAAACTTAATGTTTCACCATGTATGCATTAGATAGCTGCTTACCTAGACTGGCCAACGAAACTAGAATCTTGAGCTAAAAGTTGAAAGTAAGGACCCACTTGTAGATGCTTTTCGGCAAAACAAACCCCTGAGCCAAAAAGCCTGGCATGTCTAGAGTCGGTGGAGTAGTTCCCACCACTCGGGTAAGTCTTGCTGAGTATTAGTATACTCAGTCTTGTTTGTGACTCGATTTCAGGTGAACCCTTTGAAGACATGATTGCTAGCTTGACTTGGCCCTGCACCCTTCCCCCTGGTTGGTCGGTGGAATGGGATGCGCCCCCGTCCAACGGAGATAAGGCCGAGTGATGTCTCGTACGGGCTTCATCGAGACATCCTGTATCGTCGAGTAGTTTCCGTTGTTTATTTCCGCTGCAATTTAACTCTGAAGAACTTATTTATGTTAATTAAAGTACTTGTTTTCTAAACTCAGGACTAGGTCTGTAATATTGACTTATGCAAATGATGTAATATTTGCTGGAATGTGGTATTCTCTGGGCTCATCGTCGCATGAGCATTTTGTATGTACGGCGCTCGATCCGTTCACCGTGGTTGTATCGGGAGGTTATACCCGACAGACCAGTGGATTACTCCGTTTGAAGTGTAAGGTTAACCGAGGATGCCTTAATGGTGATGGTTAATACACTTGAGCCGGATTAATTCAGGTGGTTCTGCCACATGTGCATTTTATACCGCATTGCATTGTTTCATTGCTAGTCTTCCATTTGAATTTAAATTTCAAATTCAAATTCAAATGCATTTGAATGCATTTCTTTTTTCTCCCTCTCTTTCTCTTTTGGCCCGGCCCATTTCCTTCTCTTCCTCCCCTTTCTTTTTTCTTTCCCGCGGCCCAGCCGGCCCACTCTCTCTTTTTCCCCTCTCTTCCTTTCCTCCCGCAAGGCCCAGCCCAGCTGGCCCAACGCCTTCTCCCCTTCTTTCTCCCGCACGGGCCAGCCAGCCGGCCGCTTCACCTCCCTCTCTCCCTCACCGCCAGGTGGGCCCCGAACGTCGGGTCCATCCCCGACCTCGAGCCAGTCTCAGGCTCGACCCCGAGTCCGGCTACGGCACGCCGCCTTCACCGCGTGGCTCCCCGAGCCCGCACATCGAGACCCTCGGCCACCCCTATAAAGCCGCCGCCCCGCGCCCTCGATCCCCTCAACCCGCAGCCGCCACCCTCGCCTCGCAAACCCTAGCCGTGCCAAGCTCGCCGCCGCCGCACCTCGGCCGCCCGACGCCTCACCGCCTCGCCGCTCCTCTGTCGCCGCGCGCCACTGCTGGAGTTCTGCGTTGTGGTAAGGAGCATCGCCGGCCCCGTTTTCCTCTCTTACCCACCTTCCCGCCGCGGCAATTGCTCATCGTCGCTGACTCGCCATGCCTCACCGTGGGCAGCCCACTCCGGCCCCCGTCTCACCAACCCAGGCCCCTAGATGCGCTCCCCGTAGCGTCCTTGTTCTCCCCGTGTAGCCCACGCTTGAAACCGAGCTCGGACAACCGTTTTCGGGCAAGTTTAGCGAGTCCACCGCCGCCCGCCGCCGTGAGCCGTCTTCACCGGCGCCAGCGCCGCCGCCTGTATTGCCCGAGCCCCGCGCAGCCGTCGGATCTCGATCCGACGGGTTAGATCTAATCTATCCCGAGTCAAAACCCAGCGTACCGGTCAAACCCTAGGCCTTTTGCAAAAGAAACCCTGAGTTTTATTGAAATCAACCCGCGATCCACGGCAGTTCAAAAGTATTCACAAACAAATCCTTTTTCTTCTGTTTTAGCCCCTGTCGTTTTCTAAAATAGAACCCACGGTCCCTAGCCCCTCTGTTTTTCAAACTAAACCCTAGATTTAAGGTTTAATTATGTTTTAGCCCTCGGTTTCTTTGTTTAGAGCCCTTTTATTTTCAAATCTTCTTCAAATAAGCCCCTGGAATCGGCCAGACAGGAATCGGCCGGTGGTCTTCAGCGTCGGACACACGACCCGGGAGAATCTGCTTAGCTTCTGTTCGGGTTATCGCCCTGGTACGGTTCGCGTGGCGTGCCAGTCAATCTGACTTGTTGATTGACAAGGAAATAAATTATTAAATTCCAGGCGCTCCGATCGGCTGGAGTTCCGATCTGTCCTGAGGAGCGTGTCCGCGGCGAATCGGCCGATTTGCTGTAGAGATGATCGGCTATGGATCAGCCGATAATCGTGTAGTAATTGTAAAGAAAACTACTGGAGCGATCTAAACAATTACTACAGAGGCAACACTTGAAATAGATCTAATCGGCTGTGAGATGATAAATCGAAGAAGAACGATCCGATTACTCTGATCTCAAGCTGGATAACTGGTGATAATACTAGAATAACAGGTAAAACTTGCAATTCTAGTAAATATCGATAACTGGTGAATAAATCCAAACGAAACCAAAGCGATGCGCCCGTAGTTAAAGCTCGGATATTACTCGATAAGCGGAACCTACCAATTGGCCGGAGATCAAGTTGATGCAGCCCTGCCAATCCGTACGAACTCATGAAAGAAGAAAAGTATTGGCGAAGTCGCCGACTTGAAAGTAAATTGCTGAAAAAGTAGAAATATTGTTGCTGATTAATGTGTTGATGATTTTTCGCAAGACCCTGACGACTCCTATTTATACCCTAAGACTAGGACTCCTGGTCGATCACGACTTGTTACAACCTTATTTAAAAAATGGGAAAACTACTATATCTATAATAACTTTTAAAGGAAACGGACTCCCGCAGAATCTTCCGCCGCCGTCCCCTAATCCAATCAGCACTCTTTTCAATTGCTCCTTGACCGACTCAGCGTTGCCCTGTTGACCAGCTTTTGACTAGGACCCTCCGAAATAGTCCCATCCTGTTGGCGCAAGCTGCATCGCCAATCGGCCGATTTCCAACTGTTACCTCAATCGGCCGATTCCTTACTGTGGGCTTTAGATCTGCCGCATCGGCCAACCTTCTTTTCCCGACGCCGATTTAACACGTGTCAAAATTTGGCGTCAACACATGCCCCCCAGTTTCGGAGTAAAACATAACTTTTTCTTCGAAACTCTTTCTTTAATCCTTTCCAACGAAACGGGCGCAGTAAAAATCTTCTTCCGTTCCGCGGCACAATGATTGCAATTTCCTCGGACCGAGCGCGTGAAACGACCGCTCCCCTTGAATTCGTGTAGACGGCACGGCAAGAATACCGTCTTTGCCCTTGCTCTCCCTGTTTTTCTTAAGCACTGGCCCTCTCCGCCTACTCTTCCCCACAAATCTAGCATTCTCTTCTAGCGAACCACTGTTCGTCTTCCTCCAAGCTCTTTCGATCTCCAAACACTTCCCCCCTTCCGGCGATTCTCATCCGCGACCTGCTCTAACCCTCCAATGGCGTCACCATCGGCGACCGCTCCATCCACGTATGCTCCATCGGCGATCCCTTTAGCGGCGGCGGCCCAATCGGCGGCTCCTCTGGCAACCCCATCGGCGACGATGATCTCCATCCCAGAGGTAAATGTTTGAAATTTTTCCCCTTTCGTTTCTCTATTGCTTCGGATCTTTTCTCAGCTTCTTCCCCTTTTCTCCATTTTTAGGCACTTAGGCACCGAATCACCATCCCCTCTTAGAATCCCCTGACCTTATCTGCTTAGGCCCTATAGGGAACCCCGATCCAACTGACCTGATCAGTCTAGAGACTCACAGAGTCCCATTCAAGCAATCGCTCATGGACCTAGATCAGTGGATAGGTACTTTTAGATCCTGGCCAAATGAAACCCCCGGCTGGAGAGAATGGTACCAGAGAATAGCCAGATCTAGGAAGGTTCAGTGGGAGGAACAAAAAATCGGCCAGTGCATAGACCTATCTCTGTCTCAGATGGAACGAAATGAACCTCTGGTCATGGCAGCTTCTTATTTCTGGTCCGATGCACTCAATGCGTTCCTTTTTGGACATGGACCCATGACCCCGACTCTGGCCGATGTTCTGTTGTTGACCGGCCTCGATATCTCCTCCGCCGATATCCCTTTCAACTATCTGTTTAAGCCATCACATCGGCTAGAGACCAAAGGAATTGGCGGGTGGAAGGGGTATATTAGCAAAAATATGAAGACCGGGACAGTTTCAGAAAGGGAGCATACTGCTTTTCTGATGATGTGGCTAGAAAAGCACTTTTTCTATGGCAGAGCAGTTGGACCCTCTTCAAACACCCAAGCTTTAGCGGAAGCTTTGTCACAAGGATCGGCCATACCCCTTGGAAAACATTTGCTGGGATCGGCCTATCACCTGATGCACCAAATCGGCACCAAGCTGTCGAAGGGGGAGCCGATTGGGAACCCTGGCGGTCCCTGGTGGTTCATCACCCTCTGGCTCAATTTATACATGAGCAAGGTCTCTCAGCAACGGATAGAGACCAAAACTTTCCCTAACATTGAGTCAGAGGAGAATCCATCCGTCCGACGACGCTGCAGATCTTTTGGAGAGGCGGCATCAGCCTTCCCTGGCTGTCAGTTTACTGCTACCCGTACAGCTGAGTACTTCAGATGCCTTTACAACGGCCTTAGTGAAGAGACCGTCAGCTGGTATCCGTATCAAGTAGTGGAGCCGATTTTCGAATTACCCATGAGCTACGACTTCTCCACTCATACCTTTGACAGGGAGCTTATGGATATCTTGATCAAGCCAGGGATTCTGCCAGCCAATTTCTTCTCAGGAAAGGACTCTCCCACCTATGAGTTCTACAATCCATCGGCTGCAGCAAGGCAACTGGGTTTTGGCCAACTGCCGATTCGGGTCTACTTCGCCGGTCAAGCGAAATTCAGAGATGGGCTGACTTCAAGTCTTGACTACAATCGGCCGTGCGATCTAGTACCAGATTCCAGCACCATTGATCTGAATAATTGGTCAGTTGCCTCTTTTGCCACCCAGCAATTTAAATTATGGTGGGCAGAATGGAAGCAATACCTTTTCTGCAAATCTCCATCAATTTATTGCAACATTCTGGATCCAGAAAATATCGACCCAAATGCAGCGGTATGCCCTTTCTCCCAGCCGATTCCAATACCATTTCTTTCCACACATTCATTTTATCATTAACTCGCATTTATTTCCTTAGTCTGAAAGCCAGGTCCCTCCGATGCGGAGCCGAAGCGGCAGGCCGATAGATAGTCACCATCCATATACGCCATATCCACTTATCGGTTTCCATGGTCCAACTATCAAGGATATCTCTACTAGCCGATCGAAATGAGCACCGAAAAGGCCAACCTCGAAGATAACCAGCCGTGGAGTGCGAGCCCGCATCGGATCGGCCGATCAGACGGCGATAGCATCGGCTGAAACTCCTCGTATCGGATCGGCTGACCAGACGGCGGTGGCATCGGCTGAGACTCCAATCCCTTTACCCTTGCCGGTTGCCGAGATAGCCGATCCTCAAGTCACCACCGAAGTCGGGGCAGCTGCGGCATCACTACTAGTAGAAGCTGTTCAGGTAATCTTACTTATCTCATATATTCTTCAAATCTTCCACTGACATTAACTCTCTCCCTTCTGCCAGGCTGCACAAGCTATTCCACCGCAGTCTCCGCAGCAATCGGCTACGTCCCAAGTGGAAGCCGAAACTCCAGCAGCTCCTCCCGTCGAGGTAAATGATCTCTTACCTTGATCTCTTAATTTTTGGAGAACTTAACCGATCCTGATGCAGGCCGATTTGGGTATGCTGGCTATAACCCCACGACGAACATCGGCCGGAAGATCAACAGAGGCATGGCAAATTTCTCATACCATCTTATTTCAATTTCCCATAGCATACTTACAGGATCTGTTTTCCATGTCTTTTCAGAAAGCTGGTCCAAGCGGAGCACTGATAAGCGTTGAATCTTCTTCTTCCGACGAGCCAACTGCACCAGCCCCTGAGACAAGGGAGACGCTTCCACCGGCGCAGGCAAGAGAAATTCGTTTTAAGGAGGTAACAAACTTACCATTGGAATCGGCCGATTCCCCTTTACTACTTGCCAACCCTTCTCTTTATTTCCTCACAGGAGCAAGACACCCCTAACAACAGCATCTTCTCCTTTGCCGTCTCCTTGCCTGATGACGAGGAAATTGCTTCACACCCAATTTCGTCGAGCTCTGCCTCTGATGATGTCCGCGCCAAGCTCGAAAGCATGCGTATTCTCCTTCAAGACGACATCGGCCGATTGATACAAGACGCTTTGCCGATTCGACGACTTTTCAACGATATCAAGGGTCGAATACCGGAAGAAACATCAGAAAACTTGGCGCATGCTGCTTATATAGAGCATATGCATATTCCAGTTTCCAGGGCGCTGCGCCACATGGCCGATCGTGCCCAGATGGCAAAAACCCGGGAAGAGGCCGATTCATACAAGCACCGGACTCAAGAGGTACACCAAAAGATCAACTTCCTCGAAAGCTGCCGTCCGGACATCGTCGGCACGATAGATTGGCTCAAACAGAGAACAGCAGAGCTGGCCAAGGAGATGGAGCAGATAACCAAAGAGATAGCCGCTGAAGAAAAGAAACTTCAAGAACTCCCATCCATCATCAGTGAGCTGAAGCAAGAGAGGCAGCACTTGGCCCGTGAAACGATAAGGCTTCATCGCCGTGTGTCAGAAGTCCCAGGATCGGCCGATGATGATCAGAGAGTACTAGACTCGGCCGATCAAATTAGGCGACAAGCTATTGCGGCCATAGATGCTTTCCTTAGGCTTTAAAGAATACTGTAAACATTTATTGCTCCTTCAATGCTACTGCGCCGATTTGATCTTGAACTTGTTTCTTTAGTCAGCTTTGCATTTATGTACGCTTTTACTCTGATAGGACGCGTCTCACCATCCATCTACCTCTCTTTCCTTTATAACTAGACCCTTCACCGTCTCCAGAGGCATACGCATTACTTATCTTCTCTTTCTCTCTTTACTGTCCCAAACTGAACGGCAAGATGTCTTCTTCGTCCTCTTCATCTTCTTCCTCTGTCAACCAGGTATGAACTCTCCTCTGCCTTTCCCCTAAGCATCTCAATCGCTCTGATGTTGGGTAATCCCTTTTATCTCTGTTTAGCCAAAACGTCTCAGCCCTGGTCTAGAACGAGCGATTGAAATCATGCATTCAGACGAACCACTGTCACAGGCAAACAAAGATCTGATAAGAGCTCATGCTGAGGAACTCAGAGATCATGTCCCCGCTGTTGTCCAAGAATGCTGGGACCTTATAGATGCTCACTATTTGGTCCGTAAGCGACCATCTTCTGAAAAAAATCCTCCACTTCCTTGTAAAGTTAAGACCGAAGTTGCCATGGAGGATTTGGAGGAGAAGAAGACCCGCCTCCTGATAGAACTTTGCGACCAAGCTGAGACTGGAGCCACTGCAGAGGACCTGAAGGAGAAAAGGTTCCGCCTTATGATAGAGCTGGGTCACGTCGAGAGAGAGATCCAGAGTAGGCGTAATAAATAGATGTATCAGTATTTTTATTCTAAGGGCGACTTGTACCATGTCGGCCATGTACTCTGTCATTTTCATCCAACAGTGAACTACTCGAAATGAACCCCAATATTTCTTTCTTCAGGCGATGTTATCTTTGTATCAGATATGCAAACGGAAACCGAAGGAAAATCGGCCATATTGTCTTGATATATTTTACTGCAAGTTATGCATCTACCCAAATGCTTGGATAGTACCTCTTCAGATATCGTCCGTTTAAAGCTCTTGGGAATTCCTCCCCTTCAATTGTTTCCAGAATATATGCATTTCCAAGGGCACATCGGCCGATTTTGTACGGCCCTTCCCAAGTGGGTGACCATTTACCGAATTTGGGATCTTTGGATCCTATCAGCAGCACCAACTTCCACACTAAATCTCCCTAAGAGAATTGCTTAACTTTGACCTTTTTGTCATACCATCTGGCCACCCTTTTCTTGTTCTCTTCTATATTAATCAGAGCTCTCAACCGTAATCCTGCCGAATCATCAAGTTCGTCCTTCATGAGGAAGGAATAGTCATCGGCCGTCAACTGATCTTGAAACAATATACGTCTTGACCCCGTCCTTACTTCCCAAGGCAAGACTGCCTCATGACCATAAACCAGCTGATAAGGAGATATCTTAGTGGTTCCATGACAAGCCATCCTATAAGCCCACAAAGATTCAACCAAAGACAAATGCCACTTTTTAGGTTGTTCTTCTATCTTTATCTTGATTAGTTTGATTATCCCTTTATTGGACGATTCTGCTTGGCCATTGGCTTGAGCATAGTATGGAGAAGAATTTAATAATCTAATCCCCATATCGGCGGCAAACTCTCCGAATTCTCCAGAAGTAAACATTGTTCCTTGGTCAGTTGTGATGGTTTGAGGAATACCAAATCGATAGATAATATGGCTTTTAACAAATTCAATCATATCGGCCGATGTCACGTTCCTTAAAGGAACTGCTTCCACCCACTTAGTAAAATAATCTGTGGCTACCAATATGAACTTATGCCCTTTGCTTGATGGAGGATGAATCTGTCCGATGAGATCTATTCCCCAACCTCTGAACGGCCACGGCTTAATTATTGGATTCATAGCCGATGCTGGCGCGCGCTGTACATTGCCAAACTTCTAACAGTCTTGGCATCCTTTGTAATACTTGAAACAATCTTCAAGAATAGTTGGCCAATAATACCCATTGTTCCGGATCATCCATTTCATTTTGTGAGCCGATTGATGAGCTCCACACACACCCTCATGGATTTCTCCCATCAGAATCTTTGCCTCTTCTGTTCCCAGGCACTTGAGAAGAACTCCATCAATCGTACGGTGAAATAAATCATCCTCAAGCAACACATATTTTGTAGCTTGAAAACGTATTCGCCGATCCACTTTTTGGGATGGATCTTTCAAGTAATCGGCAATTTCCTTTCGCCAGTCATTGGCCGCGAGCTCTAGCATCATCGCTCCCGGAATCGGCCGATAGCCGGAGGCATGTTGGGCCAGCCTGTTGGCCTCTTCATTATAATTTCTGGGGATATGCTCAATTATTGCAGACTTGAACTCTTTTAAAAGCTGAAGGCAATCTTCATAATAAATCCTCAAGATATCCTTGCACTCAGATCGCCCCGTTAATTGATCCACAATGAGCATGGAATCTCCAAAAATGTCAACTGCATCGGCTTTGACTTCCCTTAATAATTGGATGCCCTTCAGAACGGCTCGATATTCCGCCTGATTATTAGTTGCGCAATCTTCTATCGGCAGAGAGAAATTATAACTTGCCCCCCGAGGCGACACAAGAACAATGCCGATTCCTGATCCGACCCCGCACGAAGAACCAACAAAATATAGAGTCCATGGAACCGGTTCAACGACGGCAATCTCTGGTCCACAATGCTGAGCTACGAAATCGGCCATTACTTGACCTTTGACAGCTTTGGCCGATTCGTACCTTAAGTCGAATTCTGACAGAGCCAGGATCCATTTTCCAATCCGTCCTTTCAAAATCGGCAATGATAGCATATACTTCACCATATCATCCTTGCATACGACTATGCATTCTGCCGATAACAAATAGTGCCTGAGCTTGGTACACGAGAAGTATAAACACAAGCATAGCCACTCCACCGGGGAATATCTTGTTTCGGCGTCTAAGAGTCTTCTGCTGACGTAATATACCACTCGTTCTTTTCCTTCGAAGTCATGTACCAATGCCGATCCAATAGCCTGTTCATCAGCCGATAAATATAATTTGAACGGCTTACCAGGCTGTGGTGGGACCAACACCGGAGGTGAAACTAGATATTGCTTAATATCTTCCACTGCTTTGCGTTGTTCTTCTCCCCATATAAATTCTTGATCGGGCTTTAATTTCAACAGAGGAGTAAAAGCTCGAATTCTCCCCGACAGGTTGGATATGAACCTTCAGATAAAATTGACTTTGCCGATCCGGGACTGAAGCTCAGTTTTATTTTGTGGGGCCACAACTTTGTTGATGGCGTCTATGGTCTCCCGGTTGACTTCTATCCCGCGCTCATGAACCATGAATCCTAAGAATTGTCCGGCCGATACGCCAAATGCGCATTTGTTCGGGTTCATCTTCAACCCATGCTTTCTTGTGCATTCCAGTACTTCTTGTAAATCGGCCAGATGTTCTTGGTGACCTTTTGACTTGACCACGACATCATCTATATAAATTTCCACCGATGTACCAATGAGCTTGTGGAAGATGTAATTCATGGCCCGCTGATACGTAGCACCGGCGTTCTTCAACCCAAAAGTCATCACAACCCATTCGAATAAACCAAGATGACCTGGACACCTGAAAGCCGTTTTCGAGATATCTTCTTCGGCCATTAATATCTGATTATACCCTGCATTCCCATCCATGAAACTTATGACTTTGTGTCCTGCGGCAGCATCTATCAAGATATCGGCCGTTGGCATTGGATATCCATCCATTGGCGTAGCCTGATTTAAGTTCCTGAAATCGATGCACACGCGCAACTTTCCATTCTTTTTGTATACGGGCACAATATTAGAAATCCATTCGGCGTAGCGGCACTGCCGAATAAATCCTGCTTCAATTAACTTTGTAATTTCGGCCTTTATATCAGGTAGAATCTTGGGGTTACACCGTCGTGCAGGTTGCTGATATGGCCGATATCCTGATTTTATAGGTAACCGGTGTTCAACAATGGACCGGTCTAGTCCTAGCATCTCATGATATTCCCAAGCAAAGCAATCTTTGAATTCTTTTAATAAATTTATCAGTTTACACTTATACTCAGGATCCAAATTAGCACTAATATACGTCGGCCTTGATTTGCTGCTATCTCCCAAATCTACCATCTCCAATAAATTGGCCGACGTAAATCCATGCCCAAGCTTCCCGTCTTCTCGAACGAGCTGATCCATCTATTCTAAATCTTCAAAGCCAACTGCTTGGATCCGCTGTAAACCGAAATCGGACACTTTCAGGAAGTCAGTGTCCCAAGTCCTGCCAGATATACATTTGACGTGCTCGCAGCTCCACTGTTGCGTGTCGGCCGCTGCAACGCTGTAGGCGGAATCGGCAGTGACTATCTCTGTGCTGTCGCCGACCCATTGCACGAGGCATTGATGCATTGTAGATGGGACACAGCAGTTTGCATGTATCCAGTCGCGACCAAGCAGCATGTTGTAGGATCCCTTGCCATTAATAACAAAAAAAGTGGTAGGAAGGTGTTGGCGCTAAAATCGGCCAGATAGAAATTGGCAGATGGTCTTCAGCGTCGAACACACGACCCGGGAGAATCTGCTTAGCTCCTGTTCGGGTTATCGCCCTGGTGCAGTTCGCGCGGCGTGCCAATCAATCTGACCTGTTGATTGACAAGGAAATAAAGTATTAAATTCCAGGTGCTCCGATCGGCTGGATTTCCGATCTGTCCTGAGAAGCGCGTCGGCGGCGAATCGACCGATTTGCTGTAGAGATGATCGGCTATGGATCAGCCGATAATTTTGTAGTAATCGTAAAAAGAACTGCTAGAGCGATCTAAACAATTACTACAGAGGCAACACTTGAAATAGATCTAATCAGCTGTAAGATGATAAATAGAAGAAGAACGATGATGAAGCCGATTACTCTGATCTCAAGCTGGATAAGTGGTGATAATACTAGAATAACAGGTAAAACTTGCAATTCTAGTAAATATCGATAACTGGTGAATAAATCCAAACGAAACCATAGCGATGCGCCCGTAGTTAATGCTCGGATATTACTCGATAAGCGGAAGCTACCAGTTGGCCGGAGATCAAGTTGATGCAGCCCTGCCAATCCGTACGAACTCGTGAAAGAAAAAAAGTATTGGCGAAGTCGCCGACTTGAAAGTAAATTGCTGAAAAAGTAGAAGTATTGTTGTTGATTGATGTCTTGATGTTTTGCGAGACCCTGACGACTCCTATTTATACCCTAAAACTAGGACTCCTGGTCGATCACAACTTGTTACAACCTTATTTAAAGAAACAGGAAAACTACTATATCTATAATAACTTTTAAAGGAAACGGACTCCCGCAGAATCTTCCGCCGCCGTCCCCCAATCCAATCAGGATCCTTCTCAATTGCTCCCTTACCGACTTAGCGTTGCCCTGTTGACCAACTTTGACCAAGACCCTCTGAAATAGTCCCATCCTGTTGGCGCAAGCTGTATCACCAATCGGCCGATTTCTAACTATTACCTCAATCGGCCGATTTCTTACCGTAGCCTTTAGATCTGCCGCATCGGCCGACCTTCTTTTCCCGATGCCGATTTAACACGTGTCAAAATCTGGCGTCAACACATGCCCCCCAGTTTCGGAGTAAAACATAACTTTTTCTTCGAACCTTTTTCTTTAATCCTTTCCTCCGAAACGGGCGCAGTAAAAACCTCCTTCCGTTCCGCGGCACAATGATTGCAATTTCCTCGGACCAAGCGCGCGAAACGACCGCTCCCCTGGAATTCGTGTAGACGGCGCGGTAGGAATACCATCTTTTCCCTTGCTCTCCTGATTTTTCTTAACTACTGGCCTTCTCCGCCTACTCTACCCCACAAATCTAGCATTCTCCTCCAGTGAACCACTGTTCGTCTTCCTCCAAGCTCTCTTTGCTCTCCAAGCGCTTCCCCTCTTCCGGCGATCTCATCCGCGACCTGCACCAACCCTCCAATGGCGTCACCATCGGCGACCGCTCCATCCACGGAAGCTCCATCGGCAACTCCTTCAGTGGCGGCGGCCCAATCGGCGGCTTCCCTAGCGGTCCCTAGTGGTTTATCACCCTCTGGCTCAATTTATACATGAGCAAGGTCTCTCAGCAATGGATAGAGACAAAAACTTTTCCTAACATTGAGTCAGAGGAGAATCCATCCATCCGACGTCGCTGCAGATCTTTTGGAGAAGCAGCATCGGCCTTCCCCGGCTGCTAGTTTACTGCTACCCGCACAGCTGAGTACTTCAAATGCTTTTATAATGGCCTCAGTGAAGAGATCGTCAGCTGGCATCCATATCAAGCAGTGGAGCCGATTTTCGAATTACCCATAAGCTATGATTTCTCCACCCATACTTTTGACAGAGAGCTTATGGATGTCTTGATCAAGCCGGGAATTCTGCCAGCCAATTTCTTCTCAGGAAAGGACTCTCCCATCTATGAGTTCTACAATCCATCGGCTGCAGCAAGGCAACTGGGTTTTGGCCAACTGCCGATTCGGGTCTACTTCGCCGGTCAAGCAAAATTCAGAGATGGACTGACTTCAAGTCTTGATTATAGTCGGCTGTGCGACCTAGTACCGGATTCCAGTACTATCGATCTGAGTAATTGGTCAGTTGCCTCTTTTGCCACCTAGAAATACAAATTATGGTGGGCAGAATGGAAGCAATACCTTTTCTGCAAATCTCCATCATCTTATTGCAACATTCTGGACCCAAAAAACATTGATCCAAATGCAGCGGTATGTCCTTTTTCTCAGCCGATTCAATGCTATCTCTTTCCATATTGTCATCTTGTTATTAACTCACGTTCATCTTCTCAGTCTGAAAGCCATGTCCCTCCGATGCGGAGCCGAAGCGGCAGGCCGATAGATAGTCATCATGAATACACGCCGTATCCAGTTATTGGCTTCCATGCTCCAACCATCAAGGATATCTCCACTGGCCGATCGAAGCGAGCACCGAAAAGACCAACATCAAAGATAACCAGCCGTCGAGTGCGAGCTCGCATCGGATCGGCCGATCAGACGGTAATAGCATCGGCTGAGGTTCCTCGTATCGGATCGGCCGACCAGGTGGCAGTGGCATCGGCCGAGACTCCCCGTATCGGATCGGCCAACCAGATGGCGGTGACACCGGCCGAGACTCCAATCCCTTTACCATTGCCGGTTGTCGAGATGGCCGATCCCCAAGTCACTGCCGAAGTCGGGGCAGCTGCAGCATCACTATTAGTAGAAGCTGTTCAGGTAATCTTACTTATCTCATATATTCTTCAAATCTTCTACTCACATTAACTCTCTTCCTCTGCCAGGCTGCACAAGCTATTCCACCGCAATCTCCGCAGCAATCGGCTACGTCCCAAGTGGGAGCCGAAACTCCAGCAGCTCCTATCATCGAGGTAAATGATCTCTTACCTTTATCTCTTAACTTTCAGAAAATTTAACCGATCTTGATGCAGGCCGATTTGGGTATGCTAACTACAACCCCACAACAGGCATCGGCCTGGAGACCCACAGAGGCATGGCAAATTTCTCACACCATCTTATTTCGATTTCCCATAGCATACTCACAGGATCTTCTTTTATGTCCTTTTCAGGAAGCTGGTCCAAGCGGAGCACTAATAATCGTTGAATCTTCCTCTTGATTAGTTTCATTATCCCTTTATTGGACGATTCTGCTTGGCTATTGGCTTGAGCATAGTATGGAGAAGAATATAATAATTTAATCCCCATATCGGCGGCAAACTCTCCGAACTCTCCAGAAGTAAACATTGTCCCTTGGTCAGTCGTGATGGTCTGAGGAATAACAAATCGATAGATAATATGGCTTTTAACAAATTCAATCATATCGGTTGATGTCACGTTCCTTAAAGGAACTGCCTCCACCCACTTGGTAAAATAATCTGTGGCCACCAATATGAACTTATGCCCTTTGCTTGATGGAGCATGAATCTGTCCGATGAGATCTATTCCCCAACCTCTGAACGGCCACGGCTTAATTATTGGATTCATAGCCGATGCTGGCGCGCGCTGTACATTGCCAAACTTCTGGTAGTCTTGGCATCCTTTGTTATTTGAAACAATCTTCAAGAATAGTTGGCCAATAATACCCATTGTTCCGGATCATCCATTTCATTTTGTGAGCCGATTGATGAGCTCCACATACGCCCTCATGGATCTCTCCGATCAGAACCTTTGCCTCTTCCGTTCCCAGGCACTTGAGAAGAACTCCATCA